>JAVGWX010000007.1:9872449-10604949 GCA_036924085.1 Ariolimax columbianus
ATCGTGCAGGCTAATGCTTCGTGTTTCCCAATCGCGTATCGTAAGAAAAGTCCCCTGCTCCTGGCCCGCCATGCTTTTTTATAATACGATACTATTTTCTAAGTTGGCGCTACTTTCAAAATATCGTCTCTATTACTCCCCCATACGTCGCGATACTCTTCGACTAAGTGGTCAGGTCCAAGTGGGAAGTCTGTAGGGAGACCAGATTTGTCTCCCAGAATAAATCTGTCACAGTATGTATGTATGTATGTGTGTATGTATGTATGTATGTGTGTATGTATCTGTGTATGTGTGTATTTGTGTACGTGTGTGTATGTGTGTGTATGTATGTGGGTGTATGTATGTGTGCATGTATGTCTGTGTCTGTGTCACAGTAACACACAGTAGCTGTTTGGGTGGATCTGGAAAAGACATTTGACAAAGTCTGGAAAGATGGACTTAGAGTCAAGCTAAGAAGAAGTGATGTTTGTGGGAAGATGTACAAGTGGATCAACCACTACCTCAAACAAAGAACGGCCAGAGTCCAAGTACAAGGGCAGATGAGCAAAAAGGTGACACTCGAGCAGGGAGTACCCAAAGGGGTAGTACTGTCACCCACACTCTTCCTGGTGTATATAAACGACATTACAGAGAATATACCAAGAAGAGCCCATAGCTCAATGTTTGCACACGATCTGGCTATGTGGACCTCTGAAAAGAAACTCACCATAGCAAGAAATCGGATGCAGACGGCCCTAACATCGCTGGAAGAGTGGGCGAACTCATGGCTGGTCAAAATAAACGAGGAGAAAACCAAATGCACAATATTTTCGCTCTCAATCAAACCCCAAAACACCAAATTAAGTCTAAATGGCGAATTCCTGCAGCAAAACGACAACCCAAACTACTTGGGAGTCACATTTGATCGGCGCATGACATGGATAAGTCAGATCGAGAGAAACCGAATGAGAGCCAGAGAAAGAATGGCAATCATGAGGAAACTTGCTGGCACAAGCTGGGGAGCAGACGAAAGTATACTTAAGAAACTGTACACTGGAAGAGTGAGACCAGTTCTTGAGTATGGCATTGCGACATGGACAACAGCAGCAAAAGGCGAACTTAGATAAAGTTAACAAACTTCAAAACCAAGCCACGAGAGTTATAACAAGAGGCATGAAGTCAACGCCAATTGTAGAACTTGAAAAGATTACAAAACTGCAATCCATGACCGATAGAAGAGATTGCAGAGCCCAGCTGCAGTCAGAGAAACTCCGAAGACTGACTGACCATCAAATGCACCAGAGACTAAACAATTTGGGAAATGGGAAACTAAAGCGGAGAAATTTTGCAGAAAAAGCTAAAGCAAAGATGCACGAAGATCCCATAAACGCACTAACAACACCAAAACCCATCAATACTGTACGAAAACCTACCTGGAGGCAGGATATATTTCCAGAAGTGGTAGAAAATATACCAGGTATTGCAAACAAAAACTGCCAGACTGAAAAAGAAAGTAGAGATACTACCCTAAGCTTCATAACGAAAAGCTACCCAAGCATGGACTGGACCCATGCATACACCGACGGTTCTGTAACAAACAATACACAGAACGGAGGGGCAGGAGCATTCCTGAACCGACCAAATGGCATAAAAATAACACTGTCATTCGCTACTGGTAAGTACACAAGAAATTTCAGAGCGGAGGCAGAGGCACTGAGGGCGGCAGTGGAAGAAATGGTGACACACAGCGAAAATGAGAGCCACATAGTCCTGTTGACAGATGCTCTCGCCGTAGTCACAGCGCTAAAAAGCCATAAAGACACTGAGCTTAATGACTTAAGAGCAGCACTCTGCAAACTGTGCCAGCAGTCCGCACCAAAAAGGGTAGTGGTACAGTGGGTTCCGTCACACTGCAACATCCAAGGCAACGAGGAGGCAGACAGACTGGCAAAAGAAGGTGCAAGACTACCACAAACAGATACCAGTATGACGTACGAAGAGTCAAAACGGCTTATCAAAGCCAGTTACATGACCAAATGGGAAACCGAACATACTGGTTACACCAAAAACGATGCCTATTACCAGTTGAACCGAAGAGAGCAGGTCGTTGTCTTCAGACTTCGCACTGGCCACAACAGACTGAGGTACCACCTATTCAACAAATTGAAGATAGGGTGTACCGACGAATGCCCTTGCGGTACTGGTAAAATGACCACTGAAGATCTGCTGCAGAACTGCCCGACATACGAGGATCAGAGAGAGCAGATGTGGCCATTACCAGTGGAACTGCAAGACAAGCTCTATGGCAGTGGCGAGAGCCTCAGGATGACCGCCGCTTTTTTCGAAAAAATAATGGTTACTGTCTGACTGTGTAAGCAGAAGAAGAAGAAGAAGAAGAAGAAGAAGAAGAAGACTTCGCACAGGCCACAATAGACTGAGGCACCAACTATTCAACAAATTGAAGATAGGTGGTACCGACGAATGCCCGTGCGGTACCGGTAAAATGTCCGCTGAACATCTGCTGCAGAACTGCCCGACATACGAGGATCAGAGAGAGCAGCTGTGGCCATCACCAGTGGAACTGCAAGACAAGCTCTATGGCAGTGGCGACAGCCTCAGGATGACCGCTGCTTTTTTCGAAAAAATAATGGTTACTGTCTGACTGCGTACGCAGATGAAGAAGAAGAAGAAGAAGAAGAAGAAGAAGAAGAAGAAAGCCATACAGTCCTGCTTACAGATGCATTAACCGTAGACACAGCGCTAAAAAGCCACAACAACTCTGAGCTTAATGACTTAAGAGCAGTACTCTGTCAATTATGCCAGCAATCCGCACCAAAAAGGGTAGTTGTGCAGTGGGTCCCATCACACTGCAACATCCAAGGAAACGAGGAGGCAGACAGACTGGCAAAAGAAGATGCAAGACTACCACAAACTGATACTAGTATGACGTACGAAGAGTCAAAACGGCTTATTAAAGCCAGATACATGACCAAATGGGAAACTGAACATACCGGCTACACCAAAAACGATGCCTATTACCAGTTGAACAGAAGAGAGCAGATCGTTGTCTTCAGACTTCGCACTGGCCACAATAGACTGAGGTACCACCTATTCAACAAATTTAAGATAGGTGGTACCGACGAATGTCCGTGTGGTACCGGGAAAATGACCGCTGAACATCTGCTGCAGAACTGCCCGACATACGAGGATCAGAGACAACAGATGTGGCCATCACCAGTGGCAACACAAGACAAGCTAAATGGCAGTGTCGACAGCCTCAGGATGACCGCCGCTTTTTTCGAAAAAAAAATGATTACTGTCTGACTGCGTACGATGAAGAAGAAGAAGAAGAAGAAGCATACACACTCTGCAGTCTTCTAAACCAGCATACAGACGGTAAGTTAAGTTAACAGCGAATTATGACGGGATCAAAATGACTGGTTCATCAATTCTACACACTGGTTTGTTATAAATGATTCAAGTATGTTCTCGTCACTAACATATTAATATAATATAATCGAGGGACAGATCGATCAATGTACACATTGATTCACAACAAAAAAAAATAGAATTACTGATTGTAATTGATGAAATGCAGATGTACGTGCTGAAAAAGATTGTACATCTAATATTCGACACATTTGCCTTGAGATACATTCTGTTAGTCTGGATGATGCTGCGTGAGGTACACATCACGTATTTAGTTGTCTTGTCACTGACTTCCTAATGTGCAGTTCTGTCTTGTTTTTTTTTAAATTTATTTTTTTGCGGAGCAAATCGCTTTACATTAGACATCAGCATATGTTGTGTACTTCAAAATTCACATACTTTTAATATGAATATCAGATTATCATTAGTCACGCTATGTCGACCTGTGCTTCTACAAGTAAAGATGCATGGGGGTGGTGAGAGGCGGGGGCAGTGGATGTGTATTTCCTGCATAGTGGGCAATGCCAATATTTCCAGTACATACCGGCATGAGCACAATAATTCGCAAAAGTCGTGACTACAAGAGTAGTCCGTGACAGTTTCCGGTCTGAAAACTTCAATTTGTCAACAACTGTGGTCTTTCTTCTTCAGAATGTGTTTACAATTGAAACGTGTTTAGTATCATTTAGACGTGTTGATATTTAATCGAAGTCGTCGTTGGCGATGCTTTATCAAGATGTGGTGATAATTTTAGCAATGTGCAACGGGTTTCGGTTCTCAAGTTTCCAGACGATGCATACATTCGAAAAGATTCGATAAGAGCCAGAAGCAGAGAAAACTTCACCCCATCTGGTAATGTCAGAATGAATAACATGTTTTAACATATTTATTTGGTCTTTTCATTTTCAAATAATTATCAAAAAGTATATCTACTCGAGTAACAATATCAACGGACATACAATTATAAGAAAATACACAAATATAGGAAAATGTGGACATGACAAGGAACGAAAGTGAACACAGGCAACCATTGTTTAGAAATATGGTATAGGACACAGTCGAACATGAGTAGGTTATGTAGTTTGGCTAATGAGACATTTATTTAGATTAACTGTTTATACTGTTTCTTCATTCGCTGTCAGACGGCAACTTGAATTTGTTCAAAGAAAGCAGCAGCCATCTTGAGGCTGTCGACACTATTATAGAGCTTGTCTAGTGTTGGCACTGGTGATGGTCACATGTGCTTTCTCTGGTCCTTGTATGTCAAGCAATTCTGCTGTAGATGTCCAGGGGTTATTTGCCCTGTACCACATAGGCATTCGTCCGTAGCACCTATCTTCAGTTTATTGAATAGATGGTACCGTAGTCTGGTGTGGCCTGTGCGGAGTCTGAAGACCCTTACCTGCTCTCTTCTGTTCAACTGGTAATACATTTGGTTGGTTATATTATCTTAAAAACAGAGATAGCGGCTTATATTTGTCGAGAAAGATATGTCAAAAAAAGTGGCAGAATATGTCAGTGAACTATTCCATGAAAACAGAATGCACAAGCCACGTTTACAGAACAATGAAGGATCAGCTATCTTCAAATCAGAGATGTAGAAAAGAAAGAACACTTTCACCTGATGAATATAGATAACATCATAAGTAAAGACTATGGATTAGAGACCTACATTAGACATGTCCTGTGTATTTCCTTTTACTGTATGCTGCTGCAGAAATGTGGGCGGTAAATAAACAGTTGAAGAGGATAAGTAATGCCTTTGATTACCAGAGAAAGAGAACGTTAGAGACATACTACAGCCAACCTACTTTCTGTAAAATTGCTGGGTCAGACAAATAATGATCAGGAAACGAAAACAAATATACATGTTATAAATGAACGTCTAACTAGGATAAAAAGCTCTTTACCAACAGAAAGACATAATTGATTTTGTAATAGAACAACTCTCTCTTAATGAATGTGAAAAGTATCATTTCAGGTATAGCATGGAATGTTTAATATTTGCTAGTTTGCTTTTTTTCAATATCACCCTACCCTGCTCATACACAATCTCGCAGTGCTATGGACGTAGTATACTTCCACATACATGTACTACTCAAAGGGAATGTTCCACATTCAATTTATATCCAGGCTATAAGTAAATCAGTGAACATTGTTTTGCCATATGCCAAAAAACAGTGTAAAACTTTGCAGTCTGAAGACCCCACTACGTGTCTAATAATGGACGAGATCTATATCAAAACTGCTCTTCATTTCAATTGTGGTAACATTATGGGCTCTTCTTATAATGATGAAAAGTCTGCACAGTGCATATGTATTTTTGTGATTACTAGTTTTATATCATGTTGCAAAGATCATCATCAGTTGCGTAATCTAGAAGTTCGCTGAGGCACCATTGTTGCGGCTTATTGAACCAGTTCACGCCGTACGTCTCAATTTTTTGTCACGGTGTTAGTTTCAGCTATAGACATTTCCGTCCAATCTTTAATGTTATCCTCCCATTTCTTGTTCTGTCTCCCTCTCCCACTCGTTCCGGGCAAAGTGACTTGCAGGACAGTTTTGGACAGCCGAACAATCTTCACACGTGTCATTACCATATCAGTTGTCATGTTTTTACTATAGTCAATAGGTTTTTATATTGGTATAACTCTGCCTTAACAGTTTCGAAATACTCGTGTTTAACGCGATCCACATATGAAATGCCAAGAACGGTTCGCAAACATCTCAATTCATTGCGCAAATTTTACACTTCAGGGTGGCCGTCAGAGCCCAAGTCTCACACGCGAAGGTATTACCAGGGTATCATTGTACACATTGAAGTCAGCGTTCATTTAAGATTCACGTTTAATGCTTTCCAGTTTATTCGAAATTTCGTCTGGTCGACCATGACCAACGCTGTCATTGACTTGATCTTCACTCTAGACGCCTACGCATTCATTTGTGCTTCAATTATTTGAACCGCGTAACACTTTCCATAGGTTAACCTTTGAGCATAATCGGGTTTAGAATATCCTGTGTGGCGTTGACTATGATCTCACTCGGATGCACTGATTTCCACCCCACATTTCTGGGCAGCCTTGTCCAGATTTGCGACTAGGCTCGAAAGTTCAGGCTCTGATCCAGGCAGACCGATAATGTCGTCGGCAAACCGGTGGTTGGCGAGTATTCGTCATCCTATACTGACCGTCCCTAAGTGTTCTTCCAATACTTATAACATAATGCGTTCTAGAAAAAGAACATTGAAAAGTGTCTGAAAGGAGACACCCCTGATGAACACCGACAAAAATTGAAAATTGTCTGAAAGGTGACACCACTGATGAACATCGACACACATTAAAAAGTGTCTGAAAGGTAACACCCCTGACGAACACCGACAAACATTGAAAAGTGTCTGAAAGGTGACACCCCTGATGAACACCGACAAACATTGAAAAGTGTCTGAAAGGTGACACCCCTGATGAACACCGACAAACAATGAAAAGTGTCTGAAAGGTGACACCCCTGATGAACACCGACAAACATTGAAAAGTGTATGAAAGGTGACACCTCTAACGAACACCGACTGTCGTGCGGAACTATTTACCTGTTGCCTCGTTGAGGAAAATTGCAACGCTGACATTGGAGTATATTTTCTGAATGTCGTGGGTGAGCCGCCATCATATCTTGCACTACTGCAGAGTTTCACATAGAGCCTTATGTCTTACCATGACTGCTTATTTGATTCAACCTTGGGGTCTAATGGTGACCGAAGGGCTACACTAACTGTTGCATATTGGTATCGTTGTTACGATTGTATATAAAGGGCGACACAAGCAATCGATTGATCTATCACAACATTAAGGAAATACGGCTATGAACAGAATATGACGAGAAATTAAGCTGCACACTGTAATGGTCACAATAGATGAAAGGAATTGGTCGATGTGCAAAATTCTTAACATATATGGATTACATAATATCAATGATTTAGCATCATGGATAGTCTAAGACTACTATCGAAAAAAAATCATTTGATTCTGACATGTAGTTTGTTAGAAAATTGCTTCGGACCTTGTTTATGAATTAAAAGACGAACAATAACGCTGTGTTTTTGTTCTTTTTATGAACCAGGAACCCTACACTAAGTCGATGCTTATTTGCCTTCCCGCTATTGTAGAACATATGCCTTTTATATGTGCTCAGCTCTCTAAAATCAGTCCATCTTGAACACCATGAGTGCGTCTCTAAGCAATAACTCTGTAATAACGATTAAAAACGTAAACGTGACTAGACATTGACATGTTTTTTTGTTTATTTTATCGCTCGTTAAAAAGAAGGCTAGCTAGCAAACGTCCGATTTTGTCAAGCGCTGTCTATATATATATATATATATATATATATATATATATATAGAGAGAGAGAGAGAGAGGGAGATAGAGAGAGAGAGATAGCGATAGAGAGAGAGATAGAGATATAGAGAGAGATAGAGAGAGTGATAGAGAGATATATAGAGAGAGATAGAGAGATAGAGAGAGATAGAGAGAGAGAGCTAGAGAGAGATAGAGAGAGAAAGCGAGAGAGAGAGGGATAGAGAGAGAGAGAGAGTGAGAGAGATAGGGAGAGAGAGAAAGAGAGAGCGAGATAGAGAGAGAAAGAGAGAGATAGAGAGAGATAGAGAGTGATAGAGAGAGATAGAGAGAGAGAGCGAGAGAGGGATATAGAGAGAGAGTGAGATCGATAGAGAGAGAGAGAGGGATAGAGAGAGAGAGAGTGAGATATATATATAGAGAGAGAGAGTGAGAGAGATATCGAGAGAGAGAGAGAGGGATAGAGAGAGAGAGTGAGAGAGATAGAGAGAGAGAGAGTGAGAGAGATATAGAGAGAGAGAGTGAGAGGTAGAGAGAGAGTGAGAGAGATAGAGAGAGAGTTAGAAAGAGAGCGAGAGAGAGAGTAAGATAGAGGGAGATAGAGAGAGAGAGTGAGAGATAGAGAGAGATAGAGAGAGAGTGAGAGAGATAGAGAGAGAGCGCGAGAGATAGAGTGAGATATATATATATATATATATATATATATATATATATATATATATATATAGAGAGAGAGAGAGAGAGAGTAAGAGAGATAAAGAGAGAGAGATACAGAGTGAGAGAGAGAGAGAGAGAGTAAAAAGATGCACATGCTGAATAGAGATGAATAATGCAACACAGTCACACATCAAAACATGTGTATAGACGAAAGCAGTTTTTAAAGTCGCATACAAACCATGATGGAAAAGAAATCGCCTTAGATATACATGCACATATGTCTACCACATCAAATGCTCATTTTCCGCTTCTCATAGGACACATACGAATAAGGTGTTAACTACAAAATAAATTTGTTTGACACTACATTCATTTTTACCTGTAGCATAAAGGAGAATGAATTGCAGTCATGTGCATCATATAAATGGGTACCGGTTCAGTCCGGGAAGTAAAAGCAGCGAGGGAGAGGAGATGGCTACCGCCCTCATATAGCCGAGCCTTTGAAATGTGAGATCGCTAACACCTCACACCCCTACAGCAGTAAAGCTATGTGATACTTTCCTTTTTTTTTTTTTACATCATATACAAGAGAAAGGTGTCTCACGTGGTAACAACTAATGGCAACCCGCACGGAAGTGTACATATCCTTGAATTGACTACAACAGTTGCTGAGTAATTGAAATCGAGACCTAACTTAACGTCTTTATACTGGTTTAGAAGACACTGCATAGTCTGTATACAACCAGTTACATTTACATCACCTTGCTCTAAAAGCTATGCGCATCCAGTTTATTCTTAAATGCATTAACTGTCCCTGCCTCCACTATCTCCCCTGGCAATGCATTCCAAGCAGAAACTACTCTCCGACTAAAGAAATATTTCCTAATATCTAACCTGGACTTCTCTTTAGTCAGCTTGTAGCTATACCCTCGTGTTATTGTAGGTGGCTGTATTTAAAAAAAAAACTTGTTATAGTCTAATTTATCGATTCCTCTGATTATCTTATAAACATGTATTAAGTCACCACCAATTCTTCTCTCTTCGAGACACTTTAGGCCGGTTTTTCTGAGTCGTTTCTCATAACTGTAATTCTGGAATACCACTATCATCTTTGTCGCTCTTTTGTGTATTCTTTCTAGCATGTTTATGTCCCCTCTAAGATAAGGACTCCACACCTGTACACGGTACTCCAATCTAGGTCTAACTAAAGCTTTATACAGTTTGACGATCACTTCCTTGCTCCTTTTTTAAATATTTATTTGTATCATACATAACATTGCAATTGCCTTTTTCACTGCTACCTTAACTTGCTCACTCACTTTTCGTGTATGATCTTTCTAATATTGTTTTCTCCCATTCTGTAATTATGTTCCATATTGGATCTACCCATGTGGATGACTGTACATGTATCTACATTAAACTCCATTTACCAGCCTACAGACCATTCTCGAATTTTATCTAAATCCGACATCAATATATCCACTTCCGCTTTAGATGAGGCACTACTGCATAGTTTTGTGTCATCAGCAAATATTGCAATCATGGATCACATATCAATGTCCAAATCATTTATATATATATATATATATATATATATATATATATATATATATATATATATATATATATCAAGAACAAAACTGGTCCCAAAACCGAGCCCTGTGGCACACCACTTTTCAGTTCACACCACTCAGAGTACTCCTAATTTATGCCCACCCTCTGCCTTTTTCCCGTTATACAATTTTCAATCCATTTGGCAACTTCGCCACGTATTTCATGTGATTTTAACTGTCAAAATAAGTTTTGATGAGGTACTCTATCAAAGGCCTTTGCAAAGTCTAGATAAATAACATCCACTGGCTCCCCTTTATCAATGATTTTAGTAACCTCCTCCATGAATTCTAATATATTTGTTAAGTATGATCTCCTTCTAGTCAACCCATGCTGACTATTTCTAATTAGATTAAATTTGTCTAAATGCATTACAATGTTTTCTTTGAGTATTGACTCTAACAATTTACAGACTATGCTCGTTAAACTCACAGGTCTATAATTTGCTGGATCTGATTTTTTGCCTTTTTTGAATAATGGGATCACTCCTGCGTCTTTTCAATCCCGTGGAACAATCCCTTTTGTAAGTGATTGAGAACATAATATAGCCAATGGTTTTGCTAGTTGGTCTCTAATTTCATACAGCAATTTTGGATGAATACCATCTTGACCTGGACATTTATTCACTTTCAACCCCTCCAATTTTTTAAAAAACCATTTCCTCTGTAATACAGATTGATCTTAATCCCGCTGTATCCATGTCTCTTTGAAGCATATCTATAGGCTCTGTGATCTTGGAGCAGTCCTCTTTTGTGTAGACTGTGCCAAATTACTGATTGAGCAGATTAGCTGCCTCCCTGTTCTCACTTATTATTTTCCTTGTACTGTCTATGAGAGGGCCTACTTTATCTTTCGTTCTTTGTTTATTCCTAACGTAAGAGAAGAAGCTTTAACTGTCAGTATAGATCCTCTGAGCAAGTTTTTTTTCAAAGTCTATTTTTGCTGTTTTATTAGCTTTCTGAGATATGTTCTGCTTGTCCAAATATTTTACATATGTTTCTTTTGATTTACCTGCCTATATAAATTTTTCCATGCTTTATTTTTTGCTCTTTTCCATTTCACTACAAATCTAGTTATCCACTTTCTACGCTTGGGGTTTACCTCCCTACACGGAACACATTCTTCTTTTAGCGATTCTAGAACTGTTTTAAAACTTTCCCACTCCTGTTCAACATCTGTTCCAATGACAATATCTTTCCAGATTATGTGGTTCGCGGCCTCTTTCATCCTCTTAACATCTGCCTTAGAGTAGTCGTATGTTCGCGTGTTTATGTTTACTTTGTTCCCTGCAATAAGATCCCAACATATGATTTGATGGCCACTTGAGCCAAACAGTTCCCCAGCGGTAACGTTTTCAATCATATTTTCCTCTGAAGACAAACAAACAAGACAAAGAAGAAACATACATGATATTTTCTATCTGATCACGAGCAAATAGTTTCTACTTAACCGGAGCAAACCATAAGAAAAGTGCGCAAACTTTCACAACGGATTTCGTTAATGAATGTTGCGAATTAGATCCACAAATTGAGGCAGTTTGTTGTTTTCCTGAAAGACGAATTAAGTGCAATTGCCCCAAAGGAAGAGGCAAAGGCGAATGCCTGTCAAGAAACGATAGTTCGACCAGATGGAATATATACTTTGATCAGATTCAAACCTCTCGCAGTCTGAAATGATTGGAGACCACAGGTTCATTCACCTTTAAAATATGACGAAAAACCCTATATCCCCGTGTTACCGCTTAACATGTAAAAGAACAGTCACACACACACACACACACACACACACACACACACACACATACACACACACACACGCGCGTACTTACACACACATGCACACACACGCACACACAGACACATACACACATATGTTTAATGTTTGTAATGCGTTTTATCTTGACATGTTTGCAGTAGAGTAGATTTGACAATCATATCCTAACGCAGAGAAGTGATCATTTCGAGACACATCCCAGAAATTCCCGGACAAACTGGACATGAAGTGATTTTCAAGCCGGTAGTTTATGATTAGTGGTAGTTTCAGAAAGTAAATCGCATTGCTATCGACGTATGAGTTATTTCATTTCAATTGTCAAGAAACGAAATAGCACAACGACAAATACAGAGGCTAGTCTAATGGTAAATTTTGTAGTCCACACGACACAATAGGCAGGAACATTTGAACAGTCGGAAAATGAGCAAGTGAAACATCTGAAAGCAAAAATATTGGAATCCCAAAATGTATTTATAACTTACTCGATGTCACGTTGTTTGATGAGAATGCATTGTGTGTACTTAAAATGAACATATTGTGGTTGCTGTCTTTGGTTTGTTAACACGCGTCTTTGAACTAATTATATACCAACCAATGATAATTACAAATAATGATCTTTTCAATAAGAAACGCACGAGTAGCAAGTTTGTATTCACTTTATCAAATGTTAAAGTTTAATTCATACAATCAGGGTTATACACGTCCCAGTATGCGTTTAAGGTATATTATACAACTAATGGTTTAATAAGTAATAATCTCAACCAACAAAAAACAATGCATCCTACTTCAATGTACACAATATGTACTTTCTGGGCCAAACATGCTTCTTTTAATAGGCAGAAGTTAGAAATAAACATATGTTGCTTATTTCATACTATTTCCTAATTGTTGTTTTTGCCGTTTGTATTAATCCAAAATCCACGTGATTTGATGTCGCCAAGAGAGACACAGATTGAAGAACTACCAATTATACGTGATGGAATTCATGATTTCCCGACTCATAATATTAGTATGGTAATCATTTCATGTCAACAATCAAATACATACATTACAGTAGTGTTCGTAATACTCACATATTTTTCCTGCAAGTATATTAGCAACTGAACTTATATACTTTCACGAAGAACCATGAGCTGTGGAGAACCTAATAACACAATTTATAAAAGAAAGACTATATCATATCGACTGTTAAAACAATGGCAACTTCTGGAGATGGTCTAGGTATTGGTGATCAAGAAATGCAGATTTATTCTTGGGTTTCTTTTGGTTTGGTATGTCAAACAATTAACGTCTTTGGTATCTTCACAAATATTATCAACATTATCTGCTTCGCGAAGCAAGGTTTCCAAGACTCTGTCAACATCAGCTTTTTAGGTATGGTATATTGAAAACATAGTTTACTATACAATGTCAATTCAGATGTTGAAAACTACACTTTCAAGGTAGAATATTTTGTTTATGTGAGAAAATGTGTGCAAACTACAATTACGGAATTATTTATACAAATGATATCCAAATGTAAGATCATCCTTTTAAAATGAAAGTAAATGCGCATGTGCGTAATCCCTTTAATGAATGGTCTACCAACAACTGTATATATCGTCGGATTTCTAAAACATTGTATCCAGTAGCTAAGATCAGATCTACAATTTCCCAAATACTAATGAATTCACATATTTAAAGATTCAGTAATAATCAAATGAGTAACATGCAAATGGTATATCATCTAGCTCATATTATGAGACATACTAAATGTAATTATATTTTTAGACAAAAAAGAATAATATTGTAGTAATATCGATACTACAGCGGCTAACACATTTAAATAAAAGACAAAATTGGCACAATGCACATAATTATAAACGTACTTCGTGAGCAATATAACAATTGCAAATGTAAAAAGGAGTTGCAAATACAGCCGCATCTAATAGTTAAGAAAAGAAAGACATGACAACAGGGTTTAGCATTGTTTCTGCTCATTAAAAAGTTGACTAATTAAAACAGATTGTCATCAACGGAACTATAAATCATCTAGATGAAGTCTAATTTCGTAGGAACAACAATGTTCTTTCAGCATAGCTACGTTTCGTGTGAATGGCTAACGTGTTTATACATATTTGATGTTCCTAACCTTTTGTAAACATGTGTCACGAGAACATACATAAACGATCATAGTTATCATAACTATTCTGATCTTTTGTTCTTCTTCTTTTTCTTCTTCTTCTTCTTTTTCTTCTTGTTCATCGTACGCAGTCAGACAGTAACCATTATTTTTTTCGAAAAAAGCGGCGGTCATCCTGAGGCTGTCGACACTGCCATAGAGCTTGTCTTGCAGTTCCACTGGTGATGGCCACATCTGCTCTCTCTGATCCTCGTATGTCGGGCAGTTCTGCAGCAGATGTTCAGCGGACATTTTACCGGTACCGCACGGGCATTCGTCGGTACCACATATCTTCAATTTGTTGAATAGTTGGTGCCTCAGTCTATTGTGGCCAGTGCGAAGTCTGAAAACAACGACCTGCTCTCTTCTGTTCAACTGGTAATAGGCATAGTTTTTGGTGTAACCAGTATGTTCGGTTTCCCATTTGGTCATGTATCTGGCTTTGATAAGCCGTTTTGACTCATCGTACGTCATACTAGTATCTGTTTGTGGTAGTCTTGCACCTTCTTTTGCCAGTCGGTCTGCATCCTTGTTGCCTTGGATGTTGCAGTGTAATGGGACCCACTGTACCACTATCCTTTTTGGTGCGGACTGCTGGCACAGTTTGCAGAGTGCTGCTCTTTAGTCATTTAGCTCATTATTTTTCTGGCGTTTTAGCGCTGTGACTACGGCGAGAGCATCTGTAAGCAGGACTATATGGCTTTCATTTTCTTTGTGTGTCACCATTTCTTCCACTGCCGCCCTCAGTGCCTCTGCCTCCGCTCTGAAATTGCTTGTGTACTTACCAGTAGCGAATGACAGTCTTCTTTTTCTGCCATTTGGTAGGTTCAGGAATGCTCCTGCCCCTCCGTTCTGTGTAGTGTTTGTTACAGGACCGTCGGTGTATGCATGGGTCCAGTCCATGCTTGGGTAGTTTTTCGATATAAAGCTTAGGGTAGTATCTCTCCTTTCTTTTTCAGTCTGGCAGTTTTTGTTTGCAATACCTGGTATATTTTCTACCACCTTTGGAAATATATCCTGTCTCCAGGTAGGTTTTCGTACAGTAGTGATAGGTTTTTGGTGTTATTAGTGCGTTTATGGGATCTTCGTGCATCTTTGCTTTGGCTATTTCTGCAAAGTTTCTCCGCTTTAGTTTTGCATTTTCCAAATTGTTTAGTCTCTGGTGCATTGGATGGTCAGTCAGTCTTCGGAGTTTCTCTGACTGCAGCTGGGTTCTGCAATCTCTTCTATCGGTCATGGATTGCAGTTTTGTAATCCTTTCAAGTTCTACAATTTGCGTTGACTTCATGCCACCTGTTATAACTCTCATGGCTTGGTTTTGAAGTTTGCTAACTTTATCGAAGTTCGCCTTCGCTGCTGTTGTCCATGCCGCAATGCCATACTCGAGAACTGGTCTCACTCTTCCAGTGTACAGTTTCTTTAGTATGCTTTCGTCTACTCCCCAGCTTGTGCCAGCAAGTTTCCTCATGCTTGCCATTCTTTATCTGGATGTCATTCGGTTTCTCTCGATCTGACTTTTCCATGTCATGCGCCGATCAAATGAGATTCCCAGATAGTTTGGGTTGTCGTTTGGCTGCAGGAATTTGCCATTTAAACTTAATTTAGTATTTTGAAGTTTGATTGAGAGCGAGAATATTGTACATGTGGTTTTCTCCTCGTTTATTTTGACCAGCCATGAGTTCGCCCACTCTTCCAGCGATGTTAGGGCCTGCTGCATCCGATTTCTTGCTATGGTGAGATTCTTTTCAGAGGTCCACATAGCCAGATCGTCTGCAAACATTGAGCTATGGACTCTTCTTGGTATATTCTCTGTAATGTCGTTTATATACACCAGGAAGAGTGTGGGTGACAGTACTCCCCCTTGGGGTACTCCCTGCTCAAGTGTCACCTTTTTGCTCATCTGCCCTTGTACTTGGACTCTGGCCGTTCTATTTTTGAGGTAGTGGTTGATCCACTTGTACATTTTCCCACAAACATCACTTCTTCTTAGCTTGACTCTAAGTCCATCTTTCCAGACTGCTCTTTTGTTCTATTATATAAGGTTGTTTTGTAGCAAAGTAACTGCATTGTGATAATCAGTCAAAAACGAATGTATCAATTATATGATAGATTAAAAGCAGCTACTACACGATCTTCTACATTCTCAGTATGAGACCAACCAAGTTACATATTGCTGCATTGTCTTGTTTTTAGTGTGACATTAAACATGAGTCAAGGGTGTCAAGTAATGTCTTAGTGCAGGCAGGGTCGTTGTCCAAATCGTCCTTGATCATGGTTAATAGCATAGTCCCAAGTTCCGTGCATAGTATATTCAATTAAGATCATGTGTATCAGTCATGTGTTGAGTGGGTGGATCCGGGGTCGACTTTCTCATTTTCATTTGCAGATGTAGAAGTTGGCTGAACGGAACATCTTGAGAGATACGGACCATCTGATCGAATAAAGAAACTCGATCTCGATGTATCATTGAAGAAAGGCACAGAAGCACAGCGCACGCTGTTTGCTGAACTTGACTCCTTACATTTTTTTTATAGATGTCTGAGTAACTGCATTTGGAAGGCGCTTGTAGTTAAGTAGACCAATGCGTGTTGAGCAAATGATGGGTGTCGTATATTCTCTTTTAGCTTCGAACCAATCATTGCATTGTGCAGTGCTTCTCCCAAAGATATCAGGCGCAGTACTGTGGATGTTGAATCGATGTTGTTTCCATGTACCTGAAGCCATGGTGCTTTTTTAGTGTCGTACTTAGAGTTTCCTCGAATATGTGGTTACAGCGAATGATCCGTGCAGGATCTGATATTTTGCTGGTGTCGATGCGTGGAATACTTTCGTTTCTGGTATGATACACAATTGTTGGTTGCATTTTGATTTTACTTCGAACCGTTGCATCTTCTGTGTCAGAGTCTGTGCTATGGTAGCATGATAACAACATATTTGAGAAGAGACCTTATCACAATAATCAGATCAAGCGGATAGCAGTGCTTGGATCGTGGGTTCATCCATTAGACCTTACGTTGGTGCATTGTCCAAAAATCAGATTTCGCCACACGGAGTGCATGGTAGATACACAACTCTGAACGCCACTGCACATTTTCCTGCATTTTGCCGACTCCAAATTTGCTATGACACGAAAGCCACGAATCGTGATCAGCACCAATTAGCATTTCAGTGACCGAGTAGAAAAAAGTTCTTCCTGACTCGGTATGCTTCTAATGACTGTTGAAATATTTTAATAGAAAGCCTATTTGGCTTCAGCTGCGAAGCACAATGTAAGATCATATGTCCTGACAAGGGAGACGGGACCGATTATAATATGGACACTGTATGTGAGTAAACGCTCCGAATCATCCTCGCCTAGTTCAACTATGTGTGATAAGGACTTGTTCACTGCAAAGTCAACTCCATAATATATTTTTTCATTGGAGTCTTTACCTTGCCAGTAGAACATGTAATCCTCACTTATTGATCACGTCATATAGCGACCACAATGGCGTGCCTTTTTGGAGTCGTCAAAAAGGGGTTGCAAAAAGTCGTGGTGGTTTGTTCTGTGGTTTGTAATCTGAGAACATGATCACATGCTACTGGTGTGTAGGGTGGCTTAAAGCGTGTTATTGTTGCTTCAGATTCCGTCATTTAAAGGCACGCAGGATTAATGCGTTTTTGTAGGTCGGCAAGCATACTTAATAGTATCGATTATAACAATAAAACATATCCATCTTTGGACCATGTGTAGCAAGGGGACAGTTCGTTTAGATTATCTGACTATCTGTGATAGATTCGCCATTCTGCGATTAAACACACTGAAAGTACACACGTGGCCATTGACATTGATGTGGTTGTTACCCACCGTCAAATTAACGCATTTTCCTAACCCGCCCCCCCCCTCCTCCCCCCCCTGCATTGTGGGATATTCTTTTCATGGGGAAGACTTTGGAAATCGACATGGGGAAACATCTAAAGGTTTGGTCTTTCAGGCAGTCAAATTGTGCTTCCACCATATTCTGACACCTTTTTGCGTCATTCCTCTGGATTAGGTTCGTGGAGGGGGGGGGGGGGGGGGGGGCTGTTGCTCGAGAAACGACTTGTGATCCTTAGAAAGATACCAACATATGCACATTGGAGAGGCCCTCTAGCACCACCTTTCGAGACTAACACATCACGAGCCATATTGAATATCTACCTTTGCTGTTGAAACGTCCGCATTATAATGACTGGTCTGTGTGATAAGCTTGAGAAAATAAATTATGTTAAAAAAATTATAAAAACACTCAATGTGGACATTGCGGCGCTTCGTAAAACTTGCTTAGCAATATCAGGATCAATATATATATATTGGCGTGAATGCCCAGCATCATGCACTGCAAGAAAAAGCACAACTAGGGTGAGCCGGACACCTCGTTCGTATGTCACTCGAACGGCTCATAAAGAAGCTACTCTACGGCGAGCTTAGAGAGGGCGCCAACAGAAACGTTTTAAATACAGCCTGAGGGACTCACTGAGAAGTTGCCAGATATATTTCAGCACCTGGAAATGTCTTGCGCAAAATTGATACGACTGGAGAAGCGCAGTTAAAGTGGCTGTAGCTAGCAGCGAAGAACACCGTGTTGTGAAAGCAGGAGCAGACACGAGACACGGAAATCACGAACATAGGTATAATCACCCCTTCTAATGACCTCGTGTGCCCGTTATGCAGCAGCTGTTTTCGTGCCAGCATTGGCCTGCCAACCACATGCACACCCACACCCGATATACAAATGTGTGACAAGGATGATGTTGGCGGCTCTCATCGACACCGATGGACATATTTTATTTTGTATATTTATATATGTACATATGCATTGCCTGCTTCTACTTCGTCTCCATACCCCAGTGGGTTTCGTCATCCTTGTAAGTGTTAATATACCTACCTTGTGATCTACATCTGAAGCCAAAGATCAAAGATTAGGTATATGGTCATTTATCATCAGTTTTTAGAAATATGCATATTGAAGAACAGCTTGTTTTACTAGGTTACTTGAATACTAGATTGGGGGCTGATCATGACTAGTTACCTTTACGTCTTGGCAAGTTCGGAGTTGGTCAGCAGCTCCTAAAGCTCTGTATCTACCATGAACTTGGTTTGATCACTTCTTATTTTCAGACCAAACCCCAACATAATGTATCGTATATGCATCCACGACTATGGCACTGGTATCAGCCCGATCTTATTTTTCTCAAAAGGTCTCTTATCAAAGATTTGCTCCTGATCCGCTCTTAACATAGTGACCACTGCGACACCGAACATTCAGTGGCTCGCTGTAAAATATAATTGCAGGTAAAAAAAGTCCCACCACACCAAAAGCAGAAGCAGGTCATGCATAGACGCAAGTAGAATGTCGGATCCTGTTCTGATCAAGATATTTAACCAGGCGTTTTAGGAAACTATCAATATCCCGTATCGTGACACCTTTCTTACAAGAGGTATGGCAACATTTTCAAAATATAATCCACAGCACTGCTCTTACCACATTTGCTACATACTTGAAAATTCGTCATTATACCACAATTTATGAGAGATACACATGTTGTGACATTACAAAAATAAACATTAAATATTATAGAAGTGACTGTAATAACTATCGAGGTGTCTGTCTATCTGCTCGGTGTTATAGGCAAGTATTCGAAAGAAAAATCTTACTTCGGCTACAACAATTGACTGATACTGTATTGTATTTAGAGCCACAGGATGGATACAGTTCCGGTTGATCAACAATCGACATTATTTTCTCTCTTCAACAACTTTAGGAAAAGTCAAGTGAGCAGAATTAGCCTTTTAATTTAGTCATCACTGAGGGGACAGCGGCATTTGATTTGGTTGTTATGGATGGACTTTCCAAAATCATTTCTACAATAGGCTACCACAACAAATTAATATAAATTAATAATATTGTTCCACGAGGACATGAAAAAAACAGTACACCTTGATAGTAGAATCGCATAACCATTGTATATTCATAGCGGTGCTAAACAGGGGTGTATTCTGTCCCCGACACTGTTCACAATCTTTTGTGTTCTGTTACTGAAGCATGCATTTGGTGATTGAACATACGGAATCTGCATTCACAATTGGTTACACGGCAGACTGCTTAACCTTACACTGCCAAAATGACGATCAGTATCATCAAGTACTTATTTATGCTGATTATGCTGCACTTATCAGCTACAGTGAACAGGAACGTCAAAGGTTGACATATCGCTTTGCCCATGCTTGCAAAGATGTTGTCTTTACATTTAATATCCATAAAATAAAGGTACTGAGAAAGGAAGTGGATGACACATCATATTATATAATTGATCCATATGACCTGGCAGCAGTGCACCAATCCACGGATTTAAGATTCCTCATCAACGACAAGCTCAGTCTAAACCCATAAATACAAAACCGCATTGGCAAAACTTCTGCTACATTGGCTCGCCTCATAAACGCGTGTTTGGAAAATAACTGAAACAGACGGTTAAAAGCAAGGTCATGGTGCACAATGCATATTTTGTCTCCACACCTCTATCTAGTAGCGAGACGTGGACAACATATGCCGAATAAGAGCATATACTCACCTACCATGTACGTCGGCCTTATATACTCTTTGAATGACATGGAGATTCATAATTACAAATGTAGAGGTGCACTTTCGCACCGGTCTCCCAAGTATGTTAACTGAAGACTATGCAGAATTGGTTTTGTTTGTCGCTTTGAAGATTGTCACATTCCCTAAGATATCGTTTATGGGCAGTTGGCGAATGGCAAAAGAACAGTCGGCTTCAAACATGTGTTGCTAGCGAGATATGGTGTCCCTGGACATGAGCAGGACATTATGGGACGAAGTTGCAGATCGTTTCGAGTGTAGAGGTACCCTAAAGGACCACCTCACGCTTGGTGGAGAGATGGGGAACTCTTGCAATATATATATATATATACATTAAGAGGGAGACAGAGAGTCGAGAGAGAGAAAGAGTGAGAGAGGCAGGGAGAGATAGAGAGAGAGATATCATAATGTATCTATTTTTCTTTAACTAATAATCGCTCTGGAAATAATATTTTCAATTTCATTTTGCGTTCTAAATATGATTGCTCTCATAGGAAACTTTGGGATATTGCTCATACGACGTATATGTTCATTTCTTTTTTTTTCATTCGTTGTATTATTACGCTGATTTTGACAAATATATTGTATTTAACACAGTATTCGTTTTCTTAAGGTTATCTGTTATATCATCAATTCTACCGCTTTCAAATTGATATAACATGAATTCTATGTATGCCGTCTCGTTCTTTGGCTCTACCTACTTTTAAAGAACATGTTACTCCAGATGTATTACGGTGTTTGTTCATTTGCTGTGTCAATAATAGTGTTAAATCTTGGTTATTTTAGTGAAATATCATTCAGGCGTACATTTCAGTATTACATTGTTAACACATTTGTATGCTTGTGTTTGTAAATGTTAAGGTTTTCTTGTTTCTTTTTTTGTTTTTTACCCTCAGCATGTCTGAATTCATCGATGATAAACTTTGAATAATTTTTTACATTTCATTAGAATCATGTAGATGGGTTTGTTTTAATATTTCCGGTTTGCTGGATTAGTTATGCTTCTCTTATTTATACGTTTATATAATATGTTCATTTTTGTCGTATATATTATTATGTTAAATATTGCATTCATTTGACATTGTATGTACATCCTTAGCCAAACTGCAACGTTAAACATCTATAAACGCACTTGTTTGGTAACACTTTTTTCTAGAGTAATAAAATTGGTTTTTAGAACTGGTGAGGAAGTGTGATATGTGTTACGAGACACGACGTATTTAAAGAAAGCAATCTGACATAATATATTATCTAATCCTGAAATAATCACACTGTTTTCTTGTATTCTAGGTTTAGCAGTTTCTGATCTAGGCAGTCTTGTGACGATGGCTGGGACGTGCATATTCCTAACACCCGCACTACAGGCAGTTGATTTACCATTTGATCCTGTGGCACTATGCTACCTATTGCCAGGAATGTTACATTTCTATTTTACAAGAGTCAGCGGTTGTATTACAGCCATAATTACACTGGAGCGATGTTTATGTATAACCGCTCCTTTAAAGGTTTGCATTCATTATCCCGGTAAACATGTCAGCTGATCTGTTATTCATTTTCTGATGTACATGTGCATGTGTACATTTTCTCAG
The DNA here is from genome assembly GCA_036924085.1 of Ariolimax columbianus. Lineage (NCBI taxonomy): Eukaryota > Metazoa > Mollusca > Gastropoda > Stylommatophora > Arionidae > Ariolimax > Ariolimax columbianus. The sequence goes on from JAVGWX010000007.1 coordinate 9,894,621, forward strand.
TTAATTGTTATGTCTGCCTTATACAATATCTAACATGTCACTCCATATATGTGTGTGCATGCACAGACCCAATATCAATTGTACATATATATTTGCCAGTCTACACTGTCCAACACTATGGACAATTCTAAAGAACTATGAGTATTCTTTAAAATACATAAATAAAATCAAAACATGTTATGGTAATTTACGATGCTGTGTTCGAAAAACGGAAGGTAACACTGAATTGTTTAATATGAATTAACATAAAAACAGGATTCAAACCGGGATGCATTTAATTCCTCTACTACTCCATTATTTGGCATAGCTGTAGATTGGATTATGAAACACGATACATGTATAAGGCATTTAGGCATAACATGGACATATAACAAGATTTTTGAATGTCTTTATTTTGCAAATGACCAGTTTGTCTTAGTCGACATGTACGTTTACAGCGGCAGATGCCCTTGTTCAGATTCCAGCTCTGGTATGAGATGGATGCACCCGGGAGAAGCATTTCGTGCTTAGCAGGCTAGGCCCGAGCAGCATATTACTCCCCTACGTTGGGTAAGTGCCGCGGTGGGTGGATAACTATTGTGCGAGTCCATATTAAAAGACTCAACCACTATTGCAACCTAGACCCGCAGCCTGTTAGGCGCTATCTATGCTGCTCTAAACAAATCAATTAACCATGGTCGGTGTTTTACCACTAATTAAAAAAACACAGAAAAATATATATAGATTGTGCTAAAGGTAGAACAGATAGGTATCAAGTAGACGCCTCAAAGACGACAATAATGGTTTCCATAACCACAAGGCTTTATATCATGTCAAGTCAAAGGGGAAATATCCACAACATTGCCAACACTACACATACCTGGGAAGCAAAATGGCACAACATAGAGATGTCACGAAAGATAATACCCCTAGCATTACGTTGACATCATGTGCCTTTAATAGGTTCCATCACCATTCCATATATAAAAACAGTGGCGTCACACCGCTCCACCTAGAGATCATTTGTGTCTACCTTTTTCACCGTATTTGATGCGAAAAGAACATATATAGGTAGATATATACATGTTTCATATACACTAGAGCAAAGCAGACCACAGCCTGCTAGGCGCCATCTATGCTGCTCTAAATAAACCACCTGACCATTGCCGGTGTTGGTCACCTCTCACCACATGTTCTATGTGAAGAAGGAATACCATTATTGACTTTGTCATACACAAAGACCCCGGCAGACCTCTCGAGACCACTGCTATTTACATTTATTAAAATGCTATGAACAAAATACTAAGTGTATTCAATGCCTTTTTTTCATTCTTACATTTAAAGGCGCTAGAAATTATTTTTGTCTGATTTTCCATTTTAGAAATATAAATTAGTATGTCGGTAGTTTTTGTATTACTACGCAAAGGAGTGAAATTACTGAAATTAAGCAAGCAAAAATGTCTCAATTGCCTCTGACGTGATGGTATGTGTGACTCTATACTGATACGGATATGACCTCAACACCGCACGCAGCTAGCTAGCTAACTGTTGTTTGCAGCTTATTGTGCTATGTTACATGAACTCTTGACGTGTCACTGGTTTAAAAAAAAACTTCTGGGTTGTTTTGCTGCAGACTTCTGGCCTGTGCCTCCCAAAAACAACCTCGTATTACTGGTAGTATGTTGCAATGGTTCTTGTTACATTCCAAGACGTACATGTGACAGTGGACACAAAATGCAACACGTCTCAGTCAGATCCCCAATGTGATGACAACACTTTATATCGACACAGTTTATAAGATGTTTGGATATCATTCTGCACGGTAAGGGTATCATGTATATCAAAAAAGCGTATTGGTATAAATCAGTATGTTTGAAAACTAGCGATCATGCGTCCCCTAGTATAACTATTAAAAATGTGTTAGAAAGGGATGTGTGCTCTCCCCTTGCTTGTTTATGTATACACAGAACATATTTTCAAAGACATAGATGGCATGCCTGGATTGAATATAGGAGAACGTAGTATTAATACTATCAGATATGCTGATGATACAATGTTAATGGCAGAGGATCCAAGACAACGGTATAAGTTAATGGATAAGAAAATCAGAAAAAGTCAGCAATGTAGGTTGGGAATGAACATCAACAAATCTTAAATTATGGTGTTCGCCAGAAAGAAAGAAAGTCCAAAAGCTTCCATCCACATAAATGGAAAGAAATTATGGAACAAGTGTCAAGATCCAAGATATGTATACAATGGCCAACTCATTTCAGCCGATGGCAAATGCAAAAGAGATATCATTAAGGGAATTGCAACCGCCAACAATACATTTAACAGTATGGGAGATTACACTTCTGTCAAAGCAGATATATCAGATCTTAAAAAACAAGAATCATTAAATGATATGTGCTTTCAGTTGTATTGTATGGAGTAGAAACCAGAACCCTGACAGAAAATGAAGAAGCGTATTGATGCATTTGAAATGCAGGTATTCAGAAGACGTGGACTAGTTTCTTGGAAATATAGAAAAACCAATATTGAGAATCTGGAACAACTCCAGGTGGAACAGACACTTATGGTGGAAATAAAAAGCAGAAAAATTTAAAAAAATGGCTATGTCGAGCACCATAACTGTCTGCTAAAGGTGATTTTGGAGGGGAAAGTGGAGGGCAAGATAATCAAAAAGTGACAGAGATACATATGGGCAGAAAATAGCAGGATGTAGTAGGGAGATACAGTTTGACTGCGTGTACCAGCTTGGCGCTAGAGCTACACATATAGAGATATATTACCGGCAACTTCCCTTGTACGGCACTTGATGCTAATGATGATGATCGTGATGGTGATTCGCACCGAGTTGGTCAGTTTGCTGTGACACAATTTGTTTTCAGGCGCACCGACGACGACGTGGTGTGGGGGTTTTGATCAATATTCCCTTCCACTGTATGCCTTTAGAGGAGCGCGTGGCCAAATGGTTACGAAGCCAGACTGCCGAAAAGGAGGCCATCTGTTCGAATCGCCGGTATGGCATATGTTGTTTTTATGCTGGGGGTGAAATTTTAAAAACAACATAGCTAGTACACGACGTGGTGACAGCTGTGGCGAAGCCACCTGTAGTCCTCAGCCGTTAAAATCCCTCGACTACCCCAGCAATGGGAAAAATGTCGAAAGACTTTTTTTACTTTGTTTTTTTTTGTTTTTTGTTGTTATTGTTTTCAAATCACATCAAACATAGTGTGGCAGGACCTATAGCTATCAATATTCTTTGATTATGCATCATAAAAGGCGAATAACACGAAGTCAACTGGTCCACTGAGTAAAGCAGACATGTGATTTTCGTGCAGATTAAGAAATATACAAGCAAATATCATTATTGTTGAGCCTGGTTAATCGAGTAAAATGTTTCCTGTTGTGGGGTTGCTGCCACGGTTTTGTGCCTGGCGTTTTCCTCACGCGATACGGAGGAGTAATCTAGATGTAAGGTCGTCTATGTGCTCCAGTTATTGTATCAATCTCTGCGGGTGTGAGTTTAGTATGGCTGTATTTTCCTTCATAGCAGAAAACGATCATATGTTTGATTGTTACTCCTAGGTTGTACATTTCCAGCTGACCGAGGTATCGGTCCTTGGCGTGGTAGACAAATGCCTGAGCGAGGAACCATTTCCGGTGGACCCCGATCATGTCGAGAACATGCCAGAGAGATGGTGACCTCGACGGGTCCTTGCTTCAGTTCGTCAGTGTAGATGTTCGGTTAGTCAGTATACTTTGCAACTTCAACTTGTTTTAAGACATTCCGCAAAGGAGAGCTGACCTTGGAGTCAAAGGCAGTCATAACCTCCACTACTTCATGGGGCAATGCATTCCAACCATTCGCCACTCTCTGACTAACAAAATATTTCCTAATATCAAGAACAAAATTGGTCACACAACCGAGCCCTGTGGTACTCAACTTTTTATTTCACACCACTCAGAATACTCCTTATTTATTCCCACTCTCTGCCGTCATTCCGTTAACCAATGTCCAATCTATTTGGTAACTTCCCCACCTATTCAATGTGATTGTATATTTCTAAATAGTCCTTGATCAGGTACGCTATCAAAGGCTTTTACACAATCTAGATAAATAGCACCACCTACCTTTCATGTTAGTAACCCACTCCATGAATTCAAATATATTTGTTAAGCACGATCGCCCTCTAGTTAACACATGTTGACTATTTCTGATTAGATTAAACGTGTCTAAATGCGTTACACTATTTTCTTTGATTATGGACTCTAACAATGTACATTCTTTGCTCGTCTCTTTCGATGCTTGACTCACCGGTCTCTAATTTGTTGGATCTGATTGTTTCCCCATTTTGAATTCGGGGATCACTCCTGCATCTTTCCAATACCGTGTAACAATCCTTTTTGCAACTTATTGAAAACATAATAGAGCGAATGGTTTTGCTAGCTGGTCTCTAATTGCAAACATACATTGTGGATGGATACCTTCTTGACCAAGACATTTATTCAGTTTCAACCTCTCACATTTAAAAAAAATAGTTTCCTCTGTAATACGGAGATCGATGTAAGCGACTCAGTGGGTGCTGATGAATGTTGGGTGTATCTACATGAGTAGGCTAAGAAAACTAGAATGGTGCCCTGGTAGGACATGAGGCAGTCATACTGTTAGAGATGCAGATTCTTCTTCAGCAGAGGTTGAACGCGAAAGAGACACACGTGAGCAAATCATTTTGCCTTGGACAAACTGTGATATCATGTGGCTGTAAGGTGCTACATCCAGATAACGTTGTATATTGAGATGAAGAGTTAGTCCAGCCATGCAGCTGTAACATGTCCTGTAAACCAAACGGGTTTGAACAGTTGGAGCATGGTGGTGCTCACGTGATCATCTGGGTATTTCAACCGCTATGGGAAAATGCAAGGACAACATTCGACAACGAACACAACATATTTTATCAATTTAAATATCGTGTGAAATCTTCCAAGACCAACCACAATAATGTCGAAGATTACTTTTCCGAAAATGTTCTAAAGATATTTGACAAATTGTATTTACAATTGTAGAAATGAAAAACAAATCCGGAGGTGGTCAAATACATTGTATAAAAGAACATGCATTATAAGGATTATAGGTATGGATAATAAAAATGCTTCACCGGAAAACGTTTGACAATTAGTATATAAGATATTATTGCATTAGGAGGAGGCGGATCGACGTGCTTCCCGTAGTAGTGATCGACGCACACAAACTAGCAAACTCACTATTTGAGGAGATTCAACAACAACAACATTGTATTAGACAACTGAATATCTGCTGCAGAACTGCCCGACATACGAGGATCAGAGAGAGCAGATGTGGCCATCACCAGTGGAACTGCAAGACAAGCTCTATGGCAGTGGCGACAGCCTCAGGATGACCGCCGCTTTTTTCGAAAAAATAATGGTTACTGTCTGACTGCGTACGAAGAAGAAGAAGAAGATAACTGAATCAGCAGTCTGACAAGCTATTAGCAGAAACGTTTGGTTTTTAAAGTTTATTTTCGCGACGAGTATTTGGTCTTGATAGTGCATGCATATTTTCATGTTTTTTTCTGCAATTATATCTGTGATATGAAATTCAATGATTTGAATTGTATCATTTCAGGTGAAAAGTATTATTACGCCAACGAGAGTGACTGTCACCACAATTTGTGTATTCGTTGTCTTGTTCTGTGGTAGCACACCAGTTTACGCTGTCAATAGTCTGCGCATGACGTTTATCTCAGCAAGAAACAAAACTGTCTTGATCATGGTTTCTTCTAAAGAGCGACAAAACATTGAGATGATTTCTTTCGTCATCAACAACTTTTCAATTCCTACTGGATCGTTTGTGATAATCGTTTTTTGCACGGCAATACTGTCATTAAAATTAAAAAATATCATTCAGTGGAGACTAAAGGTCACCAGACAAACAACTAATCACATTTCTACCAGCAACCAGAAGGCTGCCAAAATGGTTGTGATGATTTCCACATTGTTTATCGTTAGCTTTATTCCAGTTAGCTCTTTCGTGCTAGCATTGGCTTTTATTCCGTCCCTTTCAATTTATAGAGAACACTTTTATATTTCAGTAATAATTACCGGACTTGGCTATGTAATGGAGAGTACGAACTCGTCAATGAATATATTAATTTATTATCACATGAGCAGAAAGTATAGAACTTGTTTGTGCCAAATGTTTAGAATAAAAAATGCCTTGAGAGATTGACTGCTAATGCAAATGTAAAATATTGCCTTGAAGAAGATGCTGCTGCCAGGGGGGATAATGAATTATAAACTACCACATTCCATTTGCACATATGCTTTACATTGTCACTTTTTATCTTAGTTGGTTCATTTCCTTTCCTAACTTTGATTCAAGTAACTAATAATAAATAACTAGATGTGGGTGTGTGGTTACACATCGTTGGAATCATCGAGTTGAGAATACCTGGAAATATTCGTGTCGTCGCTGGTGACTGTCTCTATTCATCATAACAAGATTCAGTATCATTTAAGGAACGTTAAACATATAATGCAATAATTTAAAATACACTATTTTGGTGCATAGATTATCGAATAAGGGAAGACGCCTGCTGTAACCACCAGCATGCATATATTTCCTTGAATTTAAACGTTTATGTTCAGCAATAGATCTACTCAGTATGAAGGCACTGTTAGTCGATGAACAGTTGAACAAGAAACATATTCCCAGTAAATGTTTTAAAATTATGATCAGGTTGTGAAAAAAAAAAAAAAATAACTGACGTCTTTATTCTTGATTTTATGACACTGCAGTCAAAGTATAATGTTAATTATGTTTACATCCCTTACATAGACATTGCAAGCGAAATGTGTGTGTTTTTTGTGTCATTGTTTCTTCAGCAATCGGTTTTACACGATGTGGTTGCAAGCTCCAAACACAACTTTCTTTTATCATCTTTTATGACAGACATCGAGTACATGGTCCATGAGGACAATTGTTGACTTTACTAGCTTGATATCGATACTTCCATACTCTCCGTGTCCAAGCACCGCGTTATACAGTATGCCACCAGTATTCGGCAAAAAATAGATCTGTATTGGCTGTAGAAGCTGTCTCTGGATATGAGTCTTGTGCTCTGTGCCTGATTACCAACACGTATTCAGTAAATAATGTGAGCAATTTATTATTATCTGAAATTTATTTGAGTTTGAATTTTGAAATGTCTCATAAAGATATCACATTTTTTTTTATAAATTGAAAGTTTGAATAGCCATATGTTGTGAAGTAACTGAAAATCTAACTAGATTGCATGATAACAACACTTAAACTCCTTGACGTGTATATCATGGAATGGTGATCCAGACATGTATGAAGACAGCAACAACGCAGGTTTGGAATTGTAGATGCATTTTAACATACATATGTTAGTCTTAAGATGCACCAATTAGTCATGTCCTCAAACTGGCAGCTGTATATTTATAATTAACATTTATCATACGAAAACTCAAACAATTCAAGTAGCGTTCAGGAAAGGTAACAACCTGGCTGGAGGGAGAGTTCCACCACGTACTTATTAAATGCATCTACTTCACATTCATGTCTATATATAATCTGCGTTAAACACTGCTTGCCAATAGTACATTACAGAGAAAAAGGTGTCATTGTGTATTGACATTTACATCGGTTTATTATTTGTTGATAAGCAGGTACACACGTTATATTTTTTTTAACGATGCACAAAGTAAAACAATTTTCGGTCTAGATAAAGTTGTAGTTATCAATTAAAAATACCCAAAAAAAAACCTAATTGGTTTCTTCTATGTTTCTTACGATAACAATTGTATCATCATAGTTGAACATGCAAAAGTAGATGTACTGTGTTATGGTTTATATATTAAAACAGAGTGAATGTTATTGCCGTAACAATACGTTGCCACTTCTCATAAACCTTTTCGCGGTTTTAGGTTTTCCGAATGACTATTTTTTTTTTTCATTTTGATTGGAATTACATTGTTCAACAATAATTAACTGGTTTAGTGTATACAGAACTGGTATAATTCAAACGAGATAATATGATCAAGCACATACGACGTTTTCTAGAATGACACCGATGAGAGATATCTTCATTATAAGTGACCATACAATACTGATTTATTCATGGGTTGTTTTTTTTGGGATATGCCAGATAATCAACATATTTGGCATCGTCACAAATATCATCAACATCATCTGTTTTACGAAGCAAGGTTTTGAGGATTCTGTGAACGTGAATCTGTTAGGTATATCGTGTCTCTATAAATACTAATCATTGGTAGCATTCTATTTACATGTCATGGTATGCGGAATAGAATGTTGCAGAAAACATGTCCTAATTTAAAACGGCGTATGTTGTACTGCAGTATTCCATACACCAAGATTAATGGCAATGAAATCAGGTATCTGCTAAAATGATACGATACATACAAATCATGAAAATATATTTCAATCAAAGAAATATCAACAAATTCATTTTCAATAGGACACGGTTCCACAATATTTTTTGCATTCATCTTGTCAACATATATTCTGAGTTGATCCTGAGAAACGATGTTCGGGTTTTGTACAAAGGGTATAAATAGTCAATAGTATAAAAGTTAGCAACGTTGCAAAGACAACTTGTAAGAACAATAAAAGCACAACCAAGGAATTTGACATGAAAATAAACACAATTGCGATGAAGATTATGGTAAAAGAGAAGCAACAAAGACGCACAAAAACAATCATCAACAGAGTAATATTCGAATAAGTAACCACATTTGCATATTTAGACCATACCGTAACATTAGATGCCCGCAATGAGTTGAAATATGGAGACATATTACATTGGCAAAAAGGCATCCATGCACATCTATTACTGAGGAAAAGAATCATCGCTAGTCACAAAGGGTTTACTGTGCCCTGACTGGCAGAGCCATGACGCTAACAAAGAATCATGCAAATAGTTTAGAAGCGTTTGAAATGTAGTGATTGAGTAGACGGAAACTACTGAGTAGAACATAAATACGATTCAATGATGAAGTAATCAATGACGTAGACGAACTAAAATAAATATTGAACATGTAACGGAAATGGAGATAGAGTTGGATGGGGCACACTTTGCAAATGTCTACAACATGAGATTATAAAGGGCAAAACCAAGTGAAAAGGAGGAAAGAGACGACCAAGACTCACGGTTACATATCACATCTCAGACATGCAAATATTTCAAAAAAAACCTATGCAGAATTGAAGAAATCTGCACAGGAGAGGGTCCGGTTGAGAGACATACTCAAACAAGTTTACAACCAGTTTTAGGACTCGCCAATGAGAGGAAACGATCCGAGGAAAAAACATTTTCAGATAACCTTACAATCAGTCTTAAGACTAATCAACCAGAGAACAGAGTAAAATAGAAAGACGGGGACGGCGTGGCCTAGTGGTTAAGTGGCACGGCTCACAACCAGAAGGTGCTGGGTTCAATCCCCATCACAGCACCGACCGTTACCCCGGGGAAGCAAACACTTAGAAAATGCAGGAGGAAGCAGACCCTTACATAAAATGCATGCTGAAGTTGGATGCACTGGGCCGACAGGCGCAAAAAAAAAACCACAGTGTAACGCAAATACGCCTTGGGGAATAGATAAATAAGGCGAACGCCCCCCAAAAAAAACAGAGAGAGAGACATGCTCATACAACCTTCCAATCAGTCTGATGACTGAACAAACAATGCATAGGGTACAATGGACAGACATGCACGAACAACCCTACAACCAGTCTTAGGCTTGAACAGCCAGAGCATATAATCAAAGTGTAATAAATCATTAGGCAATATTGCAACCCATCTAAGGACTGACCAACCAGAGGACTTGTTCAAATGAAGAGAAATGCTCAGAAAGTACAAATCAGTCTTAGGACTGACCAACCAGAGGACTTGTTCAAATGAAGAGAAATGCTCAGACAGTACAAATCAGTCTTATGACTGACCAACCAGAGGACTTGTTCAAATGAAGAGAAATGCTCAGTCAGTACAAATCAGTCTTAGGACTGACCAACCAGAGGACTTGCTCAAATAAAGAGAAATGCTCAGTCAGTACAAATCAGTCTTAGGACTGACCAACCAAAGGACTTGTTCAAATGAAGAGAAATGCTCAGACAGTACAAATCAGTCTTAGGACTGACCAACCAGAGGACTTGTTCAAATGAAGAGAAATGCTCAGACTGCAAATCAGTCTTAGGACTGACCAACCAGAGGACGTGTTCAAATGAAGAGAAATGCTCAGACAGTACAAATCAGTCTTAGGACTGACCAACCAGATGACTTGTTCAAATGAAGAGAAATGCTCAGACAGTACAAATCAGTCTTATGACTGACCAACCAGAGGACTTGTTCAAATGAAGAGAAATGTTCAGACAGTACAAATCAGTCATATGACTGACCAACCAGAGGCCTTGTTCAAATGAAGAGAAATGCTCAGACAGTACAAATCAGTCTTAGGACTGACCAACCAGAGGACTTGTTCAAATGAAGAGAAATGCTCAGACAGTACAAATCAGTCTTAGGACTGACCAACCAGAGGACTTGTTCAAATGTAGAGAAATGCTCTGTCAGTACAAATCAGTCTTAGGACTGACTAACCAGAGGACTTGTTCAAATGAAGAGAAATGCTCAGACAGTACAAATCAGTCTTAGGACTGACCAACCAGAGGACGTATTCAAATGTAGAGAAATGCTCTGTCAGTACAAATCAGTCTTAGGACTGACTAACCAGAGGACTTGTTCAAATGAAGAGAAATGCTCAGACAGTACAAATCAGTCTTAGGACTGACCAGCCAGAGGACTTGTTCAAATGAAGAGAAATGCTCAGACAGTACAAATCAGTCTTATGACTGACCAGCCAGAGGAATTGTTCAAATGAAGATAAATGCTCAGACAGTACAAATCAGTCTTAGGACTGACCAACCAGAGTATAAGATCATATATAGAACAATGCTCAGACAACCTTACATCCAGGTGATGGTTTCTTAGTTGCCCATCGTAAGCGAATTTGGCTATACCGACCGAAATGTGTATTCAGAGGAGATCGCGTAGAGCTATGCCGTTCGATCAGAACACTACACGATCTACCACACGCACTACACAGGTGAACAATGTTAGCAGTTTGGCCGTTTTACATGCTGTACGTTTGTGTAGCTTGCTTTTCCTGTGTTTGAGTACTGCCTCTCTGCTCATCAATGCGAGTATCATGTGTGATGAAAGTGTATCCGATTGAGCAGTTCGGAGCATGCATCTCTCATGCAGCGACATTGATGGAGAACATAAAAAAAAGACTTATAATATCTTTGTATCGTGTCGTATGCCTTCTCTACCCGGCGATCGTCGTTTTGTCATGTACGACAGTTGTTTAGGGAGGTACTCATCTGGCATGCTGACAACAGGCTCAGTCCATCCGATATTGCTCTCTGCAGTATCGTATGGATTCCAGTTTGTTTCGTCCTGCTGAGGACTACAAAGTTAGGCACACACATTTCTTCATTGCTATCATAAGAAGCAGACTGGAATGCCACTTTTTTTATGAATTTGTTTGTGTCGTATATAGTCGTTATTACGCAACAAAAATGGCGCCGTAATTGGCTGCGTGACTATATTGTTCTACAGTTTTAGGTCATTATGGATGCCGCCAGACCACGGATTAGCCTGGAATTCACACTAGACGATGACTTATACTTGTGTTCACGGAAACGGGGTGTTGTTTCCGTACAGACTGGTTAATTCGTTCGTTGTGTGTAATTTCCTCCTTCGAATTATCCTGGTCTAAACTTCTGGAATCAGCTATATGAATGACACTAAGCTTAACCTGTGTCGTATTTCACCGTCTAGTTCACATACCTTAATTTCACGAAAATGAAGTACTATTATAATGAACTGAACACAGCCGGAGAGAGATGCCAGACTCACTCACTCGCTGAGTGATGTTACTTCAACCTCTTTTTGTCATGGAAAAGGCACGAAACACACCATTAGATGCCATCATCCACCCTGCCTTTGGGATACCTGTTTACGTGAATGGTACCGGGAGTAAATTCTGAGGACAAATCAAGAGGGACACATCAAGAGAAAAGACTGTCCACACTGTCGAACAAAGAGATTGGTTTTCATCATTTGTGATGGACAATTATCATAACTGATATATAATTGATTTACTGGTTAAAGCGTCTGGCGTCTGCGAAAAGGGGTCCAAGTTCCGAATTCGGGTTCGGCATGCCCCATTTTACTAGGATGTATATGGATATCACATTTACATTTAGAACACACAGAACCATAAAGTCTAACACGTCATTCCTACTGGCAGTGTTTGCTATGAGGCTAGCTTTAATTCACTGTCTTCAGGTCATAACAAGTGAACAATTAGTATGTGAATTGTGGATCTTGTTTGTGTCATTTCGTATTGTCTTTTGTATTTATTGTTATACCGATTTATGGTCTGATAGGGTTATGTTTGTTTTATTACAATATGCATCCCAATCACATGTAACCTCCCTTCTGGATTCGTTTTGTAACGATAATTGAAACTATTAATTAACACATGTATTAATCTTCGCTTATGTGTAACTGGGCACTCTTTACGGAACATTAATTGGTGCTGATACTTTGTTTTAAACAAGCATATGCTAATTGCTGTCCCAGTAGGTACCCAGTGCATTTCCTTGTACTCTTATGTCCGTCATATATACGTAATGAAGTAGGCCACTTTTAATTATGAAATTAGTGTAATGAATAAATGCATGCATACTACACGATTGCAACGGACACTGCTACTGCATGAAAACGGTTGATAATATGATTTTCAAGTTTTCACAGTAAAATACAAGTGAAAGATGTATATGTAATTTCCCTGACATATTTCATTGTTATCTTTTTATTCAGGTTTGTCAATTTCTGATCTAGGCAGTCTTATAACTATGGTTTGGACATCCCTTTCAATGTCTCCACCAATGACATCAGCAGAATTCACTTTCGACCCACTTGAAGTCGCCTACTTGACATCAGTAATGGTACATTTTTCCTTCACCCGCGTCAGCAGTTGTATTACAGCTGTGATTACACTAGAGAGATGTATGTGTATAACAATTCCTTTAAAGGTATGTGTGTACTGATCAGTTAAAAAAATCATTACCATGTTCGAAACATGTTTACGGTTATTGCTGCCTTTCAAATAGCATATTGGCAATATAAAACTAGTATAGATAACAACTGTTTGCTGTTGCTGACTTCGATCTATTTACATGTTTGGTACCTTTATTGTATTACGTGACATTGGCCTCTGGTGTCTTTCATGTAAGATCGGTGGGTGGAGGAGTGGAAGGCGGTGGAGGAGTGGGAGTGGGTGGATCAGTGTAAGTGGGTGAGGAGTGGGTGGGGGTGGATGAGTCGGAGTGGGTGGAGGAGTGGGAGTGGGCGGAGGAGTTGGAGTGGGCGGAGGAGTGGGAAGCAAATAGTTTTGAGCTTGCTTAACAAACCCAAAGTCCCAGATTCAAATCAAGTCTCACGCATTGTACAGCCCGCGTGTCTTGTGTGTTTTGTTTATAACAAGACCGATTCCCTCAATCGACCCAGATGTAAATGGGCACTTGTTGAAGTCAGTGAAAACAGTGGGAGCTACGTCGGGATCTTCTGAATTTGTGTTCCGTGGTCTACACTTTCAGTAACGAAATGAACTGTCCAGATGTGTCGTCTTCCTTGATTCAATGAAGTGGGCTCTATGAGCCATTTCCCATTGCCGCAAATCAGCTGCAATAGATCTCCAACAATAATGTGTCTCTTGTTGTGATGACACACACTGTCATACGTGTTATTGTCCTCATTTGATGCTGTTCTTTCCCTGTCTTTCGCTTATTCTCTTTGCACTGTCAACAATTATTCATGAATTTCTTCCTTATATTGTTTTCATGTCCGATGTCCCATTTTTAAATTGATCACATTTCAAGGCATCAATTTTCTTCTCCGATCGATTGTTAATTGTCCATGTTTCTTCTTCATATATACATACTTACCATATGCCTACTCAAACTGTATGTTGTGTTAGTATCTTGCATAAATTTTTTAAAAATTTACTCTTTCTGGAGAAAATATATTTGGCCGCCCATATTGTCTGCCTGATTATCGTCTCGCATAAAGATGAAATTGTATATGTAATTACTTGTCCGAGACAGGACACGATCTTGACCTAATCTAATATTTGATGGTTAAATGTGTATCTGCAGAGTAGATCTCGAGTCTACGTTGCTAATTAGTATAGATTTCGTTCAATCAATCTATCAAAGGCGACGCTTTTCATGGTGCATATACAATCCACAAGACCTCGCCAGGCTAGTCGGACCTGGGCTACTTCTGCTGCTTCTCTCCAGGTGTCATTATTTAATTTTAGCTCATTCTCTCATTCTCTTCTCCGCGTATTTTTCGGTCTACATCTCTATCTTTTTTTTCCTGAGGAATCCATGCAAGAGCCTGTTTGGCTGTCTTAAACTTTGCCGTCCGCAGCGTATGTCCCATCGAGACCCATTTTTTTTACTTAATTTGTTGTTCTAATGGCTGTTGTTGACTCTTTTCCTCCAAGTCTTTTTTCTTCACCATGTCATGCCACTGTATGTCTATCTTTTGTAGGCATCTGTTAACGAAAGACTGGTGTCGTTGTTGTATGACCTCGGTCGTTGTCCATGTCTCCCCTCCATACAGCAACACCGATTTGACACTTGCGTTGAATATTCTAATTTTGGTGTGAATCGTGATATCTCTGGGTCCCATATACTGTTCAGTGTCAGGAATGTCCCTCGTGCCCTTCCGATTCTGATTTTTACATCTGCATCTGTGCCCCCTGATGTGTATATTGATCTGTCTAAATAGGTAAAGGTATCCACTTCCTCCAACTGCTCTCCCTTCAGCATGATTGGTTCTTTGCTGTTAGTGTTGAGTTTAATGAGCTTGGTTTTCTTCATGTTGATGATCATTCCCATTTTAGCAAATTGTTCTTTCACCCTATCACGTTTCAAGGGGGACAATAGTACCAGATGATATGTGTAGCCCAGTTCATTGAATTGTAACAATAATGTGCACAGAACACCATTTTGTGACCTTAGATTTATGTCTTCATTATCCAATCTTAGGCCACCAAGAACAGAAAATGTGAGAGCAGGCTTCCCTGTCTCACCCAAATGTGCACCCCGATGCCGTCACTCAGTACTCCTTCCTGTACCACTTATCTAATTCTGTCTGTGTACTTATCCTGGATGAGGGATGTGTACTCATCGTATATCCCTGTATTAACTCACAACGAATTCTTCTAACTTTTAGACACAGTAGGCCGGTTTTTCTGAGTCTTCCTCATAACTGTAATTCTGGAATCCCACTATCAGCTGTGCCGCTATTTTTTGTATTCTTTCCATCACGTATATGTACCCTCTATAATAAGGACTCCACACCTGTACACATTACTCTAATCCAGGTAACTGATGCTTTATACAGTTTGACTATCACTTACTTGCTCCTATGTTACATTTTGTTTATTGCATCAGACCTAACATTTAATTTGCCTTTTCTACTGGTCAATTTGCTTACTCGCCCAACATGTAAGATCTAGTATAACCCCTAGGTCCCTTTCCTTACTTGTCTTTCTAATATTGGTCACACCCATTATGTAATTATGTTCCAAATCGAATCTACCCATGTGGAGGACTGTACATGTATCCACATTAAATTACATTCGCTAGCTTACGACCATCCTTGGAATTTACCGAAATTCGACTTTAAAATATCCACTTCTGCTTTATATGAGTCACTACGATATAATTTTGCGTAATCGGACAATTGTGCAATCATTGATTCCCTGTCAATGTCCCAATCGTGTAAATATATCAAGGACAGAATTGGTCCCACAGCCCAGCACTGTTGCACTCCACTTTTCACTTCATACCACTCTGAGAACTTCTTTTTAGACCCAACCTCTGCCTTCTTACAGTTAACCAAAATGCAATCCATTTCGCAACTTTTCCACCTACTCCTAGTGATTTTAACTTTTAAAATAATCTTTACTGAGGTACTCTAAAAAAGCGTTTGCAAAATCTTGATAAATAACATCTACTGGCTCCCCTTTATCTACCATTTTAGAAACCTCATCCATACATTCTAATATATATGTTAAGCATGATCTCCCTCTAGTAAACACATGCTGACTATTTCTGATTAGATTAAACTTGTCTAAATGCATTACCATGCTTTCTTTGATTATTGCCTCTACTAATTTACAGACTATGCTCGTTAAACTCATTTTCTTTTTTGCTGGATGTGATTTTTTGCCCTTTTGGAATAAGGGGATTACTTCTGCATCTTTCCAATCCCGTGGAATAATCCCTTTTGCAAGTGATTGAGAACATAATATAGTCAATGGTTTTGCTAGTTCGTCGGTAATTTCAAAGAGCAATTTTGAATGAATACCATCTTGACCTGGACATTTACACACTTTAAACCCCTCTATTTTTTTCAAATACCATTTCTTCTGTTACACATAACAATGTTAATGCCGCTGTATCCATTTGTCTTTAAAAGAAACCTAAAAGCTATGGGTTCTTGGAACAGTCCTCTTTTGTGTAGACTGTGTCAAAATATTAATTGCGTAGATTAGTATATAATTGTTGAGTATAGCTTTCTTATTTTTCTTTTTTTCTATTTTATGTAATGCCTCTATTGTTATCCATTCGTTGTGTTGGTTTCTCTTGCAATTCACAGTCTCTTCACACGTCTTATTCCCCATCTACTTAACCTGGTCCCACATGCTATTACTGTCCATTTCTTCATCCTCGTATAGAAGAACTTTATATCTGCTATTAAGTTGTAACCTAAATTCTGTCTTCTCCTGGTGTTGCAATATGCGTACGTTATATCTTGTTCTCCTAGCGCCCTGTAGTGGGTAATTTTTTTAGAATTAGCTGCAAAATCCCCAGCAACGTGTGATGGTCTGACGCTATATCTGCACCTAACTTTACTCTTACATCTTGTAGTGTACTTCTGAATGCTTGACTGACACAGATGTGATCAATCTGATTTTCCGTTACATTGTCTGGAGATCGCCGTGTGACTTTATGTATCTTTTTATGTGGAAACATTCTTCCTCCAATTATCATTTTGTGTAGCGCAGATAACTCTTTAGAAATGTCTCCATCCTTCCCATCCCTTGTGCTCCAATAATCTGTTCTTAACCTAGATTGTCTGCTCCCACCTTAGGATTAAAGGCTCCCACTAAAATTAAGAGATCTTTCTTTTTCTTCGTTTCAACGACTTTATCTAGCTTGTAAAACTATTGTTCTTCATCATCTTTAGTTCGGGCAAATCACTGAATGGTGTTTATATTGATGTGTTTACTCGTTCTAAAGCCTGCACACACGATTTGGTTAGTAATAGCCTCCAACTTTATGAGTACCCGCTGTTCTTCTTTGGAGAGCAACAGTGCTACTCCGAATGTATGTTGGGCGCCAATTCCCTTTTTTTCCAGAATGCATTATCATTTCCCAGTAGTCAGTCTCATATTACATCCATCTTGTTTCGCATAGCACTAGCACTGCCAATGTGTAATGCTTCATCTCTTTAGCTTTGTGGGATGTTTTACCTGCCTGGTACACTATTCAAACATTCCATGTGGCTATATTTGTTTACTTCTTGAAATTCAGCTTCCTGGCGGTTTTCACTCCACTGCAGCATTTTCCTCGTTTCCGAATGCCCTTCGTTTCTCAATGTCGTTTGGTTGTGCATTGTTATCAATGTTTTTGTAACCTAATTTAAAAAAATAGATTTGGGTGGTCGAACTAAAATAACCTATTGTACTCTTGGTGAGTTTCCGTGTTTAGTCTATTCACTCCCCCATGACAAATGTAACTTAGTTGACTCTTCTGGAAGCGTTCATTTCCGCTGGCTGATCATTTATACATGCAAGCTGCCTCACTCCCATTTCAAGTTAACGGACTTGAGGAAGTGTTGTTTTTAAAGTTCAACATATTTTGTGTTGTTTATCCGGCATTTCTTCTCAAGCAGTGTAACCCCATTCCAGCTACATATCCTTGAAGGAGATAGCTTATGTCACATCATTGTTAATGTCCAATGCATTTACTTGATTGTTTTTCTGTAATTGAATCATATATCTATGTCGTTCATTTTTGCTTGCATAAAATAGAACGGCATGATTGGTATATGTGATATTATGTATTCATATTCGGCTGTATCTGGCTATGTGGACCTCTGAAAAGAATCTCACCATGGCAAGTAATCGTATGCAGCAGGCCCTAACATCGCTGGAGGAGTGGGCGAACTCATGGCTGGTCAAAATAAATGAGGAAAAAACAACGTGTACGATATTCTCGCTTTCAAACAAAACCCAAACCACCAAAATAAGTCTTATCGGCAAATATCTGCGGCCAAACGACAATCCATACTACTTGGGAGTCACATTTGACCGGTGCATGCCATGGAAATGTCAGATCGAGAGAAACCGAATGAGAGCCAGAGGAAGAATGGCAATCATGAGGAAACTTGCTGGCATAAGCTGGGGAGCAGACGAAAGTATACTAAAGAAACTGTACGCTGGAAGAGTGAGACCAGTTCTCGAGTAAGGCATCGCGGCATGGACAACAGCAGCAAATGCGAACTATGACAAAATTAGCAAACTCCAAAACCAAGCCAAAAGAGTTATAACAGGAGGCATGCAGTCACCGCCAATAGAAAAGATTACAATCCATGACCGACATAAGAGACTGCAAAGCCCAGCAGCAAGCAGAGAAGCTCAGAAGACTGACAGACTATCCAATGCATAAGAGACTAAATAATTTTGGAAATGGGAAACTAAAGCGGAGCAACTTTGCAGAAATAGCCAAAGCAAAGATGAACGAAGACCCTATTAACGCATTAACAACACCAAAGCCCATCCCTACTGTACGCAAATCTACTTGGAGGCAGCATATATTTCCAGAGGTGGTAGAAAATATACCATGTATTGGAAACAAGAACAGCCAGACTGAAAAAGAAAGAAGAAACATAACCTTGAGGTACATAACGAAAAATTACCCACGCGTGGACTGGACCCATGCATACACCGACGGCTCTGTAACAAACACAACACAGAAGGGAGGGGCAGGGGCATTCCAGAGCCTTCCAAATGGTAGAAAAACAACACAATCAGTGGCAACTGGAAAATACTCAAGCAATTTCAGAGCGGAAGCAGAGACACTGAGGGCTGCAGTAGAAGAAATGGTGACATGCAAAAGAAATGAAAGCCATATAGTCCTGCTTGCAGATGCCCTGGCCGTAGTCACAGCACTAAAAAGCCAGAAAAATAATGAACTTAATGATTTAGGAACAGTACTGTGTCAACTATGCCAGCAGTCCGTACCAAAAAGAGTAGTGGTACAGTAGGTTCCATCCCACTGTAACATCCAAGGCAACGAGAAGGCAGTCAGACTGGCAAAAGAAGGTGCCAGACTACGACAACCAGATACTAGTGTGACAGACGAAGAGTCAAAAAGGCTAATCAGAGCTAGATACATGACCAAATGGGAAACAGAACATACTGGCTACACAAAAAACGATGCCTATTACCAGTTGAACAGAAGAGAGTAGGTCGTGGTCTTCAGACTTCGCACTGGCCACAGTAGACTGAGGTACCACCTATTCAACAAATTGAAGATAGGTGGCACTGACGAATGCACATGCGATACTGGGAAAATGATCACTGAACATCTGCTGCAAAACTGCTCGACATACGAGGATCAGAGAAAGCAGATGTGGCCATCACCAGTGGAACTGCAAGACAAGCTCTATGGCAGCGGCGACAGCCTCCGGGCGACCGCTGTTTTTTTCTGAAAAAAATTAAGGTTGACGTCTGACAGCGTACGAAGAAAAAGAAGAAGAAGAATAAGATATTCCGCTGTAAATTAGTCCTGGTATTTCTTCTGTCTATTCAAACAGATCTCCTGTATACAATTTGAACAGTCAGAACACATCATTTGCCAACTCTTCTTTTTTGTTGTAAATATGCGCATACATAATACGATAAGTAAAGACTGTCAGATCCTACAAAGACAATTTACTTCCAGAATATATTATTTAGTATTCTTGTATCCTTGCAATTCATGTTTTGCAGACAGATAATCAGTTTCTCATGATAGACTCCATCAAATGTATGTTTGAAATATATAAAGCACGCACATTTTGTTAAAAGGGCGTTTGTCAATTTCGTTTCTTGTGTTGTTATACAGAATGTTTGCTCCATGTTGAATATGTCCACTGTTCTTTTGTACTAATATATTCTTTATTGCATTGTTCAGAATTCGCCATGCTGGAGTGTGTACAGACCACGTCTGTCTTTCTTACTTTTAGTGTGATTAAGAAATCGTTTACATTTCATACTTGATCTATCGACAATTCTCTTATATGGATTTTGTTTCGCTTCGTATATTTTGTTTTGGATGTCCAACATAGTGTTTATAATATGTTATCGACTTGTTATTTCGTATTATTTCATGCTTTCTGATAGTAGAATATGTCATTAATTTGTCACTAAAACAAAATATGTATGTTGAATGTAGAGCTGATTTAACCTTGATGTATCTATTTATGGGTTATTTCTATATATTCCTACTATTTTTGTGGTTTTTCAAGTCTAATGGCTATTTTATGCACTGCTCAATGAGGATAACAATGTATTTGTGCATCTTGATACGTTTGTGTCAGTGTAAAATGATTTTTTAATATGTCGTGTGCCTAAGTCAATATGATTTCTTACTATATCTTTATGGCATTTGCCACGTGCATAATCTTCTTGAGAATTATTGGAAACATACGTTACAAGTAACTACGTGTTTCTTTTCGCCGAATGTATTAGCAGTCTATTTGATCTTCAGTTTCATTTTCTAAGTCTAAATTGTCCTAAGAAATGTTTCTATCTGCGTTGATTTTCCTATTTTGTAGAACAACTCTTCAATTAATATAATAAAATTAGTAAATTGTTTTACGGTAATAGTATGTTGTAAATTCTAATAATACTATTCAATTTCCTCTTCAGGGTATTCCTGAGTTGGCATACATGTTTGTAACATATCAATATATAATGGATCAGGACTGATTTTCATCAGTAGATCAATGTGTGTGTCAAAACACACACACACTCACGCATGCACGTACGCACGCAGGCTCGCACGCACGCACACACACACACTTACCTGTGTGCAGATGAACACTATTTCTGCGTCACTTCCATTTATCGTTGGTTCTTAATATAATATATATATATATATATATATATATATATCAAATATCAAATATTACTGTATATGTTCCAGAAAAGACTATACAGAGCCACATCACAGTAGATAATATGTTCATCAGATGTTGGTTCTTGTAAAGTTAGTCATTTTGGTTCATTATCTGCAATATTCCATAACCCGCATTAGATCAGTTTTTGTATTAGGTATCAGGTCAGGTCAGGTCATCCCGTAATCGGTGAGCTGGTTGGGGCCCACATGAAGACAGTCTCACAACTCTACGCCAAGCCCTCTCTGTCAGATGCCGCTGCCTGTGACTCTTCTGGTCGGAGACTGGTCCATTCATTTATGTTGTCCTCCCATCTCTTTTTGGGCCGGCTTCTTCGTCGTCTGCCATGCACCTTTCCGTAGAGGATTGTATTTCCAAGACCATTTGATCTCAATATGTGACCGTACAAAGTGAGTTTCCTTCTTTTGACAGTTGACAAGAGGTCTTTGAAAGGCCCGGCTGCTGTTGTAATTCTATCTCGTATTTCCTCATTTGTAACTCGATATTTGTACGTCACGTTTACACGTTTTCGGAAACATCTCATCTCCAAGGCCTGTATTCTTCGTTT
Organism: Ariolimax columbianus; assembly: GCA_036924085.1. Taxonomy (NCBI): domain Eukaryota; kingdom Metazoa; phylum Mollusca; class Gastropoda; order Stylommatophora; family Arionidae; genus Ariolimax; species Ariolimax columbianus. Next base: position 9,916,545 of record JAVGWX010000007.1, read on the forward strand.
AAGGTCAGCTGTAACTGTGTATGTCTCACACGCATAGATTAATATTGATAGGACCAGTGTACGCATTAATATGATTTTCGTGCGTAGTGCTAACCGTTTATCTTGCCAGATTGTGTTAAGCCGTGCAAGAGCCGCTATTGCCTGTGCAATTTTGTCCAACACCTCACATTTTGATCCTTCATCACTGACAATCGACCAAAGCTATTTAAAACGGTCAACAACTTCGAGATTCTGACCATTACCTTTTATCCTGCTGTTGAAGCCCGTGGCGTTGTTGGTCATTAATTGTGTCTTTCCAGCGTTTATCTCCATACCTTAGCTAAGAGCTGTTTCATCGAGCCTTCTGGCCCATTCCTGGAGTTCTGCTTCTGAACCCGCCAACCCGACGATATCATCTACAAAACGAAGGTTGGTAATCGTCCTGCCCCCTATCTCGATAGTACCAACCTGACCTCCAAGTGCCTCACTCATAATTCCTTCAAGGAATTTATTGAAAAGAGTTGGAGAGTGTACATGCCTTTCTCACACAAACTAATGTGCGAAATTGAATATATATTAATATATATATTATATATATATATATATATATATATATATATATATATATATATATATATATATATATAATATTAAATCTGTCAGTAATCATTCGCCTCTTATATGTAGTATTCACAAGTCGCGTGTTTTCTTGTATGAATGTCAGTGATTAAATTCTCTAAATACATTATGATTTCGCTTAATATGACCAAATCAATGTACATGCATAAAGCAGATTCGATTCTAATGTTGAAGACAATACAATGCAAAAGATGTTTCCTATTTCTTTGCTTTCAGGTAAAATATATTATTACACCAACTAGAACGGCCATATTGACGTGCTGCATATTTGTTGTTTTCTTCTGTAGTGGCGCGCCAGTGTTTCTAGTCAACAAACTAGGCCTCAAGTTTTCATCACTAAGAAACACAACAATTATAGGTCGTGTTACTATAGGAAATCACAAAGATGTTGAAATGATTTCTTTTGTTATTAACAATTTTTTCATACCTAACGGCGCATTTGTCATCATTGTCGTCTGCACAGCATTGCTTGCTTATAAGCTCCGCAGTAAAATAGTATGGAGGAAAACGATTACCACACTTACCCAGGATGACAGAGTTTCCAGACGTAACCAAAAAGTTTCAAAAATGGTTGTCATCATTTCTTCTTTGTTTATTATTTGTTGTGTTCCTGTTAGCATCTTTATGTTAGCATTAGCGTTGATACACGAGCTATCATTTAGCGGGAGATACCTCAATTTGTCCATAATCATTTTAGGTCTTGGCTACATTCTTGAAAGCATGAACTCGTCATTAAATATATTTATTTACTATCACATGAGCAGCAAATACAAGGACATCTTCTGCAAGTATTTCTTTAAACAGTAAGATGTTCGCACTCTTCAAACAGTGTCCACGTAAAGCTATGAACGTATCTATGACACAATAGAAGCCATAATGCGTTTCTTGACCAGAAGTGAACAGAAGGAAACATAAATTTAGTTCTTTATAGCGTTGATCATATCTGCATTGTTTCTGCATCGAGTTTTCCCACTATATTTAATGGATCGAGATACCACATTTAAAAGAATATGTTTCTTACAAATAAATGTATATATCAGAGAACTGACATGTGCTGCAATTGTTGATGTTACAAGGACTAGTAAATACATAAACACTCAGAAACATTTATCAAGCGTCTAATGGTTTCTATTCTTACTTGTTTTCTTTGTCCTGACCTCATGATCAGTAATTGAACAAGCCCTCCTCAACCGTCTCGTTCATGAGAGTACACGACTCTCTTCACCTTCTCTGGTCGGCTGACATCAATGACACCATATCTAAAATATGATTCATTTGACTGCCTCGTTCAACTTCGTAACGGTTCACAATCCAATGCATGAATTCAGTTTTGCGTTAATGACACTCGCATAGTTGTGTTTGTGGTCATTTATTCTTCATCATCATCATCATCATCAGTTCCGTAACCTGAAAGATGATTGAGTCACCAATACTTCAGATTGTTGGATCAGTTCCGACCACTCCACTCGGTTTTGTGTAAGACTATCGAATGTTTCTTCTGGACGAGTAAACCTCGGTGGTATGATTGTCATTGTTGTGTATTGAGATGGATTGCGCATTTCTGATGTTTGCATTGCCTTCTGCAATATCGGTGTATCTTGGGCCCTTTTGGACCTGGCGGAACCCATCCCACTCCAGGTAACTTGTCGGCCACAGTGTAAATTTTTCTACGATATCCCTGTCTACTCAAGAATGGCGTCACATGGTCTCTCTGAAGATTATGCATGTCCGTAATCCATCTCCGGCTTCATTTTCATCTTTGCCGTGTGCTTATAATTACGCTTGTGCATTCTGTATTTGACTGTGTCCTATAATCTGTCGATTAAAATACACAAGGCGTTTTAATTCAATTAGAAAAATCAAAATTAAAACACGTTATCCAAGAAGATTCTGTAACACTGCAATTGTAGACACGAAGATCACAAAAAAAAACAAAAAAAAACACGCATGATACAACATAGAATCAGATCAGCAGCCATGTTGTCACTCGACCCGGAACTACAAAATGGTCAACCATTAATGTTCATACAACAACGTCATATTATTTTTTAATACGTGGTCTCATCCATGTCATATTCCTCGAATTGACCAGATCAGGATGGTATTTTTACTATGTCACTTCACCAGTGGTCTTCTAGCCCTGGGTGACCTCGCCATGAGTGGATGTTCAATTGGTGTTGAGATGCCCAGTTATGGACGATGTGGACCTGAATGAAGGACATCTCTGACCAGGATCGATAAATGGAAGTTGTTGAAAAAGTTACTACAGTAAATCTATGTAAGAATGATGCACACTAAACTGAACATACGAGATATGTGTGCCAGCTTGGACGTGCGCCTTCTAACAAGTGTGCAGACGGAAATGAGAGAAAATTACTGTCGACAGTAGATCAAACATTATGTAGGAAAATATTTTGAGGATCACTATAACAGTACTGAAACTTGGGTTTACCATTTCAACCTGAATTCATAATTTCCAGCATGCCAGGGAAAATGCTGGGCTTCTCAAGATATCGTGTCTTTACATATGCAGTAACAGTGAAGATGATCGTATTTCAGACACCAAAGTGGCTATCTAAAAGAGTGCCTTTCACGTGGGGGGTATTATGCATATGTCATCACTTCATTTAGAAAGGCTGTGACCAAAAACAGGGGAAGACACGAACTCAAAATCTGTTTTTGCTTCAAGACATCGGGACCTCTCACAGAACTCGTCATGACATAAGTGTGTCATATTAGGGCTGGCCATATTGCGAAGAAATAAAACACTGTTTACAATTTCAAATGTCCGTGACATTCCCTGCATGGACTAATTGAGACATGCCAAATGAAAATGAAAACTGACAAATTCCAAAATGATACGTAAATTCAACAATTGTGTTGCATATTTTAGCGATTATAAATTCTGTACTTTATATCTTCTTCTTCTTCATCTGCGTTCGTTCTCAATCTCTGGCAATGAACAGGGCATCCGAAGCATCCGTGGTCTGCATGACTTTATATCTAATACTACTGTATTTTACGATTTCTATTTTTTTATCCCTGTAAAAATTGTCAGCAAATTATCATTGAACGTGATAATGCTTCTGTTGGCTGTTGCAATGTGAAGGTACCATTTGCCCAACACGCTCTGTGTTTTCTCCCAAATGGTTACACATTGGTATCTTAATTGTTGTAGTTGAAATGTTTCAACTCAATTATTCACTACATCCTACACAGAAGGAAGTGTTTTCCTTACTCACTACATCTTATACAGAAGGAAGTGTTTCACTTACTCACTACATCCTACGCAGAAGGAAGTGTTTCCCTTACTTACTAAATCCTACACATATGGAAGTGTTTCACTTACTAACTACATCCTACACAGAAAGACGTTTTTCAAACAATTATTCATGCTGCTCCCTGTGCACTTCTTTGAGTTTTGATTGGTCACCTCATTATTACGTTATTTTACCAACGCCTTCACAACTTTACAGCTACCTCCAAACTAACGAATTTCTGGCAAACGTGCGAATATGGAGTCGAATTTCACTCGAACAAAGTAGACAAATGCTGACTCATACGGGTAGATAGACGAACGAACGGCATAATTTCACTGCATCATAGGTGCTGTTTTAAAAGTTTACATTGTTATAGTGACTTTCCATTGAACCCAACTGATAATATACTTGATCACTGTCAGTACAACTGTCATCATTATTAACAGCACTTGTTCACTTTATTACAATTCTTCAGCATACTATTAGTAACGCATATCCAGTAGCTAAGCTAATTCAAACCAGACATGTTATCTATCTTACAGTGCCCATGTCTGAGTAACGTTGTTTCCAAGGAGCATGTGGTTAGGAGAATATATTGTGTTTGCTAGCAGTGTTTGCTAGTTGTTAAATCCCATTGTTAGGCTCTCACTCCTGTCCGTCCCGTTCCCCATCTCGAGCATTAATATACACCACACATGAAAGATGTATTTAGCCGGCGCTATTGAATTGTGTAAGTTCTTCTAGTCTAGCTTTCATGCATGAGGTGTCTGATAGACCCGGGCCTTGGTGTGGTGAGACATCACATGGTCCATGATGGTTTTTGCAGTTCAGAGTCTACTTTATATCTCAATTACGAGCACGAGAGTGATGATGATGGCAGACGTCAGCTACGTGAAGTTGTTGGCAACCTCAAAAATGTTGCCATTAATGGAGGGGGAGTGAAAATATCTTGTGTGCAGATATTCGTCTTTTTCCCAGATTTATGATGAGCTTAAACTGCCTTTGATCAAAAAAGACATTGGCACAGGCACTCCTTATACACCTTGGTTCCCTAAGCAAGAGGTTCTTTCTAGGAATATTTAACCAAAGCTGGCACTGATGTTCCGGCACTTTGGATTGAGGCTTACATTAATCTATTTCCTAAACCAGAAAACGACAAACACGATCCTAAAAGCTACAGGTCCATCAGTCTCGTCAGCTGTATGGGGAAACGGATGGAATACTGATAAATACAAGACAACGTATCTTTAGACCAACTCGCTGCTCGTCTCAACTCAAACAGGATACACGCAGCACAGAAGTACAAAGGACCAATTACCATATCTAACACAGGACAAAGAAAATGCTTTACAAGAGCAAATGAAAGTGCTAGCCATCTTCTATGATCTCTCTCGTGCTTCGACACTGTCTGGAGAGAATGCCTACAGCTGAAAATCCTCCAAGCAGGTCTTACGAACAATATGTTCTCATGGATTAAAAGTTACCTCTTCTAACGATCTGCCTGGGTTAAGTTGGACAACTATACCAGCAAGTCAGCTAGTTTAAGAAAGGGAATGCCACAAGGATTTGTAATAGAGCCTACTCTGTTCTTGATATATACATAAGACATCACTAAATGCTGCCATCAGCATGCATCAAACAGCTTACATGCAGATGACTGTGCTGTATGGAACAGCCACAGAACATGCAACAATAGACTCATACCTGCTCAAAAAGACAGAGAAAGTGGAGAACTGGACAAACAAGTTGGGGCAGAAAGTAAACCACACCAAAACCCCCACCACTCTCTATTCACTCACCCCCCTCCTCCTCCCCCCCCCCCCCCCCCCCGCAACAGGCAACAATTACACAAATATAGGAAATCAACAAATACCCCAGTTGGATCCACCGATATTCCCTGCGGTCACATTTGACTCGATTCCTTCCTGAAAGTCAAATATAGGAAAACATCAAGACCATGGTCATCAACAGACTCTCAGTGATGAAAAAAAAAAAAACTGGTTGGTATATTGTGAGAGGCTAACAAAAACATGCTTAAGCAAGTCTATATTGGTGCAATCTGACCAATCATAGAATATGCACCTAGTACTTGGTCAACAGAGGCCTAAACAAACAGAGGAAAACTGACGTGGAAGTATGAAGGCGTCAAAACCGGACTAAGATAGGTGTGGTAGGACAGTTCAGCCAAGACTGTTGATGTGCTCAACGGTCTTCACGCTGGTTTTGGTTTCACCTGAAAAGATACAATTTTAATCATTTTATTTCATATTAGAAAAATAGTTGCAATATAAACGTGCAATAGGCAGACACTAATAAGACCGAATCCTCGTATGCAACAAAAATGAACTTTAGAAATCCAACGTTACTGCTAATGACTTGTGAGACTGCTGATTAAGTTTAAAATACAATGTTGTTTTTGTTGTTGATTGCCCACAATGAATAGAAAGACTCTTCTGTAAGAATAAATAAGACGTTACCTGGCAGGTTGTCGTAGCTTTCGTCACATCTTGAGCGTCCTGATGAAGGTGGATCCGGTTCCAGTACGCTGATATATTAGCCCTGACTTTACATGCGTGTCGCTCACAACTACCAGGATCACATTGATCCCTCAGCTCGTTAGCCAGTCTACCATGAAAACAGTCCATTTCCATGAAGGGCTACGAAGAAGCTGAGATGATGGTCTTGGCCAGTATATTTTAGCTGACCAGACTAACGTGTCTGAGCAGTATGTTGTGCCTGACCAGGCGTTAGTCTTTCTCACTTCTTTTAAAATAATTATATTATGTATACTAATTTTCAAATATTGTCCGTGGTGGCATATTTACTATGCATTACTGACATCGCATCATTTATGTTTTTGAATGCCATGACTTTTATCAACTCTGCTTTTGTTTTTTTTCAACAAAAGTGCAACTGCAATTTAGGAAATACATTTAGAACATGTTTTTGAAAACTAATCCTCGAAATTATTGTGTTTATCCTTAGATTTGTTTACACTATATTAAAATTGACAAATTATTTTGTTATGTTCAAAGTCGACTGCTAATCTTATAGATTTTCTGAGTTATTGTAATACGCAAGTGACTAGAGGAGCGTCACCCATCTCCAACTGATGACTGTTACCCTACTCCAACTGATGACCGTTACCTTACTCCAACTGATGACCATCCTCTTGTCCTACTGATGACCGTCACCCCACTTCAACTGATGACCGTCTGCGATACTATGTTTGATTTGACTTTTAAGACATGACATGTGAGCGGATACTGATGAAGACCCCACATCACGTCCTCGTTCTTGCGCCTGAAAACACGGTGTGCCACAGCAGACTGTCCAAATGTATGGGGATAGAAAGTGTAATCATCTCATTTGGGATTGTACTAAGCAGCGTCGCATTACATTTACGAGCACCTTGGCCCATTGTCCTAAGTACGTATCGGGCTGTAACAAGAAGCACTGCAACATACTACCCGTGATACGGCAATAGTTCATGTAACTCATACATTTGGACTGTCTGCTGTGGCACACCGTGTTTTCAGGCGCAAGCACGAGGACGTGATGTGGGGTCTTCATCAGTATCCGCTCACATGTCATGTCTTAAAAGTCAAATCAAACATAGTATCGCAGACATTATAGCTAACACTATTCTTTAATTAGACGTCATGAAATGCGAATAATACGAGTTCACTGAGTAAAGATGGCATGTGATATTTGTGTTATTGATGAAACAGATACAAGAAAGAACCATAATTATTTCAGCTTGCTTACCATCAACTAAAATACGGGCTGGTGTGCGGTTGCAACCACGGTTTTGTATCCTACGTTTTTCAGCAAACGATAGGGATGTATAATCTAGGTATACGGTCTTCTAGTATATACATTCATTGTTTCAATGTATGATGGTGTGAGTTTGGTATCACTATGTTATCTGCATAACCGAGATCGGTCACATGCAGCTGTTCGATTGTGACTCACAGGTTGTATATTTCCATCAGAACTAGGATTCAGTCCATGGCAAAACAGAACAATGCCTGTCTGAGGAACAAGCCTTGTTGGACACCCGATGATGTAGAGAACGTGTCTGAGACATAGGCGGACCCTTGCTTCAGTGTTTCAGTATAGCTGTTCGGCTAGTCGGTGTAGTTTGCTGATAAGGTCCCCTTTTTTACGACATTCTGCAAGGGAGATCTGCCCACGGAGCCAAATACATCTTTGAAGTCAATGTTAGCGACGGAGTGGTTGCGGATGAATGTTTGTGTTTCTATATGAGTAGGTCAACAACAACAATTGTATCGATGGGGGAACATCAGGCAGTGAAGTCATACTGTTGGGGAACCATATTCTTCTTCACCTGAGGTTGAATGCCGGACGCAATCAACCTCTTCTGAAGAAGAATATGGATCCCCAACAGTATGATTTCACTGCCTGGTGTTCCAGAAGTACGGAAGCAATAACTTTTGTATGGGACAAACTGTAAATCCATGAGTATGTAAGTTCCTATGGGCAGAGGCCGTTGTATATGAACATATAGAATTCGCCTGGCCATGCAGCAGTAGCCTGTCCGGTAAAGGAAGCTGGTCTAAACAGTTGGGGCATAGTGACGCTCATTAGTTGGAGCAAAGTGAAAATAAACAGTTGAAGCAGGGGGACTGTTATCAGTTGGAGAAGAATGTCGCTCAACAGTTGGAGTAGTGTGACGGCCATAAGTTGGAGCAGGATGACCAACAACCGTTGAAGCAGTACGAGGTTCATTAGTTGGAGTAGGATAACGGTCATCAGTTGGAGTAGGGTGACGGTCATCAGTTGGAGAAGGGTGACGGTCATCAGTAGGAGTAGGGTGACGATCATCAGTTGGAGTAGGGTAACAGTCATCAGTTGGAGATGGATGACGCTCCTCTAGTCACTTGCGTATTACAATAACTCAGAAAATCTATAAGATTAGCAGTCGACTTTGAACATAACAAAATAATTTGTCAATTTAAATATAGTGTAAACAAATCTAAGGATAAACACAATAATTTTGAGGATTAGTTTAAAAAAAACATGTTCTAAATGTATTTCCTAAATTGCAGTTGCAATTGCGTTAAAAAGAAAAACAAAAGCAGAGTTGATAAAAGTCATGGCATTCAAAAACATAAATGGTGCGATGTCAGTTATGCATAGTAAAACTGCCACCACGGACAATATTTTAAAATTAGTATACATGATATAATTATTTTAAAAGAGGTGAGAAAGACTAACGTCTGGTCAGGCACAACATACTGCTCAGACACGTTAGTCTGGTCAGCTAAAATATACTGGCCAAGACCATCATCTCAGCTTCTTCGTAGCCCTTTATGGAAACGGACTGTTTCCATGGCAGACTGGCTAACGAGCTGAGGGATCAATGTGATCCTCGTAGTAGTGAGCGACACGCATGTAAAGTCAGGGTTAATATATCAGCGTACTGTAATCCGGTCCACCTTCATCAGGACGCTCAAGATGTGACGAAAGTTACGACAACCTGCCACGTAACGTCTTATTTATTCTCACATAAGAGTCTTTCTATTTATTGTGGGCAATCAACAACAAAAAACAACATTGTATTATAAAACTGAATCAGCAGTCTCACAAGTCATTAGCAGTAACGTTGGATTTCTAAGGTTTATTTTTGTTGCATACGAGGATTTGGTCTTATTAGTTTATATTGCAACTATTTTTCTAATATGAAATTCAATGATTTAAATTGTATCTTTTCAGGTGAAAAGTATTATTACGCCAACGAGAGTCACCGTCATCACAATTTGTGTATTCGTTGTTTTGTTCTGTGGTAGCACCCCAGTTTACGCTGTTTACAGTCTGCCCATGACGTTTATCTCAGAAAGAAACACAACTGTCTTGATTATGGTTTTTTTCTAAAGATCGACAAAACATTGAGATGATTTCTTTCGTCATCAACAACTTTTCAATTCCTGCTGGATCGTTTATGATGATCGTTATTTGTACGGCAATACTGTCATTACAATTTTAAAAAATATCACTCATGGAGACTAAAGGTCACCAGACAAACAACTAATCACATTTCTACCAGCAACCAGAGGGCTGCCAAAATGGTTGTGATGATTTCCACATTGTTTATTGTTTGCTTTATGCCAGTCAGCTCTTTCATGCTTACACTTGCTTTTTTTCCGGACTTTTCAATTACCGGAGAACACTTGCCTATTTCAGTAATAATTGCTGGACTTGGCGATATAATGGAGAGTACGAACTCGTCAATGAATGTATTCATTTATTATCACATGAGCAGAAAGTATAGAACTTGTTTGTGCCGAATGTTTAGAGTAAAATAGGCCTTGGCAGTTTGACTGCGAATGCAACTGTACATATTGCCTTAAAGAAGACGCTCTTTCCGGGGGGAATAACGAAAGAGAAAATAAAACATTCCAGTTGCACACAGGCTTTACATGATCACTATTTATCTTTTTCCTTCATTTCCTTTCCTAACCTTGAATCAAGTAACCAATAATAACTAGATTCGAGTGTGTGGATACACATCGTTGGAATCATCGAGTTGAGAATACCTGGAAATGTACATGTCGTCGCTGGTAACTGTCTCTTTTCATAAACACAAGTTTTAGTTTCATTTAAGGAACGTTAAGCTTAGAATGCAATGACTTAGAATACACTATTTTGGGTGCATAGATTATCTAATAAGGGAAAACACCTGCTGTAACCACCAGCATGCATAGCTTTCTTGAATTTTAACGAAAATGTTAAAATCTTCTCCGTGTGAAGGCACTGCTACTCTATGTGTGTTTTTGGTGTCATTGTTTCTACAGTAATGGGTTTTACACGATGTGGCTGCTAGTTCCAAACACAACTTTCTTTTCATGTTTTTACAACATACATCTATGAGAACACTTGGTGAATTGACTATCTTACCATCGATACTTCCCAATGCTCAGGGTCAAAGCACCCCGTTATACAGTATGCCTCCAGTATTCGGGAAAATTGATCTGCATTGGCTGTGGAAGCTGTGTCTGGATATGAATCTTGTCCTCTGTACCTGATGCCCAACATTGATGTATTCAGTAAATAATGTTAACAATTTATTCCTATCAAAATTTACTTGAGCTTACATTTTTTAAATGTCCCATAAAGATATCACATTGTTATATATATATATATATATATATATATTGATAGCCTGCGTAGCCATATATGGTGATGTTACTGAATATCTAACTATATATTATGATAACAACACTTTAACTCCTTGACTTGTGTAGCATGAAATGGTCCTCCAGACATGTATGAAGACAGAAACAACACTGGTTGCGAATGGTGGATGTATTTTAACATGCATATGTTAGTTTTAGATTCGTGATGTCTTCAAACAAGCGGCTGTATATTTTTTAATAATATTGTCATACGAATACTCAAAGAATTCAAGTAGCGTTCAGGAAAGGTAACAACCTAGCTGGGCGGAGAGTTCCCACACGTACTTATTAAATTCATCTTCTTCGCATTAATATTTCAATATAATCTGCGCTGAACACTGCTTGCCAATAGTACATTACAGAACAAAAGGTGTCATTGTGTATTGACATTTCATTCTATTTATTTATTGTTGATAAGCAGGTACACACGTTATATTTTTTAAAGGATGCGCAAAGTAAAATAATTTTCGGTCTATATAATGTTGTAGTTATCAATTAAAAATTACCACACAAAAATAGTTGTTTTCTTTAATTGTATTTACGATAACAATTGTATCATCACAGTTGAAAATGCAAAATAAGATGTACTGTGTTATGGTAAATTCATTATAATAGAGTGAATGTTAATGCCGTAACAATACGTTACCACTTCTCATAAACATTTCTCGGTTTTAGGTTTTCTGAATCAATATTTTTTTTTTTCCATTTTAACAGAAACTACATTGTTCAACTATAATGAAATACTTTAGTGTATATAGAACTGGTATAGTTCAAACAACGTAATATGATCAAGCAGATGCGATTCTCACTACAATTACCCCGATCAGAGATATCTTCATTATAAGTGATCATACAATACTGATTTATTCATGGGTAGTTTTTTGGGGGATATGCCAGATAATCAACACATTCGGCATCGTCACAAACCTGATCAACATCATATGTTTTACGAAGCAAGGTTTTGACGATTCTGTGAACGTGAATCTGTTAGGTATATCGTGTCTCAATAAATACTAATCATTGGTAGCATTTTATGTACATGCCATGTTATGCCGACTAGAGTGTTGCATAAAACATGTCCTAATTGTAAACTGCATATGTTGTAAAGCAGTATTCCATACACAAAGATTGATTAGAAATGAAAACAGCTTAATACGACATTGCACATACAAATCATGAACACATATTGAAATCAAAGCGAGATCAACAGATTCATGTTCAATAAAACACGGTTCCACAATGTTGTTTGCCTTCATCTTTTTAACATATATTTTCAGTTGATGCTGGGAAACGAAGATCGGTTTTGAAATGACAAAAATGCATCCATAAACATCTGGAACTGAGGAAAAGAATCATCGCTAGTCACATAAGGCTTACTGCGCCCTGAGCGTCAGAGATATGACGCTAACAAAGAACCATGCAAATAATTTAGAAGCGTTTGAAATGTAGTGATGGAGTAGAAGGAAACTATTGAGTAGAACATAAATAAGATTCAATGAAAAAGTCTTCAATGAGTTAGACGAACTAAGATCAATATTGAACATGTAACGGAAACGACCAAGATTCACCTTTTCATATCACATCTCAGACATGCAAATATTTAAAAAGGAACCTCTGCATAATTGAAGGAAACTGTATACGAGAGGGTCCGGTTTACAGGCATGCTCACACACGCTTACAACCAGTTTTATGACTCACCAACCAGAGGAAACGGTCAGAGGAACAGACATTTTCAGAAAACCTTACAACAAGTCTAACGACTAATCAACCAGAGGACAGAGTCAAATACAGAGATATGCTCATACAACCTTACAATCTTAGTACTGAACAACCATATGGTATCATTGACAGACATGATCGGATAACCTTACAACCAGTCTTAGGACTGACAAACCTGAGCATTTGATCAAATGGAGAGAAATGCGTATACAACCTTACAACCAGTATTAGGACTGACAAACCTGAGCATGTGATCAAATGGAGAGAAAGGCTTAGACAACCTTACAACCAGTATTAGAAATAACCAGCCGCAGAATATGATCACATGAAGAGAAATGCTCAGACAGTATTACAAACCAGTCTTAGGACTGACCAACCAGAGAATAGCCTGAAATGGAGAGAAATGCTGAGACAATCTTACAGTCAATTTATGGTTTCTTAGATGCCCATCGTAAGCGAATATGCCTGCAACTACAGAGATGTATATTCAGATGATATTACGTAGAGCTATACCGTTCCAAAAGAACTTTACACGCTCTATCGCACGTACGACACAGGTGAACAATGTTAGCAGTTGGATCGTTTTGCCTGCTGTACTTTTGTGCAGCTCGCTTTTCCTGTGTTTCAGTACTGATTTTCTGGTTGTGAATGGGAAAATCATGTGCAGTGTAAGAGTACCAGATTGAGCGGTTAGGAGCATGCATCTCTCATGCAGCGAAATTAATGAAGAAAATTTTTAAAAAAAACTGTTATAGTATCTTTGTATCGTTTCTTATGCCCTCCCCACCCGGCGATCGTCGTTTTGTGCGCAGCTCAAAGTACGACATTTGTTTAGGGATTTTCTCATCTGGCTTGCTGACAACATGCTTCCTCCATGTGATATGATTCTCTACAGCACCGTATTGATTCCAGATTGCTTAGTCCTGCTGAGGACTACAGAGGTTGTCACTCTGACATATCTTCATTTCCATCATACGACATTGACTGGAATGACACTTTTGTATGACTATTTTTGTGTCGTATATAGTCTTTATTACACAACAAATATGATGCCGTAACATGGTGCGTGACTACATTGCTCTACAGTCTTAGTTCATTATGAATGCCGCCAGACCATGGATTAGCCTGGAATTTACACTAGGCGACTTATTACACTTACATTCACGCAAACGTGGTGTTGTTTTCCGTATTGGGGGGGGGGGGGGTGGTGATTTCCTCTGTCCGATTATCGTTTTCTGGACATTTTGCATCGGCTATTTGAATGACACTGTGCTTAACCTGTGTTGTATTTCACCATCTAGTTCATACGGCTGAACATCACAAAATTGGCGTGTGATAAATTTAGACACTACTATAATGATATGAACACAGCCGGGGAGAGATACCAAACTCACTCACACGCTGAGTGATGTTCGTTCGACCTCTTGGGGCTATGGAAAATGCACGACATACAACGTTAGATGTTATCCCCTCTCCGCTGCCTTGCGGGATACCTGTTTACGGGAAAGGCTTTGAGAGTAAACCCTGAGGACAAATCTGCATCCTATACTATCTCCAGTCGTCTCAATAAATATCTTGCCACTCAACAGAGGTAGCTCATGACCAGAGAATGAGGTTGACAAAAGGCGCAATTGTGTCTTCAGTTTAATCCAAATGACCACGCAGGTCACCCATTTCGGCGAAACCAGCAAGAGAAAGAACTGTCCACACGGCTGAAGATAAACAGTGGTTTTCATCAGCTGTGATGGACGAACATCATAATTGATATATAATTGAATAATTTGGATAAAGCGTGTGGCGTCTGCGAAAAGTGGTCCTAGTTCCGAATTCGGAGTCTCCATGGCCCATTTTCCTAGGATGTATATGAAAACCGCATTTACATTTAGAACACACATTACCATACAGTCTAACACGTCATTCCCACTGGCAGTGTTTGCTATGGGGGCTAGCTTTAATTCATTGTTTTCAGGTCGTAAGAAGGGAACAATTAGAATGCGAATTGTGGATCTCGTTTGTGTCATTTCGTATTGTATATTTGTATTTATTGTTATAGTATTTACATACTTATGGTCAGATAGGGTTATGTTTGTTTTTCTACAGTATTCATCCCATTCATCTGATTTCGTTTTGGAACGATACTTCACACTAATAATTAACACATGTACTAAACTTCGCTTATGTGTAGCGTGATACTTCTTACGTAACAGTAGTTCATTATGTTACTTTGTTTCAAACAGGTATACGTTACTTAATGTTTCTGTGAGTAACCCATTCCTTTGCTTGTATTCTTGTTCCCGTCATATATACGCAATGAAGTAGGCCCAGTTTACTTATGAAATTAGTGTAATGAATCCATCTTCATTAGCTCTTTCCGTCTTGCCAGACGATAGTAATTGTGTTTTGCCATTATGCAAATGTATGCAACTATAGTCCATGACGGTAACGATTGTGACTCGTAAGACCAATCCGAACAAACAAGTGTCTTCCACAGTGAGTGTAAGGTAAGTCAGAATTATTTGCGGCATCGTACGGTGTGTCGTGTCTTCTAAAACGCAACGGCTTTAGGATTAATCCTGCCCTTCCATGTAAAACAATCTACGGCGTCCTGTTCCCATGACTCCAAATTCATGCCTGTATCATTCATATCCTTCTTGCATACATCTTTGTACCGTAGTAGTAGCCGGCCCTGAGACCTGTTCTCCAACTATAATTTCCCATAGAGAAGATATGTTGGTATTCTGCCATTATCCATCTTCAAGATGTGTCCCAGCAGTCGGAGTCTTCAATGACTAGGCATGGTAAAGGTTGTGGCAGTGCATGTACTCTACAAAACATCTGCGTTGGGGATCGTGTCTTGCCACCCAACCTCTTTGATTCTGCGAAGACATCTCATGCAATAGCTATTTAGATGGCTCTCTCGGTAAATGTTAGTAGACCATGTCTCACTGCCATAAAGAAGAGGGCTGAGGACACATGCCTGGTGAATAAGTGTTTTTTGTTTTTAGCAGTGAGCGTCTTGTTCTCCCTGACCCTTTTTGTTAATCTGCTCATTGTGGTTGCTTCCTTTCCTATCCTGATATTGGTCTCTTGGACCATGGATAGTTTATTATTGAATGTACGTCCAAAGTACGTGAAATGATTTACTACATTGGCAACCTCATCATCAATGGAGATTACTGGTGGTTTGTTTGCACCCTAGATCATACTTATGTTTTCATTTCGCTGATTACTAATCCGAACTCACAGCATACATCCGAAAATGCCGATAGTAAGCCTTGCACTTATTTTTCTGAGTGAGTCGAAATTGCGGTATCATCCGCAAAGAGCAGTTCTCTCATCAGCACTCTGTTTATTTTGGTCCTGGTTTTCAGTCTTTAGGAAAGGAATAGGTCACCATATGTTCTAGAATGAATCGACATACCACCTTCCTGGTCACGAAATGCAAGCCTCAAGAGAAGTGAGAAATGTATTCCAAACGGGTTGGAACAAATGCACAGTCTTGTTTAATTTCGCACTTGATTGCGAACTCCTCTGACGACGCACCGTCAAAGTTGGTGGTTCTATTCATGTCAGTGAGGGTCGACTTGATAATGCTCAGAAGAATCGGTGGGCAGCCAATCCTCCCGAGCGCTTTGAATAGACTCACACACCTGACCAAGTCAAATGCCTTCCTGAGATCTGTAAAGGCAATATCAAATTGTTTGCGTTTGTTCTCTGCATTTCTCATGCAACTGTCGTAACGAGAATATCATACAGGTGGTAGACCTATTCCCAAGAAAACCGCACTGTGTCTCATGGTAAACCTGATCTCCTAGGACCTGGAGTCCCGAGCAGAAACATTATGAAAGTATCTTCAAAACAGTACCCGTAAGTGTAATGAATTGATGAATGCATTTTCAACGATTGCAGTGGATACTGATACTGCATGAAAATGGTTGATTCTATGATATGCATGTTTTTACAGTTAAATACAAATGAAAGCCTATTTGTAATTTCTTTGACACATTTCCCTGTTATCTTTTTAATCAGGTTTGTCAATATCTGACCTAGGCAGTCTTGTAACCATGGTTTGGACGTCCTTTTCAATGTCTCCACCAATGACATCAGCAGAATTCACTTTCGACTCAATGGAAGTCGCCTACTTGACATCAGTAATGGTACATTTTTCCTTCACCCGCATCAGCAGTTGTATTACAGCAGTGATTACACTAGAGAGATGTTTGTGCATAACAATTCCTTTAAAGGTATGTCTGTACTGTTCAGTTACGAAAATCGTTGCCATCTTCGTAACCATGTTTGCGGTTATTGCTGCCTTTTAAAGATCGTGTTGGCAATATAAATCTAGTATATATAACTGTTTGATGTTGCTGACTTCGATCTATGTACATGTTTGATATATTTATTGTAATAAGTAACACTATCCGGGCGATTTATCTCCGGTCACGTTCATGTCAGATTCGAGGAATTGGAGCCAAACAGATTTGAGTTTGCTTTACAAACCCAAAGTTCCAGATTCAAATCAAGTTGCGCACGTTGTGACAGACCGGACGTGTCGTGGTGTTTTTTTATGACATCAACGATTCCCTCTGTAGACCCAGCTGTAAATGGGAACTTTATGAAGCCAGTGAAACTGATGGGAGCTACCGCGGGAACTTCTGAATCTGTGTTCAGTCGTCTACAATTCCAATAACGAAAGGGTCTGTCCAGATGTGTCGGCTCCCTTGATTCAATCAAGTGTGATCTGTTAGCCCTTTTCCATTGTTGCAGGTCAGCTGAAATGGATCTCCAATATCTTATGTCTCTTGTTGTGATGACACATTCTGTCATTCAAATCACTGTCCTCGTTTGATGCTATATTTTTCATTGTTTTTGGCTTTCCACTTTGCACTGTCAATTATTCATGACTTTCTTCCTTTTTTTATTTTCATGTCCGACGTCCCATTCTTAAATGTATCACATTTCAAAGGCATCAATTTTCTTCTCCGATCCATTCTTAAATGTCCATGTTTCTTCATCATATATCCATACTTACCATATGCCTAGTCACACTGTATGTTTTGTTAGTGTCTTCCCTAAATGTTTTAATGTTACCCGTTATGGAGAAAACATATGTGTCCGTCCATCTTGTCTGCCTATAACCGCCTCGCATAAAGATGCAATTTTATATGTAATTACTTATCTAAGACAGGACACGATCTGGACCTGTTTAACATGTTTATGGTCAGTCGTGTATCTGCAGAGTAGATGTCCAGTCTACGTTGCTAATTATCATATCCTACGTTCAATCAGTCAATCAAAGCCAGTCGCTCTTCTCGGTGCAAATGCCATCGACAACATCTCGCCAGCGTGCATGGACCTGTGCTGGCCTTTCTGCCTCTCTCCAAATGTCATTATTTAATTTTAGCTCCATCTAACCGTCTCTTCTCCGCGTATGTTTGCGTCTACCGCTCTCTCTTTTTCCCAGAAGGTTCCATGTAAGAGCATGTATGGCTATGTTAGACTGCCTTTCGCAGCGTATGTCATATCCAACCCCATTTTCTTTGCGTAATTTGTTGTTTCAATCTAGTTTATTATTAAATGTATTAATTGTCATTGCCTCTACTACATCCTGTGCCAATGCATTCAAAGCATTCACTATTGTCTGACTTAACACAATTTGCTAATATCTTATCCGGACCTCTCTGTGTAAATTTGTAGCTTTGCCCTCTTGTTCTTGTAGGTGGTTTTTATTTGAAAAAAATTGTTTTAGTCTAATTTTTCCGTTCCTATGATCATGTTATAAACCTGTATTAAGTCGCCTTGAAGTCTTCTCTTTTCTAAACACTGTAGGCCGGTTTTTCTGAGTCCATCCTCATAACTATAATTATGGAATCCCACTCAGCTGTGTCGCTATTTTTTGTATTAATTCCATAAAGTTTATATACACTCTAGGATAATGACCCCACACATGTACACGATACTTCAATCAAGGTATAACGGATGTTTTATACAGTTTGACTATCACTTCCTTGCTCCTCTGTTTAATATTTATTTTTATCATAACTTGCATTTTCCTTTTACACCGCTATCAATCCTTTTATCTATCATTTTAGTAACATACTCCATGAATTCTAATATCTTTGTCAAGTACGATATTCGTCTAGTAAACCCATGCTGACTATTTCTGATTAGATTACATTTGTATAAATGCATTACAAGGTTTTCTTAGATTATTGACTCTAACAATTTACAGATTATGCTCGTTAAACATACCGGTCTATAATTTGCTGGATCTGGTTTGTTGCCTGTTTTCTGTAAGGGAATCACTCATTCATTCTTCCAATCCCGTGGAACAATCACTTTTGTAAGTGATTGAGAACATAGTATAGCCAATGGTTTTGCTAGTTTGTCTCTAATTTCAAACATTAATTTTGGATCAATACAATGTTGACATGGACAATACCACTTATAACCCTTCCAGTTTAAAATAAAAACCATTTCCTCTGTAACACAACATGTTTTTAATCCCGCTGTAGCCATGTCTCTTTGAAAGAAAGATATATGCTGTGGGATCTTGGAGTAGTCCTATTTTGGGTAGACTATTCCAAAGTATTGATTTAGTAGATTAGTATATAATTGTTGATTATAGCTTTCTTCGTGCTCTTTTGTTCTATTTTATGAAATGTCTATGTTGTTATCCATTCTTGGGGTTGGTTTCTCTTGAATTCCACATTTTCTTCACACGCTTTGTTCCACATCTCTTTAGTCTAGCCCCACATACAATTAATATCAATTTCTTCATAAACATATAGTAGCACTTCACATATGTTATTTTGTTTTAACCTACAGTATGTCTTCTCCTGGTGTTGCAATAAGTATACGTTGTCTCTTGTTCTCTTTGCGCCCTGTACTGGGTACTTTTTTTGTTTTAGCTGCAAATCTCCAGATGCATGTGGTGGTATAACGCTACATCTGCACCTCGCTTTACTTTTACGTCATTTAGTGTACTTCTGAACGCTTGACTGACACAGATGTGATCAATCTGATTTTCTGTTACACGGTCTGAAGATCGCCGTGCGCATTTATTTATTGATTTCTGTGGAACCATGCTTCCTCCAATTATCCTTTTGTGTAGGGCACATAACTCTGCAAACATTTATCTATTTTCGTCCATCTATCCCATCCTTTGTGCTCCAATAATTTGTTCGTAACCTAGATTTCTGCTCCCACTTTAGCATTGAAGGCTACCATTAAAATTAAAAGATCTTTCTTTTTCTGCGAGTCAAGGATTTCTTTCAGCTGGTTGTAGTACTTTTGCTTTTTATCATCGTTAGTTGGGGACATATCACTGAATGATGTTTGTTTTGATGTGTTTATTCCGCATTCAAAAGCTTGCGCTCATGATTCGGTTGGTAATAGCCCCCCCCCCCCTTTCCCCCACTTTATGGGCGCCCGCTGTGCTTCTCTGGAGAGCATCAGTGTTCCTCCCTCTGTATTTTGGGCATCAGTTCCCTCTTTTCCAGACTACATTATCATTCCCCCAGTAGTCAGTCTCATATTACCTGATTATGTCCATCTTGTTCCTCACAGTCCTAGCACTGCCAAATTGCAAATCCTCATCTCTTTAGCTATGTACCTGCCTAGTATATTGTTCTAACATTCCATTTAGCTATATTTGTTTTCTTCTTTGTATTCCGACGGGCAGTCAGTCGTGAAGCTTCGTTGCAGCTTTCACTTCACTGCGTCATTCTTCTCGTTACTGAAGGCCCTTCTTTTCCCAAGGCCATTTGCTTTTGCATTGTTATTAATGTTTTCGTATCCTGCTATTAAAAATAGATTTGTGTGATCGACACTAACCTAACCTATTTTACTCTAGGCGAGTTGTCGTTGTTTGGGTGGTCGGCCCTAACCTTACCTATTATATTGAAGGTGAGTTGTCCGTATTTGTGCGGTCGGCCCTAACTTAACCTATTATACTCTAGGTGAGTTGTCAGTGTTTAGTATATTCACTCCCTTATGATCTATATAACTTGGGTGACTCTTCTGGAAGCGTTCACTTTCGTTGGCTTAGCTCATGGGACCATTGAAACATGCAAGCTCCATCACCACACTTTCAAAGTAACGAACTTGAAGGAGTTATGTCTCTATAGTTCAACATATGTTGTGGTTGTCTATCCGGCATTTCTTTTCGAGCAGAGTAACTCCATTCCAGCTCAACATTCTTGAGCTTACGTTAGACCAGTGTTTATGTCCAATGCATTTACATGACTGTTGTTCTGTAATTGCATCATATATCCAGATAGTTAATTTGAGCTTTCATGAATTGGAACGGCGTGATTGGCATATGTGATATTATGTATTCATATTCCACGGAAAATTAGTCCTGATATTTCTTATGTCTGCTGAAATAGATCACTTATGTACAAGTTAAACATCCAGAACACATCATTTGCCAACTTTTTTTTTCTTTGTTTTACACACACACACCCAATCATGATAAGTAAACACTGTCATATATTAAAAAGACAATTTGCTTGAATGATTTATTATTGAGTATTCTTGTATATTTCCAATTCATGTTTTGCAGACATATAATCAGTTTCTCATGATAGACTCCATCAAATGTATGTTTGAAGTCTATAAAGCACACACACATTTTATTAAGCACATCTATAAATGTTTTTCCTGGTGGTGTACATAATGTTGCGTCTTGTATTCAGCTGTTCTGTTTAAATCTAAATTGCTCATCCTGAACTTCGGTGTTTACATTGGATCTAATTATATTCTGCATAGTAATTGTGTGGCTCATAATACTAACTATTATAAAATTAGAATATTCGGTTGCATGAGACTTCTTGGGTGGTATTATAAAAACATTCACATTTGGCAGAGTTGGTAAAGATACCGTATCTGATATGGCATTACATAGATTATCGGTAATATCTACACATAATTCAAAAGGAACATCCATTATGTCTACATGTATTGTCCTTATGCATGTTGCTTTCTCTTTGCTCATTTAAATGTTTTTTTAAATTATTTCGCTAATTCTCAATTTGCCATTTTGCTATTATTAGAATCTGATGGTTTATCACGACTTTTGTAATCCTACATTTCACATGCATCTTCAGTCTTCCTGTTTTATACATCCTTCTCATTAATTCAAACGGAACCAGTATTGTCATTAACTCCCCATCTTCCTTGGTCAAGGCATGTCGTGTTTGAGAAATGATTGGTTTTTGCTTCCAGACCTCTCATGCTGTGATTATATATCTTGTCCTATATTAACGTGCATGTTGATTTTCAACTGTACTTTTGTACTGGTATATTCTTTATTGCATTGCTCATAATCCGTCATGATGGAGTGTGTACAGACCATGTCTGCTTTTTTTACTTTTAGTGTGCTTTAGATATCGTTTGGTATTCATACACACTCTTTTATCGGTGGATTTTATGTCACTTCGCGTATACTGTTTTGGATGTCCAACAAAGAGTTCATATTATGTAGTGAAAGTTGTATTTCGAATTGTTCCATGTTTTCGGATGCTATGTTCCATCGTCTGTCGTCAATTTGTCACTGCCACAAAATAAGTATGTTGAATGTAAGGCTGATTTAGCGTTGATGTATCTATGTGTGGGTCATTTCTATATAGGCCTACTATTTATGCGTTTTTTTCAGTCTAATGGCTATTTAATTCACTGCTCAATGATGATGGCAATTTATGTGTGTACCTTGATACGTTTGTGTGAGTGTAACACCATTTTTTAATATGTCTTGTGCCAAAGTCAATCTGGTTTCTTACGATATATGGTGGCCATTTCGACGTGCATAATCTTCTTGTTGAAAACTTTGGTTAAATATATCTACGTGTTCCTCTTTGCCGAAAGTATTAGCAGTCTATTTTATCTACAGTTTCATTTTCTCCGTCTAAATTGTCCTAATAAATGTTTCTATCTGCGTTGTTTTTCCTATTTTGGAGAAAAATTATCCATTTCTATAAGAAATTCAGTAAATTGTTTTACGTTGATAGTATGCTGTATGTTTTTCTAATGCTATTTTAATTCCGCATTATTGTAATCTTGAGTTGGCATACATAATTGTAAAATAGCAATTTAAAAATTAGGTCAGATCAGAATTTCATCAGCATCAGTAGATCTTCTTCTTCTTCTTCATCGTACGCTGTTTACAGCGATATTTACGTTGCACTGATTTAATTTGTTAGCCAGTGGCTCAGTGCATCCGATTTCAACAGGCGTTTCTGTAGGGTTGCCCTCCTTAGCCTTTGACTGTCCCCAGCCTAACTGCAAGGCAGCAGTTGTTTTTGGTCAGAGTTGTCTCTCTTGGGAAGTTGTCTTGCAGGACTATCGAGTCTTCCCTACTCGTGTCTATAGCGTTTGGCAATGATATGATGGACTATGTACTAGTTTGTACTATCCCGGAAGAGAGGCAGTCCAGTGTGACTTTTTCCCAGGATCGTCACGTCCTGCCAGAAACGTAGCATATGCATATGAGTGAGGTATCTTTTTGCTCGCTCTATTTTCTCGGCTCATCTGCAGTGATGGTACGCCTAGCATTCCCCGCCACCCGGGAGCTTGCCACCATAGGACAGGAGGTGCAGTGTCCGCTGGACTGCATCTCTTCTGCGTCCATTGGAATGACTGATAGCAGACAGATGCAAAGAGCGAGGAAGGAGTGCATTTTACCAGGTGCATTCCTGCGGCTCGATCGGGCCGGGACACAAGCCCCAGCCAGGTCGTAGCCTCCCATCTCAGCGGTGCAGAGATTTTGGGAGGGATTCTGGCTTAGAGGCGTTCGGCCGTAATCCCTCAGATGGTAGCTTATCAGCCAAGCACGTAGACCAAATGTCAGCGACATGTGATTCCTCTCGAAATAGTGCATTTGACCAGGTGACAAGCCTAGTCTTGCACGAAGATGTTGTCCGCCTAGGGAGCGGACATGGTCAAGGGTTGAGTCTCAGCAGTTCGCAATGAGGTAGCTGATCTACTGCTTAGGGCACCCGACCGAGAACTAAGTCTTCTACAGATGATTTCATTCCTCATCGCCGTATGGGGTGGATATCGAGCAGCTTCCCGCCCGCTTTTATCAGCGGACGGCAGAGACCTCATTCTGCGGCTTGACCGGGCGGGGCTGGAGCGTGACCCCGTGGTCCCCACCATGTCGAAGCCTCCCTTTGCATTCGTGCTGGACTGCTTTTGGGAGGGATTTTTGGCTTAGAGGCGTTCGGCCGTAATCCCTCACCTCGAACCGTTGGCTTATCCGCCTAATACGTGACCCAAAATGTCTGCGGCTTCTCTCGGGCTTAGCAGGATTACCGTAGCATAGCATTGTCATTTGTAGGGTAAAGCTGACCTGTCTTCAGAAGGTCTATTTCCAGCACCGGTTCAATATTAGCCAGACCGTATCAATAGTTGACTTTTAGTTTGTCAATGGCCCAGTTTCTGGATCCTGCGATTTCTGCAGGGTGAAGACCAGATTACCGTAGCAGGCGCTCTTTAATTTGGGGGTTTTGAGACTGACCTGTCTTCCGTTGGTATAATACCAGCACATGTTCACTATTAGACCCCACGAGGGTGCTCTCTTTTGAGAGTCATTCTACACTATTGGCGTGTTTAGTCAATTTTAGCCTCAGGCTCCACTCCTGATAGTGATCTTCCGTCAATTCCTTTATCAAACACGGGATGCAGACCAACCGAGCCACAGAGGGCATAACCCCAGATTTCTGAGGGTCTAAATCCAGCACCAGTTCCATATTAGGCCCCAGAAAAGTGGTCTCGGCATTTCAGTCATTTCAGTGTTGGCCGTGTTGAGTCAAATTACGCCGCAGGCTCCACTCCTGGTGGTGCCTTTCCGTCAATTCCTTTAAGTTTCAGCTTTGCAACCATACTTCCCCCGGAACCCAAACACTTTGGTTTCCCGGAAGCTGCCCGCAGAGTCATCGAAGCAACTCCTGCGGATCGCTAGTCGGCATCGTTTATGGTCAGAACTACGACGGTATCTGATCGTCTTCGCGCCTCTGACTTTCGTTCTTGATTAATGAAAACATTCTTGACAAATGCTTTCGCAGTAGCTCGTCTTGCGGCGATCCAAGAATTTCACCTCTAACCCCGCAATACTTCTTCTTCTTCTTCTGCGTACACAGTCAGACAGTAACCATTATTTTTTCGAAAAAAGCGGCGGTCATCCTGAGACTCTCGCCACTACCATAGAGCTTGTCTTGCAGTTCCACTGGCAATGGCCACATCTGCTCTCTCTGATCCCCGTATGTCGGGCAATTCTGCAGCAGATGTTCAGTGGTCATTTTACCAGTACCGCACGGGCATTCGTCGGTACACCCTATCTTCAATTTGTTGAATAGGTGGTACCTCAGTCTATTGTGGCCAGTGCGAAGTCTGAAGACAACGACCTGCTCTCTTCGGTTCAACTGGTAATAGGCATCGTTTTTGGTGTAACCAGTATGTTCGATTTCCCATTTGGTCATGTACCTGGCTTTGATAAGCCGTTTTGACTCTTCGTACGTCATACTGGTATCTGTTTGTGGTAGCCTTGCACCTTCTTTTGCCAGTCTGTCTGCCTCCTCGTTGCCTTGGATGTTGCAGTGTGACGGAACCCACTGTACCACTACCCTTTTTGGTGCGGACAGCTGGCACAGTTGGCAGAGTGCTGCTCTTAAGTCATTAAGCTCAGTGTTTTTCTGGCTTTTTAGCGCTGTGACTACGGCGAGAGCATCTGTCAGCAAGACTATGTGGCTCTGGTTTTCACTGTGTGTTGCCATTTCTTCCACTGCCGCTCTCAGTGCCTCTGCCTCCGCTCTGAAATTGCTTGTGTACTTACCAGTAGCGAATGACAGTGTTATTTTTCTGCCATTTGGTAGGTTTAGGAATGCTCCTGCCCCTCCGTTCTGTGTAGCGTTTGTTACAGAACCGTCGGTGTATGCATGGGTCCAGTCCATGCTTGGGTAGCTTTTCGTTATGAAGCTTAGGGTAGTGTCTCTCCTTTCTTTTTCGGTCTGGCAGTTTTTGTTTGCAATACCTGGTATATTTTCTACCACCTCTGGAAATATATCCTGCCTCCAAGTAGGTTTTCGTACAGTAGTGATGGGTTTTGGTGTTGTTAGTGCTTTTATGGGATCTTCGTGCATCTTTCCTTTGGCTATTTCTGCAAAGTTTCTCCGCTTTAGTTTCCCAGTTTCCAAATTGTTTAGTCTCTGGTACATTGGATGGTCCGTCAGTCTTCGGAGTTTCTCTGACTGCAGCTGGGCTCTGCAGTCTCTTCTGTCGGTCATGGATTGCAGTTTTGTAATCTTTTCAAGTTCTACAATTGGCGTTGACTTCATGCCATCTGTTATAATTCTCATGGCTTGGTTTTGAAGTTTGTTAACTTTATCGAAGTTCGCCTTCGCTGCTGTTGTCCATGCCGCGATGCCATACTCGAGAACTGGTCTCACTCTTCCAGTGTACAGTTTCTTTAGTATGCCTTCGTCTGCTCCCCAGCTTGTGCCAGCAAGTTTCCTTATGATCGCCATTCTTTCTCTGGCTTTCATTCGGTTTCTCTCAATCTGACTTTTCCATGTCATGCGCCGATCAAATGTGACTCCCAGATAGGTTGGGTTGTCGTTTGGCTGCAGGATTTTGCCATTTAGGCTTAATTTGGTACTTTGGGGTTTTAATGAGAGCGAGAATATTGTGCACGTGGTTTTCTTCTCGTTTATTTTGACCAGCCATGAGTTCGCCCACTCTTCCAGCGATGTTAGGGCCGTTTGCATCCGATTTCTTGCTATGGTGAGATTCTTTTCAGAGGTCCACATAGCCAGATCGTCTGCAAACATTGAGCTATGGACTCTTCTTGGTATATTCTCTGTAATATCGTTTATATATACCAGGAAGAGTGTGGGTGACAGTACTCCCCCTTGGGGTACTCCCTGCTCGAGTGTCACCTTTTTTGCTCATCTGCTCTTGTACTTGGACTCTGGCCGTTCTTTGTTTGAGGTAGTGGTTGATCCACTTGTACATCTTCCCACAAACATCACTTCTTCTTAGCTTGACTCTAAGTCCATCCTTCCAGACTTTGTCAAATGCCTTTTCCAGATCCACCCAAACAGCTACTGTGTGTTTCTGTGCCTGGTAGGCATCTTCTATCTCCTGGGCTATGAGGATGACCTGGTCCTCAGTGGATCTGTGCTGTCTAAAGCCGGCTTGCTGTGGAATTAGTATTCGTTTTTCTTCAAGATGCCACATCAGTCTGGTGTTTATCATCCGTTCCATCAGCTTGCCGACACAGCTCAGTAGGCTTATGGGCCTGTATCCATTCGGATCTGTTTAGTCCTTTCCTGTTTTTGGTACTGGTACCAGTATTGCATCTTTCCATGCCTGGGGTACAATACCCCTTTTCCAGCTTTGGTTCAGGACTGATAGTAGTTTTTTCTTCGCTGTTTGGCCCAGCCCCATCAGCATTTCGTTTGTTATCCCGTCTTTTCCGGGAGATTTCCTTTTCTTTAGTGTTCTCATAGCCTCTTCCATTTCGCGCATTGTTAGTTTGGCCATCATGTGCTCTTCAGGAGCCGTATTTATGTTTTCGTGTCCCTTTAGCTCTTCGCTAATGTCTGTATGCTTATCTGCAGGGACCTCGATGTGGTTTGCTCTGGCATAGTGATCGACAAAGGCGTTTGCGGCTTTCTTACCTGTGATCAAGTTCTCGCCCTGCTTGATAGTAATTTGTTTATTTGACGGGGTTTCGTCATTCATGGCTCTGACTAGCTTCCATAGCTTGTTCCCTTCTTTGTCCAGGTTTAAACTTTCCGTTTTATTTTTCCAACTTTCTCTTGCTGTTTGCTTGAGAGTGTGTATGTACTTCGCCGCGGCGGCTTTGAGGGCTATGTTTGCGTCCATGGATTTTTATATATATATAAATATTTCTTTCCGCGAATAGATTGCATATGTTCTAACCAAATACGACTGTACATGTACCAGACAAGAATATACATTGCAAAAACACAGTAGATAATATGTTCGCCAGATGTTTATTCTAGAAAAGGAAGTTATTTTGGTTCATTACCTATATGATTCCATAGCGCCAATTAGATCAGTTTGTTGTATTGTGTCCATCAATGATCAGTCCTCTCTTATATGTAGTATTGATATGCGGTGTGTTTTTTTAAATTCTCTTAACATTACCAAATCAATGCACTTCCATATAGCATATTCGATTCATATGTTGAAGACAATACAATGCAAATGATGTGTTCCGATTTCTTTACTTCCAGGTAAAACACATTATTACACCAACCAGAACGGCCATATTGACGTGCTGTATATTTGTTGTTTTCTTCTGTAGTGGCGCGCCAGTGTTTCTAGTCAACAAACTAGGCCTCAAGTTTTCTTCTCTAAGAAACACAACAATTATAGGTCGTGTTACTACAGGAAATCACAAAGATGTTGAAATGCTTTCTTTTGTTATTAACAATTTGTTCATACCTAATGTTGCATTTGTCATCATTGTCGTCTGCACATCATTACTTGCGTATAAGGGACCTAGGGGTTATAATAGATGATACAGGAAAGGTGAGTGAGCAAGTTAAGGTAGCAGTGAAAAAGGCAAATGCAATGTTAGGTATGATGAAAAGAAATATTAAACATAGGAGCAAGGAAGTGATAGTCAAACTGTATAAAGCTTTAGTTAGACCTAGATTGGAGTACTGTGTACAGGTGTGGAGTCATTATCATAGAGGGGACATAAACATGCTAGAAAGAATACAAAAAAGAGCGACAAAGATGATAGTGGGATTCCAGAATTACAGTTATGAGGAACGACTCAGAAAAATCGGCCTACAGTGTCTCGAAGAGAGAAGAATTCGTGGTGACTTAATACAGGTTTATAAGATGATCAGAGGAATCGATAAATTCGACTATAACAAGTTTTAAAAATACAGCCACCTACAATAACACGAGGGCATAGCTACAAGCTGATTAAAGAGAGGTCCAGGTTAGATATTAGGAAATATTTTTTTAGTCAGAGAGTGGTGTCTGCTTGGAATGCATTGCCAGGGGAGGTAGTGGAGGCAGGGACAGTTAATGCATTTAAGAATAAACTGGATGCGCATAGATTTTAGAGTGAGGTGATGTAAATGTAACTGGTTGTATACAGACTCTGCAGGGTCTTCTAAACCAGTATAAAGATGTTAAGTTAAGTTAAGTTAAGTATAAGCTCCGCAGTAAAACAGTATGGAGGAAAACCATTGCAACACTTACCCAAGATGACAGAGTTTCCAGACGTAACCAAAAAGTTGCAAAAATGGTTGTCATCATTTCTTCTTTATTTATTATTTGTTTTGTTCCTGTTAGCATCTTTATGTTAGCATTAGCGTTGATACCTGAGCTATCATTTAGCGGGATACACCTCAATTTGTCCATAATAATTGTAGGTATTGACTACATTCTTGAAAGTATGAACTCGTCATTAAATATATTTATTTACTATCGCATGAGCAGCAAATACAAGGGCATCTTCTGTAAGTATTTATGTAAACAGTAAGATGTTCGCACTCTTCAAACAAAGTACACGTAAAGCTATGAACAAGAATCATGTCATAATGCTTTTCTTGACAGAATGAACAAAAGGAAACATAAAGTTAGTTTTTTAAAAGATCATCATATCTCAATCGAATCTATATCGAGTGTTCCCGCAATAGTTCAATGAGCGAGATACCATATTAAAAGAATCAGTTTCCTAAAAATAAATGGATAACCGGCAAGATAACTGAAATGTGCTGCAATTTGTGATGTTACAAAGACTAAAACATTCATAAACATAAAGGGCTACTTACGAAGTATTTAATGATTCATTTCCTTTGTTGTATTTCTCCTCCTAGTCCAATGGTCAGTGATTGAACAAGCCGTACTTGACCGTCTAGACTTATGGCGTCGGTAATGACTATTCCAAAGTCTATTCACCTTCTTCCATCGGCTGACATCAATGTCATAATATCCAAACTATGATTTATTTGCCTGCCTCATTCATCTTCTTAGCGTTTCACAATCCAGTGCATACATTCACTGTTGCGTTAATGACACCCGCATTCAAGTTAGTGGTGGTTATTTATTCTTCATCATCAGCATAATCATCATCAGTCCAGTAACCTGAAAAGTGACTGAGTCCCCAATACTGCAGATTGTTGGATCAGTTCCCGCCATTCCACTCGGTTTTGTGCCAGAATATCTAAGCTTCCGTCTGGACGAGTTAACCTCGGTAGTATGATTGTCATTGGTTGTTTATTGAGATGGCTAGCGCCTTTCTGATTTTTGCATTGCTTTCTGCAAAATCGGTGTGTATTGGGCTCTTTTGCACCTGA
This sequence comes from Ariolimax columbianus, assembly GCA_036924085.1. Taxonomy (NCBI): domain Eukaryota; kingdom Metazoa; phylum Mollusca; class Gastropoda; order Stylommatophora; family Arionidae; genus Ariolimax; species Ariolimax columbianus. The sequence goes on from JAVGWX010000007.1 coordinate 9,946,686, forward strand.
CGGCCCATCCATCTCCAGATAACGTGACTCTTACACATCCTTAATTGTTCTACGATATTTCTGTCCAATATAGGATGTTGTCACATGTTCACTCTTACGGTGATACATTTCCGTAATCGATTTCCGGTCTAATTTTCGTCTTAGCCGTTTGCTATTAATCGCTCTTGTGTATTCTGTGTTCGACTTTATCCTATAATATGTCGATTGAAATACATATCAGTGCTTTAACGGGCACAAGTTCCATTGGCAAAACGCACATTAAAGATGGTAACTAAGAGGAATCTGTAAGGCTGCAATTGTAGACCCGAAGATTACAGAAAAACATGCATGATTCAGTGGCGAATGATATCAGCAGCCTAGTTGATGCTCGACCCGGAAAGTTAAAGCGGTCATATATTGCTGTTTATATAACAAAATAATTGTACCTAGTCAATGATGTCAGCAGAGTGTCTTATCCCCCGAACTGACCAGATCAGAATAGTAGTTTTAGTATGTCACCTCACCAGTGATCTTCTAGCCATGAGTGACCTTGCTATGATAGGATGCTCAATTGTTGCTGTCATGACCATATATGGACAATGTGCACCTGAATGAAGGAAATCCCTTACCAGGATCGATAACTGGCAGTTGTGGAGACAGTTACTGCAGTAAATCTCAGTAAGAATGGTGCACACCAAACTGAACATGCGAAATACAAGCGGCTGTTCTTCTTCTTCTTCTTCTTCTGCGTACACAGTCAGACAGTAACCATTATTTTTTTCGAAAAAGCGGCGGTCATCCTGAGACTCTCGCCACTACCATATAGCTTGTCTTGCAGTTCCACTGGCAATGGCCACATCTGCTCTCTCTGATCCCCGTATGTCGGGCAGTTCTGCAGCAGATGTTCAGTGGTCATTTTACCAGTACCGCACGGGCATTCGTCGGTACACCCTATCTTCAATTTGTTGAATAGGTGGTACCTCAGTCTATTGTGGCCAGTGCGAAGTCTGAAGACAACGACCTGCTCTCTTCGGTTCAACTGGTAATAGGCATCGTTTTTGGTGTAACCAGTATGTTCGGTTTCCCATTTGGTTTGTACCTGGCTTTGATAAGCCGTTTTGACTCTTCGTACGTCATACTGGTATATGTTTGTGGTAGCCTTGCACCTTCTTTTGCCAGTCTGTCTGCCTCCTCGTTGCCTTGGATGTTGCAGTGTGACGGAACCCAATGTACCACTACCCTTTTTGGTGCGGACAGCTGGCACAGTTTGCAGAGTGCTGCTCTTAAGTCATTAAGCTCAGTGTTTTTCTGGCTTTTTAGCGCTGTGACTACGGCGAGAGCATCTGTCAGCAAGACTATGTGGCTCTCATTTTCACTGTGTGTTGCCATTTCTTCCACTGCCGCCCTCAGTGCCTCTGCCTCCGCTCTGAAATTGCTTGTGTACTTACCAGTAGCGAATGACAGTGTTATTTTTCTGCCATTTGGTAGGTTCAGGAATGCTCCTGCCCCTCCGTTCTGTGTAGTGTTTGTTACAGAACCGTCTGTGTATGCATGGGTCCAGTCCATGCTTGGGTAGCTTTTCGTTATGAAGCTTAGGGTAGTGTCTCTCCTTTCTTTTTCGATCTGGCAGTTTTTGTTTGCAATACCTGGTATATTTTCTACCACCTCTGGAAATATATCCTGCCTCCAAGTAGGTTTTCGTACAGTAGTGATGGGTTTTGGTGTTGTTAGTGCGTTTATGGGATCGTCGTGCATCTTTGCTTTGGCTATTTCTGCAAAGTTTCTCCGCTTTAGTTTCCCAGTTCCCAAATTGTTTAGCCTCTGGTACATTGGATGGTCCGTCAGTCTTCGGAGTTTCTCTGACTGCAGCTGGGCCCTGCAGTCTCTTCTGTCGGTCATGGATTGCAGTTTTGTAATCTTTTCAAGTTCTACAATTGGCGTTGACTTCATGCCACCTGTTATAATTCTCATGGCTTGGTTTTGAAGTTTGTTAACTTTATCGAAGTTCGCCTTCGCTGCTGTTGTCCATGCCGCGATGCCATACTCGAGAACTGGTCTCACTCTTCCAGTGTACAGTTTCTTTAGTATGCCTTCGTCTGCTCCCCAGCTTGTGCCAGCAAGTTTCCTCATGATCGCCATTCTTTCTCTGGCTTTCATTCGGTTTCTCTCAATCTGACTTTTCCATGTCATGCGCCGATCAAATGTGACTCCCAGATAGGTTGGGTTGTCGTTTGGCTGCAGGATTTTGCCATTTAGGCTTAATTTGGTACTTTGGGGTTTTAATGAGAGCGAGAATATTGTGCACGTGGTTTTCTCCTCGTTTATTTTGACCAGCCATGAGTTCGCCCACTCTTCCAGCGATGTTAGGGCCGTTTGCATCCGATTTCTTGCTATGGTGAGAGTGTGAAGAGTGTGGGTGACAGTACTCCCCCTTGGGGTACTCCCTGCTCGAGTGTCACCTTTTTGCTCATCTGCCCTTGTACTTGGACTCTGGCCGTTCTTTGTTTGAGGTAGTGGTTGATCCACTTGTACATCTTCCCACAAACATCACTTCTCCTTAGCTTGACTCTAAGTCCATCCTTCCAGACTTTGTCAAATGCCTTTTCCAGATCCACCCAAACAGCTACTGTGTGTTTCTGTGCCTGGTAGGCATCTTCTATCTCCTGGGCTATGAGGATGACCTGGTCCTCAGTGGATCTGTGCTGTCTAAAGCCGGCTTGCTGTGGAATTAGTATTCGTTTTTCTTCCAGATGCCACATCAGTCTGGTGTTTATCATCCGTTCCATCAGCTTGCTGACACAGCTCAGTAGGCTTATGGGCCTGTATCCATTCGGATCTGTTTTGTCCTTTCCTGTTTTTGGTACTGGTACCAGTATTGCATCTTTCCATGCCTGGGGTACAATACCCCTTTTCCAGCTTTAGTTCAGGACTGATAGTATTTTTTTCTTCGCTGTTTGGCCCAGCCCCAGCAGCATTTCGTTTGTTATCCCGTCTTTTCCGGGAGATTTCCTTTTCTTTAGTGTTCTCATAGCCTCTTCCATTTCGCGCATTGTTAGTTTGGCCATCATGTGCTCTTCAGGAGCCGTATTTATGTTTTCGTGTCCCTTTAGCTCTTCGCTAATGTCTGTATGCTTATCTGCAGGGACCTCGATGTGGTTTGCTCTGGCATAGTGATCGACAAAGGCGTTTGCGGCTTTCTTACCTGTGATCAAGTTCTCGCCCTGCTTGATAGTAATTTGTTTATTTGACAGGGTTTCGTCATTCATGGCTCTGACTAGCTTCCATAGCTTGTTCCCTTCTTTGTCCATGTTTAAACTTTCCGTTTTATTTTTCCAACTTTCTCTTGCTGTTTGCTTGAGAGTGTGTTTGTACTTCGCCGCGGCGGCTTTGAGGGCGATGTTTGCCTCCCTGGATTTTTCTCGTTCTGCCATGTTCCTAGCATTTGTTACTGCATCTTCCACTTTCTGTAACTCATCATTCCAGTAGGGCTTATAGTTTTTCCTAGCTCCTCTTGGGATGGTTTCAGTGGCGGCTTGCATTATTGCCTTGCTTAGGCTCTCTACCATGGGCTTCATTTTGGTGTTTCGTGTGTTGATGGTTTCACACAGCCCATCTGTCAGGATTGCAAATCTGTCCCAGTCGGCTCGTTTGTAATTCCAACGTGGGAGCGGTTTTGCTTCCTGTGGGCATACTTCCATGTCAATGGTTAGCCTGATCGGCCTGTGGTCGCTACCTGCCAGTTGGTTTAGCACCTGGCGGTCTATTTTATAGTGTATGTCCTGTGTGGAGAAGGCCAAATCTGGAGTCGAGGTGGTATGCCATGTTCTTGAATAGAAGCTAGGGCTATCCTCCGGCCTATTGATTAGGGAGAGATTTGCATCTATCTCCCAATCTTCCACTTCGTCACCTCTGCTGTCTGTGTCAGAGTATCCCCATCTCTCCGAGTGGCTGTTGAAATCTCCAACCACTATGCAGTTGGAGTCTCTGACCTCCATACTCGAGAGCGATAGGTCTCTGTTTGGTGGTCCGTACAGATTGAAAATGCGGAGCTTCGTCTCTTGAGTCATTATGTCAACTCCTACAATTTCTGCTTGTCCGGTGTGATTGACAGGTACCGCGCTACTCGGTATGCTGTTTCTGGTCAGTATCAGGACCCCTCCTTTGTGGCCTTCTCTATCTAGACGGAAGGTCTGGTATCCTCTGATTGAGAATTTATGGTTATTGTTGAGGTGCGTTTCCTGGATACATGCCACGTCAATCTTACTTTCATGCAGGTGGTGTGTTAGGGAAAGTTTTTTGTTAATGACTCCCTCCGCATTCCACTGTAGTATTTTGAGGGTCTTGAGGTTTTGGCCAATAGAAGTCACCCCATAGCCATGTGCCTTGACTCCACGACACATGGGTGGGTGACCACCAGTAGTCAAGGGTGGGCCCCTTCGAGGCGTGGGGCCCGGCGCTATCGCTGCCTGGCGGGTCTCCTCAGGATGAGCGCCATACGTTTTTCGAATAGGTTGTGCTGCCATCATACTGTGATTTACGTTGCACTGTTTTGTTAGGCTTGCGGCCCCGTGCATCCGATTTCAACAGGCGTTTCTGTAGGGATGCCCTCCTTAGCCTTTGGCTGTCCCCAGCCTATCTGCAAGGCAGCAGTTGTTTACGATCAGAGTTTTCTCTCCTATGGAAGTTGTCTTACCAGACTATCGAGTCTTCACTACTCGTGTCTATAGGGTGCAATGATGATATGTGATATATGAGATGGAATGGTTTACCCGGAAGAGAGGCAGTCCAGTGTGTCTGTATCCCAGGATCGTCACGTCCTGCTGAAACGTAGCATTTGCATGTGAGTGGGGTATCTCTTTTTCCCTTTATTTTCTTGGCTTCTATGCAGGGATGGTACGTCTAGCATTTCCCGCCACCTGGGGTGTTGACACAGTGGGGCAGGTGTGCAATGTCCGCTGGTCTGCATCTCTTCTGCGTCCAGCATGATAGTTATGGCTGATAACGTACAGAGGTAGATATCGTAGCCGGAGTGCATTTAGCCAGAGGACAAGCCTGGTAATGTCACAGAGATGTTGATCGCCTGGTGTGCGGACAACTCTCATGGTCAGCGGTTGAGTCTTGACAGTTCACAGTGTGGTGGCTGCTCTACTGTTTTCGACACCCCGACCAGGTTCTAAGTCTTTGGTTGGTGTTTTTCGCACCCTATCGCAGTATAGGGTGAGTATCAAGCAGTTGTCCGCCCGCTTTGATTTGCGGGCGGCAAGGACCTCTTACTGTGGTTCTACCTGATAGGGCTGGGGCGCAAGCCCCAGGTCCCGAGCATGTAGGAGCCTCCCATTGCAGTGGTGCTGAGATTTTGGGCGGGATTGCGGCTTACAAGGGTTCGGCCGTAATCCCCCACATGGTAGCCTCGCGCCCTTGGCTTATCAGCCTGGTACGTGTACCAAAGTGTATGCGGCTCCTCTCGATTTGAGCTGGTTTTCCGTAGCAACGCCCTGTCATTTGTAGGGTAAAACTGACTTGTCTTCAGATCTATTTCCAGCACCCGTTCACTATTTGGTCAGATGAATTTATTGAGGGCTTTTGTTTGTCAATGACCAGGTATTTGAAATCTGCGGTTTCTGCGGAGTTAAACACGATTTCCGTAGCGTTCTTTCATTTCAGTGTTTGAGAGCTGACTTGTCGTCCGTGAGTCTAATACCAGCGTACGTTCATTATTAGACCCAAACGGCAGTGCTCTCGATTTGTCAGTTGTTCTACAGTATTGGCGTGTTCAGTCAAATTAAGCCGCAGGTTCCACACCTGGTGGTGCCCTTCCGTCAATTCCCTTAGCAAGACAATCAAGTTTCTTAAAGGGTAGCCCCAAAAATTTTCGAGGGTCCAATTCCAGCACATGTTCTCTATTAGACCCCACGAAGGTGTACTTTTTGATAGTCATTCTGCAGTATTGGCGTGTTTAGTTAACTTAGGTCTCAGGCTCCACTCCTGATAGTGCTCTTCCGTCAATTCCTTTATCAAGCACTGGATGCAGACAAAACCGAGCCACAGGGGACATAACCCCAGATTTCTGGGGGTCTAAGTCCAGCACCAGTTCCATATTAGACCCCAGAAGAGTGGTCTCGGCATGTCAATCATTTCAGTGTTGGCCGTGTTGAGTCAAATTAAGCCGCAGGCTCCACTCCTGGTGGTGCCCTTCCGTCAATTCCTTTAAGTTTCAGCTTTGCAACCATACTTCCCCCGGAACCCAAACACTTTGGTTTCCCGGAAGCTGCCCGCAGAGTCATCGAAGCAACTCCTGCGGATCGCTAGTCGGCATCGTTTATGGTCAGAACTACGACGGTATCTGATCGTCTTCGCGCCTCTGACTTTCGTTCTTGATTAATGAAAACATTCTTGACAAATGCTTTCGCAGTAGCTCGTCTTGTGGCGATCCAAGAATTTCACCTCTAACGCCGCAATACGAATGCCCCCGTTTGTCCCTGTTAATCATTACCTCCAGTTCCGAAAACCAACAAAATAGAGCCGAGGTCCTATTCCATTATTCCATGCACCATTATTCAGGCAGCCGAGGCCTGCTTTGAACACTCTAATTTTTTCAAAGTAAACGCCCCGGCCACCCAGGACGCTCAGCGAAGAGCACCGTTGGGAGAGAGCCGGCAGACGGTAGAGCAGGAGACAACGGGCAGTGAACCGGCGCGAGCCGGACCGCCCGCCTGCGCCTGAGATCCAACTACGAGCTTTTTAACTGCAACAACTTTAATATACGCTATTGGAGCTGGAATTACCGCGACTGCTGGCACCAGACTTGCCCTCCAATAGATCCTCGTTAAAGGGTTTAAAGTGTACTCATTCCAATTACGGGGCCTCGAAAGAGTCCCGTATTGTTATTTTTCGTCACTACCTCCCCGTGCCGGGAGTGGGTAAGTTGCGCGCCTGCTGCCTTCCTTGTATGTGGTAGCCGTTTCTCATGCTCCCTCTCCGGAATCGAGCCCTGATTCCCCGTTACCCGTTACAAACATGGTAGGCATGTCACGTACCATCGACATTTGATAGGGCAGACATTTGAAAGATGCGTCGCCGGCACATGAGGCCATGCGATCAGCACAAAGTTATCCAGAGTCACCAGTGGGGACGCCGCAACCCCGCGAGGGGAAACGACGATTGGTTTTGAACTAATAAAAGCGCTCTTTCCGCGAGGGTCGGAGCTTGGTAAGCATGTATTAGCTCTAGAATTGCCACAGTTATCCAAGTAGGATCGTGTCATCTAAGGAACCTCGACTGATTTAATGAGCCATTCGCGGTTTCACCGTGAGACAGTGTGAACTTAGACATGCATGTCTTAATCTTTGAGACAAGCATATGACTACTGGCAGGATCAACCAGATATCTGTCGGAGACGTACGTACTGCGCACACCGGTCGGCGGAGGAAGGGTGTGTAAAAAGCCTCACTGGGACGGCCGCAGGGACCGACTGACGGGACGGACGGACGGTTGTTCCACCCGTCCCTCACTCCGTCGACCTAGGACCGCCGGCTGACAGGGGCCTCCCACACGCACCAGACGACCGACCGACCGGGCTCGCTCGAGGAGGGATGGCAGCGCTCTGTGCAGAACGGATCCCAACGACCTCGGCGATGAATTTCACTGGGACTAGAGACAATTTGGCTTGCCGGCCTGCCCTTCTCCGTAGGGAGAACGCAGGGCCTCGAGGCAACTATTCCTGCTTTCCATTTGCCGGTCACAAGCTCTTTGCGAGAGTCGGACCACCAGCGAGACGTACTGTCGAGCTCTGCTATAAGCCTTAGATAAATCACCAGGGACGGACCACGTTTCCTGATACGGACCAGACTAGCGCACCTCGGTGGAGGAGCCACTACCACAAACCGCACCCAATTCGCACTACGGGGAAAGGCAGGCGAGCGTTTTCCGCAAGCCCGCGCTATCGCTCCGCCTGGCGGAACTGAGATCGCTTTACGAACACTGGTTGAAATTGAGTCGCTGCGGCGAGACAATTACCCCAGATAAGCGGCTGTTTAAAAGTATGTATTCTAACTATGAAAGAGTAGAAGGAAAATGATGAAATTTCGAACAGTTGTAGCTCAGTTAAATTGTACTAGACTTAAGAAGTATGGATTTGTTCCTCAACGGGGTTACCCTGGTATGGTACATGGCGCAACGCACCTTATTGACCAAATGTGCTACTCTAACGGGTTTATCGGAACAATGGCGAAATCAGAGGCCAGAACTATGATACAATTATTTATGTTGCAGGAGAAAAAAAATACAGAAATACACAATGAGATGGTACCAGTGTTTGAGGAATTATTTCTCTCTTATGCATCTGTGAAAAGCTTATGTAGGCAGTTTAAGTGGGGCCTTTTCCATGGTGCTGATCTTCCAGGATCATGAAGACCATTTTCAGAGTGCAGCGATGAAAATGCCGAAAGAGTGAAGAAAATCATTGGTCAGAATAGTAAAATGACAATTTTAGAGATATCTAGGTCAGTAAAACTGAATGACAGTACCGTCTTTAGAATTTTACACAACAGACTATCATGATAAAAGTGTGTGCACGCTGGGTCTGCTGACATTTGAATATAAACAAACGAGGGTTGATTGCTGTGGCCAGTTGCTCAACATGTGTCGGTCGGAAAATATGTTGCCCGCTATGGTGACAGTAGATGAGACTTGGGTTCACCATTATGACCCAGAATCTAAAATGGCCAGCATGCAGTGGAAAACCCCGGGCTCACCAACACATAACAAGCCAAGACCACATAAATCTGCAACAAATGGATACTGACTGTTTTTTTGACGTCGAAGGTGTATTACTGAAATGTTACCTGCATTATCGCAAAACAGTTAATTAGCAATAGTATGCAGATCTCCTTACAAAACTAAGAAAGACTGTGACCAGAAAACGAGGTATAACGCGCACTCAAAGTATGCCTTTGCTTCAAGACAACGAGCCCTCCCATAAAGCAAGGCGTGTGCTGCAAACAGCCAACGATTTTAATATTTAAATTCTTCCACACCCAGCATATTCTCCTGATTTAGATGATATCAACACTTAACAAAAAAACAGCAGACAGGAAATCCATTTGACAGTGACGAAGATGTTACACTGGTTTGTTTTAATTGGTTTACTTTGAAAAATAGGTTCTTTATTCTGAAGGTCTCATCAAGCTCACGCATGAATGGCAGAAATGATTACATTTAGATGGTGGCTACATTAAGAAAGAATAAGCACTGTGCCAAATTTCAACTAACTCTTCCTACTCCTTCATGGTCACGGTAAAGACTTATGACAAGCCTTTTGTATGTTTTCCTGTTGGGTTGTGCGTCTTCTAACAAGTGTGCAGACGGAAATGAGAGAGAATAGCTGTCGACAGTGGATCAAACATTATGTAAGAAAACAGTTTCATGATCACGTTAAAAGTAATTACATTTGAGTTGATCATTTCGACCTCAACTCATAATTTATAGTATGTTATGGAAAACTCTGGGTTCCTCAAGATAACAGCACTTTAAATATACAGTAACAGTGAAGCTGATCTTTCTTCAGACACAAAAGTGTCTATTTAAAAGAGTGTTTTTCACGTGTACGGTACCATGCATATCTCATCACTTCATTTAGAAAGGCTGTGACCAGAAACAGGGGAAAACACGCACTTAAAATATGTTTTTGCTTCAAGACATCGGGACCTCTCACAGAACACATAATGACATAACTGTGTCACTTTAGATGTTGACTATATTGTAAAGAAATAAACACTGAGTATAATTTCCAATGTCCATGACATTCTCTGCGTGGACTGATAGAGACATTCCAAATGAAATGTTACTATATTGATAAAAAAACAAAAACATAAATGCATTTCAAAATGCTATGTATATTAAACAATTGTGTAGAATATTTTAGGGACTATAAATGCTGTACTTTATGTATAATGCTACTGTGTTTCACGATTTCTTTTTTCATAAATATCCCACACCATTATCATTGAACATGTTAATTTTATTGCAATGTTAGGATACCATTTTTCCTCTATGCTTTGTGTTTTCTTCCAAATGGTTACGCATTGTTATCTTAATTATTGAAGTTGAAGTGTTTCCCTTACTAACTACATCATACACAGAGGGAAGCGCTTCAATGTCTCAATACATCCTACACAGAAGAAAGTGTTTCACTTTCTCAATACATCCTACACAGTAGAAAGTGTGTCCATTACTCACTACATCATGCACATAAGGAAGTGTTTCACTTACTCACTACATCATGCACATAAGGAAGTGTTTCACTTACTCACTACATCATGCACATAAGGAAGTGTTTCACTTACTCACCACATCCTACACAGAAGAACGTATTTCACTTACTCACTACATCCTACACAGAAGAACGTGTTTCACTTACTCACTACATCCTACACAGAAGGACGTGTGTCACGTACTTACTACGTCCTACACAGACGGAAGTGTTTCACTTACTCACTACATCCTACACAGAAGGACGTTTTTCACTTACTCACTACATCCTACACAGAATGACGTGTTTCACTTACTCACTACATCCTACACAGAAGGAAGTGTTTCACTTACTAAATATATCCTGCACATAAAGAAGTGTTTCACTTACTCACTACATCATGCACATAAGGAAGTGTTTCACTTACTCACTACATCATGCACATAAGGAAGTGTTTCACTTACTCACCACATCCTACACAGAAGGACGTATTTCACTTACTCACTACATCCTACACAGAAAAACGTGTTTCACTTACTCACTACATCCTACACAGAAGGAAGTGTTTCACTTACTCACTACATCCTACATCGAAGGAAGTTTTTCACCTACTCTCCACATCCTGCACATAAGGAAGTGTTTCACTTACTCACTACATCCTACACAGAAGCAGCTGTTTGACTTACTCACTAAATCCTGCACATAAAGAAGTGGTTCCCTTACTAACTACATCCTGCACATAAAGAAGTGTTTTCATATTCACTACATCCTGCACATAAAGAAGTGTTTTCATATTCACTACATCCTGCACATAAAGAAGTGTTTTCATATTCACTACATCCTGCACATAAAGAAGTGTTTCACTTACTCACTACATCATGCACATAAGGAAGTGTTTCACTTACTCCCTACATCATGCACATAAGGAAGTGTTTCACTTACTCACCACATCCTACACAGAAGGACGTATTTCACTTACTCACTACATCCTACACAGAAAAACGTTTTTCATTTACTCACTACATCCTACACAGAAGGACGTGTTTCACTTACTCACTTCATCCTTTACACAGAAGGACGTGTGTCACGTAATTACTACATCCACACAGAAGGAAGTGTTTCACTTACTCACTACATCCTACACAGAAGGACGTTTTTCACTTACTCACTACATCCTACACATAAGGACGTTTTTTACTTACTCACTACATCCTACACAGAAGGACGTGTTTCACATACTCACTACATCCTACACAGAAGGACGTGTTTCACTTACTCACTACATCCTACAAAGAATGATGTGTTTCACTTACTCACTACATCCTACACAGAAGAACGTGTTTCACTTACTCACTACATCATACACAGAAGGACGTGTTTCACTTACTCACTACATCCTACACAGAAGAACGTGTTTCACTTACTCACTACATCCTACACAGAATGATTTTTTTCAATCAGTTCGCTAGGTTGCTCCGTGTGCATTCCTTGGAGTTTTGATTGGTCAGCTCATTAGTATGGTATTTCATCAACGCCTGCACATCTTTACAGCTACCGCCAACTTACCAACTTCCTGGCAAACCTACGATTAATGAGTCTTTTTTTCTCTCTAACAAACTGGACAAACGCCAAGTTGTACAAGTAGATAGGCTGATGAACGGCGGGATTTCACTGCATAATAAGTGCTGTTTTAAAAGTTTACTTTCTTAAAGTGACTTATCATTGTGCAGCACTGATATTATACTTGATCACCATCACTATAATTGTCATCATTATTAACATCACTTATTCACTTCATTAACATTCTTCAACATACTATTAGTAATCCACATCCCGTAGAAAATCAAATTCAAATCATGCAAGTGATCTTTAGGGTGGTTAAGAGAATGAATTATGTCTGCTGGCAGAGGGTTTGGTTCCAGGTGATGACCAATATTGCACAAACTACCAAAGATACGGCACAGCGTGTCTTCCACTAGAGTTTCAACCCCTACCTGACACCCCATACTGCCCTAAACACTTAACATCATGAAGCTGGACACAAACATTATCATGGTTGTTCTAGTACAAAATTAGCCATCCAACTTGACACAATCAATTTTGACACTACAATAGATATACAAGCAAGCTAGGCCATGTCTAGGTAGATGTTATACTCCACCTCTGCTAATACACTTGACATTGCATCACATAATCACCAGAACTGTTTTGATGGCAATTGCGAAGATGTACTTCGTCTGCTAGAAGAGAAGCATCAACTCCATCTTGCGTTTAGCAATGATCTAAAATCAAGTTTTTCAGGATTCGCCAAAACTATGCAACGATCGCTCGGTGAAACACATGATTCATGGCTATACAAGAAAGCTGATCAGATACAGGCGTTTGCAGATAGACATGATCTCAGAAGCTTGTACCGTGCACTCCGAGAAAAATATAACCAAAATGCATCTAGCTCTACACTTTGGTGGAATGCAGATGGCCCCATCCTGATAACAGAGAGAACACATTATATAACTCTGAGTAGAACACTTCAGTGGCGTTCTCAACAGACTGTCGTCAATTAATGATGAGGCGATACATCGTCTGTCATCAATGGAAGCTAATGAGATCCGAGCCCACTGTCCAGGAAAGAAAGAAAGTCATCGAACTTGTCACTAGCTAAATATCTCCGGGATCCAACTAAATTCCGGGCCAAAATTTGCAAAGCTGGGGGACCCAGAATGACTGAGTAGCTGACCGGTCATTTCTGTAAAATGTGAAATCAGCAGCGTATCACACACGACTTCAAACATGCACCATTATCCATTTGCAAAAAGGAAAATGAAATCGGCAATTATGTGACAACTATAGGGGCGTATCTCTGCTTTGCGTTGCAAGATAGATGTTTGCAAGGATTCTACTAGACAGTCTTTTACATCACTCAGATCAACGGTCACTTCCAGAGAGTCAATGTGGATTTAGAAAAAAGATGAGGTACTACTGGCATGTTCTTTGCAGCTAGGCAAATACACGAAAATTGTCAAGAGCAAAATGTCCACCTTATCAATAGATTTGTGATTTAACAAAAGCGTTCGATACTTAAATCATGACGGCCTGTGGAAGATCATGGCCAATTATTGATCTCCGAATGAATTTATCACAATGGTTCAGCAGTGCCATGGTGGCAGGTTAGCTCGAGTTCAGGATTATCGGGGGAATACTCTGAGTCATTTCGTGTTGCAAATGGAGTGAAGCAACGAAGCACACCTACCCTTTTGAAGCATGATGGTTGCTACCATGTTGATGGATACATTCAAGGACACTGATGCTTGAGTCACATTCCAACATGGCCTAGACGGTGAGTTATTTAATATGAGGAGACTGCGGACAAAAACAAGTACAGTGACCATCTATCACTATCAATGGTCAGAAACTAAATTCGGTAAAACGATTTGCATACCCTGGCAACGATCTCTCCAGAGCAATCCAAATTGATGAGGAAGTAAACTCGAGAATAGCCAAAGCATTTGTAACATTTGGGAAACTAAGATTCACAGTTTTGGAACGGAGTGGAATTAAAATTATAACTAAAATGAAAGATAATGCGCAGTCGTTCTACGAACTCTTATGTACGCCTGTGAAACTTGGACTGCGTACAGTCGACATGCCAAAAAGCTTGGCCATTTTCACCTGGGCGGCTAAGGAAGCTGCTAAACATACAATGGCAAGATATGATTACAAATGTAGAAGTTCTTTTGCGGGCTGGCAAGTCAAGTATCCACACAACTCTGTGCATATCGCAGCTTAGATGGATTAGCCATGGTGTCCGCAGGTCAGACGAGTGGCTTTCAAATAAAATGTTTCTTTACGAGCTTGAGACAGGCAAGCATGCTGTTGGTGGCCAAATAAAACGTTACAAAATCACTGTGAAATCCTCCGAAAAACTGCAACATTGACACTGCTAATTGGGAGAACATTGCCGCTGATCGCTCTGCCTGGCTTATTTAATCTCTCCTGACTTTGCGTAAATGGAGCAGATAAGAATCACATAAGCTGCAAGGAAACGAGCGATACGAAAGGCAGGAGAAGAGGTGCCTCCGCCTGACGGTCAGACAGTGCTTCTCTGCCCTCAGTGGGACATACGCTTTCAGCTTGGATTGGTTTGATCAGCCATCTACGAACCCACTTTAGGATTGCCTTATGACAATGCGTTCCTCTTCGTAAACGATGGACAAACAACAACAACGACACTTATTTACATATCTTTCATAGCGATAGGTCTCAAGGTTTCTCTAATCATCAAGTCTCAAATTAGTATTTTATATTATGATGAATCACGATGTTCCATTACATCTCCATTGCATGCACATATTTGAATAACACATCCATTACCGAATATTCATTGTTAAATGTTTAGTTAAGTAGTTTGTGTCGTCAACAATTCAAATTTTAAAAGGTTAAAAAAAAAGGTTATATTACCATTTGGCTTAGTTTCAGCAGAAAGGAATCCCGCCTGCCGAGAGCATCGCACAAAGCACAAACTCCGAAGCTCCAGCAATGAACCCAGACATCTCCGGAAAATTGACATCATGAGCCGAAGGTTGCAGCTTGAATTCGAACCACGATCATCTGCACCCAAAAAAACAGCTTTACTACTTTGCCACAGAGACCTCAAGAATTCTTAAATGTGTCGCATTGTTCCTTCTCGTCACGGAGTTTATTTCTCTTGTATCAGACTATGGTAGCTCTTTGTGACATGTATCTGTGTAGTCGATTTGGAAGTGTTTCTTTTTTTTAAAATCGTGTCACCCTTTCATTAATAATGTTTTGAGTTGTTCCTCCTTGACTACGCAATCTGATCTCTAATACATTACTTGTAATTCATTTCTAATTTTTTGGAGTCCGGCGCTGTTTCTGTCCCTTTTCTCATAGTTTTTATCACATTTACCACCTCTGATCTTAGGATGCTGGGTCCTTCATTATCAAATGTTGATGGTTTGGCTCCACAACTGCCCTGAAAGAGTTCCTTTGTAAATTCCGCCAATCTGTTATACATGGCATTAGCATGCATCAAAATGGCACCATTCTTAACTCGGATGCAACCACCTCTTTGGGTTACCTACGTCTTTTTTTTTGTGTTTTCTGTATTCATATATGCATTTCAATGGTATCGTGTGTTAGTTCCATGTCTTCTTTTACCTTGTCAATGTTGACTTTAATATGTCAATGTTGAAGCTGATCGTTCACTTTCTCTCTGCCGTTCTGTATCTGCTTGCCATTATTATTGGTACACAATCTCAATCAATTAACGATTGTGTGTTTTTCTTCATAACAAACATTAACTGTTTATTTTATGGTAATCTTGTTTTACTTGTTTAATCTTGGAGAAAGGTTGTTGTTATTTGCTCTCTGTTTTTGCTAGTAATTCGCCTAGCTGATCATGCCACAATGATGTATTTCAACTGGTTTTGTAAAATCATATCGCGGTCTATTGACATATATTGATTAATGTATCACTATGTATTATGGTTGGTTGCGGATCAAGTTGTTGCTAGGTTTGTTTTTTTCTATATCATTGTACGTTTGCTGTTTTCTTGTTCCAGTAACAATGCCCTCTATCCTGTTTTGTAAGTCTGCTGAACTGAATTTCTTTGGATTTTTGTTGTGATCTGGATATTCTACTAGTTTCCACTGGCAAGTAACCCGTGCTATACTGTCCTTGCAGGAGCATATGTCACTATTAAAACAATGGGGGGAGTATCGACTAAAGTTCACAAAAGAGACGTAATCGAAGTAGCCTTAATCTGCGAGCAATGCAACACATTTCGTGTAGCACATATTTGCGAAAATATTGAAGGCCATCAGCTCTGTGAATTTCTGCCGACTACGATTACTGATAACAAAACATTAGAATATTGTTTTAAATCGCTCCATCCCACTTGCAGGAATTACTGTTTGAACACAGAGGAGCTGTTTTATTAATGTTCTTTTCCAGAAAACAAAATTATTTACTTTGTTTTTGTTTTATTAAGAAACAGCGCCACTGTTCTACAAACAGATCCAAAGTACTTTGTTTCTCCAAAAACAAATGTGAAGTGCGTTAATACTGAAGCCTTACGTAGTTCAATGATTGTACACTTGTATGGCTCATCCTTTACCAGATCTTCTTAAATCTGATTTAAACATTATTCAATCTGCAAATTGAGCCCCAGATTTGTCGAAGATCTGATTGACTGCTTCAGGCAGGACAACTTACTAACCTGTCGTTGTGTTGTGGTCATACAAGGGTTTTCCATTACTGACGTCATGATATGTGTAAGACCATTTCTTTTTTAAATTGAAACGCATTAAAATGATAATATTCACGTTACACGAGTTTAACGTATAATGTGATAGCGTGTGAAATTAAAATAAGCTAAACAGTTAACGATTTTTTAACGCTGTGCCGTTTTAACTATAGCCCGTGGCGAACTAGGTATGTATTGACTTGAAAGTAATAAAACGTATGTGGCATGTGATAAAACGCACTTTCAACATAATAACTTCATTCATAAACATAATATGTTACCAACGAAAATAGTGTTGTTAGTGTAAGGTGAAAGAATATATAGTATTCAATAGCAATGCAATTTTGACAATGACATGCTAATAACGAACAATAATTTTAAATAATTAACACGTTAAGAATATATATTTTTTGTAAATAAGGAATTACTTTATGTTATGACATTTTTTTTAGAGACACCGATTTTATATTGGTATTATACCCGACATAAATTACTCTAAAATTTAACACTATCAAAGTAAAGTGCTTGTGTTTTCTGATAAGTATACGTTCAAAATGAAAGCTTGATGTTTCATTGTGTATGTATTCTGGTGGCTATATTAAAAACACTATGTGTGTGACTAGTACATGCACCGTATCATTGCTTCGTTTAACAAAGACCTACGTGTGTTTACTTTATTACAAAAGCACTCCCTGCGTAATGTGGTCCAATCGTCAGACTGAACACACGTGTACATCTCATACTTTAGATACAAATTAAGCTAGTATCCGAAGTTGTAATTGCCGAGGAAAGAAACTGACGTACCTAAGTATGCAATCGTAATCATTTAAAGGCGATATAATGACATCGGCCAACGACGCCTCCGGGATAAGTGACCTGGCGATTCTGGTGTTTACTTGGATTGTGTGTAGCGTAGTTTGTCAGATAATCAACATCTTTGGCATATTAACCAACATTATCAACATTATCTGTTTCACGAAACAAGGTTTCCAGGATTCTGTGAACATAAGTCTTTTAGGTACGAAACATAATGATAATTAACATTTTGAAAACACTGATAATTCACTCAGTCAGTTACCTAGGTACAATGTATGAACTAAATGTAATGAAATATGTATCTATTACATAGGTATTAACTCAGAAAGATCGTATATCGATGGTCAGGTCATGTAAATGAATAATTGTTGTCGTTGTTGTTGAATGCCCACAATGAATAAGTTTACTCTTGTGTGTGCACTGAAGATGGTCAGATGGGTGGAGCACTACTCTGAGCTTTACTCACGAGAAACGGTGGTAACTGATGAGGCCTTGTGCAAGTTATGGAGGAACTTGACCGACTGCCTACGTTGGATGGACTAGATACGGGTATCGACTACCTCCTTAAACGGCAAGGCTCTATGGCTATATAGTATTCCACCTGTAGCCATCACATGCGGGAAATCAGCACTATGTAAGCCGATGTTTGACCTCCTATGCCTCTGCTGGGAACAAGGTCTCCAAGATATGCGTGCCGCTCTCATAATAATAATTACAAAAACAAAGGTGACCGCGAGGACCGCAAAAATTATATAGGAATCTAGCACCTTAGCGTTGTAGGCAAAGTTTACTCCCTCATGCTAATCAACAGGCTGGGACTACTCGCTGACAGCATGCACCCACAATCCATGCGTGGCTTTACAGTAGGTATATAAACATCGAACATGATTTTCTTTCCTCGTCGTATCAAGGAGAAGTAGAGAGAACAGGTCCAACCTATCGTTTTAATGTTTCTAGACCTCGCAAAGACCTTCGACTTGGTAAGTAGAACGGTCAATTCAAATTTCTCGAGAAAATAAGCTGCCCCCCAAATCTGCGCAGCATGATAATTTATTGCCACGCTGTTATGAATGGCTCAGTTCTACAGGACGGATCAACTTCAAACGTGTGTCCCATCAAATAGTGGAGTGAAGCAGGGATGTATGCTCCCATCTACTCTATTTGGGAATCTTCTTCGTTATGCCCCTGTCTTACGCTCATGGCACGTCTGTGATCGGTGTTTATCTGCAAACCAGGTCAAACGGGCGATTGTTTAACCTGTTCCGACTGCATGTGTGGACCAAGGTAATGACGGTGCTAATTACGGAGATGCTTTTTTTGCGGATGATGCGGTTCTAGTGACCAATAGTGAGGAGGCCCTACATAGACTGGCATACATATTCGACGAAATGTGCAAGCAAATATAAGCTCACCATAAGCCTTGAAAAGGCAAATGTCTGCCCACAGTGTATTACCAATTCCCCCTCCACAATGATTGTTGGTGTCACTCTGGAGGTCGTAAACAGTTTCACGTATCTGGGGTCTGCCATCAGCAGCACTCTCTCACTTGAAAAAGATATATACTGTAGGCTTTGCAGGTGAGTACCGTCACGGTACGTTTGACGAAGAGATTCTGGCAGAATACTGCGCTGTCTCACTATACCAAGGTCGGGGTATATCAGACCTGCGTTCTTGGCACTCTTTTGTATGAACACGATACCTGCATCACTTATACTAGGCAGGACCGATGACTCAACACATGTCATTTGAGGTGTCAACTGCGTACAGTGTGTCCGCACATCCGTTGTTGTAAATGAGACTTAAAGAAATGGTCAATGTAATAACCAGTACAGGTATATCAACTCTGTTCTACCAATATAATGCTCATCCCGTACCCTAGGCACATGAGAGGAAAATCGAAGCCTGCGTATTTAATCTATACGAACATAGTTTGCATCAGTATAAAACTAATATGATATATACGAGCATTAAACAGTTGGCTGAAACTACTAATTGTGCAGATTACATTTTAAGTCATACAAAGTGATTATTAGGTGATCTCACGATAATGCATCCTGATGAAAAACCACTTTGATTGTACACCGCAAAACAGCGCGGGTCCAGGGCACGGTGAAGTCTACGTGGATTATGTTTAGAAGACGTAAGAGAAATACAACACAACCATCGAACAACCAACGCACCTTAAGGTGAATTACGTTTATTAGGACGCATAACGGTAGAAGTGTATGTTAATTCCTTATGAGAATAATTCAAATTAACAACCTAATGATGTAAATACACTATCATTTATAAAGTCATACTGTTAACGATTTTTCCAGATTTATCAATTTCTGATCTTGGCAGTCTTACAACATTAGTCTTGGCATGTCTTTCCGGAACACCGGCAGTGATGAAAGCAGATTTGCATTTTGAGCCCATGGACGTCGGCTATTTGACAACAGCAACTGCACATTTTTCTTTTATTAGAGTTAGCAGCTGTATTACGGCATTGATTACCTTGGAGCGATGTTTGTGTATTACTGCTCCTTTACAGGTAAGAACGTAATCATTGATTGAACGTTTCACGTTATGTTTTGTCTGTTCTGTAATCTGTTGTATTATATATATATATATATATATATATATATATATATATATATATATATACATATATATATATATATATATGTATATATATATATATATATAATGCCACACCGCATGTCTCTTAACACGTACTGCCTTTAGCGTTGTTATATTTGATGTACGAGGTCGGTTAAAATGAAATCAGACCTAACTGCACCAAATGAACATACGTACGATGTGTCAGCTGACATCACTCACTTCTGGTGCATACAGCATATACCAAAATTCAGGTTTTACAACATTGCATTATTCTCTGACTCATAGTTTTCTCAGCAGTCCATTGAAAACATTGTGGGTGTGATACGGAATCCGTCCAGTTGATCAGCGAGCGGTGGTTCGGTTTCTAACAGATGAAGGTTGTCTACCGAGGCATGTTCAACTTCCACTTTGCACAAGAGAAACGAATAACCCTCCTCTTCGTATCGCAGCAAGTGGTTCAAACTCCATCTCGTGCATTTTTTTCTTATCGTCGTTGGTCAGCAGCCGAGGTATCCATTGCAAACCCACCTTCCGATACTTCAATTTCTTGCTTACCACCATTTGAACTGTCCCTAGTGACACAGCACATTTATCTAGCAAATGTTTGCTCCGGCGACGGTCCACCTGAACTGCTGAATCAATTTTGTGGATGTCATTGTCTAAAGCAGCAATATACGCATGGCCTGGTCTCTGAAGATCATTTGTTAACTGACGTCCTTAATTAAACATAGTTGTGCAGTGCTTCACTGTTTTCTTCTATACACCTTTGTCACCATACTATGCCTGCATTCTGCGATGCATGTCAACTGGTCGACATCCTTCAGCTGTTAGAAAGCGAATCACGGCTCGTTGATCAACTCTGGACGATTTCTGTATCACACCCGTCATGTTTTCAACGGACTGATGAGGAAACTTTCAGTTGGAAATAATGAAATTTGCAAACTTGACTGTTGTTATGTGCTGAATATACCATAAGTGACGGCGTCATGTGCATCGTACAAATGTTCACTTTCTGTAGTTAGGTCAGGTTTAATTTGAACACGCTTCGTATATTGATATTGGTATTGCCATTATGTAGGGTTACATTGTGTCTGGTATTGTTTCCCTTGTCTATACTTTGAATAATAGTATAGCAGTATGTATAAAACATGACTGCACAGGTAAATTGTTTCTTCACAAACTAACACACACAAATACACATGACTTATTTTGGATGTATTCATTGACACATATAACACACATGTCAATGTTTATTACCTCATTGGGGAACTGAGACGCTAGTCCAGTCTGACGATGAGCAGGACGTCGAGTCAGGGCCAAGAACAATGCTGTTACAAAATCCACAATTTCTCTTGCATTTAGTGTTCCCTGGAAACAGGCTGTTTTCAAGGCAGCGAGGTTGACAAAATGTGGATCGATGTGATCGTCGTAGCAGTGAGCACCACGCACATTACGCCAAGCATAGCACAACTGAATAGAGGACTGCGATTCACCTTCATCATCCTGCTCGGGTTGTGAAGAAATCCACTAAATCCCGCTACTTAACGTCCTTTTCAGGGCGTACAAATGGGTAAACTTACTCACTGTGGGCATTAAGCCACACCAACTACTCTATCACCAATAATGACTCAAAATAGTGGTGTCGGCTGTAGTTGTGGCTGTTATGTAATATTAGACATGTAGTGTCCCACGAAAATATGTGAACTGAAGAAGGGCTGAAGTGTCAGTTAAGACATATTCATCTAGAAGCGCTCACTGAAACAGACTGCCACAGCAGAGTGGAAACGAAGTGTGTATTTCCGCTATAATCTCCATCACGGAACGATTTTGGAACAGCTGTACATTTCACTATCGCAAGATGGACTAAAGATTTATGTTAAGCCAATGTAGCCAACAAATTTAAAAAAACGTCGTCCGAAGAGTTATGAACTTCGGGACTGAAGGTGAACGCATTGAATGAGATTACATCAGCCATCGACTGGCTGCTTGCATAGGGTCAGCGAAAAATGGCTGATCAAGACCCGACTCCACCTCCAAGCGGCAGTTCTGGAAACATTATGTACGAATGTAGTCTGGCTGAGAAAATACGGATATCAATAGGCAGTGAAACCCAATGCCTACAAAATACAGCAGCAACCAAATGTGTTTAGCCGAAAGGAACAAATATCGCATCCTCGTTATACACTACAACACTTCGCCCCAACGTCTTGTTCAGTTCAAACGCCAAATATGAAGAAGAAAAAGAAGAAGCAGAAAAAGAATAATAATAATATTAATAATAATAATAATAATAATAATAATAAGAATAAGAAGAAGAAGAAGAAGAAGAAGAAGAAAAACAAGAAAAAAAAGAAAAACGAGAAAACGAAATGAAATCTATAGAATTAATTTATTTCCACCAACAACAATAACTTCAGAATATAACAAGTGACGAAGATAAAACCCTCCAACTAAAGCACAATGACGACTTACATGTGTATTTTATTTTTATTTTTCAGTCGAGGCCGAGCATTATGCCCCCGCTACAGTTGTCCTCTTTCAGGAAAACAATCATTGAAAGCATGTATGATCTTCAGCAGAGGTTGTTTGTGTGTGTAGCAGTTGGTTCTACATGCGCAAAGCGGAAAACCTCGTGTACATCTTTCTATAGGCGTCGTTTCGAACATACATATGGTGGATCGTTCCTAATCTTTCTTATCCATTGTGGTGACCCAGAAACCATTCGTAAATATGGAAAGTGGGGTGTGACAACTAATGTGTATACAATACATACGTATTATCATCATCAAGTGTCCTATCGATATACTTTAGCTATCATAGACATCCATTTCTTTACGTCTCGTGTGTCGTTTAGTTATGAGTTTCGCCATTGATCGCGTCACATGCTTTACCTACAAGATGTGCACTATTGTTAGTCTGTGTCCTCCTCTGTCCCTCTTGACAGCGAATATGCTCAATTTTACTATGTGTTGCGGTCCGCCTCTTTTTATGACATGTCCGAATAAAGATGAATGCCGTGTCCTGAATAGTTGCCATTGTCTATCTGTGCCTATGCTACCTCAAGAACCATTTTATTCATTTTGTTGCAGTCATGAACTTTCAACATTCTTCTATAAAAACTGTATTTTCCGTTGCTCCCAATGATCCATGCTGATTGTCCTTGACTTATTGGCGTATGACAATACTAGCTCTACGTACCATCACTAACTCACTTCTTTTACTTACTTACTTTCCGTGTCAAAACACCATGTCACACCGCATCCGTCCAGTATTCAGCAACTTGAACTGCCTTGTCGTTCGCCTCCATCATGTCGTTCATGTCACAGGTTTTAGGGAGTTTGGGGCAGGTCATCAAATGATCTTGGTCCTGGACTGCGCCGCATTCACATGTGTCGACATCTGAGTATCCCCATTTCTTCAAGTTCACTCTGCATCTTGAGACACCATTTCGAAGTTTGTTCCCTTCTTTTAATTCAGTTACACGATGTGGCACACGATTGACCCTATTCTCTGGAAAATTGATTTTGCTTTGACTATTTTGATCTTTATTTCATAAGTGTGTCTCTTCTCAGAACGGGTGTGGGTGTTCGAGTATGGAAATGAGTGTACTTAAAATATGTACCTAATACACCACATTATAACAATACATGTAGTTCAAATACTATGCTCATGTTGTTGAATGCTAACAATAAGTAATGCCGCTCTCTGCGTGCAATGAAAATGACGTTACGTGACTGGTCGCATTAGTTTTCCTCACCTCCCGAACATGATGAAGAAAGTTGACCGGCGACCTCCAGGTTGTTGTGCTATGTATGTGCTGGATATAAAAGGTGGGAAGCGAGGTCTGGGCTAGACGTCCCGCTTGTTAAATGAAAGTGCAGCGTCTGATATAGCCTCTCCTTTCCAGTATTATAGATCGCCCCTGGATTCACTGTTCGTCTTGCTGTGCCATGTAGTCTTTCCTACAGTATTGTGTCCCCAGCAGCACATTTATGAAAGGGCCCCGGATTCTTACAGAACCTGCTGTGGGGAGCATAGAGTACATGGTGGTATAACTGGGCCGGCAGATTTGGCTCATTAGCCTTGGTTGGCAGCCAATCTAAGAGAAGGTAAATTATTACTCTAAACCCGGGTACTACGAAGCTCGTTAGCCTGTTCAAGCAGTTCGTGTAGGAGAGGAGGAACTCTGATTTTAAACACACAAGTCCCAGAGAGTGCTGGATAGTCTTAGAACAATGAAAGTATCATCGGATGTCTCGAGTAACTGGCATCTGCAGACAACGACTATATTGCCTTGTGCAAACATTAGGACAGTTAAGGGCTACGGGGGTAACCCCAAAAAGAAAATTCGGAGTGATAGCACCTAAAGCGGATGTTTTCAAAATTGCGAACTCATTCCTGCAGCATCTGGAGCTGGGATGATGCCAAAAAGTTATGCTTTGCATTTCTGTGGATTACACCAGCAAGCCCGCTAGGGGAATCCTGCAGTTTGGGCAGCCCAGGGTCTCCATATCTAACGCCCAGGCTTGCGCCTTGAGAGGCTACTCACAGGGTTCCACGAGCATGGTTATTAAAGATTGAGTCACATATGATCAATGAATGAATGAATGGACAGAATAGACGAGGACATGTGGACATTGTAATTACCAACACTTTCTGAACAAACTGACAATTGGGCGCCAAGGACAGAAGATGTTGATCATCTTAATAAAGTATAGAAGACCACACGTGAGAACTAATTGGAATATTACGTTGTGTAGATAAATGCACGGCTACAGAAGAAGGTAATACGTATTTTACCCCTCTATTTCAAGAAGCGTGTATCTTCATTAATATAGGTTCTCAATGAACGGCGAACATTAGAATTGTTATAAGCAGCACAGCTGTTACTGATCTAGTACTGTGTCAGTAACATGACTCAATTTTTGAAATTATTGTAATGCAATGTCATTTATTAAGTCTAGTTTCATAATTGCGGCACGTGTTCGCACAAACGTAGTCTATCACATGTGTTACATTATGTCAATTTGAATAATAATATTCGAATATTTCAAACGTGATCGGATTACATGTTTTTTCTCACTTAGATAAAAAGTATCATAACACCAATACGAACGACTGTGATCACAATCTGTTTATTCATCGTCACCTTCTGTAGTGCCGCCCCTGTTTGCGTTGTCAACAGATTGGGCTTGACATTTTCTCCAAGACGAAACAAAACTCTCATAGGTCTAGTGTCTACGGCAGACCGACAACAAGTGGAGATGATTTCCTTTGCTGTAAACAACTTTGTCATCCCGTTTGCTGCATTTGCGATCATCGTTGTTTGTACGACAATACTTTCTGTGAAACTACAGAGCTCAACGAAATGGAGAAAGAAGACCACCAATGTAACACAAGACGATAGAGTTTCCAGCCGTAACCGGAAGGCAGCAAAAATGGTTGTGATGATTTCCGCGTTATTTATTGCATGTTTTGTCCCACTAAGCATCTTTATGTTAGCTCTAGGATTTCTACCATCGTTGTCTGTTAGCGGAAAATACTTTAGTATATCGATAATGATTGCTGGACTTGGCTATATTTTGGAGGGCATCAACTCGTCAATGAACATCTTCATTTACTATCACATGAGCAGTAATTACAGATCGACATTTCTAAAGTTGTTCTGCAATGATACGACTAAAACATAAGCACCAAGGGACTATACATCTATGTAGGTATCAACTTACAGTTATGTAGTCATCAACAGAGTGTGTTTCCGTTTATTTAATTACGGGAACTCTTTAATATATATGATAATCGAAGTTAATTAATTCAGTTATTTCCCTGTTCTTTCATTAAAATCATATTTAGCTCTGCACAGTTTACGTCTGCAGTGAATTATTAATTCTTGCCCACACACTAATCCTCATGTCGCGGAATACAAAAAAAGGTTGCGACAATAAATCTGGGTCCTGCTCATTCTCCATTTACTTGGCGTCTTTGCTTCAATTTGCTATTTGGTTTAAAAGGAAAATACGAACATTATATTACCATCTCAGACTCTGCCTACTCGCAATTTTACCAGTGCCTTGCGGAACCAAACTCGTTTAGGACGCCTGCAAAGTATTACTCGTGGAGCGCATAACCTAGTCGACAGGGAGCTGGATTGCTAGGACTGGGATTACACTGCGTCTGGTTTCGAATCCACTTACGGAAAACAAAACAAAATCCGTCCGTTGTTCGTTCATGGTACAACCGCTCCTCCAGTCGATTCAGCTGGGAATTGATGAGTACCTGACGTATGAGTTATGGAAGGTATACACAGCAAGGAAGGGAAGTGGCTACCCCCACTTCACATATGCCTCAACTTAGTCCATGAATATTTGATTCGAATCCACGTACGGAAAACAAAACAAAATCCGTCCGTGGTTCGTTCATGGTACAACCGCTCCTCCAGTCGACTCAGCTGGGAATTGATGAGTACCTGACGTATGAGTTATGGAAGGTATACACAGCAAGGAAGGGAAGTGGCTACCCCCACTTCACATATGCCTCAACTTAGTCCATGAATATTTTATTTTCATTCTCAGCGACATATATTATATATTTATATATGTATGCACACACATTTATATAGCATAGTAGCTCCTTTAGGTCATGACAGACTATAGGATATTATGACGGGATGAAAGAAACAAAAAAATAACAATGATATACCTCGATGATATTCTTGTGTTTCTGATTGTGTGGTTTTCTTTTCACGTCTCTGTGCCGCAGGAGCTTGTCTTCAGTACGTGTAAGGTGGCCATTTATTGTACATATCCACTTATATTGGTCTGCAGCTTTCTTTTTCAATGATGTCACTCATGGTCAGGGTCTTCATGAAACACTTACACACCGTCTTTGAACCTCAAATGTTATCGATCGACTATTTATTCGTCATCCGCCAAATGTTCTATAGATGATATCTTAGAGCATGCGACCATCTTCCGTGGGACGAACATGGCCAAGTCATCGTAGTCTCCGCTGCCAAAGGAGAGTGTACATGGTTGGGAGACCTGTTTGAGGGTGCACTTTTGCATTTGTCATTATGTCTCTCTATTTAATCACAATAGTGTCTCGCAGACGCCGTAGATGGAAGGTATGTGCTCTTGTTTGACACAGGTTGCCTAAGTCGTATTACCATTCAAGTGTGCTAACGAACCATGCATTTTACACCATGGAATTGGTTTTAATTGTCAGTTTCAATTTTGTATCACACACGTTCTGAGATGAATACATATGACAGCAGCTTCGCCAATTCGACTGTTTATCTATAGGTCTAGAGATAGCTTGTCGCTGATGATGGTTCCCAGATATGGAAACTGGTGCACAGCTGCCAGCGCATACTTCTTAATATTAAGTCTTGGTGTGACACCTACATTTATTTTGTTGAGACTTACTGTGAAACAAAAGTCTTTGCTAGTCTAGAAGAAGCAATATCAATATATTTAAAATGAGTCAAGACGCTGTGAACATAATTGCCCACGATAACCTCGATTAAAAGAAAGTGTGTATTATATATATCCTCAGCAGCTGTCCGATGACCACAAGCGTTTACGGTAGCCATTTTGTCATAAACATTTTGACCGAGACATACGAGAAGAAGATGTCTTAGGAACCAGATAGTAAGAGGCAGTCGATGCAAAGGAATAATCCGTTGTTTCCGGCTAAGAACAAATTCAAGTCATTGCCTTTTCATGGGGAAGACTGTAAGACCTCCTCGCGTGTTGTTAATGCGTCTTGTTAATGCATTTCAAGAACTTGGGTGAGACGATGACTATTGCTTGACAGTCACATGCTAGTACTCAGGTTGAAGCTCTCTATACGATAAACATGCAGGGTACTTATTGCAAAATGAGTTTCTTCTTCTTCTTCTCCGTACGCTGTCAGACGTAAACCTGTATTTGTTCGAAGACAGCAGCTGTTATCATGATGATGTCGACACTGCCGTAGAGCTTGTCTAGTGTTGCCACTGGTGATGGCCACATGTGCTTTCTCTGGACCTCGTATGTCGGGCAGTTTTGCAGCAGATGTTCAGCGGTCTTTTTCCCTGTACCACAAGTGCATTCGTCAGTGTCACCTTTCTTCAGTTTATATAATAGGTGGTACCTGAGTCTGTTGTGGCCTGTGCGGAGTCTGAAGACCACGGCCTGCTCTCTTCTGTTCAACTGGTAATAGGCATCATATTGTGTGTAGCCAGTATGTTCTGTTTCCCATTTGGACATGTATCTGTCCCTAATAAGCCTTTTGGACTCTTCGTAAGTCAAACTAGATTCTGGTTGTGGTAGTCTTGCACCTTCTTTTGCCAGACTATCTGCCTCCTCGTTGCCTTTGATGTTACAGTGGGATGGAACCCACTGTACCATGCTCTTTTTGGTGCGGAC
This sequence comes from Ariolimax columbianus, assembly GCA_036924085.1. Lineage (NCBI taxonomy): Eukaryota > Metazoa > Mollusca > Gastropoda > Stylommatophora > Arionidae > Ariolimax > Ariolimax columbianus. The sequence goes on from JAVGWX010000007.1 coordinate 9,975,008, forward strand.
TCCTGGCATAGTTGACAGATTACTGCTCTTAAATTAAATTCGGTATTTGTCTGGCTTTTTAGTGCTATTCTTCTTCTTCTGCGTACACAGTCAGACAGTAACCATTATTTTTTTCGGAAAAAGCGGCGGTCATCCGGAGGCTGTCGCCACTGCCATAGAGCTTGTCTTGCAGTTCCACTGGTGATGGCCACATCTGCTCTCTCTGATCCTCGTATGTCGGGCAGTTCTGCAGCAGATGTTCAGCGGTCATTTTACCAGTACCGCACGGGCATTCGTCGGTACACCCTATCTTCAATTTGTTGAATAGGTGGTACCTCAGTCTATTGTGGCCAGTGCGAAGTCTGAAGACAACGACCTGCTCTCTTCGGTTCAACTGGTAATAGGCATCGTTTTTGGTGTAACCAGTATGTTCGGTTTCCAATTTGGTCATGTATCTGGCTTTGATAAGCCGTTTTGACTCTTCCTACGTCATACTGGTATCTGTTTGTGGTAGTCTTGCACCTTCTTTTGCCAGTCTGTCTGCCTCCTCGTTGCCTTGGATGTTGCAGTGTGATGGGACCCACTGTTCCACTACCCCTTTTGGTGCGGACTGCTGGCACAATTTGCAGAGTGCTGCTCTTAAGTCATTAAGCTCAGTGTTTTTCTGGCTTTTTAGCGCTCTGACTACGGCGAGAGCATCTGTCAGCAGGACTATATGGCTTTCATTTTCACTGTGTGTCACCATTTCTTCCACTGCCGCCCTCAGTGCCTCTGCCTCCGCTCTGAAATTGCTTGTGTACTTACCAGTAGTGAATGACAGTGTTATTTTTCTACCATTTGGTAAGCTCAGGAATACCACTGCCCCTCCGTTCTGTGATGTGTATGTTACAGAACCGTCGGTGTATGCATGGGTCCAGTCCAGGCTTGTGTACTTTTCCGATATAAAGCTTAGGGTAGTATATCTCCTTTCTTTTTCAGTCTGGCAGTTTTTGTTTCCAATACCTGGTATATTATCTACCACCTCTGGAAATATATCCTACCTCCAGGTAGGTTTTCGTACAGTAGTGATGGGCTTTGGTGTTTTTAGTGCGTTTATGGGATATTCGTGCATCTTTGCTTTGGCTATTTCTGCAAAGTTTCTCCGCTTTAGTTTTCCATTTCCCAGATTGTTTAGTCTCTGGTGCATTGTATGGTCAGTCAGTCTTCGGAGTTTCTCTGACTGCAGCTGGGCTGTGCAGTCCCTTCTATCAGTCATGGATTGCAGTTTTGTAATCTTTTCAAGTTCTACAATTGGCGTTGACTTCATGCCTCCTGTTATAACTCTCATGGCTTGGTTTTGAAGTTTGCTAACTTTATCGAAGTTCGCCTTCGCTGCTGTTGTCCATGCCGCAACTGGTCTCACTCTTCCAGTGTACAGTTTCTTTAGTATGCTTTCGTCTGCTCCCCAGCTCGTGCCAGCAAGTTTCCTCATGATTGGCATTCTTTCTCTGGCTCTCATTCGGTTTCTCTCGATCTGACCTTTCCATGTCATGCGCCGATCAAATGTGACACCCATTTAGTTTGGGTTGTCGTTTGGCTTCAGGATATTGCCATTTAGACTCAATTTGGTGCTTTGGGGTTTGATTGAAAGCGAGAATATTCTATAGGTCGTTTTCTCCTCGTTTATTTTGACCACCCATGATTTCGCCCACTCTTCCAGCGATGTTAGGGCCTGCTGCAACCGATTTCTTGCTATGGTGAGATTCTTTTCAAAGGTCCACATAGCAAGATCGTCTGCAAACACGCAACCATTGAACTATGGACTCTTCTTGGTATATTCTCTGTAATGTCGTTTATATATACCAGGAAGAGTGTGGATGACAGTACACCCCCTTGGGGTACTCCCTGCTCGAGTGTCACATTCTTGCTCATCTGCCCTTGTACTTGGACTCTGGCCGTTCTGTTTTTGAGGTAGTGGTTGATCCACTTGTACATTTTCCCACAAACATCACTTCTTCTTAGCTTGACTCTAAGTCCATCTTTCCAGACTTTGTCAAATGCCTTTTCCAGGTCCACCCAGACTGCTACTGTGTGTTTCTGTGCCTGGTAGGTGTCTTCTATTTCCTGGGCTATGAGGATGACCTGGTCCTCAGTGGATCTGTGCTGTCTAAAGCCTGCTTGCTTTGGAATTAGTATTCGTTTTTCTTCCCTGTGCCACATCAGTCTGGTGTTTATCATACGTTCCATCAGTTTGCCGACACAGCTCAGTAGGCTGATATGCCTGTATCCATTTGGATCTGTTTCGTCTTTTCCTTTTTATGGTACTGGTACAAGTACTGCGTCTTTCCATGCTTGGGGTACAATACCCCTTTTCCAGCTTTGGTTCAGGACCGATAGCAGTTTCCTCTTTGCTGTTAGGCCCAGCCCCATCAGCATTTCGTTTGTTATCCCGTCTTTTCCGGGGGATTTCCTTTTCTTTAATGTTCTCATGGCCTCTTCCATTTCGCTCATTGTTAATTTGGCCTTCATATGCTCTTCATGTGCCGTATTGATGTTGTCGTGCCCCTTTTGCTCTTCACTAATGGCTGCATACCCATCTGCAGGGACCTCGATGTGGTTTGCTCTGTCATAGTGATCGACAAAAGCGTTTGCGGCTTTTTTACCAGAGAGCAAATTTTCGCCCTGCTTGATGGTAATTTGTTTGAAGGGGTTTCGTCATTCATGGTTCTGACTAACTTTCATAGCTTATTCCCTTCTTTGTCCAGGTTGAGGCTTTCCGTTTTGTTTTTCCAGGTCTCTCTTGCTGTTTGATTAAGAGTGTATTTGTATTTCGTCGTGACGGCTTTGAGGGCGATGTTTGCCTCCATATATTGTTCTCGCTCTGCCATGTTCCTAGCATTTGTTACTGCATCTTCCGCTTTCTGCAAACTCATCATTCCAATAGGGCTTATAGTTTTTCCTAGCTCCTCTTGGGATGGTTTCAGTGGCGGTCTGCATTATTGCCTTGCTTAATCTTTCCATCATGGGCTTCATTTTGTTGTTTCGTGTGTTGATCGTTTCACACAGCCCATCTGTCAGGATTGCAAATCTGTCCCAGTCGGCTCGTTTGTAATTCCAACGTGGCAGCGGTTTTGTTTCCTGTGGGCCAACTTCCATATCAATGTCTAGCCTGATCGGCCTGATCGGCATCTCCTTATCGTTCTCCACGTTGTATAGATATGTAAAGTAGCTTGTGGAAAAGACGATTACAATTGGAGATGCTTCGATTATCTTCTCTAAAAGCAGAGAGTATTTTTATTGATACCTTGGTTGCTCAATGTATTTTCTACTACAGTTATGGCGACGTTACCAAAAAGGCCTTTTCGTCACCGTAAACACAATGCAAATGGGGCATACGGACGTTCCATGTTCTCTCCATCAACTAGTTGTGTGGACATGGCCATTGTTTGAGACATGCCTGTTCGTTCTCATCCATTTGCCCTTCTAATCTTCAAGCGACCACTTGTGGCAACAGTGCATACACATATTGGGCGTTAGCTCGTTTGATTTCCATTGTCACTATTTTGTGAATCAAGATTGCCTTGGAGCACTTCCACTGTATTGGAACATAGTCTTGTATGAAGGCAGACCAGTTGGCAGGCAACTGCATTTCCGGCAGCCTGGAGCATCTTTACGTCTATGCCACACAGGCCAGGCTTTATATTTTGGGTCACGAGCATGACCTCGTGGCTACATGTATCCATGTGTGATTATGAATCTATATATAGCGGTTTTTTGGTCACTACTGTTTTTGATACGAAGAGACCCAGCGCAGAAATGTGTGCGTTCATAATCTATTCATCGATTTATTCTCTATTTGTCATTTTTGTACCATCATCTTGTTTTCAGATTTGTCATACGACGCTTCTGTTGTTGTAGTGTATTCCTGCATTTAATCATAATGTATGTTATCTCAGCGCTGCTGATACCTCATAGGACTCAGGGAGATCCGTGGTCTCAATTAGGAAACAATATATATATATATATATATATATATATACATATTTATATAAGGCAAAGGTTGAGGCAGCCGTCAATCGCAGACGATGATGGCATAATGTATTTTCCCAGCGCTTTATTGCTATTTTTAGAAAGGATATACTGTGCTTCATTTTATCTTCACTCTCTTGTCTCGAGCCGCCCGATTCCAGTGGCAAGTCCAGGACAAGACGACTAGCTGGGCGACTACGAGATGTGAAGAACTCCGCATCAAGCACTCGTGAAAAACAGGGCGGAGCCCGAAGTCGACCCACAACACCGGATCATGAGGCCGACGGCTATACCACTTATGCACGGAATCATATATATATAGATATATATATGTATATATATATATATATATATATATATATATATATATATATATATATATATATATATATACCCGGGAATAGGGAGGCATGAAAACATTTTCATGATCGGTATAACATCAAATTAGGAAAGATCGCCAATGGCAGAACTATCAAACGTTATTGTGGCATTTTGTTTCATACACCAACTATTGGCTACGGCAGGAGCCATGGCACATTGCAGTAATGCTGACACCATCCTTTTGTTTCGTCACAATTGTAATTTCCTCATTGAAAATGCAAAGTAAATGTCCACAAACAGAACTGTTACTAACATCATAGTGATAACATATCTATTCGACCCAGTAGTTAGATATGAATTACGGTAGCAAGTGGTTAGTAAATGATGTTTTAAACTTGCAGGACATGTTTATCACCATTAGATATGCACTTTTTACCTCATTATATAACTTGTATTATATTATGTTGCGTATCACATTTTACAATTGAAAACATGCTCATTACATTTGCTTTTTCCCATTCAAATAAAAAGTATGATTACAGTAAAACGTGCGACTAGAATCACTATCTGTGTATTGTTGTAGAGCTCCTGTCTGCCTTGTGAACAGATTAGGCTGGACATTTTCAGCTGGACGAAACAAAACTCTTATCGGTTTAATTTCCACGGCAGATCGACACCAGGTGAAGATGATTTCATTTGCTATAAACAACTTTGTAATTCCTTTTTGTGCCTTTGTGATCATCGTTATTTGCACAGCGATACTTTCTTTTAAACTGCGGAGAAAAGCAAAATGGAGAATGAAGACAATCACAGAAGAATAACAGGACAGAGTGTCCGGGCTTAACCAAAATGCAGCAAAATGATTGTGATGATTTCCATTTTGTTTATTGTTTGTTTTGCTCTGCTAAGTATCTTTATGTTAGCTCCCGGTTGTCTGCCTGCGCTGTCTGTTAGCGGAAAATACTTTAGTATATCGACAATGATTACTGGACTGGGCACATTTTGGAAGGCATAAACTCATCAATGAATATCTTCATTTACTATCACATGAGCAGTAATTACAGATCGACATTTGCCAATATCTTCTGCAATGAAGAGAGGAGAATAAAAAAATTCATCTGAATAAACAATTTCCAAAACAACAACTTGTGTTTGTACACTTAGATATGGCACGGCAAGAGTTTAATACAGTTCAATGTATCTTATTGGTAGTGCTGTCTTCATATCGACAATTTGCTGCAAGTAATCGATAAAACCATATGAATCTTCTCATTTATGATATAAAAAGAATGGATTGTCCGTATCCAACTGTTGTTTTTATTATGCAACTTGGATAGCTGTTTATTTGCCACTATTGTCTTTCTACTTTAATGTCATTTATGTCAGAAAAGTGTTGTGTTATTTAGTATGATATAACGTATTCTACTTTGTACAACATATTCGGATTTCTGAGCAATTTAAAATTGTTTGAATGGTAAAAACGAGAGTTATTATGTTGGAGGAGCGGCGGGTGGTGTAGTGGCGTAGGGGTGAGGGAGGTTGCGGTGGGTTTGTGTTATTGCAATTTGAAAAAAACCTACACAGGTCATGATTATCGCCAGTTTAATTTGAAAATACAATTCTATAGGAATAGGTATTCATATGCATTTCGATGAATTATGTGAAAAAAATAATCAGGAAAATATGCTTTTTTAAACGGGTTGGGCTAAAATTAAATAAAGTGCAAATGTCGGCTTTCCGATTACTTGTCAGTATGTATTCAACTAATAATCGTTCATGGTTTAAACGGACGTTTTTGTACAAACCTTGGTGCTTACATAACTATATCTATACAATGACTTAATTTGAAAAACGTGATAATAATGCATTGGATTTTAAATCACAACTGTTAAATATTGACTTCTAAAATGTGTTAACAGACATCAATTATTGCTTATGAAAGGACTCTATGCCATATGAAAGGTTAAGTCTTTAGAAGAACGAAAACACAACACACTGCGCAACTATCACTAGAGCTGCAATATTAAGGAACCCCAGTGAATGGAAACTGAGCTGCTGCAATTTGTGATAAACCATGAGCACCATGAAAACAACCCAAAAAAAAGCTATCTAAAGAATGGGCGAATGGTGAGCATATGGTCATACTTTAAAGGGTTTCTGCCGCTGAAGACAGATGTGTCGGACCAAAAGGTGCAAATATCGCAATAAAGCTGTAAACTAGCGACACAACAAATTCCGTTCTCCGGATTACTTCCTACTTGCGAAGCCCTGTTCATGGTTTGGTAGCGGGAGATTTAGAACGGCACGTAGCAGAAGAAGAAGAAGAAGAAGAAGAAGGAAGAAAAGAAGGAAGATGAAGAAGGATGGAGGACGAAGATAAAGGAAGAAGAAGACGGAAGTAGGATGAGGAGGAGGAAAAAAAGGGCTTTTATTTTAATTTTTTTCCAACATAAATGTGAATATTGAATGTAATAACTATTCGCTGTTCCTAATACATGTTGTTCAGAGACGCATGTGAACGGTTTGTTGCGGCTAGTTCATTTCTCCGAATGATGTGTAATTTCGTACACGTAATCAGGACATTCTAAATTTGAGGTGTACAACATGTTAATATCGTTTTTTTTAGCGGAAATAAATGAACTGAGGCGTTACTTTCTAACCTTCCGTCGTATATATCTATCTATCTATCTATCTATCTATATATCTATATATATATATATATATATAAATATATATATATATACATATATATATACATGAAAATTGGAATCTATATCACAATTTCCAACGTCGACATAGCAAACCACTATAAACCTGCATTAGAGACGTGTCCATTTCTGAGCTTTAGAAACGTGTACATGAATCAACTGAGATATTTATAAGCCAAAACACAACTACAAAAGACAGTCATTATAACATTCCCCAGAAGAGTACTCCAAGCCATCTGAAGCCTCAAATAATGTAGACACTGACATAAAATAAACGGCTATGTCGAGTTTCTGTTCCAAAAAACATATATTATTAACATATATAGTGGATTCCGGCTCACTATAGGATCGTTGGAAACAAGAAGACATATGAGCTCGCAAAAGTCAGAAATATCAGTAAGCATACTTGACATCTACATGTCTCTAAAGAAGCGATTGCACTAATAAAAGGATCCACGGGGATGGAATAGAGAAACCAGCACAACACATGCAAGTCAGAACATGATAACATTTACAAACTTGACATAGATGAGCAGACACAGATTGTCTAACTCTGAGCAAGACATTGCAGAGTCACAGCCCACCTCCACATAGTGGGTCTTACAGACATCGCTACATGCGATTGCAAAGCACCAAACCATACACCAGAACATATGCATCACTGCAATATATATGAAACCCAAAGAGAGACAGTCTAGCTCTAGGGAGCGACACTGTTCGAAAAGTTGGAGGACACATGCGAAGACTTGACACGCACAGTCTTCCCCGTGAACCTGAGCGAGCTAGTATATTAACGATTATATTAAAGCAGCTAAGTTGACTACAAACGGGAAGTGTCAAATGTCGTATATAAATTACACGTTGATATCAGTACTGCGCAATGGTAACAGTTCTGTAAAATTGGCTGTGCCAATAACAGTTCCGATTTCAAACTAACATATTATATCATGTTCATATTATTATCAGGGTCAGTCAAACAAATATATGTATGCTATGAACTCAACAATAGTATGTATGCGTCACAATCTTTTGCAATGCTGGATTACGTTGTTTGGTAGGTACACCTCGCCATGATAAGGTGGTCGATCCCGTGAGCGTGGGCATACATATAACCACTAACACGGTGTACTATCTGTCAATCTCTTGTCAGGCAAGCGTACTACATTTCCAGCAAAACGATGTTTACGTGATATCTGTATCCACAACCTTCCGAAGCAACTTTTGATGTCGAATTTTTTCGTTTCGGATCGTATCCCTATAACAAATTGTTAGTACTTGTCGGTCCACTGCTCTATGAGTGACGGACTTTTTCCGCATATATTTTGCGCAAGTTCCGCAATTCGCATCCGTAAATTATTGTTGGAACGACCATTGTAATCAACGCGTGTGCTAATGCGTGGTTTATTTCGTCACTTCTGTTATGGGCTGAATGGGGTTAAGGGAAAACCAAGCTGCTTTACGTCGCATACGAATTTGGTCGTCGTTTGTTTGGTTGATATTGTGGTTGCCATTTATCTCTTACCCTAGGTAGATATATGAGTTGAACGTCCTCGATAGTTTTCTCTCCCAGTTTAATCTACTGCATAATCCCAAATAATTATATATAAAGTTATTCAATAGGAGCGAACAATGAACTATTTTATTTTCCGTGTGTTTATAGTATTATTTCCCTTTGTTTCAATGGCATGTACGTTTCATGATTGACTAAAACATCTTACATTCATTATTTGTTAAACAATATATATATATATATGACATACGTTATGAATGTTCCTTTGAAATAGACGTCACAAAGGCACAACTAAATACAAGTCACAGTTTTACCCCTCATCCTTCTACTAAAGTCTGCTCTCACGTTCAATAGACTAGCAGGGCAACGACTACCCATATCATTCTAGCGAGGAATCCCTACAACTTCACATCACACTCATTCATTGACATATCAAACAGTGAGCGTATAAAGATCTATTTTAATTAAACTCCGTTTACCATGTATAGTACATTAAGGAAAAATAGGTACAGGTAGTCACCTAGAATGAAATGACAAACATGGAAAATGACCACAAATCCTGATAGGACAGACTCCCTATATAACATAACATTCTTCTTTTATTTTGATGTAGTGTCCCACCCTACAATGGTGATCTTTAGCTAAATCAATGCAATTTATAATGTCATTTTGTTTCTTTAAAATAGACACATTTAAGGAAGCAAGTATAAAATCAAACGGGAAAAAGAATTGGGAAAAAGTAACAGTCCAGACCCAATCCACCAGCTGCAAAAACATCAACAAACTGCAACCTACGTATGAGAACGGGCCACAGCAGACTACTGGGCCACCTATATCGGCTTAAAATCTCCCAAACAAAAATATGGCAATGTGGGACAGGAGTGCAGATCCCTCCTTGAACACGTACTTCAAGAATGTCCAGCCTCCGAGGAAACAATACCAGACCTGGCCAGATGGGATCACCGCTTAGACCTAGAAAAGACTGTTGACTTCAATCTTGACGATATGACTGAAGATTTATCAGGATAAAAATAACCCTAATGACAAAGAAGAAAAAGACACATTTAAACGATCATTTTAATTTTTTACGAGCTTAACGTGTAATGTGATAACAATCTAAGCAATCAGTCAGTCATGGTTTTATCTTCATGATTGTGTTTATAGCGGCCATCACAGTAGGTAAGTACGAACTTTATCGAAAAAAAACACGAACTTTTGCAATGTATGATTAAGTATTTTATAGGTCCATCTCGCTATAACATAGGCGGGCGACCCCGTGAGCGTGGACTTGTATAGAATCACTAACCCGTTGTTCTGCTTGTCAATATGTTATCACGCAAGCGTATATTTCCAGCAAACCGATGTTTACGTGATATCGCTGCATCCATAACGTAGGGCCAGAGTGTATGCATCCTGAGTTAACTGCAATCGCCTCGACCATTTCCTCACTATATTCTAAAAACAGCGCACATCGCATTATTAGACAAAACCATCTGATGGTATTTGATGATCATCGTTTGTGATGGGCAATAATTAATCTTATTGAAGTCAAAAATGAATAAATCGTTTCACTATATACTTTCTAAAACATCACATATTTTGGAATTTAATAAACCATTCTAAATCGTATTTCATAACATTAGCATGTCTTCAGTTGTTGGTTTTTGTTTTTCCACAGATGATGTTACTAATGTATTTTTATTTTTTTTAAATACGACAATGCTCAGACTGCCATCTTAGTAAAGGAACGCGTATTTAAGATCCATCCCTACTTACTATTCATGTAATACTAAATACATATATCTATCGAAGAACGAATGATTGAATAAGTTGCCAGAAACATCAATCCTTCTTGACAAATTCAAATAATTCACCTGAACAGATAAACTATGCTGAAACGTAATTTCCAAGGTAATAATGTCAAAAGAAACAAAATAAACAATGCACACGTAAACAATAATGATAATAATTGGGACAGGTGTCATGTTAGTGCTGTAAACTTTGTTAACTTGCAACATGGTTGTCTGTTTTCTCACTATCATTGCTGTGTACATATTTTAAATGATATTACTATTACGTTGCTACGATAGTCACACAATAACCACACATGATTCAACATAAATGATTATGATCTAAGAAGTTTTCCCAAAAGTGTCTCTCTTCCTTAGAAGTTAAACCTGAATATCCTTATTTCCTATTGGAGAAAATTCGTTTTCCAATATATACTTCATTAATGACGAAGATATCATACACACGCATTGTGTCCATGCTCCAAGTTGATATAATTAATCTGCAAGAGACAAACATAAACAATTACGTCATCTGTTTTGTACGTTTGATAACAGTTATTTTACATATTCCTCTTAAATAACTGGCTTGGAAAGCGAAATAAAGAAATTAAGCAGTTAGAAATACAGGATATGTGTTTGAAGAAATAGACGGGAATCTAAGTAAACATGGTGTCTCATGTAATGATGTTATAAACAATGCTAGTGAAGACACTTACTACCGATTTCTTGCGAAAACCACATGAAGTGCCAGTAAGTACGCAGCTCCATTTCAGCTATGTATGACTATATGTTTATGCGACCTTGTAGTGGCAACTCTCTATGAGTTTTAGGGTTTGTTTGTTACTTTGCGGTAGTGTCTGTTCACTGTGTTTCATGAGCTTTTTTCGCCCAGTCGGAGGTGGTTCTTCAAGATGCGTCTCAATATAGATCGTTCTACAGCTATGTCTTCCATGTCAGATCGATATCAAATGCGTTCATGTCCCACTTGCAATCGGATTTGAACATCGGAAATAGTCGGCTGTTACGTTATATATAACACAGCAGCTGCCCATAGAAGCAATCTTTGAGGATGCGACCGTCTTTCATCTAATGTCCATGACCAAACCATGACAGTCTTAATCCTATCCGCCGTAGATGAAAAGTGTTTGTCATAGATTGTCTACGTTTCGCTACCATATAAGAGCGAACTGACGACAAATCATTGTAGATCATGACCTTGGTCTTAGATGTAAATTTATAATTTTCCAACACAGGTGTTGGGGGACGAGAAAATTATGGCAACAGTTTTTAAATGTCGGTGCCTATTTATGGGTCTAGTTCGAACTTAACATTGATGAGGGACGCCAGGTAAGTGTAAGGGTCCACAGTTGGCAATTTAAACATATCGATATTGATGATTGGTATTGAGTGTACTTCTTCATCCAGCACATTAATTATTTTCAGGCTTATTGTTAGTTAGAACACTTTGCTCGCCTGGAAGAACGATCAGCCAATCTCTGGAATTCCCCCTCACTGCGATAATTGCAGCTTCATCAGCAAATAACAAGTCCCTGACAGTAACTTCCCTGATGGTGGTTTTAACTTTCAACTTTGAGATTCGCAATATTATGTAGTTTGAAGACAAATCATTTCTGTTAGCAGCGCAATGATGATTTCAAATAGTGTCGGTGCAGGTACGCCATCTTTTTTAACACCACTGTGACTACTGATTGGATGTTATGTATTGGCATAGAATTGAACTGTTCCTTGTATATATTCATTAAGTGACACTTTTAGCTGTTATATGATGTGCACTTATTTTCATTTTAAACTGCATAGCGTATTTTTCATGCTGCTATATATGTTAATGTATATACATATATATTCGTGGTTTTATAATCGAATATCCCAGCTTCCCTTTAAAAAAATGTATTGAGTTTTTTTAATAAAGCCTGTAGATCACCATGTTCCAAACGTGAATATGTTTGTTGTGTTTTTTCACACATGCATATGTTTGAACATTTTCGTTCTGTATAGTGCACACAAACCTGCCCTTCTTATGAAACCTTTTTTTTTTTAAATCAATGTGTTTGGAAATACCATTTTCCACGTGTTTCTCGAAATCTGTCGAACTTAACCCAATGCATAGTCGCGGACAGTAATAGACCATGGATCACTGATTTATAACAGTTCCAGTGAGCCTTTCGGTGCGTCTTCAATGAGGCGATACAAATTATGTCATAGGGATGGTGTTGTTGTTTCTTTGTTTCAAATGGTCGCAATGAGTTCGTGTGGGCGCCCTGATTATGACGTTAAGTGGTTGGTTACATTACCTTTCCTCACATCCCGAGCGTGCCTATAAAGGTGGCACGGGGTCATCACGGCGGTTGAGCTACGTGTGCACTACATCTGCATGTCACTTACTACTTACTACCAATCACGTAGATTATTCACCCGGTTAGACAGGCTGTCATGAAAACAGCCCGTTTCCAGGGAGGGCTAATAGGAAACCCAGGTGAGTGTATTGGCCAGTATATTTTGCCCGACCCTGACTAACATGTTTCATTAGTATGATGTTCCTGACCAGACGTTAGTCTTCCCGTCTTACGCGTAATATAACTATTTGTTAAGGTTGGCAACTACAATTAGTCTGAAAGTATATTCCTTACAATCAATTCAATTGTACTGAATATGTTATCAACATTTTTGTAGAGAAGCTAAGCGTTGTTTACTATATCAAGGTATATAAAACCCTGAAAAGAGAACTATTCAAGATGTGGGCTTAAGTTAACGGTCATTTGATCTATTACTCCAGGACTATATCAAGTTCGTGTTTCATTAGTACGCAAGGCAGATAGAAAATGGGATACAGTTGTGTCACAGATGTAAATAAAAGAGAGATTTGTAGGATAGTTGATTGCAATGAAATATTGACATTAGTGAAACTGAAGTCCCGTCTCAGAACACATGATGATATTGTGGAGAACTGTAATGGTCATAGACATTACCTTCATAATATTCTAGCTGGGGAAACGTCATATGTGAAAAGCCACACATAGTACACGAAATGCGTACACAATGTTATGATATGGTGTATGTGGAAGAAACTTTGATACATGCTCACCCCACAAGTGACAAGGAATGGCAGTCAGCGGATGGTAAGATTTATAAAGTATACCAATTGGCAAATGACAGCGCTTGATAATAGTACATGCATGTAGCAGACATAATGGGCTTGTGAATAATGCAGAGCTTGTGTTTCCTTCAAATTGTACGGACAATCGGGACTATCATACCGAGATGAACTGTCACATTTTCAGAGACTGGATTTTTAAAAAAAACTGGTCTTCTCCTTCTTCATCGTACGCAGTCAGACAGCAACCATTATTATTTCGAAAAAAAGGAGTGGTTATCCTGAGGATGTCGACACTGCCATAAAGCTTGTCTAGTGTTGCCACTGGTGATGGCCACATCTGCTCTCTCTGATCCTCCTATGTCGGGCAGTTTTGCAGCAAATGCTCAGCGGTCATTTTCCCGATACCACACGGGCATTCGTCAGTGCCACCTATCATCAATTTGTTGAATAGGTAGTACCTCAATCTATTGTGGCCAGTGTGAAGTCTGTAGACCACGACATGCTCTCTTCTGTTCAGCTGGTAATAGGCATCGTTTTGTGTGTAGCCAGTATGCCAGTATGTTCGGTTTCCCATTTGGTCATGTATCTAGCTCTAATAAGCCATTTTGAATCTTCATATGTCATACTAGTATCTGGTTGTGGTAGTTTTGCACCTTGTTTTACAAGTCTGTCTGCCTCCTCGTTGCCTTGGATGTTGCAGTGGGATGGAACCCACTGCACCACTACCATTTTTGGTGCGGACTGCTGGCATAGTTGACAGAGTACTGCTCTTAAATCATTAGACCCTCCGATATGATAATGGACAATGCATCAAACCACAGCGCAGTAACACAAGAAGACAAATCCCGACATCATACAGTACACAAGAAGCAATAAAGATGTGGCTCACAAAACAATACATACCATTTGACGAAACGTACCTAACACATAATTGATTTCCCTTGTCAAGCAAACATGAAAAGAATCGATGTTTCATATTAATACGTTGACTCAAGAGCATTGTCATATGTATCTGTGATTGCATCTTTACCATTCCCAATTACCCCTAATTGAACTAGTTTGGAACAAATGGATACAGACCCATCATCATATTGAGCTGTGTAGGCAAACTGATGGAGCGTATGATAAACACCAGACTAATGTGGCACCTGGAAGAAAAACACATACTAATTCCACAGCAAGCAGGCTTTAGACAGCACATATCCACTGAGGACCAGATCATTCTCATAGCACAGGACATAGAGGATGCTTACCATAAGAAAAAACATACAGTAGCGGTTTGGGTGGATCTAGAGAAGGCATGTGACAAGGTGTGGAAAGAGGGACAAAGTCAAGCTACCAAGAAGTGAAGTATCTTGAGAAATGTACAGATGGATCAGCCACTTCCTCGAAAACAGAACAGCCAGAGTTCAAGTACAAGGGCAGTTAACCAAAAAGGTGACACTGGAGCAAGGAGTACCCCAAGGGGGTTACTGTCACCCACACTTTTCCGGGTGTATATAAACAACTTCACAGATAATATACAAAGAAGAGCCCACAGCTCCATGTTTGCAGACGATCTGGCTATGTGGACCTCTGACAAAAATCTTACCGAAGAAAGCAATCGGATGCAGCAGGCCCTAACATCGTTAGAGGAGTGGGAGAACTCATGGTTTGTCAAAATAAACGAAGAAAAAACAACATGTACGACATTATCGCTTTCAAATAAACCTCAGAACACCAAAATGGGTCTTAACGGCATGTACCTGCGGCCAAACGACAACCCAAACTGCGTGGGAGTCACATTTGATAGGCGCATGACCTGGAAAAGTCAGATCGAGAGAAACCGAATGGGAGCCAGAGAAAGAATTGCAATAATGAGAAAACTTGCTGGCACAAGCTGGGGAGCAGACGAAAGTATACTAAAGAAACTGTACACTGGAAGAGGGAGACCAGTTCTCGAGTATGGCATTGCGGCATGGACAATAGCAGCAAAGGCGAACTTCGATGAAATTAGCAAACTTCAAAACCAAGCCATGAGAGTTATAACAGAAGGCATGAAGTAAACGCCAATTGTAGAACTTGAAACGATTACACATCTGCAATCCATGACCGAGAGAAGAGATTGCAGAGCCCAGCAGCAAGCAGAGAAACTCAGAAGACTGACAGACCATGCAATTCATCACATACAATGTAGATTTGAAAATAGGAAACTAAAGCGGAGAAACTTTTCAGAAATAGCCAAAGCAAAGATGAGCGAAGACCCTATGAACACCGTAACAATACCAAAGCACGTCCCTACTGTACGCAAACCTACCTGGAAGCAGCATATCATTCCGGAGGTGGTAGAAAATATACCAGGTATTTGAAACAAGAACAGCCAGACTGAAAAAGAAAGAAGAGACATAAACCTGAGGTACATAACGGAAAACTACCCAAGTATGGAAAAGACCCATGCATACACCGACGGTTATGTAAAAAACACAACACAGAACGGAGGGGCAGGGGTATTCCTGAGCCTACCAAATGGTAGAAAAATAACACTGTTAGTGGCACTTGAAAATTATCAAGCAATATCAGAGCGGAGGCAGGAGCACTGAGGGATGCGGTAGAACCAATGCTGACAGACGAAAGCAATGAAATCCAGATAGTCATGTTTACAGATGCCCTAGCCGTAGTCACAGCTATAAACAGCCAGAAAAATACTTTCTTCTTCTTCTTAGTACGCTGAAAACTTAATGATTTAAGAGCAATACTCTGTCAACTATGCCAGAAGTCCGCACCAAAAAGAGTAGTGGTACAGTTGCTTCCATCCCACTGTAACATCCAAGGCAACGAGGAGGCAGACAGACTGGCCAAAGAAGGAGCAAGACTACCACAACCATATTCTAGTGTGACCTATGAAGAGTCCCAAAAGCTTTTTGGGGCCAGATACATGGCCAAATGGGGAACACAACATACTGGCTACACAAAAAATGATGCCTATTACCAGTTGAACAGAAGAGAGCAGGTCGTGGTCTTCATACTTCGCACATGCCACAACAGACTGAGGTACCACCTATTCAATAAACTGAAGATAGGCGGCACTGACGAATGTACTTGTCATACATGGAAAATGACCGTTGAACATCTGCTGCAAAACTGCCCGATATACGAGGACCAGAGAAAGCATATGTGGCCATCACCAGTGGCAACACTAGACACGCTCTATGGCAGTGCCGACATCCTCAGGATGACCACTGCTTTTTCTGAAAAAAATACATTTTTCAAGCTATGCGATATGAATGAAATAACACATGTCGCCCTCTCGATTTTAGACAACGATTATTGGGCTACATGTAAAAACTATGTCTTAAATGATAAAGAGTGCTTTTTGAAAATATGGACTACAGTTCGTCAACTAAGAGCAGTCATCGATTTGTTGAAATCGTACAACTCTGATTAAGTGAGAAATTAACTTAAATTATTGTTTTCTGAGAGATAGAATCGTTTTTTTTGTTATGTAAACTCTGAAAATGTGGTGAATGAGTGTCTATTTAATCTAACTATGAGAATGATATCTTGTTTGTGGTGAATCGGTGTCTATTTGATGTAACATTGAGAATGATATATTGTTTGTCGTGAGTGGGTGTCTATTTGATGTAACACTGAGCATGCTATCTTGTTTATAATGAATGGGTGTCTATTTGAAAAAAAAACTCTGAGAATAATATCTTGTCTTTGGTGAATGGGTGTCTATTTGATGTAACTCTGAGAATGATAGCTTGTCTGTAGCGAAATAATGTTTATTTCATGTGGTACTCACATTATTATTCGGATTGTTATTTTCGTTTTTTGTGTGTGTCTACGCTCGGCATCGCAGCCCAGTGATGTCAGGGTCGGCTAACTCATCTTCTGGGAGGTGAAAAGTGAAATGATTAGCCTGTCGATAAATCAAACACACAAATCAACCTTATCTCCAAGTGGTGCACACTGGCAAACTATGGCCTCTTAGTCTTTACGCAAATATAGGCAATCGCTCGCCTGGGAAGACGGGCTCTACCAGGTCAGATGAAGATCTTGGCCCGCACCGGTTTGGAGATGATATGAGCTCCGCTAAGACACTGTAGCAGATCCCACTGTTTGCCTTAGGGTTATTCTAACTTAGAACATTATCACACTCATCCACATCATGCCTGACCACACACAGCAAATGGCATATCACACAGCAAGTGGCATATTCATTAAATAATACTCATATCAGAAAAATGAGTAGTGAAATTACAAACACAATACAGCACATATCATATTAACTAAATATTCCTAAATTATTTATATGTTAATATAAATATTAACTAAAGCGGAAATTTTAAGCATTAGCTATTGAAGGAATTCCCAACTATCATTACCCAGTTCTATTGCCGTGCACACATCACACACTTATCTAGATCTCACCTAGTCGATCTACACACTCGCTTAACTCGTCAGGAAATACCTCGTTGACAAGGTGTCCTGCGTACAACACACGTTCAGATTATCTATTAATACAAAACCCCCACACACACCTATATGAGCAGCTGGCTCAGACTCAATGGCGTATGTTCGAACTCCAACATTCGTACACCAGTCCATCAATCGCTCCTCTATCTATGTAGGTGAGATAAACATACTCCTATCTACATTCACTCATCCCCTCTCCATGCCAGCCTGCTTGAGGTAAGCTTTGTCTAGTGTTATAAACACTCAAGCAGTATCAGAGAGGACCAATGGATCTCAGGGAGATGGCTCTATTTAGTCGTTCTTGGAACGAATTACTCTGAACACCTGTCACTCAAATATCGCAGCAAGCTCCCTGTCCTCCCGTCCTGTCATTCACCCACCCCCCCCCACCCTCTCCCCAACTCACCAAATCGGAACGGCAGTGAACAGTTCCTACCATTCCACAGTATTTACCCCAACTCCGATTTCGTTTGTTGAGACGGTGAGTAACCTTGACACGCATTCAGGTACTTTTGTTCTGAGTCGTCAACCACATCACCCTTGTCCTAAACTCTCTTGCTCCGGCTGGAACTGTTACAACACAACTAAAATCAACTAAACTTGCTCGGTCGCAGGCCGGATTAACAATGATCGCATTTATAGTCCCTCACCATGGCGATGATAAGTGTCCTGTGGTGGAACCAATAAGCTCAGAAAGGAGAAGCTCATATTAAGAACTCGAAATGTCAGAACACTGAACACATACGATAACATCAACGAGCTAAAACACGAGATGAAGAACTACCGTTGCGACATCATTGGTATATGCGAGGCTCGAGAAGTTTTCCTGGAATGGATGTAATAAGCGACCACGATATTGTTATGGTGACTGCGTCTGCGAATTAAGAAAGTCCCAAAGAAAGAAGTGACTAGACTTACGTTTGACCTGAACAAACTATCAAACCCAACATTCATCGAAGTGATCCAATCGAAGGTAGGACGGATATATGCTCTAGTGTTGGCTGTCAGAGAGGAACTGGATTCCAATACATTAACATAGTCTCTTAACTCACCGCTCTTTGATACAACAACATATATCCTTGGGTGCCATCAAACAAAAAAAGACGCTATTGGCGACCAAAAATATTGTAGACCTTTATGAAAGAAGAAAGTCACTGAAAAGTAAAAATCGTCTACCTCATGAGATATGAAGAGCTAATGCAAGCGACACGAAAAAAGATGAGAGAGACGAAAGAAGGAAAGACCCGTTGATATATGAGAAATGTACAAACATCGAAGATATATTATAAATGACGCAAAAAGAGCGTACACGGTGGTAAAAAAAACTGGTAACACCAAGACGTTATGATCCAGGATAAAAGCGACAAGTGCCTTATTCAGGATAATGACGCACTGTCACGATGAACAAATAACTGTTCCGAGTTATACAACTATGAGGGATCGTACGAACCTGAGAGAACAATCCCTCCAACGCCAACAACCACAACGAATAACCAACGGATAACGAAGGAGGAGGTAACTGAAGCGGTAAATACACCGAGAAGAGGGAAGGCAGCTAGCGTGGACAATATACTAGCAGAGCTCGTTCAGGCAGGTGGGGTTAGAAATATGCACGACAATTAGATGAATGCGTTCATTAGTCCTGCCAATATTATTCTATGCTTGTAAGGCATTAATAATTACAGCTGACCTGCAGCGGATGATACAGGCCTTGGAAATGATATGTTTCTTTCAACATTAACGTATGAAGAACAAGTTACAATTAGGGAAATACGAGAAAGAATGGTAATAACAATATAACTGTATGAAAACCTCTTGGCAACTGTCAAAAGAGGGAAACTCGCTTGGTACGGACACATATCGAGATCAAATGGTCTTGGTACGGACACATATCGAGATCAAATGGTCTTGGTACGGACACATATCGAGATCAAATGGTCTTGGTACGGACACATATCGAGATCAAATGGTCTTGGTACGGACACATATCGAGATCAAATGGTCTTGGTACGGACACATATCGAGATCAAATGGTCTTGGTACGGACACATATCGAGATCAAATGGTCTTGGTACGGACACATATCGAGATCAAATGGTCTTGGTACGGACACATATCGAGATCAAATGGTCTTGGTACGGACACATATCGAGATCAAATGGTCTTGCAATCACAATCATGCATGAGAAGGTGCTTTCCTAAAAATAGGTAGGAGGACAACATAAAGGAATGGCCCAATCTCCGACTAGAAGAGGCACAGGGAGCGTGTGCTGACAGAGAGGGATGCCGTGTGATTGTGAGGATGTCTTCATGTATTCCTCAACGACCCCATTGGTTACGGAATTACCTGACCTGGCTGATTCTACTTGAGCATTTAAAAACAAAAACAGACGTTGCTTGCTTTACTCCAGTAATCATTTCCCGCAGCCTAGTTATGTATTCTACTTTTGTCATTTACACACACTGGATTGTTACGTTGTTTCTCTGACACGCACTTCTTGGCCTGTTAGAATTTTAATATGGGCGTGAATATCCGAACACTAATAGTTGATATCAACGTATGAAACATAAAAAGGTGCGTACATACTCAGCCAGATGTGTACACTTGCATCGTGTACACTTGTGGCCTTCTGTTGATAATCAACAATCACGTTTTGGTCTAACAGTCGTCTATAGTAATGTTTTCCTGCATTATGAACTGTCCTTTTGTCTCTTATTGTCAACAAAACAAAATTGTGTGTATTGGCTGTGTTTTTTTTGTTCAGTTAATAATCATCGTCTATACTACAAGCAGAGCCATAACTAGTAAGCTCAAATAACAACATTGTGAAATGTTTGGATATTGATTATTATACACACTAACTGGTTCGTACTCGTGTCGATTCAAGCGAAGGCTGAATTAAACATTGTCGAATCTACACATTGTGGATCTATGGAATGCATAAACGTAAAGTAACCCATAGCATTTCTGCCGTAGGGGTGTGAGATGATAGTGATCTCAAATTTCAAAGGCTCGGCTATATGAGGGAAATAGCCATCTCCACTCCCTCGCTGATTTACTTCCCTACTGAACCATTACCCATTTCAGGCTGGGTCGACCAGAGCGCCATTGCGCTCCGAAAAAAACATTACTGCAGCTCTTAATGCATACTATACATATAATTAGAAATGTATTAATAGACATTAGCCTGTTCCCAAATGTACATTGTCAATATCCCTAAACAGGAGGACTTGGAATATGTTAAATCATGATTTGTATTATGCCATCGTAGAATGACCAGGATCCTAGATCCGTTCAAACCACGCAGAGCTTCTGAGACGGAGAGTGACAGTTAAAAACAATGTCAGTGAATATGTAAGTGGTATAGCATAACCAGGACAGAACAAATGTCACTCATTCAATCATCATATCGTTCTAAAGAATGTTGTTACGTTTATTCTACTATTTCAGCAACGACGCCACCTAACCATCTTGCACATAATCCACTATCTGATCTCTCACGACCGCTCACCGACTTGTCGGTAAATTCAACCGTCAGATTATCTAAATAGATTCCACTTGTAATGGTCTTTAGCATGTGCTAGGCGGTTACGATAAGAACAATAATGGTGACCGTTTCTACCATCGTCCGTCTGGCAGAGCTCGTCCGTGCTCTCAATACATCTGAGTTCAAAGGGCAGTTCCTTGACCCGATCAGCGGCGTATCTATAGGCACCAAAATGGCCCCAGCTACGCTTGTCTTTTCATGGGTTCCTGGAATACTTGATCTGTCTTTAATTCCAAGACCCTTTTCCTTTGATGTGATATCACTACATCGACGATGGGATTGGCATTACTGACATGTCTGAGAAGGATCATCTAAACTATATCGACTTTGTCAATGACTTCCATCCCTATATCAAGTTCACGTCTGACATGTCTTCACGTCTGTATACTTTCTGGACATCACTGCCACTGTCTGATCCCTATATCAAGTTCACGTCTGACATGTCCTTCACGTCTGTATACTTTCTGGACATCACTGCCACTGGCTGCCCTTCAGGCCTCTCCACCACTGTTTACTGACGCCCACAACTACCTCCTCTACACTTCCTCCCATATTTCAATCATGCCGCGATTCACTTCCTTTCTCCCAACTCCGACGCCTCTGACATCTCTGTAAGGATGACGACGACTTCCTTTACATGGATGACGAGATGCTTGACTTCTTCCGAAAACGACTCTTCCTAGACCACACTCTCCTCCGCCCTCCAGAGGGTTCTTCCTCTCCCGTCAAGTCTCCCTCACTCCCACTCAAGGTCCTCCCTCTGACCTTGTGAAACTTGTTCTCAATTATCATCCTCATGCGCCTCTGTCTGGGATATCCTATTCCGCCATCTCCCTATTCTTCACTCTGATCCTGCCACTCGTATATGCTTTCCCTATCCTCCCCTTGTCGCCTACAGTCGGGACAGAAACCTGATGGACTTGCTGGTCAGTAGTCGCCTATACACCAGCCCTCATAGCCTTACAGGCACTAGGCCGTGCAAAAATGCACGTGGCTGTGTTCCCTGTCCTCATGTCATCCATATATGTAAAATGCAATACTGTATTTAAAATAGACACATTGGAATGATCATGTTCACGTTCAACTAGCTTAGCGTAGCGCGCGATAACGATTTTAATGAATCTTACCTAGAGGATGGCAATGTTTGTGTCCACGGGGCTTAGTCATTATGACGTCTGACGCCTTAGGAATCTTCAACATAATGGGCAAAGTCAGAGGTATATGCTGGAATAGAGCGCTGTTTATATATAATATTAAATTAAGAAACTGAATACTTTACAACGTTGTTTTTACTTTTTGACGAGACAGTTCTTAGTTTAAATGATCATTGTAATTAATAAAACACTAACTATGAATCATAAATAACACTTTTCGAAACTGCAGTAAATGGTAGTGTTCAAAATTATTATTAAATACGTTTCGTAGCAGACGTGTTACGATGTGACTGCGAATAATTGCTACACAATTTGTTAGAAAAACTAGCGAATACACTTATGTGATGACACTATCATAAATGCATCGATGTTTTAATTATCAGGTCAACGTGCGACAGTTATTTTGATGCTATAAGTAGTATCTGCCTACCCTCAATGTAAAATTGGATGGTTATAATAACTATGTGTCTGAAATTATACTTGTTTGTTCCCTTAATTCTTTATTATGATTACTTTATTTAAGACATTTGAGAAGGTATACTTACATATAACAAAGTGATGTTTCTGTTTACAAAAACAATGAACATCTTCCTTGTTAACAACACATACATAAAGGGATTCAGTCGTTCGGGCTCTATTTGCATTTCTAATTCTCCTAACGCGATTTGTATTGTTGAGAAACGAGCATACACATATATGTACATGTAATAACAACCTAATTATACAATGGATTCGGAAGACGTCTCCGGTATAAGTGACCTTGCAATATCGATTTATACTTGGATTATGTATAGTGTAGCGTGTCAGATAATCAACGTCTTTGGTATACTAACAAACATTATCAACATTGTCTGCTTCGCAAAACAAGGTTTCCGGGATTCTGTGAATATAAGTCTGTTAGGTACATACCGTAACTTTCGTTTACATAAGTATTTGGTTACGCTGGTACTTCACTGAAAAACTGAATTGAGTACACATAACAATTACAGATGTAGTTAATCATTTAATCTTGATGTATGTATAGTAGTCGCGGCAGCTGAGAGGTAAATATTATTTTCATCTAGACAACTGATGAATCGGTGCAAGCTCGAATTACTTTGGTTGTAATTCCATCTGTGTCTGTTGTTTTGTTTCATATACTGTTTTTAAGGTTGCTTCGATTTCGTGTCACAGTATTGATAATTCATGTTGCTCTTTGTGTCTTGGTGAGTAATTAGTGCTCTTTGTGTATGTCTCTTCTTTATGTTCGATGCTTGATGTGTTTTAGATTTAACAATGCCCTGTACATTTTCAATGTTATCCGTATACAGTCAATGACTTCGTTATTCCATAATTCTGTTCTTTTCGTTGCTCCTTGTCTTACTTTCGTTACTCCACATTTAGTAATCGGTGTATCTAGCACAGTTGTTTTAAAGATGTTCCATTCCTTGTCGACTTTATACATTTCGGCGAGGACATTTTCTAATATCGTTACTATTTCACGGCGGATATCTTTTCTGATTGGTTCATCGACTCGTTTTGTTTTCTTCAATTTTGCGGTTAGTGTTTGTCATAACCTTCACTGCCCTTTACATTGTGTTGCATATTGGGTAGATTAGTCTGTGGTATGTGTCCATTTGATGTTTGGAATGACTAGTATATGGTCTATTTGTGATGTATGTTCAATATTGTTCCTCTGATATCATTTTTAGATGGGGTGTTCGTTGTTGAAATAGGGTTTTAGGGATGATACACCTTTACTGCTCAACGCAAAGTGCAATGGGTTCTTCTATGTTTCTATTTTGGCCTTGCAAAGTATCACCAACATCATCAAGACATATCCAGTCTAGCATATGTTGTTTTGGCCAACTCACCATTATACATCGTTTTGGTGTATCTTTCTACTATTGCGACCCATATTTCTTTTGTTTGATAGTCCCATTATTACTATCTTTTATTTTTTGGATAAATTGGATCATTTATTTATTCGTCTTTCTCAAGTCACTGACATTTATTTTCGTCATTCTGTTTTATCGTGCATTTCATCTCATCCTCTGCCCTGCTATTATGTTTCATACAGCTCCGCTACTGTTAAGACCTATATCTGAGTGTGTTCTTGTAACACCATAGACGACGTGGAACGGATATGCCTAGTTCATGGTAATATATTGGTATTAGTAACCTAACGGTACATCTCAGATGTTAGATCCTTCGCAGACACTCGACAATATGACATAATGTAATGGTATGCACTTTATATAATTTTACAACAGCTGTACTTACATTCGCTAGACCCATCGCAGTGGGTCAAACTTAAATGTGCACATTCTGGAATGTAGTTTCACACTTTCGTTGTGTCCTTCTTTTTGCAAAACCACAACGTACACATTTCGTGTATATTTTAATTGCATGTCAATCACGATGTACTCTAAAATATACACTTGCTATAAATAATCATTGCACCTATTGCAAATGATGTTGTCGTTTTGTCCACTGAAAGCATCATATGTACACATTGCATTTTGAAAATCAACATACAGAAAACCGAAGTAATGATAAATACAAGGAAACCAAATATTTAAATCAACAATATTTATACAAAACCAACAAGTAAACAGGTGATAAACTTCCTGTACCTGCGTAACATAATATCAACAGATGAAAAAGGCGACAGCGAAATCCAAATCAGATGTATTCAATATGCAAATGTCTCCGATATTACTATGTAAACACCTGACTAGACTACGAATGATTTACAACGCTTTACACAACGACATTCGTACACACATTGTGCTATCACTGTCATAAGTGTACGTTAACATGCAATGGAAGGAATGTTTGGATAATAAGAATGGATAGAGTCAGACACGAGCAATATTATGAAGAAGTTTGGCACAACGCAGTGCTTGACTTCATCAACTTACAGAACATCGTATGGGTCGCTTCAAGACATGTTTAACACCTGCCATTTAGCCCTCACAAAGCAAAGCAATGTACATGCGAGTATCATATATATATATATATATATATATATATATATATATATATATATATATATATATATATATATATATACATATATATGTAGATATATATGTATATATAAATATATATCGTGAAATATGTACTTTTGTATGGTTGAGATACAGCAAACTAGTAATATCCTTACGAACAAAGCAGATATCAATATGATTGAGTGTATGTGATGGATCGAACAATTGAGATGTACTGTGAGGTTACCAATATATTACCATGCACTAGGCATATCGGTTCGATACCGTCTATGGTGTTACAAGAACATAGAACACGATGTCCTCCAGTTATCATTACAAGGTAGTCTATGTTTTTTTTTTCTCAGCTGCAAAAAAGCCGTTAAGCAAGGAACGGCATTAGTAAAAAAGAGAAGTTCAATCAAAATTGAGAAAACTAAGAAGATTTTAAACATTCGGCTCATGTTAAAAAAGTTTTGGCTACTGTTTGTTAGATATATACATTTCTACGTTAATCAAACGGATATTGATTCGTTAATTATTTTTCTACTGATTGTTAACTATTTGTTAAATTTCCTCGTAACAGTAATTCGCATGAAAATCTTGAAAATGTTAACACATTAATCATTAATACAGTCATATTGTTAACTATCTGTTCAGGTTTGTCAGTTTCTGATCTTGGCAGTATTACAACACTAGTTTGGGCATGCATTTGCTCAACTCCAGCAGTGCTGGAAGCAGATTTACCATTTGATCCAATGGAAGTTGCCTATCTGACAACAACAACTGCACATTTATCTTTCGCCCGAGTCAGCAGCTGTATCACAGCCATGATCACGATGGAGAGATGTTTGTGTATTACTGCACCTTTAAAGGTTGGGTCTTACTAACTGATTGAACATTTCTTGTCAGTTTCTGACCTCTATGCCATATATTTTATCTGTTCTCGCAAAAAAACGTTATGCTGTTGTTTCAACAAAATGTATGTCTATAATTATGCTGTTTTGCCCTGATAATTGCTAATTATGTTACTATTCCTTGAGTTTATGTTGAATTGTGTTGTACACACTTGTGTATGATAAGCCGCCAGTGCCGACAATAATTTAACAGTACATGATTGCTAGTTTGTCCAATAACTAGTAGAGCGTGGTGTAATACATGTAATGTGAAGGATACTAATCTCGAAACACGATCTCGTGCATGTGTCCCTAATTGAACCGACTGTGCCTACGAAGTAGGATACGCCACTTTTGTCACAACAGTTGTGAGATGACTTAGAAAACACGTACTGCACTAAATCCATGAACACTCAGGTCATTTTTCCTGAAGTGGCTCTCGGGACGCACGGAGAACTCCTGTAACCTGCTCCCAGAAAAAAAAAAACACATCCGTAACATAAATGAACTCAGGACAAGATGTTCCCAGCAATATCAACAGCAAGAACAATATTGGAATGCTAAACATCTATTGGGCAGCAGCGAAGGATAATATGTCAAGGCGTATATATATATATATATATATATATATATATATATATATATCAAGAATAGATTTTGTCCCAAAATTAAGCCCTGTGGGCCTCCACTCTTAATTCCAGACATCTCGAACGAAGTACTCCTTATTAATGCACACTTTCTGCCTTCTTCCGGTTAACCAATTTTCAATCCATTTGGCAATATCCCCACCAATTCCATGTGAATTTTACATTGTAAATAATCGTTGATGAGATACTGTATCAACCGCTTAGCAAAATAAAAATAAAAATCATTCATTAGCTCCCCTTTATCTATCATTTTAGTAACATAACCGCCTCCATGAATTCTAACATATTTGTTAAGCACGATGTCCCTCTAGTACACCTATGCTGACTATTTATGACTACATTACACGTGTCTAAAAGCGTTACAATGTTTTCTTTGATTATTGACTCTAACAATTTACAGACTATGTTAGTTAAACTCACAGGATATATAATTTGCTGGGTCTAATATTTCGCTCTTTTTGAATAAGGGGATCACTCCTGCATCTTTCAAATCCCTGGAACTATCCGTTTTGCATGTGATTGAGAACATAATATAGCCAATGGTTTTGCTTTTTGGTCTCTAATGTTAATTAAACAGCACTTTTGGATGAATACTATCTTGCCCTGGACATTTATTCACTTTCAACCCGTCCAATTTGTAAACACCATGTCCACTGTAATACAGACTGATCGTAATCCCTATGTATCCATGTCTTCTCGGAAAATATCAAACAGAAACGAGCCCCAGGGTCTACCCGAATGAACAACTAATACATTACAACACACATCACATATTGATATCAAAACAACGTGAGTAGTGTAGTACTATTTATAGTTTCTGGACACGAAGGACTTTAGCGACATGGGCAGAAAATGGAAGATCGTCAAGGACATAGTTAAGAAACAAATTCTGAATATTGCTTGCATTTTTTAATATGCCCATGTTCTGCACAATTGTAGGTCTTCAGTGCATGGTTACTTACATAACTGTGACAAGCGGTCACACTGTTACCCTAGTACATATAGTTATATATTTCTACGCACGTTTATCCTCTTTTTATATTTACTATGCAACAAATTCTTGATCATGTTTTTACTTATGAATGTTGTAATGTCAACAACATGTGAACATTAAAGATATTATTGATATTTCTGCATTTTCCCATTCAGATAAAAAGTATCATTACACCAAAGCGAACAGCCGTGATCACCATCTGTATATTCATCATATTCTTTTGTAGCTGCGCTCCTGCATGTTTTGTGAACAGTCTGGGTATGAAATTTTCTCCATTACGAAACAAAACTCTTATAGGCCTAGTGTCCACGCCAGACCGACAACAAGTTGAGATGATTTCCTTTGCTGTAAATAACTTCGTCATTCCCTTTGTTGCCTTTGTGATCATTGTTGCTAACACAACAATACTTTCGATTAAACTACAAAACAAAACAAAATGGAGACGCGTTCAGATCACAGGAGCTCAGGATGATAAAGTTTCCAAACGTAACCAGAAGGCAGCTAAAATGGTTGTGATGATTTCTGCTTTGTTCATTGCTTGTTTTGTTCCTCTAAGCATCTTTATGTTAGCACTTGGGTTTTTACCCGTGTTATCTGTTGGCGGAAAATATTTCAGTATATCGAGAATCATTGCTGGACTTGGCTACGTTTTGGAGAGCATTAATTCGTCGATGAACATCTTCATTTACTTTCACATGAGCAGTAAATACAAATCAACATTTTGTAAAATATTTGGTAATGAATCAAATAACACGCAAGACAGCAACTGACTATACAAGAACATAGACAGCAACTAGAGCGGGTGCTGTAATACGCAGCATCATATACAAGATGTACATTCATATACTTTAGTTCACTCGTTTGACGCGTAATTTTGATGTGAAGCGTTGCCTGCAAGTGATTTCTAAAGGCAGGTGTCTCTTTCCTTTAGTGCACAAACGGACAGGCTTTTTCCGTGCCCAACTCTCGATATTGTTGTTTGGCATATAACATCGTGTATCTCTTGTACGATTGTCATCTATCTTTATAGTATAGTTTTGTTCCATATATCATGAACTTTTAGTAGGAACCGAGGCAGTGCAGTAGTTAGTGACCTGGCTTCCAAGGCCAACGATCGTGGTTCGGTCCCCAGTTAATGATGGGCTTGTCCGATTGTAAACCTGAGGTCGATCCAGCCTAACAAAATTGAGGTCCACTATATTCTGGGACAGTAAAGACAGCCAGGGCTGATGTTGATCCCTCCAATCTAGGTCTAACTAATGCTTTATACAGTTTGACTATCACTCCCTTGCTCCTATGCTAAAAAAACGTGATTGAATAACACGTGATTGACAGCGAACATAAAAATGTAATACACATTTGTGATTTTTACTGTCCATATCTTTGCAAACAAGACCAATGATACAGTAATTGAATAGGTGCAAAACACAAGAACAAGAAATCAGAAATGATAAAAACAAAAGCAGTCAACCTTTTTCCGAGCATGTGATGAGAAAAGGCGCATGAACACGTTGTGACAACGAGAACAATAGCAGGAAAGAGAAACGGAGGAAGGCCGAGAAAATGGATGTTGAACTACCTGAGAGAATGACATGAGCTATAATCAACTACACATATGGTAACCGATACAGGTAATATAAGTGGATGAATGTCTATGATCGCCAAATCCAACTAGCAGAGTACGTGATGATGATGATGATGGTGGTGATGCTCATGATAATGATGATCTTTAAAATGATGTTCAAAAAATATTGAAATCAGGTGATGTGCCTGTGTTTATATAATATTGACAGATGTTTATTGACATAATTAAAGTCTGTGGAAGTGTTTCAGATATCCACTTCACAAGTAATATATTCTTATGTATGCAAGAATTTTAGCAAGTAATTGATGGTATTATTTTCCTAATTCGTGCGACAAGACCAGTAAACGTTTCAGAATGTGTACGTGCCCAGTCTGTACTGAATAATGAGCTTACAACAAATCAAGCCAAGTATTGATATATGATAAGGATCACGGTGCTGAGCAGTGCATGAGCTGCAGTCGTGTGCTACCCAAAGCTAACAGTTGGCGTCAGGGCCAGCGAACCAGAACATCCATGATCACCTTCACATGGTGATCCTGGATAACAGGCTGCAACTAAGCAGGGTAGCAGAGAAAATGTGATCGAAGAATGAAGGCTAGCCACGCATATCCACACGTACCAGTTGAAGTTGGATGTGTCGGACCGTAGAATGCAAATATCGCAGTCAAGCGTTAAACTACGCACTGTTACTTGTAAATTACTTTTCAGGGTTGGTAGCGGGAGTTTGAAAACGAACGACGAAGAAGATGATGACGAAGAGGAAAAAGCAGAAAAAGACGCAGATATGCGATAAACTAACACCATTCAAACTGTGCACTACCATTTTAGCTGAAGTGTGCACCAATGAGGAGATAATTAGAAGATCTCCGAAAATATGTTTCTGATGCTCACATCTAGCTTGGCACAAAGATGTCATTTTATTTATCAAGCCTTGGAGTTCGTCCAGATGCAATACATAGTGGACATGCGAACTGTTTCTTTGACATTGGCATTGACTGCGTTGTTTGACAAATATATTATTGAAAGGTTCTTGGAAGATTTATAGTTGATCAAAGTGGAAACCATGATTTTCGCAGCTGACAATACAAGCTCTTCAACTTTTGTAAGCGGTGTTTCGTTAGTTGCTACTAGTTGAGCTACATCGAACAAGGCCATTATTTAATTTGTATTGTTATAACCGATCTCAAACTTGGTTGTACCATTTTCTTTCTTTCCAAAAGTTACCTCTCCTTCATTAGGAATAAACAACCATTAACTTTGAACCACGTTCTTTATGTTTTCTATTGAAACGCTCTCCCAATGTTGGCAGTTTCATGGCCTCGTTGGATAATATGTCGCAAAATACACACGGAGAAAGTTGAGTATCTTCTAAGCGTGAATCAGTCGACATATAATTCTGCTAAACCGATGGCGCTTGTTAAAATGACCGGAGGAAACTATATTTTGTATTGAACAGGGTCCACTTAAATTGTCATTATCAGAACATCTACCTTTAACAATCATTCAGCATTCCATCATTAGGCTCAGCCAACAAGTATTTTAGCGAAATTCAACACTTGGTGTTTGTAATAATTGTTTTCTAAGATCGTCTCAGTCAATCATCTAGTCAAGTTTCATTCATCTAATGATCTGTTACGCAATCAATCAGAACTCTGGCTTCAATTTCTCCGATCACAAGAAAGTTGCATGTTGTTCCATCAGGTATTTGGTTCTGTATGGACCGCGCTATTTGACAATCGGCTTAGTAGCGGGATTTTAATATACATACGATGGAATACAGTCCTGCTATCATGCCCGGTCACCTTTATTACCCGCTAAATACTCACAGTTGCGTCTGTTTAATCGGCATGCATATATGTGTGTGAACGTTGTCTGAATTAACATATGCAGTTGTTTTCCTTGTTTATGTCTTATAATTTAAAGCTCAGAATTGATCATGTAATGTTAAATGTAAGGATTCATAATATTTATTCAACCCTTCACGGACCCGCTGACAAGACCTCGCGGCCTAAATGGATACGCTGACCACATGTTAAAACCAATTTAAATAGACAAAAACTAGTCGTGTAAAGTGATACAAATCTCAATGTGCATTGAAACAATTCAGTTGAGTTACCATCTCAACATCAAAAGTAAAATGTAACTTATATATGTTCTTCTGCCTCTTGCATTGATCGTAGAATCTGAAGACGTTGGCATGTCTAGCTGTATATGTGTGAACCTCCTTCTTATCATTCTAGTTCTCTCTGTGTGTCCTTCATGTTGATGCTGACGCCATGCGAGAACATGTGTATACTTCCGGTCGAGCGACGTGACTGGCCACTGGCACGTCAGCTTCGGATATTTTGTGATATTTCATCTACCAAAATTCGAATGAATTCAAGAAGTGTTTTATCGATGGAACAACACAAGCGGACCGTACTACAAATATAATATGTGAAATAAGATACACTTATTTGATAATGTGTCGTATTTTAGTTGTAGTTGAGCTCTAAGCCTATCGTTCCCATATTCCCAACAATCTTTTTTAGATTTGCCCTGCCCTGCTCAAGCCCAGCCAGCTAAACATGAAATTCTTCTTCAAGCTTCCGCGACAGCAAATGTATTTAGCGGTGTGGACCGTACAGAAGACGACGAGGCCCTTGTGCAACCGTGGTCTTCCACTGCACCCGAGTCCATATCAAGTCATCCTGATATGTCTTGCCACTGGTTAAAGTTGGACTCGGACAAGAGAGTGAGGTCGACGAACTGCCACCCCCTCTTCACTTAAATTTAATTCAAAGCGCCAGTCATTTTCTTTGCATTTATCCAGTACTAACACAGTCGAGGCATGTGACGCACGTCGAAGCGGAGAGTGTAATTCCTATGTCAAGCTAAACTGCAGTCCCACCAATGGGTCAGTTGAGGGGCACTTGTATTCTCATGTAGTCTTACGCCTAGGTAGTATTCAAAGCTGATATCAAAGTGAGTGACACTATAACGAAATTAGCGGAGACACACCTAACCACCAACACTGGCAACCATGATACATACTCTTGAACCAATGCTGCCCAGACTAATTATGAAAGCAATGGTTTGTGTTATTTAAACGCTCAACACTCTCTCATACGTCACATTCACATTGCAGTTTGTCAGCCAATCTCTTCTTACACTATCCCCACACTTAGTACAGCTCTCAATACTTTATCTGACACCTCGATGTGCTTATCTCTTCCCCACTTCAAAAAAATCACTCTACGCTCTTGAAAATAGCAAACTCATTACTTACCATCCTCTCCTCCTCCTTCAGCGGGCTCGCCTCTTGCCCCAGATCTAAATTCATCTAAGCGAGTTCCGGTTTCTGAATTGCCCTCTCACTTTTCCAATGGCGCCATTGTTGTCTTCATATTCATAATTCATGTTATTGTTGAATAAAAACAAATAAAAATTTATTTTAATTCAAAAGATCAGAAATTAGTTAACACATTGTTTTGTTTTTTTTACAGTCAAATGTTTATTGTTTCTTTAAGACACAAATGTAATTGAAAGTATTCGTCATCGTGTAGCATGCCCTTTATAGAACGTCGCTACCATCACAGTCTGTCTGAAAGAAACTTGTTCCCCTGCCAAAACTCCAACCTCCGCCATAGTCATTCCTGGATATCTTGGTGACATCGTCTTCTTAGTCCACCCTTTCCTCTTGCACCATACATTTCATCATTGTTCTTTCGAGACCGTTGTATCTCATGATAGGACCAACGTATTGCATATTTTCGTTGAAATAGCAATGTGTACGTATCTCTTTCCTACGATGTGTGATATATATGGGATATTAATCCTACATTTCATAGACCAGCGGTACGCTTGAGATGATGTGGAAAGCAGCCTTTTCTAACAAGACTGGCATTGGAATACAATATGAGACTGGTTCGACCCCTTAATCCTTCGCAATTGAAAAAAGGAATCCCAAATCAATTGAGAATTGAAAACGGATCACTTCAACTGCATCACCGTGACTAATGCAACAAAATAATACGAGTTCAGAAAAACAAGCTGCGGATGCTACAACGACGGGACACTCCCGTCAATCCCAACTGATTGTGTTTGTCATTTGTTAATGACTGATTCTGTCATTCCTTTTCATTCCTTTTCAAAACCGTTATTATTGACTTGTGAATCGTAACAGACGTTCATTAGTTGAGCAACTGTCTTATTATTGCCAGCAACTATGCTGCACACTTGTTACCGTCGTTTCTCTAAATGCTATGTTGATGTATATAATTTTAATTCGAGTATTATCGTGCAAATAACGTTAGTTACAATCGTTTAGCCGTGTTGTAACAAAATGCGTTGTACAACTAAACTGACTCTGAACTTATACGGTATCCTTCATGCATTGTTATTGACTAGCAATAGTAAAGATCCCGTTAACATGCCAGCTTGGCAGATTGGGAATTTGATATTAAGCGTACATTTTTCTTGACCAACGGAACACTAGTGAAGCCAACGTGACGCCGGCCACCTTCACTTACGTAGAATATCGTTGTACATAATTGTTTACGGCCAAGCCGTTTGCGAACGGAAATATTACAGATCATATCGCTGGCAGTATCCACTGCGCTGCCTCGATTCTTAGCCAGCAATAGTGAAGAATGAAAGTTATCAATTTTAACAAGCTGACGATAATGAGATCGGATTTCTTGACTTCACCCATGTAGTTCTAGTTGGGCAGCGAACGTTGCTTTTCATGTATTCCAAATGTTTCTTTCTTCCTTAAGTTACCACACAAATTGCCCCTACTTATCCAAGATGGAGCTGCACCATTTGCTGCACCTCTCGTTACATGACATTTATTGTGATTTTCTATTCCCTACCTTTGATGTCTGCTACTTTGTCGTGACTCTCTCTTTGAACTGTTTTGGTCAAAATAGAGTATGTGATATATATATAGTTATATATATATATATATATATATATATATATACATGTACATGGGTTTGTGTGCATGTGTGTGTGTGTGTGGGCGTTTGTGCGTGCGTGCGTTGCGTTGCGTGCGTGCGTTGGTGCGTGCGGGTGTGTGTGTGTGTGTGTGTGGGTGGGTGGGTGGGTGTGTGTGTGTGTGTGTGTGTGTACTCGATTGTGCAGACGAAGATGATTTGTAGGAACCATATCACCATTATAATTTTTGCTCGACCAAAGGCTTACAGTCTGCTCTTTTCAATTATCTCTTTTGAAGCAATATTCGTTGTGCATGCTGTGTACACGTGATTTCAAATGTGTGAACTCTGTCTCCACCGTTGAGATCAGATGCGCTTGAAACTTGACAGATTCGAAATTCCAGTTTCCTGCTTTGATTCGTCCATTTTTTAAAGATGTGCGTCACATTACATAGCGAGAGCTGCCACTGACTCGGTGTAATCCTGTTGTTAGTTGTCATATTGTGTACAACTTACATAACGTCATGCAATTTTCGAACATTTTACCAGGTAGGAAACACGTACAATATGTCTAAAGAGCTGATGAATTACAGCATGGCAATGGTAGGACTGTGCAACACATGATTGATACATTCTCAAAAGATGAGACTGAAGAGAAAATTAGTATTAGAACTGGAAACGATGAAACTATTTATCTACCATGCAGAAGAAATGACACCGAAGATTTATATACAGGTCCAGAGAGTGCTTATACCTTGGAAAAATATTTTCAATTACGTTATGAGTGCAAGAGCAATACTATTAACACCATTCTTCTTCTTCTTCTTCTTCTTCTTCTTCTTCTTCTTCTTCTGCGTACGCAGTCAGACAGTAACCATTATTTTTTCGAAAAAAGTGGCGGTCATCCTGAGGCTGTCGCCACTGCCATAGAGCTTGTCTTGCAGTTCCACTGGTGATGGCCACATCTGCTCTCTCTGATCCTCGTATGTCGGGCAGTTCTGCTGCAGATGTT
The DNA here is from genome assembly GCA_036924085.1 of Ariolimax columbianus. NCBI lineage: Eukaryota > Metazoa > Mollusca > Gastropoda > Stylommatophora > Arionidae > Ariolimax > Ariolimax columbianus. The sequence continues at coordinate 10,010,618 of JAVGWX010000007.1, forward strand.
CAGCGGTCATTTTACCAGTACCGCAAGGGCATTCGTCGGTACACCCTATCTTCAATTTGTTGAATAGGTGGTACCTCAGTCTATTGTGGCCAGTGCGAAGTCTGAAGACAACGACCTGCTCTCTTCGGTTCAACTGGTAATAGGCATCGTTGTTGGTGTAACCAGTATGTTCGGTTTCCCATTTGGTCATGTATCTGGCTTTGATAAGCAGTTTTGACTCTTCGTACGTCTAACACCATCCAATGCTATGCTTCGACTGAAAAGACTGAGAATGCGAAAAGAACACCAACTGTAAAACGACTTCCAATAAGGGGCAATAACTGTATCACTATACTGATTGAGAAACGTCACTAGAGAAGGAATCATCCTGACCTTTGACAAAGTTATGGACATAAAATGGATGGAAGAGATAATGCAGACATGTTTGCAGATACATGTGCGATAATTGAAGAAAACATGTTTCCAAACAGGAATACACACATTGCTGAACGGATATTACCAAACCACATTACGAAAAATAACATGGCAGTCAAGGGTTCAGAAGAAGAAAAGAACATTTAAGAGTAAAACGGAGTGCAAATGCAGCATCGGACCAACGTTAACTGTCAGTGATTCTGCACCTCAATCTAAAATAAGCAATAAAGTATTGATAACAAAGACAACGGGGCATAATAAGCGCATATTACAAGAACTGGAAAAGAAGACAATAGCAACAAACTCAAAACAAATGCAAAGTCCTACAAGAGATGGACGGGGGCGAGGAGATGGACTTTAATAACACAACTATCATCATCACCATCATCATACGCGTCTCAGTCTCTGTAATAGTATGTAGAATCAAATAAAAAACACATCTGGAATAACACATATGAAGAAAATATACAATCAAAACAAAATCAACACAGGGAATGGGACAGAAGACGGATTCTATATTTATGAATGAAATGACAAAAATAAGATAAATATACTCAACAATTCAAAACCCGATTTCTCTAAACAGAAATACAGAAAAACGATTCTACTACAGGTAGAGAGGTTAAGGCAAGCGTACAGCGAAACAAAAATAACTTGTTCTTGATACATAGTCACAGAAGGAAGTAAACACAACGAGGAGAAGACACATTAGTAAAACCTACACAGTATACAAGAAAACGGCATATATATATATATATATATGTATGTATGTATGTATATTATCGAAAGATGTAGAGCAATAAGAGTACAAACAAAAGGGCGTCTGATGAAGCCGGGCTCGAAGGAGATCTGCTCGCTTGCAGAGCTTATATAGAAACACTTTTATTGTTCGTGCCAGTCAACATTTTCAACAGAATCGTCTTTGATTGGATACAAGAGGCTGTAGACAAAAAGCTTAGAGAGGAACATCTATAATTTCGCGATGTGCATTCGCGAGGTGAGGGAGCCGCGTAGCGTAATGGTAAGTGCTCTGGCTTCGCATCTGAGTGGTCCTGGGTTCATTTCCCTGTTGAGAAGGACATATTTTTTTAGACCGCAACAGATCCCGTGTCGACCAAGGATTAAATGCGTACCGATCATTCCGGGAAGTAAAAGCAGCGAGATAGAGGATGTGGCTACCGCCCTCATATAGCCGAGCCTTTGAAATGTGAGACCGCTAACACCTTTTACCCCTACGGCAGTCATGCTAATGGTTACTTACTACTGCACTGTACATTCGTGTATCGATGGTTTTATGCACATCATAGAATAATAACTTATTAAATGGGCATCGTCCATATAAGCTAATTTGGTTCGGCTACGAGATAATGTGTTTGACAGTTCGGATGGAATTACTATTTAGAAACTGTTGTTGTTGTTCTTTCGAATGCTCACAAATAGTATTATTGCTCTTGTGTGTGCCCTGAAAAGGACGTTAAGTGGCGGGTTGCAGTAACTTTCCTCAAATCCAGAGCGTGCTGATGAAGATGGACCGGAGTTAATCAGACGGTTGGGATATGTTTTGCTTCATCTTCATGTCGCTCACTACTATGGAGATCACGTATATCCATTACCTCGTTAGCCAAGCTGCCATGGAAACATATCGTTTTCAGATAGGGCTACGAAGAAGCCGAGTTGAAGGTCTTGGCCATTATGTTTTGCCTAATGTTGACTAACATGTCTGATTAGTATATTTTTTCCTGATCAGACGTTAGTCTTCCTCCCCATGGAAACTGTTGAGACACTATTAAGAAAATGCATATCCGTCATACGTATGTACGAAAACGTAGTAACTAGAGGGGTACCAGAAGGATCACTGTCTGACAGTTTCGGTGAACAAACAGAGATGATATAGTGATGACTTTTCTCAGAAATTATGTTCTTTTTGGCTATGTATTGAATCCTAACGTAATGACTCAATGGTATTCGGTTGACACTGTGGTCGAAATTATAGGACCTGTATACCACAGGGGTGCAGGGTGCAGTTGGCATAAATTCGTAGTCAAATGCAATCCAAATTCCCATTGAAAATCAACTTTTAGAAAATCACGTACCTTAAAAGATGTCCTTTTGACAATGACAAATGTGTAATGGAAGAAAAGCCGTTTGAAAAAAAAAGATACACGTTACTATGTGCCTGCGCAAAGTACATGTCTTTGATTATAGGTGCAGATGTAAAGACCGACAATGAAAAACCCTTACTTTTTGTTTTTCTGACAAAACAACATATGGAGATCCAAAGAAGCCAAATTCACACTCGTCATCGTCACATAGCATGTCTATTGCAGAACGTCGCTCAGATGACATCCAGTCTGAAAAAACGAGATTGTTTGCTAAATCTCCATCCTAAATTCACAGACATGTTTGAGTATCTAACGCGAGTTTCAAATTGGCTCTGTTGTTTGGATAAGGTGAGAGAGAGCAGCGAAGGCCACATAAAAACTTTTCTCTGGAAGCTGCATAATGATAATAGTCATCAAGTGACAGAACTATTGTTGACTTTTGGACCACAAATAAACAACACTTATTGCACAAACACATTCATAGAAGAACGTTATGCTGGATATGAGATTAGCTGATAAAGAAATCATCCAATTAGTAAGGCAGGCTCTAATATGGAACCCTGAAGGGAAGGATAATAAAAGAACACTTACACATACCGATAGAAACGATTTGGAGAGGGAATTACGATTACATGGTTACACATTGAGAGAGGCAAAAAGAGTAACATATAACTTTGTTTAATGACAATAATTGGCCAAATCTATCAAACACGAGAGATCCAATTTGATTGATTGATTTATGATGAATCGGTTATATTCAGTTAAGGTGCTAATTGTGTCCTGATTTGTATTTATTTCTACAGGACAATTTAATGCATGCATCTCTGTATTTGGTGCTCATATGATAATAAATGAAGATGTTTGTGGACGCATTGAAACCCTCCAAAATGTAGCACAGTCCACAAATTAAAATAGACATGTTCACGTACTTCCCGTTAACTGACAGTTCTGGTAGAAATCCTACTACCAACATTGTGATGCTCATTGGAATAAAGCAAACGATAAACAAGATTGAAATCATCACAACCATTTTTGCAGTTTTTTGGTTTCGGATTGAAACTCGATCACCCTGTGTATGTGTTATTGTATTCTTTCTCCATTTTGTTGTTTTCCAAAGTTTAAATGAAAGTATGGTTGTGCATACAACGATGATCACGAAGGCACAAGAAGGAATTGAAAAGTTGTTGATTACAAATGTGATCTTCTCAACATTTTCTCGTTCTTGATCAGAAATAAGACCTACAAGAGTCTTGTTTCTCGTTGACGAAAACATCAGACCAAGTCTGTTGACGCCAAACACTGGGGCACTACTGCACAGGAAGATGATGAATACACACACTGTGATCACAGTTGTTCGTTTTGGAGTGATGATACTTTTGATCTGAATGAGAAATACATTGTTTTAAAGATTTTAAAATTCATGCTTTAAATAGAAAACAAACAATGGAATTGAATCACATGCATAATAAACTAACAATTTGCACAGACAATAATAACATCATATGATTCAAATCACAATATGACACGATTATTTGTGAGATGATAGCGTATTTTCTCATGACGTTTGTCGCCTTCATTTATTAGTGGGAAGAAAAAGGGGGGGGGGGGACGAAAGGAGCGTCCACAATGATGGTAGTCGGGCGCCCCCTGGAAACGATTTTCAGTCGGTCAATCATTTTAACACCAAGAAAATATCACCTCAAACTAAGCTCCAGCAAAACATAAGTATATGCCTATCATCTCATAAATAGGAAGGCGAACATAAAGTTGCATATCAATAGTCATGATCTAGAACACACCACATCGCCCAAATACTTTGAAGTAAGGATGGACCACACGCTGTCTTATGCCGCACACTGTCATGAGACAAAACAGAAAATACACACGAGAAACAGTATCATACGAAAACTGACTGGCACAGCATGGGGAGCAAAGCAAGGTGTCCTCAGAACATCAGCACTCGTTCTGTATTTTTATGTAGCTGAGTACGCCGCTCCAGTCTGGATGAACTATGTGCATGTCAACATATAGATACAGCAATAAATGAGACAGGCCGTATAGTTACTGAATGACTAAAATCTACACCTACTAAACAAAATATACCCCATAATCGTCATATCGCCTCCAGAGATACGAAGAACTGTCGCGTCAGAACCAGGTATATGACCCAAGACACTCTGTGTTTGAACATCAGGTCAGCGCCAAAGATTAAAGTCAAGACAACGTTTCTTACAGTCAACACTACAGACTTGTCCAGGAAATCGATGCAACCAAAGTTGGAAATAGCTGACACAGGTTCCCTTGATCGAGTTACGGGAGAAACTTGCGCCTGGACATCTCCTGCCCTAACCACATATACCTTACTAAATAGAATTCGAACTGGTGTATCAGATGCAAGAGAAACCTGGAAATATGGGGATACATGAATGAGACATGCGAATGTGTAGTAACACAAGACCGGGACCATTTGATGATTTTCCCAAGCTTCCCAGAGACTTGTAGAATGGACGACCTTATGAGTGCCATTAACAGTGCAATCCACGTGGCTGAATACTGGAAGAATAAAGTGCGAGTATGTGTTGGTAAGGAAAGAATATAACAATTGCATCTCTAACTTGTTTTTCAAGCAAACGAAAATGAAATGTAATAGGGATGTCAGACTCGTGAAATAAAACGCATTACAATATAAACTACAACAGCAAAACTGACCCGATTCCTTTGCGTGAACTTCTTTTTGAAGTTTTCTTTCGTTGAATGCTAACATTGAGTAACTTAACTCTTTTGTGCGCCAAGAAAATGGGGTTAAATGGCGAGTTTCAGTAGCTTTCTTCACATCCTCAGCGTGCTGATAAACGTAAGCTCCTTCATGCGGCTGTACTTTCCATGGCTTCATCAGCGTGTCGCCCGCTACTACGGTGATCATGTCGCGTCATTACACTCATGACACTCTTTGTTTTAAGGGAAAACAAGGTGAACGTGTGATGGGGGTCTCGGGCTGTAGATATGTCCGCCCTTAACTAACTTTATCTCATCAGTATATGTTGCCCGGTCAGAAGTTAGTTATCTCACCTCTTGTTATTGTAACCTAGACTGGCTGCTATATATTTTATAATTATATAACATGACAAGAAGAAGAATAGTATTCTTATTGGTTATTATTAGTTACGCTGACAAAACAGCTCAATATTTATTTGAGGAGTTCATTAGACACCATTACATAATTGCCCCAACAATATGTTATTGAAGTACAGACACACCAGCAAAAATACAAACACAGTCGTCTGTTTTGTTTTGGTTTTCTTCAAGGAGAACAACAATTACAAATGAACATGTATACAGACGCACCAACCTTCAAAGGGGCAGATATGCACAAGCATCTCTCCAGCGTAATCATGGCTGTAATACAGCTGCTCACTCGGGTGAAAGAAAAATGTGGCATCACTGATGTCAGATAAATGACGTCTAATGTTTCGAAAGGCAAATCAGAGGCGATAACTGCAGGTGTCAAACCGATGCATGTCCAAGCCGTAGTTGTTAGACTACCTAAATCAGACACTGATAGACCTACACAAACAGAAAACCACATTGTCATTTAAATATTCCTGATCAGATGTGTTATAATTTGACGTGTGATGTAGTCTGGAAACAAAACATATCAATACTGACTTTATCATCTATCATCTCTTACAATTTTTCAAATCGTATATTATTGGGCAAGCATTTTGATGATGAAATCATAAAGATAATATGAGTATTAGTGGGTGGGTGTGTGTATGTATATGTATGTGCGTTAATTGTAATGTTTCTTTAAGAATAATACAACTGTATGTGCACGCTTGCATTTTCGTTGCCGATATTCTATAACACATTGCTTCTAAAACAGTACGTAGATTATTTACGACTGACAGTCAATGGATTAATAACATTTCTTTTTAAGGTGTGAACTAAAATTGCGTGTGTTATTTTTCGACACAGTCCCCATGCCTAGCAATGCTCTAGTAATCCCCCTGTCCACTGGCTTATGGATGTCATATAAAAAATGCACCACTACTTGTCAACTGCCTTAGGACTCTTCTGATACATACTTACAAATAACTGAGGTCGTCATATACAATTGTGTACGCAGCACCGTAGCTCGTGTTGAAATATACGACTATTTCATGAATAACGACTCACCTATTGCCACGGCCTAGCAGCTTGATATGTTGTTTGACTGTGTTAATTGCAACGCTTGTTAGCTCCCCATACCATAGTGCATCAATGACGTTTCGTATTCCGCTCTGACATATGTCTACCCACTCATACACTTTCCTCGAAATGAAAACAGCAATTGTCTCAATACTGAACTTTCATTCTACTGCAGATTTCAGGTTTCACACCTTCTGACACCAAACAGACGAATAACACATTGGTGTTCTTCCACGTGGCAAGTGGACCGTATGATGGCCATGTTTTACCTTAAATTGCTCATGCGCATTCTACTCGACCATCGCACTCATTTCATTGATTACTGCTAAAAAGCAATTTTTTTTTCTGAAATACAATTTTCTGTTCTACATACTCTTCAGTGCACGTAATATTAAAAATTGCTAAATAATTGTACCTGGTATTTTGTGACCTCCTGAAGACATTGTAAGACTGCAAATACAATACAAGTTGTTCGTGTATAACACATAGGTTAATTTATGATGTCGTCTCTTTTATTATCACATGATTTGCTTCATCATCCTACACGCATGTTAGATAACGTTGAAAAACATGCAGTACACGCTTAAAAAAGTTCATTGAACAAGTAGCATGCTCGTTAATGAACTTCGGAAATTGTCTAGTGTCATGAGACCTTATATTCTCATAGTGGTTCTAAGATTTGCAAAAGCTGAAATATAAGTGACGTGCACAATGTAATGTATAAATACATTTGGTTCAGAGCTTGTCTTTGTTGGAGCCCATACATGCATTGTAATGAATAACCTGCCACTTGCATATGTCTGATGGAAATACAACGTCATTATAACAATTCAATCTCATCCGTTCACGTAGCACTGAATGGTTAATCCACGTCGGATTTGCATTCTGTAATTTGCACTATCCTCCAAAATGCTGAATTGATAATTAAAAAATATCAGCTCTACTATTTCAGATATTCCAATTAAGCATAACTTCAAAGCCAGAGTGTCATCTTTCTGTTTTCAATCTGTGCAAACTCTAGCATCATCAGATAAGTAAAACTAGCTACACGAAGAAGGATTGCAGACTCTATGCTCGCAAATCACTCATGCCATAACCAGCTCTATCGTAACTCACAAGAAAGGTATCGTGCAATGTAGTCCCTAATTAAAGAAATACCATATAGCCACACATGAGCTGATGTCATTGCCTTGATCTGTACTTTAATAATACACGTTATTGTGTGTGTATACCGAATATGTTAGTTGAGTAACCTCCAAACCAGCCTTACCATTGCACAATCTTTGATTCCCCTACCCAGGGCGATGATAATTTAATAGAAGCCTTTATCCCTGATGTGAATCAATTATTTTCCATGGGCTAACGTCGCTAACGTAATAACATGACTATTGCGGCCTTCCGTCGTCCCTCTCTTAGATTCGTGTTCTCTTGAAAAATGTTTCTGGCATAAACGATGCATTCAACAGTGCATATTTGGATTGTATAGTTTAATCCTGCTTCTGATCTTCACAATGGGGGTATTCATGGTACATGGTGCCACGATAAAAGAGTCCCATTATTGGTGCAAAACAATGGTTCGACTAAGTTTCTCTGACAATACTGTGATTATATGTGCTCTGTTTTCTGTAATTTATACACATATACGCACGAGCGTACATCCACATACTTACTTTACACTGATACCCATGCATTTATATATATACACACACACACACACACACATCAATCAATTAAACCATTCAACTTCTAGCATATACACCACCTACTCAGCAATTGTTCTTGTCATTCGGTTGCATTTCAAGACCCGCCCACGGCATTCCCCGGTGTTTGAGTTTATCTTAATTGCTTTTTTGTTCTCGTTGTTCCCTCGGCCACAGTGTCACATCATTAGACGGTCTTGACATTGCAGATAAAGATATGTATTGTTTTGTTGAAATTAACTTATTTTGAATTGCAAATATTCCAAAAAGCAAGAAATGATCTTCTCGATTGTTAACTTCTATGTTTGATACCTCCATCAGTACGTACGTATTGTATATCTTACTATCAACACATGTGAATGGTTGCACTGCTTGTAACACAGTGTCTTTCATAAAATTATGATTGACGCTAAATGTGTATCATCACATGCAGTGCTTTTCTCCGTGTGCATACACATTTAACACATAATTGGCAGTGACTATTCAAAAAATGCAATTGATGATGCCTTTATTTTTGTTGCAAGACAAAAGAGCACAGCCATCGGTAATGTTACAATTAACAAATCGCTTCGTCAAAACCCGTTGGACTTATTTGTCGTTTGTAGACGTCATTCCCCATGATTCGGGTAATACCAACCAAAATACGAAATGGTGATGAGAGACAAGCGTGTTTCACCCCAGTTCTTCTCTAAAACGGCTTACACATAAATCCGCCATGTAAAACTTTACTCTTCATTAGGTCGAATGACTTATGAATTGTGTTAGTGAACATCAGGGGCACTCATAGGGTATTCGACATTTCAGGATTGATAACCTGTCTAAACTTTCAAGTGCCAGCTGATATTCCCCGAATCTTAAATTCAAATGGAAAGGTATCTCAACAAATGGCCGGTATCATTTTTTTTCAGGGAACGCCAGTTGATGAATATATATATGTCTTTTATAGAACGTCGCTCTCATCAGTCTGTCTGACAGAAACTCGTTATCTTGCCAAAACTCCAGTCCCATTGACAGTCATACCCAGGTATTCATGATATATTTGTGCCATCGCCTTCTTGGTCGACCCCTTCTTCTTTTACCTGGCAACATACCTTCCATCACTGTTCTCTCAAGACCATTGTGGGTTTTGATGTGACTAAAGTATTTGCATCTTCTAGTCAAAATGGAATTGATAAAGCAGTTCTCCTATATGCTCAACTCTTACCGAATATCGACATTTGTCTTTTTCTCTGTCCAAGGTATTCTGAGGATATATGATATATATATATATATATATATATATATATATATATATATATATATATATATATATATATATATATATACATATATATATATATATATATGTTTATGTATATGCACACATCTTCAGAAATGAGCGGTTTGCTAAGAACAAGAATTAAGCAACAATTTCGTCCTTTCATTGCAAAAAAGCAAATTCGAGGCACACAGTTCAGCTTCAGTGATGTAGGACGTCAACATTGCACATCAATATACCTAATAGACTGATGTTCACGGAATCCACGAAGCCTTGTTTCACGAAGCAGACGATGTTGATAATGTTTGTGACAATTCCAAAAATGTTGATTATCTCACAAAATGCACTGTATATAAAATATGTATATACTGTGATAGCATCATCACTTATCATGAAGCTATCACTGGACACGACACCATTAAATGAAATGTTTCTCTCAATGCTCATCTTGTAAGTCACCGTTTTGTTCAGAAAGCTATAGTTCTTGTGATACTGTGACATTCATGAATATATTATGTATACTGCTCAAGGGCCTTGCTTCAAATTGTAACCTTTATCATAATGTTACAACGGATATTCATATTTGTTTTTGGAAGTGTGTTTAGCTGTAATGATAAAAGAAATATAATATTCAGAAATGTGTTATTTGTGCTTTTCTTAAAACTACTTTACTTATGTGTCTGCATCTGAGGGTTTCCGTACCGACACTTATGATACGAGTAAAATAGTATTTTTGAGCGTGCAAATACAAAATGCACTTTTGTCAATGTATTCAACAAAATGATCGTAATTTGTGTAATCAAATATAGACAGTATGAGTTCTTATTTTAAACAGATGTAAACACCCCGTAAAACCAATTATTTGTTGACATACTCAATTTTGTAGGCTTGAATAAAAATGACGAAATAATTGCATTGCAATATCATAATGAGTGTAGTATTATGTTTAACGTGAGCGGAGATCATTATATCACGATATCATTACCGAGAATTAAATACCTAGTGACATTCTGCAATTCATTGACAATATATACATTTATTGTTCACTTTTAAAAATTATTAAATGAATTAATACCAAACCCCATTTAATAAGCGCTTGCATTATATTTGGCAGTGTATAATTTGACAATCCCCTAAGTCTTGAAATGTATGTTGCACAAAATATGTAATTATTGGAGCTATGAAACTTACTAAACATATTACAATAAACACAAGTATCGTTATACAAAGCATTACATCTTATACCGTTTCCTCAATTTAATACGTACACATTTCTTCTTTCTCCTCTTTGCATAAGGGATTAGCCATTACTTAAGTCATGTATAAAACATGTGGTATTTATTCTTAAGAATTGCTAAAACACATACATTTAGTCTACACTCTACAAGCTTTTAGTCTGCGTGAATATGTGGGATATGCAAGCCAGTAAACTGTCTACTTCAAACATTAATAATTCGTAAATGTAATAATAACATAGTTGATAATTCATTGAGGAAAACCTCCATCGTAAATATGACATCATTACTAGTTTGGTTACTGTCATATCCTATTTGAATGTTATCGTATGTAGTTCCGGTTGTTCAAGATGGTGGTGGATTCGAATCACCAGTACATAGATCGATACATTTTATCAGATAAGTATTAATGTTGAGAATCATTCTGTGTAGAAATAACGTAGTTGTAATTACAGTTTACTGTAGCATGCGTATTTTCATACATAGAGGTCTCAGTGTAACAGAAAATTAGTGACTTGACATAATTAAATAAAGTGGTATAGTGAGTGGTAGTCACAGTCTATACATTAGTGTACAAGTGTAAATTTAGTGTAGGCTAAGTAGTTAGTGATACGTTGGTGTAAGGTAAATACCAGCGACATTTGATTTTGTAGGGTTGCTATAATAAGTATACATTTGATTCGGTATTAGTATAACTTATTAGCTAACGGTAATAAATAGCAGAATTAGTATGGCCGCTAAGACCAGACTAAATGTTACAAAGAAAGGCTATTACAGATTGTACGATTTTGGTGGCGGCAATGTTTGTCTTATTGTAGGTTTAGAAACAACGTTGGAAGATGAAGAAAAAGTTTATGTAGGGTATGTAGAGTAGAAGAGAGGCAGGCTCCAATTGAATGTGATATTACGACAAATGAGAAGAAATTGGAGAAGATAGAAAAAAGACAGATCAAAATAAAAGGAAAACGAGAAAATTGAGGACATTTTACAGAATCTGCAGTTGGGTAGTTGAGGTGATAACATTAAACCACTGTCAGTTAGGTATGGGTTGGAGAAGGTAATAGTAAGGGAGATTCTGGTGAGGAAACAGTTTACAAGGCAGAGAGCATTGCAGAGAAGTATGCAAATATAAGTGAGGGTTAAGTATTGGTAGTAGGGGATTCAGTGGTGAACGAGGTTGGAAGTCATTTGTCTAAACAACACAAAATATTTGAAAAAAAAGGATATTGGAGGAGCAAACATTTGGTACATAGAGAGGATAAAAAAGAGGATAGATGACAGAGAAAACAGTTATGTTGTAGAATTGTTAGGAACTAATAATGTAAAGAGATATGGTGAATACATAATTATGAAACGATACACATATCTTATGGGATCACTTAAGAGAAAAAACAGTCCAGAAATGTCACAATGATGGGCATTTTAGATAGACCAGATGGGTCAGACAATTTAGATATGACAATAGGTATCACTGTTAGGTTGCAGGTGATGTGTGCCGACATGGGAATATGTTGATGTGAAAGTAGTCAAAAGTAAAATACTATGACAGAAAAGGTATACATCTAAATGATGTAGGACAGCATGCTGTAAAAAAGTATACGTTTAATCATTGTGTTAAAAAGTAAACTAGTAAGGCCTATTAAATATGAGACTAAAGATAGTCCTACACTAGGGGGTCATAGAGAATGCAGTGAAAGAGGAGAGTTGAGGACAGGAAAGTGTGTAATCAATAGTGGAAAAGCAACAAATAAAAATAATAAAGTGAAAGCAAAACTTGGAAAAACAACAAAAATACAAACTAAAATGTTTTTATGCAAATGTGAGAAGCATTGTAAATAAAAGAGAATAATGTGAACTGTATGTAGAAGATGAAAAACCAGATGTAATAGGATTTACAAAATTATGGACATATGAGGACATTGCAGATAGTGAACTTAAAATAGTGGGATATATCATTTTAAGGAAAGGTAGGGTAGTTGGAGACAAGGCTAAGTGAGGTGGCGTTTTATGATACTATCAAAGCAAAAGGCAAAGACCGCCGTCCATCGTAGACGATAATTGCATAATGTATTTTGCTAGCGATATTTTTAGTAAGGATTAAATACGCTACTTGTAATCCTCACCCTCTCGTCTCGAGCAGCCCCAACAGAGTAGCAAGTCAAGAACAAGTCTACTAGGGGTCAATTATGAGATGCAGGCGACTCCGCATCAAGCACCCTTGAACAAGGTGGCGAATTCCGAAATCTAACCCACACCACATGATCACAAGGCTGACGGCCTAACCACTTCGCCACGGAATTATACGATACAAATTCGGTGATTATAACGAACAAAGATTATTTATCATGTGGTAACAACAATAAAAAGTGTATGGGGAGAAAGTGGGGGTGAAAAAAACAGTGATGTGAGTATTCTATAAATGGTCATCAAGACAAAAAAGAGGAAGACGAGGAGCTGATAAGTAGCATAACAAAGGCAAGTGAAGGGAAATTATTATTAATGAGGGATTTCAACTTTCGATAAATAAAATGGGATATGACAGAAGCACTTGTAGAGTCAAGACATTTTGTTAAATGCATAACTGAAAATTGTTTAATGCAACATGTAGAAGTAGCCCCCAGAGGCAAAAAACACACTCGAATTAGTTTTATCTACATAGGAAAATATGATTGAAAACGTTACTGTTCGGGAACTGTATGGCTCATGGGCCCATCAAATCATCTGTTGGGATCTTATAGCAGGAACAAAAATACGGATAAACACACGAACATACTCTAAGGCTGAATGTTATGAAGATGCAAGAGACAGCGAGCCACATAATCTGAAAAAATATTGTCGATGGAACAGATGTTGAACAAGAGTTTGATAGTTTCAAAACAGTTCTCGAAAAGCTAAAATAGGAATGTGTTCCATGTAGGGAGGTAAAACCAAAACGCAAGAAGTGGATAACTAGATTTGTAGTTAAATGTAAAAGAGCTAAAAATAAAACATGGACACATATATAGGTAAATCTAAAAAAAAATATTACAAATATTTGGACAAGCACAACATAGCTCAGAAATTGAATAAAACAGCAAACATAGACTTAAAAAAACGTGCTTAGAAAATACAGATTCATAGTAAAAGCTTCTTCTGTTATATTATAAATAAATAAAGAACTAAAGACAAAGTAGGCCCACTCGTAGACAGTAGAGGAAAATAATAAGTGAGAATAAAGAGACAGCTAATCTACTCAATTAGTATTTTGGCACAGTCTAAAGAAAAGAGGACTGCTCCAAGATTCCAGAGCCTATAGATATTTTTTCAGAGAAACATGGACACAGCGGGATTGCGATCAATTACAGAGGAAATTGTGTTTTTTTTGTGTGGATAAATTGGAAGGGTTAAAAGTGTATAAATGTCCAGGTCAGGGTGGTATTCATCCAAATTGCTGTTTGAAATTAGAGACCAACTAGCAAAACCATTGGCTATATTATGTTCTCAATCACTTGCAAAACGGATTGTTTGACGGAATTAGAAAGATGCAGGAGTGATCCCGTTATTTTAAAAGGGAAACAAATTAGAGTTTAGCTTGCATAGTCTGTAAATTGTTAGAGTCAATAATACAACAAAACATTGCATTTAGACACGTTTAATCTAATTATAAATAGTCAGCATGGATTTACTAAATGGTTTTCGTGCTTAAGAAATCTATTAGAATCCATGGAGGAGTTTACTAGAATGAAAGATAAAGTGTAACCAGTAGAAAGTATTTATCTACATTCATCAAAGGCCGTTGATAGAATAGCTCATTAAAGATTTTTTGACAGCTAATATCACATGGCCTTAGGAGGGGACTTGCCGAATGGATTGAACATTGGTTAACGGGAAGAAGGCAGATAGTGGTCAGAAATAAGGAGTGCTTTCAGTGGTGTGAAGTAAAAACTGGAGTGCCACAGTGCTCGGTTATGAGACCAATTTTGTTCTTGATCTATAAAAGCGATTTGGACGTTGATATGCGAACCATGATTGGCAAATTTGTGATGGCACAAAACTATGCAGTAGTGGCCCATCCAAAGCATAAGTGGATATATTAAGGTCCGATTTAGACAAAATTCAAGAATGGTCTGTAAGCAGACACATGGCGTTTAATGTCGAAATATGTACAGTCATCCGCATGGGCAGATCCAATATGGAACATAATTACAGAATTGGCGATAACAATATTAAAAAGATAGATAAGGAAAGGGACCTAGTGATTATAATAGATCATACAGGTTAGGTGAGTGAGCAGATCCAGCAAATTGAGATGCGCCCAGTAGTCCTAACATGTTCTGCCACTGGTCCAAATGAACTCGGAACCAGAGAGTAAGGTTGTTGACCAGAGCAGTTTCTTTATCACAATACGCCAAGTAGGAAATGCACATAATTCGGTGCACAGGAAATATAGTAATAGACCCATATTATTTTATAAACCGCGGCACTTAGTGGATGATGCGGTCATTATCACGCCAGCCACCTTTACTTTACGGACTGAACCGATACTCATTTAAGGCTGGGTCAACCCGGGATCCGTTGCGGTCGGTAAAAACATGTCAACCTCAACTGGGGCATGAACCCAGAACCACTCAGATGCGAACACGCAACCATGTAAACATGAACGGTCAAAGATGTCCATAAGACAACAATTCGTTCTAAACAGCACAATATCTATACATAAAACATTGCATAAACATCACAGCAGACAGCAAATATATAATGACACTTCACACGAGAAACATAATATCAACAATCCAAATACCCAAACCAGAGTGTGAAGTCTAAGACTCGACACATTAAAAACATTAAAAAGAAATGGTTCACCCAGTACGAAAGAAGTTCTTTGTCTCTCAATCTACACTGATTAAGCATTCATACGTGCAAGATATCACACGCAATATCACCAAACATATCACGTCATCCAGGGTAATACAGGTAAAAAACATTATCAAAGACAAAATAATGTGCCATGGTTGAAGAACATATTACTCATATACACTACAATGCCACACAACCCCAAAACATACACCATCAAACAAACGAAACAGAAACATTATAAAAAAGCAGCCAGCATCATGCATCATGTCAATAACCATGCCAATAACCATGACAATAAACATGTCAATAACCATGACAATAACCATGGCAACAACGATGTTTAAAGAATGACGTAAATTACCTCAACATTATGCGTGTGACCTGGTCTCGGAAAATCTTTCGTTAACTCACGTCCTTCTTTAAACATCGTTGTCCAGTTTTTCACTGCTGTCTTCGACACATTTTTGTCACCAAATGTTTGAATTCTGCAATGAATCCCAATTAGGCAACATCCTTCAGCTGTTAGAAACAGAATCACTCCTTGCTGAACAACCTTGAACGGATTCCTTATCACACTCGCAAGTTCTCGGTCTAGGGTGCAGGTGGTATTTATTGTTTGCCGTATGTAGGAGCTGACATCTTCGATAGCCTCATTTCCCAGCTTGATCTCCAATTTGCGGCCGTAAGGGTTTCGGAGACATTGCATTTTCTTGTTAATCATCCTTAGTCCGACACCTCTGCTGACCTCATCTAGTTTGTTCACAGAGTAGTGTGTCTCATCGGTGGTGTGGATGAGGAGCACAATGTCATCGGATAATCGTAGGTGGGTGAGCCTTCCCGCATCTATATGTATGCCTCAATCGGCCCAATTCAGCTGTTGGAAAATGTCATCAATCGCCGCAGTGAAAAGCTTTTGATAAATTGTGTCTCTCTGCCGCACTCCTCTTGCTAGTGGACCAGTTATTGGGCGGTGGTACAGAGTAATGTCCCTTCTGCATCCTCGTGTAATTATTCTGCCACACCTTGGTTTATAAGGAAATGTATTACAACATCGATCTCATTTCTGTCGAAGGCCTTTTCATAGTGCATGAAGACTAGATATATGGGAAGACGTATTTCACGTGCTCTCTCCAGCAGCTGGTGGATTGTGTAGTAGGTGGTCAGTTGTGGTGAACCAAATTCTGAATCCAGCCTGCTCACGGGGTTGTTGGAGGTCAAGTTTTTGGCCGATCCTGTCGACAAGGACTTTGGAGAATAGTGTGTATATCATCTGCAGCACGCAGATAGGGCGATAGCTCCCCATGGGTCTTGTGTTGCCCTTCTATTATATGAATATAGTTTTTAAGGTTGTCCATTGATCTGGAATTTGCTCCTCTGTAAAACACTTGTAAAATCAATTAGAAAGTTGAATTCTAGTAAGTCTCCTACCGCCTTAAGGATGTCTATGGTAATTCCGTCTTCTCCCGTGGCTATGCCTGACTTTGTCTGTTGGATTGCATAAATGACCTCATCAGGGGCAATCAATTGAACATGTTCTAGTTTGGATGTCGCAAGTCCCATTTTGACCATCTCCTTCGATGAGAAAAAGTTAGTATAGTACTGTTGGCACGCTGTCTATGTGGCACGTCTGTCTGTTGATATGGCGTTACCAGTCAATATCAGTGTTGTTTGAAGAATGGTTTTCTTCTTCACCACGCCTTTACGACATCTAACTATACTGTGGTAGCTAGCTTGGTGCTAGTTACTTGTGTTATGGCCCGGTACCGTTGTTGTGAGGAGGGCAGGTTAGGAATAACGAGATCCGGAGTGGTATGTGGTCACTGATCACTTCTCAGCGATGTTGTACCACAACATTGGTGACTAATTGGAAGTCATCACACATAACACAATCGATTTCTGCTTTTGTTTTCCAAGTGCACATCCATCTTTTTTTTTCCGGCTGGTTTTTTAAGGCACGTACTTGCTACGAACAATTCCTGGGTCTCCTCAAAGATAGCAAGTCGATTTCTCCGGTCGTTACACTGGTCTTCAGAGAACGCGTCTAGCATTGTTCCTTTACCCGACTGGAGCCCACCCTGGTCTTAACATCGCCTTGGGTGACCTTATTGTAGGCAGGGCGGTGTAATATTTGCTTTATGTTCTCAAAGAACAGTTCCACAACATTATTGCCGTATCCGCTATGGGGTGCGCTGCAATGAAAGATAGGGAGGGGTTTCTTCTGTCCAAGGACCTATAAGTCTAATGTGGCATGTCTTGAGGATATGATTTGCACAGAGATTACGTGTTTTACACTTCCGTTCGAGCGCTTGACCAGCCGCTGATCATATTCGCTCTCTAAACGTGTGTTATATCTGTGATTTCAAGGATTGATACTAAATTTTTGTTCATATCTCTATGGTTTGCAATACATATAGTGATTTATGAAAATATTAAACTAACAACGAATAAAAACCCACGCTGTGTAGTTACCATAGTTTGCAAAACGTGGTGAGTTTGAAGTCGCTTAAATAAGTATGAAAGTAAGCCAGGGTCATAGGTCAGGAGTCCCTATCTATGTCACGCAACAACATTAACTGTGAAAATGAGAGACCCTGTGGAATAATATGTTCCACCGAACAGATATACCTAAAAGCGAGCGCTATGATAATAATTTGTAAATATTCCAATATTTTCATCCTGAATGTGCGTTCTTTAATCTCAACATAGACAAGCAGCTATTTAAATAAACTCTGTGAATATAACTTTGCCAAAAAACTAATCATATGTATGTGGTGTGGTGTGTGTGTGTGAATGTCGTGTGTGTGTGTGTGTTGTGTAGTGTATTGTGTTGTGTGGTGTTGTGTGGTGTGGTGTTGTGTGGTGTGGTGTGGTATATTGTGTGTGTGTGTGTGGTGGATGTGTGTGGTGTTGGTGGTGTGGTATGTGTGGTGTTGGTGGTGTGGTATGTGTGTATGTTGTGTGTGTGTTGTGTGGTGTGTTGTGTTATGTAGTGTTGTGTGGTGTGGTGTGGTATTGTGTGTGTGTGATGTATGTGTGTGTGTGTGTGGTGTTGGTGGTGTGGTATGTGTGGTGTTGGTGGTGTGGTATGTGTGTATGTTGTGTGTGTGTGTGTTGTGTGGTGTGTTGTGTTATGTGGTGTTGTGTGGTGTGGTGTGGTATGACATGTGTGTGTGTGTGGTGTGTGTGTGTGGTGTGTTGGTGGTGTGGTGTGTGTGTGTATGTTGTGTGTGTTGTGTAGTGTGTTGTGTTGTTTGGTTTTGTGTGGTGTGGTGTGGTATGGTGTGTTTGTGTTGTGTAGTGTGTTGTGTTGTTTGGTGTTGTGTGGTGTGGTGTGGTATGGTGTGTTTGTGTTGTGTAGTGTGTTGTGTTGTTTGGTGTTGTGTAGTGTGGTATGGTGTGTGTTTGTGTGGGGTGTGTGTGTGTGTGTGTGTGTGTGGTGTGTGGTGTGTGTGTGTGTGTGTTTTAAAAAATTGTCAGTCTCGTTATTGTTTAAGTACCGGTCAGTTGTATTTTCTACGGGCCTGTTACATGATTTCCCAATGAATTGTGGTCAAGTTGTTTACTGTCACTACTACTAGCTCTATGTCACTTAGTTGGTATGGTTCACCTCATGGCCACGTTATCAGATATTTGAGTTGCTTTGATATTGAAAGTTCATGTATTTTACTGTCTTGTTGCTTATTGTAACGGTTCTGGTCTAAATACCACTATTGATCCCTGGTGCAAACTTAGACCGACAACTGGCTCGCCCAACTCCTCACTTATTGGTCACAGCCGAATATATCGATCTTAACTCTCTCCTGTCAGCAGGAGCGCGTGCTTATTTTATTTTATTGGGTTGTAAAGGTGCAGTCGGTTTTGTGTGGTGGTAAGTGGCCTCCTTCTGCTTAACCTCACGTTTTTTTACATGCCAATTAATATCTTTGGCTGAGGCTTAATCCTTACGAACACAAATATATTATTGTAGCAATTCGCGACAAAGGCATGAGCTAAAGAACCAAATTAGACACAGACCGTTCATCTCTCCTTGTAGAGCATCGCATCATGTTAATATCCTTTTCACGCTTCTGCCCTACACCCACAATGTTCTAAATGTGTTGTCGCTTGTTCGTATTAATTAACTTCGAATGTGAATATGTGCTTTCCTTCTTCGTGTCACATTGTTATTGGTAGTCATACTTTTGTCCACCGATATTTCATTTGATTCGAAACATGTTTGAAGTATGATTTCGGCTGCCCACCCCATCCCCAACACAGATACATCTGATACATATACATTTATATTTTGTTATTTGTAAATGTTTACATGTATAAGCATACTAGTTCAATTGATGCACGTTCGATTCTGTAAGTCAATCCAGAAAATCAAATGTCACATTGTTATTGGTAGTCATACATTTGTCCACCGATATTTCATTTGATTCGAAACATGTTTGAAGTATGATTTCGGCTGCCCACCCCATCCCCAACACAGATACATCTGATACATATACATTTATATTTTGTTATTTGTAAATGTTTACATGTATAAGCATACTAGTTCAATTGATGCACGTTCGATTCTGTAAGTCAATCCAGAAAATCAAATGTGTGTGGGTATTCTGAAATTTAATTAAATGCAACCTTTGATAACGAAAAGAAATAAGTTGTTATGTTTAAAGTTTACCAGATTTTAGCAACAAATATAACAGGATGCTGACTATTGAAGAAAAACTTATATTTGTCAGCACTTACAATTATCAGCAGTTAACATCAAGCCACATACAATCATTATTTCAAACTATCTGAATCAGATGTCACAAGCGACAGCAATTTCTAAAGTTGTCACAACAAAATGATGTTATTATCGGACTGCTGACTCTGACGAAACATGACACTGATGCTGACGTATAGTTTTAAACTATTAGTATATTCATGTACTTGTTGTACTGTGTCGCTTACTTATTGACATATATATTGTTATTTTAGATCAAGACGACGGTGTTCAGTTAATGTATTAATGGGTTTGACATTATATAGATGATGTTAAACAAAACAGGGCTCCAGGTAGAATATTTTAACAAAAAAACATAACATGTCATATAAATATCCACACAGTATTAAACATTAGTCTTGCACTATTTATTGAAAATGAAGTAAACATCGATGTATGACTTTCCGGTGTATTGACCATGATAAATTTATGAAAATGAAGATTAAGAGCGAACTGACAAGCAACTTAATGGTTTATACGAACAAATGCAGCTTGCCATCATACTTGAAAAATGAATAATACGCTTTACTTCGGAGATTGAGTTTCTGCGTGATTTAGTGATATGTATTCTCGTCGATCAATTGCGAATTTAATTGTATTCGATCTCTCAATTATTGTTCACTTCATTGATGCATTAATTATGTCACTGTAATCGTTTGTACCAGTACATGTTTATGTTATCTATATTGGTAAATCAAGCTACAACTCATGCATGCATTCCGTGTTATGTCTCCATTCTATCATGTTATATCATTATTCAGATAATTGGAGGGGGGCACTACTTAGTAAAATAATCCATAGTATTACTGCCGTTGGGGTGTGAGGTGTTAGCGATCTCACATTTCAAAGGCTCGGCTATATGAGGGCGGTAGCAATCTTCTCTTCCTCGCCGCTTTTACTTCCAGGACTGAACCGGTACCCATTTAAAGATGGGTCGACCCGGGAATCGTTGGGGTCTGAAAAAAACATTTCCGTTTCTACTGGGTAAGGAACCCATGACCACACAGACGCGAAGGAAGCTCGCTAACCACCTCGCTTTGCTGCTCTTTTCCTTAGGAAACATAATACGAAATGTGCGTTTTCAGCGTGCTTTGTAAACAATATTCACCCCAAATACTTCTGGTTCACTATGCACAACATTATTATGAATCTTCAGGCATATAAATTATGTTCAGAATTGTTCTTTAGTCTGAACTCCATACCTGATTAAAATCAGAAAGGCAGTATGGTTAAAATACAAAGAATATGGTATGTTGTTCCAAAACAAAACAAAATATGTTAATTGATTTTGTACTTTGTTTTGTTCTTCTAACAATTAACATCACATTACTTCAAGCAAATCCATGAGTTTATTTTCTATAAGCAAATTGGAAAAGGTGTAATTAGTATTGCTTCTGCAATTCAATGAGTGTGTACAATTATGTTTCGTTATCCACCGGTTCAATCAAATTACGTGTTCCAAATACTAGCTTCTGCGTAAATCCGGATATACGCCAATTATGCAGTTATTTGTCGATTTCAGGACGTCACAAACGTCTTATCCAATGTTTCAACTATGGATGACTTTGAAAAGTAGACATAATCTTTTGTTGTAAAACAATATAATGACCAGACGAACAGCGCAATCCTCTTATTTGTTGTAAACTTATATATGTAATTTTCACAATGAGTGCAACCAGCACTTAGTAAAATCTTGAAGCACGAACTCATCATCATCATCATCATCTGATTGGTCAGTCCAGAGACTGGTTGTACGGTTGTCTGTATATGTCTTTCCATTTTATTATATCATCTGCAGCTCTTTTCATTGCAGAAAAACTTGGTTCTTTAATGTTCCTGCATGCTGAGATGTATGCGTGAGTCTTGGTCGCCCTGGTCCTCTCTTTCCTTGGATCTGGTCCTCTAGTATCTTCTGTAAAAGACTTTCATGTCTCATATTGTGACGCAGCCAACTCAACCGACGTTTTGTATCATATGCAATATTTGTCTTTGTGCGACCACATCATTAAACACAGTGTCTTAGGATCTTCTTTCTGTCCAAATCGATATTTCCATTCTACTGAAGTACCACATTTCAAACGCTCCTTGCCCCATGCAGTTCAATTGGCCATATATCTTCTTCTTCTTCTCCGTTCTCAGTCAGACAGTAACCATTATTTTTTCGAAAAAAGCGGCGGTCATCCTGAGGCTGTCGCCACTGCCATAGAGCTTGTCTTGCAGTTCCACTGGTGATGGCCACATCTGCTCTCTCTGATCCTCGTATGTTGGGCAGTTCTGCAGCAGATGTTCAGCGGTCATTTTACCGGTACCGCACGGGCATTCGTCGGTACCACCTATCTTCAATTTGTTGAATAGGTGGTACCTCAGTCTATTGTGGCCAGTGAAAAGTCTGAAGACAACGACCTGCTCTCTTCGGTTCAACTGGTAATAGGCATCGTTTTTGGTGTAACCAGTATGTTCGGTTTCCCATTTGGTCATGTATCTGGCTTTGATAAGCCGTTTTGACCCCTCGTACGTAATACTATTATATGTTTATGGTAGTCTTGCACCTTTTTTTTGCCAGTCTGTCTGCCTCCTCGTTACCTTGGATGTTGCAGTGTGATGGGACCCACTGCACCACTACCCTTTTTGGTGCGGAAAGCTGGCACAGTTTGCAGAGTGCTGCTCTTAAGTCATTAAGCTCAGTGTTTTTCTGGCTTTTAGCGCTGTGACTACGGCGAGAGCATCTGTAAGCAGGACTATATGGCTTACCTTTTCTTTGTGTGTAACCATTTCTTCTATTGCCGCCCTCAGTGCCTCTGCCTCCGCTCTGAAATTGCTTCTGTACTTACCAGTAGCGAATGACAGTATTATTTTTCTGCCATTTGGTAGAACCGTCGGTATATGCATGGGTCCAGTCCATGCTTGGGTAGCTTTTCGATATAAAGCTTAGGGTAGAATCTCTCCTTTCTTTTTCACTCTGGCAGTTTTTTGTTTCCAATACCTGGTATATTTTCTACCACCTCTGGAAATATATCCTGCCTCCAGGTAGGTTTTCGTACAGTAGTGATGGGTTTTGGTGTTGTTAGTGCGTTTATGGGATCTTCGTGCATCTTTGCTTTGGCTATTTCTGCAAAGTTTCTCCGCTTTAGTTTCCCATTTCCCAAATTGTTAAGTCTCTAGTGCATTGGATGGTCAGTCAGTCTTCGAAGTTTCTCTGACTGCAGCTGGGCTCTGCAGTCTCTTCTATCGGTCATGGATTGCAGTTTTGTAATCTTTTCAAGTTCTACAATTGGCGTTGACTTTATGCCTCCTGTTATAACTCTCTTGGCTTGGTTTTGAAGTTTGCTAACTTTATCAAATTTCGCCTTTGCTGTTGTTGTCCATGCCGCAATGCCATACTCGAGAACTGGTCTCACTCTTCCAGTGTACAGTTTCTTTAGTATGCTTTCGTCTGCTCCCCAGCTTGTGCCAGCAAGTTTCCTAATGATTGATATTCTTTCTCTGGCTCTCATTCGGTTTCTCTCGATCTGACTTGTCCATGTCATGCGCCGACCAGAAACTAAGTCTTATGTTGGTGGTTTTGCACCCCATCGCCGTATAAGGTGAATATCAAGCAGCTGTCCGCCCGCTTTGATCGGCTGACGGCAGAGACCTCTTTCTGCGGGATTCCGGCTTACAGGGGTTCGGCCGTAACCCCTCACATGGTAGCCTCGCGCCATTGGCTTATCAGCCTGGTACGTGAACCAAAGTGTCTGCGGCACCTCTCGAATTGAGCTGGATTTCCGTAGCAACGCCCTGTCATTAGTAGGGTAAAACAGACCTGTATCCAAATGGTCTATTTCCAGCACCCGTTCACTATTTGACCAGACGAATTAATTTAGGGCTTTTGTTTGTCAATGACCAGGTATTTTAAATCTGCGGTTTCTGCGGGGTTAAACACGATTTTCGTTGCGTTTTTCATTAGAATGTTAGAGAGCTGACTTGTCTTCCGTGAACATAATACCAGCGTACGTTCATTATTAGACCCAAGGGTAGTGCTCTCGATTTGTCAGTCGTTCTACAGTATGGGCGTGTTCAGACAAATTAAGCCGCAGGTTCCACTCCTGGTGGTGCCCTTCCGTCAATTCCTTTAGCGAGACAATCAAGTTACCGATAGGATAGCTCCAGATTTTTGAGGGTCTAATTCCAGCACCCGTTTCATATAAGACCCAACGAAAGTGCTCTCGGCATGTCAATCATATCAGTGTGAGGCCGTGTTTAGTCAAATTAAGCCGCAGGCTCTTCTCCTGGTAGTGCCCTTCCGTCAATTCCTTTGAGTTTCAGCTTTGCAACCATACTTCCCCCGGAACCCAAGCACTTTCGATTCCCGGAAGCTGCCCGCAGAGTCATCGAAGCAACTCCTGCGGATCGCTAGTCGGCATCGTTTATGGTCAGAACTACGATGGTATCTGATCGTCTTCGCGCCTCTGACTTTCGTTCTTGATTAATGAAAACATTTTTTTTTACAAATGTTTTCGCAGTAGCTCGTCTTGCGGCGATCCAAGAATTTCACCTCTAACGCCGCAATACGAATGCCCCCGTTTATCCCTGTTAATCATTACCTCCAGTTCCGAAAACAAACAAAATAGAACCGAGGTCCTATTCCATTATTCTATGCAACATTATTCAGGCAGCCGAGGCCTGCTTTGAACACTCTAATCTTTTTAAAGTAAACGCGCCGGCCACCCAGGACGCTCAGCGAAGAGCACCCGTGGGAGAGAGCCGGCAGACGGTAGGGCAGGAGACAAAGGGCAGTGAACCGGCCCGAGCCGGACCGCCCGCCTGCGCTTGAGATCAAACTACGAGCTTTTTAATTGCAACAACTTTAATATACGCTATTGGAGCTGGAATTACCGCGGCTGCTGGCACCAGACTTGCCCTCCAATAGATCCTCGTTAAAGGGTTTAAAGAGTACTCATTCCAATTACGGGGCCTTGAAAAAGTCGCGTATTGTTATTTTTCGTCACTACCTCCCCGTGCCGGGAGTGGGTTAGTTGCGCGCCTGCTGCCTTCCTTGGATGTGGTAGCCGTTTCTCATGCTCCCTCTCCGGAATCGAACCCTGATTCCCCGTTACCCGTTATAAACGTGGTAGGCATGTCACGTACCATCGACATTTGATAGGGCAGACATTTGAAAGATACGTCGACGGCCCATGAGGCTATGCGATCAGCACAAAGTTATCGAGAGTCACCAGTGGGGACGCCGCAACCCCGCTAGGGGAAACGACGATTGGTTTTGAACTAATAAAAGCGCTCTTTCCGCGAGGGTCGGAGCTTGGTAAGCATGTATTAGCTCTAGAATTGCCACAGTTATCCAAGTAGGATCGTGTCATCTAAGGAACCTCGACTGATTTAATGAGCCATTCGCGGTTTCACCGTAAGACAGTGTGAACTTAGACATGCATGTCTTAATCTTTGAGACAAGCATATGACTACTGGCAGGATCAACCAGATATCTGTCGGACACGTACGTACAGCACACACCGGTCGGCGGAGGACGGGTGTGTAAAAAGCCTCACTGGGACGGCCGCAAGGACCGACTGACGGGACTGACGGACGGTTGTTCCACCCGTCCCTCACTCCGTCAACCTAGGACCGCCTGACAGGCGCCCCCTACACGCACCAGACGACCGACCGACCGGGCTCGCTCGATGAGGGATGGCATCGCTCTGTGCAGAACGGATCCCAACGACCTCGGCGATGCATTTCACTGGGACTAGAGACAATTGTGCCTGCCGGCCTGCCCTTCTCTCGAGGGTTGGTTCCCGGGAGAACACAGTGCCTTCAGGCACGAATCCTGCTTTCCATTTGCCGGTCACAAGCTCTTTGCGAGAGTCTGACCACCAGCGAGACGAACTGTCGAGCTCTGCTATAAGCCTTAGATAAATCACCACTGACTGACAACGTTTCTTTTACGGACCAGAGCAGCGCACCTCGGTGGAGGAGACGCCAAAAAAAAACCTTATCCCGAAAGTTCAATGGGGAAAGGCGGGCTAGCGTTTTCCACAAGCCCGCGCTATCGCTCCGTCTGGCATGACTGAGATCGTCTTACGAACACTGGTTGAAATTGAATCGCGGCGGCGAGACAACTTCCCCAGATCTTGCGGTAATCGATTACCCACCGTTTCCGGCATTCACTGTGACCGGCGAGTGCCTTAATCTCTTGACCACAGTGACCCCCTAGTAAAATGTAAACTGGTAGAACATGTTTGGACAGGCAGTGCAAGAGCATACGCGAAAATGTAACGCCTTCCTAAAGGCAGTGTACATATTACCCAATTGAAAACATATTCAGCCTATCTGACCAGATCGTCACATTGAAACCAGGACAGTCACCGCTTGATCTCTTTGTCGTGTTAAGCGGTTACACCAATCCTGGATAAACAATAGGAATTGCATATGTTTAATTTATTTATTTGTGTGTTGATCAAATGAAGAAACTACTAATGCAATTTAGGTTGACGTGATCGTTTCATGACACCCAGTCTTGTTGGGTACGACACCATTATATGAGTCAATTCTAGTCATGAACTAGGACGGACACATACATCCAAAATAGAGATGATACACATATGTGCTGTTGTCAGTTAAAAATGAATGACTGGCTCTCTACATCTTCTTGCCACTATGTTATTGTTATTGTTACACATAACAAAGACGATGGAATAAGGTTTAGCCAAAATCAAGTAAAATGTTTGCTTGGATGTTGGACTCCTCCCACACTCCCATGCAACCTCTGCAGTCATGGCAAGGTGTTGTTATAGTGACCTCAGAATTTGTATTGGTTCCGGGTTCCTTTCTTCGATGATTTTCTCTCTCTGTCACGCAGTTAGGTGACACGTCCATATTACTGATCATTCAACTCGAGTGTACAGATATCGAAAGTCAAACTCGTTACCTGTGTGATGGGAAGCGAGAGATCTAACACACATGTCCAGACAATATTCTTGATGCACTTGTTTTATAGTAAGTGGCTATATATACACACGTGCATACACATACACATACACACGCACACAAAAATCACCACACACATGCATACACACACACACACACACATATAATTAAGCGTACATTTTCGATAGGAAATATATAGTTTTGGATTACGAAGATGTGTGAACATGTTATCATGTCTTTATTCTAATAATAGTACGCAATAGTAGGTGTCCATTGCAAGAAAAGGTGGCGACACCATTGTGCGTATGCTGTGTGTTCGTATAGTTACATAGACTGAACCTGTCAAGGCAGACCTTACCACAAGTGAGTAGTCGGATGTGGAGTTGCCGAACGTTCTGTTCTTTTTGGTGACGATCGGGTGATGAGCGCGCTCACTCCAAGATTATGTGATGACGTTTAGCTGAAAGTAGTACAGTCGAACGATACAATGCATACAATTAAGAAATGTAATCATTTCTAAACCGCAATGAAAACCAACGAAGTGCGCAGTGCATAACATGCCATACATAAACTAACACGGCACATTACAACCATTCCCATACACTTGCCACACAACTATACCACGTGATCATATGAATATAAAAATACATAAATGATATCATTAAACTTTTACATTCAATATAAAGTTTCAAACACGAATAAAGTAATAGTTTTTTTTCTAAGTGGCAAATCATTTCCATCCATAAGTGATCTTCTCTCCACACATTCATTTAGGAACATTTTGTGAATGTCCAGTAATTTGTTTGATACTGAACAAAAAATGGCAATAAACGTCTCTATATTTGCTGCTCATATGATAGTAAATAAAGATGTTCACAGATGCATTTAAACACTCCAATATATAGCAAAGTCCACAAATCAATATCGAAACGTCCATATACTTCCCGTTAACTGACAGCTCTGGTACGAATCCTACTACCAACATTGTGATGCTCATTGGAATAAAGCAAACGATAAACAAGATTGAAATCATCACAACCATTTTTGCAGTTTTTTGGTTTCGGCTTGAAACTCGGTCACCGTGTGTATGTGGTATTGTATTATTTCTCCATTCTGTTGTTTGCCAAAGTTTAAATGAAAGTACTGTTGTGCATACAACGATGATCAAGAAGGTACAAGAAGGAATTGAAAAGTTGTTGATTGCAAATGTGATCTTTTCAACCTTTTCTCGTTCATCAGCAGAAATAAGACCTACAAGAGTCTTGTTTTTTGTTGACGAAAATTTCAGGCCAAGCCTGTTGACACCAAACACTGGGGCACTACTGCACAAAAAGATAACGAATACACATACTGTGATCACAGTTGTTCGTTTTGGAGTGATGATACTCTTGATCTGAATGAGACAAATAATATAAATATGTTTGTGTAGTTTTCAAAATTTTAAATTTTTATTAATCAGTGCGTTTTAGCTGGACAATAATGGGAACATATATAACAATATAAACAAATAAGTGTATGTGTTCCAAGACATAGCATGCTACCATTATCTGTAAGATGATAACTTTCTTTTTTCCTGTATGATGTGATGGTAACATTTTGGGAAAGGATGAATCGCTAGAAGGTTGTACTAAGCAACAATAACGGATTTAGTATAGGGGTAGCAAACTCGGCATGGAAAATACACTACATGTATCTTCGATGAGCAATAGCGTTCAATGTAGATTGGCGAATGATTACTGGATGTACTTCACAATATTACAAATTTATTTACAATTTATTTACAATTTTACAAATTTACAAAATTACAATAGTACTTCACAATTACCGAAAAGAAGAATACTAATGTATTAGTATTGGTAATCAATGCATGAGGCAACACTGTATGTATGTATATATATATATATATATATATATATATATATATATATATATATATATATATATATATATATATATATATATACATATATATTACAATCCAACCTTTAAAGGTGCAGATATGCACAAACATCTCTCCAGCGTAATCATGGCTGTAATACAACTGCTCACTCGGGTAAAAGAAAAATGTGGCATCACTGATGTCAGGTAAATGACGTCTAGTGTCTCGAACGGTAAATCAGAAGCGATTACTACTGGAGTTAAGCCGATGCATGTCCAAGTCATAGTTGTAAGACTTCCTAAATCCGACACAGATAGACCTAATCAAACAAACAAACAAAAAAGAACCACTTAATTAAAATGTACATTTATGTTTATAGTATACCTGAACGTGCAATTTATTTCAAGAAGAAAAAATACAAAATAAGGATTTGCATCTATCATCTCGTAGATCTTAGAAATGTAGACTATCCGCACATTAATAGTGTATTAAAACTGTCATGATCTTCATAAGAACGTGTCTATTTACACGGATGTCTCACTGACTAACTCCTTTTAAAGTGACAGAGCTAACGCAGATATGATAAACTAATTATTTTACATCCGCGAAAAAGAGCAGTCTATCTGGTTGCATAAACATGTCCACGGCTTTTGAGAAGAAATGTCTGTCATATCGCACACGCGCTCTCATGGTGAGGCCCTTCCATTGCACTTTGGTTGGGCTAGCTTCTGAGGGCGCACAAACTTAGTATATGTACATACAGACGCATACATGCATCCAAGCACTGCTTTTTGCGTCCTGATATCGCCCAGTAGACTACGGTCTGGGGTGGAAAATGACGCGCCTCCGCATGTATTTTATGTAAGGGGCTGCTTCTTTTTGCATTTTCTAAGGGTTTGCTTCCCCGGGGTAACGGCCGGTGCTGTGATATGGATCGAACCCAGCACCGGGATCAAGATGCTGCAGCCGTCAGCGACGCATAGCTGACTGCTAGGGTCAGGGCCAGCGAACCATAGCTGCCAAGACCCTTCTACACCTCCACGTGGTGATCCTGGATAACAGGCTGCAGCAGGACAGACTGGCTAAGGAGAAGGGATCGAAGAGGGAATCCTAGCCCGGTACTCACAAAATGTTGCTGAAGTCGGATGTGTTGGACCGAAAGGTGCAAATAACGCAGCTAAGCTGTAAACTACGACACAACGCATTCGGTTCTCTGGACTACATTCTGCTACTAAAGCCCTTTCAGGGATTGGTAGTGGGAGATTGAGAACGAACGAAGAAGAAGAAGAAGAAGAAGAAGAAGAAGAAGAACCCAGCACCTTCTGGTTGTGAGCCGTGTAACTTAACCACTAGGCCACGCCGTCCCCCTCTGGATGTATATGAGTGTGTTCAATTGATGGTGTTCGCATGTGTGCATATTGTTTTTCCTAGTTTTAAATGAATGGAAAATAATGCCCTTTTCTGAACAAGCTTTTATTTAGAGATCCAATAAATTGTACAATACTGCACATGATATATATATTATGTACAGTCTTGTACAATTTATTGGATCCGTAAATGAAATTATTTATATATATATATTGACCAGCTGGCAATAGTCGAATCATTATTGGTGAAATAGCAGAATACTTTAACATGAATTAATGCGCTGCGCTCAAAATTGTCTGGGATGTTCTTGTCTTAGTAATGCGTGAGGTTCCCATGACAACTGACAACAACGTAATATAGGCGGTAGACAATTGGTTAAACGGCACACCAACAGCCTTGTTTCTAGTGGACCTCCACAAGCTAGTGAACAGATAGACAAAGCGTGTGGATATTATGAAAAAGAAGAAGTAGACAATTTATGATTTGTACTCATGTATAAAATGTAATTAGATGATGTAATTTAATTAATGTTCCGCCATGTGTATATGTGCATATATATATATATATATATATATATATATATATATATATATATATATATATATACATTCTGCAGCAAAGATGGCGCCGTAACCGGCTGCTGGTCTACATTGTTCTTCTGGTTTAGTCTATTATGGATACCGCCAGACTACGAATTTGTCTGGAATTCAGACTATTCGACGACTTACACGTGTGATTATAGAAACATGTTGTTGTTTTCCATTTGGACTAGATAATTTGTAATTTGTAATTTTTATTTCTTCCATCTGATTGTCCTGGTCAGTATATCGGCTATTTGAATAGCACTACACTTAAATATGTGTCGTATTTAACGGTCTAGTTCACACGGCTGAACATAACTTCTTGAGATTGGCGCCCTTTGCGTCAGTTTGGGTGTGTGGAATTTAGACACTACTATAATGGACTTAACACAGCCGCGGAGAGATGCCCAACTCACTCACACGGTGAGTCATGTTCCTACCGCCTCTTGCAGTTATGGGAAAGGCACGAAACACGACATTAGATGGTATACACCCTTCGCTGCGTTGCCGGAAACCTGTTTACGTGACAGACTTTGGAAGTAAACCCTGAGGAAAAATCTGCATACTGTGCAACCTCTAGTCGTCTCGATAAACATCTTGCCACTGACCAATAGTAGCTCAGGACAAGAGAGTGAAGTTGACAAAGAGCGCAGTTTTAATCCAAATCACCGCTCAAGTGTCCCATTTCAGCGGAAACAGCAAGATGCATTATTTTCAACACGGCTGAATAAAAAGAGTGGTCATCATCACTTGTGATGCACAAACATCATATATATAATTATACATATATATATATTATATATATATATATATATATATATACATATATATATATATACGTATATATATATTTATATCTATGTATGTGTATATATATATATATATATATATACATAGATATTTATATATAAATGTATATGTGTGTGTACATATATATGTATATACGTATCACATTTTAATGACTATTGTCATCTCTCATTTTCAATCACAAGCGTTGATTTCTCATCAATAATTGGCATTCCTTGATTTATTTTTTTCTTCAAAACAAGCTGTCGTAGATATTTGCGAAAGTTGTAATATGGCCAACTCTTGGACTTTTGTCAAATGGTTAACACCATCACATAATCTGCAAGTCATATAATTTCTCGAAGATTTATTAAACACAACGAATATTTCAAAAATCACAGTTTAATTTGTGAATACATTTGTGGGAGGTATTACTGGTATGTGCCAGGGTATACACTACTATTGAGCATCCCGTCAGGTACACGTCCTTAAAATTGAATAAAATATTACATCGGGATGATATCGAAGAATATATATTTCGTCTCACAATTTATTCCGGCCTACTGTGAAATCATTGAAAATGAGAATTTAAAAAAAGAACAAGAAGAAAAAAAAATTGGAGCGAGAATAATAATATCAAAAAGAAGAAGAAGAAGAAGAAGAAGAAAAAAAAGAGGAGAAGCCATAAACCAATAGCTTAAATAAAACATCAATCGTCATCACTGAATGTATTGCCTCACAATCTATCTAGTGCCACGCTTACGCATAGTGCCTGTCGAATTATGTATTGCATAATGTAGAATTGTGTCTTGGTACGAATCGGAGCCAATGTACTTTGGGCTAGGCTATAGACAATTGTGGGGAGGTTTTCGTATGTATATATGTATGTATGTATGTATGTATGTATGTATGTATGCATGTATGTATGTGTGTGTGTATGTATGTATGTATGTATGTATGTATGTATGTGTGTATGTATGTATGTATATATGAATGTATGTATGAATTTATGTATGTATGTATGTATGTATTTATGTATGTATGTATGTATACATGTATGTATTTATGTATGTATGTATGTATTTATGTATGTATGTATGTATGTATGTATACATGTATGTATTTATGTATGTATGTATGTATGTATGTATTTATGTATGTATGTATGTATGTATGTATGCATGTATGTATGTAAAGATGTATAGTGAGCAGCAAAGATAGTGCCGTACCGGCATCGGGTGTAACATGAATATGGCGTTTTAGTTCATTGTAGATGCGGCAAAGCCAATCATCTGCCTGCAATTCAAACTAGTCTACAACTTACACATGTGTTCAGGGAAAAACGTGTTTTGTTTATATTTGACTAGTTAATTCATGAATTTGTTATGTTTACCTCCCTCTGATGTTCCTGTCCTGGACACCGATTATATGAATTATTACTGCGGTTAAAATAAGTCGTTTTTTTCAAGTTCGAGTGCACACTTCTGAACTCAAGAGAATGGCGCAGTTCGCCCTAGAATCATGTCGCTTCGGTTATTGTGCGGCCATGAAATGTAGACACATGACAAAAATAAACAAGAATACGTCGCCTGGGAGCGATTCCCAACACATCATTATCACACCCAGTGATGTCCATACAACCTCTTTCAGTTATGGGAAAGGCAAGACACAAAACGATTTATGTCATCCCCTTTCCGCTGCCTTGAAGGATACCTGATTATTAGAAATGAAGAATGAATATGCATCATGTGATATATCCAGTAGTCTCGGTAATGTCTTGCCATTGGTCAAAGGTAGCTTAGGATAAGAGAGTGAGGTTAACAAAAGGCACAGCATCTTCATCAATTTAATCCAAATCACCGCGTAAGTCACCCTGTTGAGCGGACACATCAAGAGAAAAGACTGCCCAGACGAATGAACCGTTAGACTGGTCTTCATCACGTGTGATTGGCGAACATTATACCATTACATGTATGTATTTGTGTATGTATGTGTGCATGTATGTACGTATGTATGTATGTGTGTTTATATGTCTGTATGTTCGTGCATGCATATATACACGTACACAATTCATCATCCCTACACATTGCGAACATACATGGAACCTTTCATAATCTTAAAATCCTTGATAAAAGTAAATATTTATATATATATATATATATATATATATATATATATATATATATATATATATATATATATATATATATATATATATATATGTAACAAGCACATATCAACTCCATCTATAGACGACATTGGCGAGTTTTGAGGAGATGATACATAAATTATCAAGATAAACTGTACGCTAGTAGGCAGCAAAACTCAGGCCTTTTCTTGTGCTGGAGCATCTCTGGGTCGGACATAGTTTTTGCTGGAAAGAAGAACCAAATGTTATGTCTTTTTTTTTTACCTAACAGACTAATGTTGACGGAATCCACAAAACCTTGCTTCACGAAACATGTGATGTTGATAATGTTTGTAACGATCCCAAACATGTTGATTATCTGACACACTACACTGTAAACAACATATGTAAATATTACTATGGTTTCATCACTAATATTGAGGCCATCTTTGGACAGCACATCCTGAAATGAAATGTTTTCTTTCATGATTAGTTGACGTCACCACTTTACTCTGCAAGACTGCAATTTTTGTTTTAGTGTGCTTCACTTATATGTAATACTTCAAAAACACAAGCTGCTATCTTGAAGCTGGCACTGTAATGATAGTGATAATATACATGTCTCTATGTTCAGACGTAAGCACTTTGATGAATCTGCTATTTAAGAAATACCGATTTTAAAATTAAGCTCTTTTTTCTAAGCATTTTAATTTTTTTTTAAAGCCGCATTCAATTGTATTGCCATTAGCATTTAATTACAATTTATAAAAAGTTTATATATATAAATATATATTAATATATATATATATAATTATTTTTTTGCGTTCGCCTTATTTTATCTTTTCCCCAAGACGGTTTGCGTTGTTTTGGAGAATATATAAAATTAAAATAAGGCGAACGCAAAAAAGAAAAAAATATATATTGTTTTTCTTCTTCTTCTTCTTCTTCGTCGTTCGTTCTTAAACTTAGTCTCGCAAAGGCTTTTGTAGTTGTAGAATGTTTTCCACAGAACGAAATGCGCTGTGTTGGGAAATGCGGTGTGACGGCAACAGTTGCACCTTTCGGACCCACACATCCGACTTTAGCAGGCCGTTTTTATTGCAAAGAAAACAGACCCATATAACCGTATTAAACACAAATATCGTGATTGACGTGTTCAGATAGAACGAAAAAACCCACTAATATATGTTATTATTGTTTTAAAAAAAGTAGAAGCAAAACCAGTTTAATGTTTTGTATTTAGTGGTTTGGAAAAAAAAACTAGAAGAGACGAACTAATTGTAATGTAATTTACTAGTCAGTGTAATATTATGTTCAACCGATGCCAGAATACGCATACAATGTATGTACTACTTGTGACATCTTTGCAGCATATGTTTATTGTGTAGTTTATATAATTGTGAACAGTAATTACTAAACCACATAAAGTCCACTTGCGAATTGCGTGCGTTGAGTATAGCTTTTCAAATTCGGTTACATCTTGAAATGCTGATAGTACAAAATGATGTTATTATCTGACCTTTGACACTAACTATGCGTGTTACAACAACCATCTATCGTTATACAGTATAGGAAATTATGTTCGTGTCACTCTGTCTAGCGAAGATGAACGCCTTAATTTTTAAAAATAATATTTAGGTTATATCTCTACGAGAACCGGTTACTTGTTCCTTTACTCTGGTTTCACAATTATGGTGTTGCTTCAACAGCTTTCTTAAAGTACATCAGACTATTCTGCCCTCGGGGGACGTTGCGTATACGTGGGGCGTAAAAGTATGTGAAGGACAGTCCTTCTATTTTGCATATTTACTGACTTGTACTGCCATCGAACACATAGGGTATACTTTATAGAGAAACACGACCATGTCAAATACAGTAGCACTAGTTATGTTGTTTACGTCATGTAAAAAGGTGTTTATATTTCGTCGAAGTCGTCGTTGGTGATTCCTCTCTGTGGCGAAGTGGTCAAGCCGTTTGCCTCGTGTTCAGACGGTCAGGGTTCTTCTTCTTCTTCTATTTCTTCTTCGTACGCTGTCAAACGTCAACCTGAGTTGGGTTGTGACGTCATCATACACCGATATGCGTTGCACTGTTTCGTTAAGCCTGTGGCCCAGTGCATCCGATTTCAACAGGCGTTTCTGTAGGGATGCCCTCCTTAGCCTTTGGCTGTCCCCAGCCTATCTGCAAGGCAGCAGTTGTTTGTAGTCAGAGTTGTATCTGTTAGGGAAGTTGTCTTGCAGGACTATCGAGTCTTCACAACTCGTGTCTATAGGGTGTGGTGATGATATGATAGGATGGACTGTATGTACTAGTTTTTAAAGTATCCCGGAAGATAGGCAGTCCAGTGTGTCTGTGTCCCAGGATCGTCACATCCTGCCAGAAACGTACCATATGCATGTGAGTGGGGTATCTCCTTGCTTTCTTTATTTTTTCGGCTCATCTGCAGTGATGGTACGCCTAGCATTACCCGCCAACTGGGAGGATGTCACAAGAAGGGAGAGGTGCAATGTCTGCTGGCCTGCATCTATTCTGCATCCATTGGGATGACTAATAGCAGACAGAGGTAAAGAACGAGGTCGGGTTCGATTTCGAGCTGCGACGGTCGGTCCATAATATCATTTTTTTCCGGAGATCCCTGGGTTCATCGCTGGAGCTACGGAGTTCGTGCTTTGTGCGATGCTATCGTCATTTGGATACCTGTCGGCCTAGAGAGACCGAGCTAAAATGGGGAATAAACCCGAGGCAATGAAGTCCCAAGCCCCGACTGAATTTTTTTATTTTTTTATATTTTTTAACAATGTTTCTGTCCTAGGTTGTTGTGATATTATAAAAGTGGACCAAGTGTTTCGGTTTTCAAGTTCTCAAACGATGCTTAAAAGATTGGATAAGAATGATACGATTAAGACTAAGCAGAGAAAACGCCAATCCAACTGGTAATGCTAGTGAGTAAAATGTTTTAACATGTTTATTTGGTCAATTCATGTTAAGGTAATTATATAAAAGTTTATGTACTCGAGTGGGGAAATCAACAGATATACAATTATATATAGGTGACATGGAAATAATAAACACATATATCTAAAGACCTTTGAAAAATGTGGACAGGTTTAAGAACGAAAGAGGAGACATATTTATTAACGTTTGTGAATGCAACTATATTTTGAGGAAGAAGACCTAGGACACCAAATGACGTTTGTAGGTTGTGTATATATTGCAAATGAGATGTGCTTAGGAAAAATGTCAGTAAAATTGGTTGGATAGACTATATTAAAAAAATTGATATCAAATTAGACTTATATTTCACGAGAAAGATATTACAAAAGAAATGGGCATAATATGCCAGTTAACTATTCCATTAATACAGAGCACACAAGCCACATGTACCGATTAATGTAGGACCAGATATCCTGAAATCAGAGGTAAGAGAACTAAGAGAATTTTCAGGGGCATGAAACAGTTACCTTATGGAAATAGAAAACACCAAAAGTAATACATATGGATGAGAAACCAACATTAGAAATGGTATGTGTATTCTTCCTTAATGTGTAGTGCAGCTGAAACGTGGACAATAAATACACAGTTGAAGATGAGAATTGATGCCTTTGAAGACCAGAGACATATGATCTATTACAACCGATCTTCGTTGCGTAGAATTTGTGGGTCGGTCAAATAATGATAGGAAAATAAAAACAACTATTACTGTTATAAGTAAACTTCGAACTAGACTAAAAAGCTCTTTACCAACAAAAAGACAAATATTCATATATTTTGTAATAGAACAACTCTCTTCTAATATAAGTGAAAACAATCATTTAGGGTGAAGCATGGCCTGTTTCTTCTTCTTCTGCGTACGCAGTCAGACAGTAACCATTATTTTTTCGAAAAAAGCGGCGGTCATCCTGAGGCTGTTTAATTTTTGTAAGTTTGCTTTTTTTTAAATATCACCCAACACACAGAATCGTGTGGAGCTCTGGAGATATTATACTCTCATATGCATGCGCCATTCTCGGGGGATGTTCCACATCAATTTAGATCGAGCCAATGAACAACTCCGCTGAACATTTCTTGTCGTATGCCAAACGTCGGTTTGAAACATTGCAGTCTAAAGACCATACTGCATGTCTAATGATGGGCGAGATCTTCATTAAAGCCACTCTTGATTTCAAGGGTGATAACGTTGTTGGCTTTGCTTATATTGATGAAAAGTCTGCAAACAGTGCAAATGTATTTATGATAACCAGTTTTCTATCATCCTATACTTTAAGAAAATGTGCACAAGTTCCCTGTGCTCACAGCATAATATCGTTTTGTGTCAGGTTGTTGTGGGCGTGGAAGTCATTCGCTTCAAAGTGATACGCGTAAGGTCAGCCAACAAGGCAAGTAATGACAAGGCAATGCCATTTTTTTTCCTCGCCCCAGGTATATGCATTGTATCCGAATACCCTAATGACCCGAGTAGACCATTGTTTTATTTATTTTGGACCCTGTGCACATTTTGAAATGCATACGAAACAATTGGCTAAATCAGAAAAAAAATGTTAATCTGCGCATGAACTATCTTGATTTTGAAATTTATTCTGTTACCAAAACTGAACATTTGATAAACATAAAAAAAAGTTTCATTGAAAAGAGACTGAAAATTTAATGAAATAGTTGGTGAGTCTAGGAAACATGTTAAAAATGAACAACTTCCTTTATGTAAGGGAAAGCATAATTTTTACTGACGAAGATTAGCAGAATGTCATTGATGTAATCCCTATTTCAACATATTTAGTAGGATAGTGTACATTTTGAACTAATAAAAACAATTTAATGCATCTTCCCTTAGTTGTTTTTGAAAGTTGATGATATTAACATAAATGTCACACAAGGCCAGTATGTGCTAACATAAAAGATAGACCGATACAGTTATCTGCAACATCAACCTGATGTAATTGATATCGTAATACATAAATATATTGTTTATCCAAAAACTGGTATCTTTTATTTTGAAAGACTTGTTTTTAAATACAATCAGTCAACGAAATCTTGTAACTACCGTTGTAATAAAAATACTTCGCGAAAAAGAAATATGTAAGTGGAGATTGTGCAAAAGGGCATAGTATTGATTTAGTCACAAAATATATCATTATGACGGCCCCAAATACCGTTATTAGAAACTATTGCAAAACAAGAAATGAAACAAAGAATGAAAATACACAAAAACGAACGCTTCAAACTGTGGACAAGGTAATTAGTGCATTTGTTTTTCTGATAACCAGCTCGCATACAGTCTAACTATGTTGTGCACATTTTGTTTGTACTCTAAATTACCACACCTGAGCTTCCACTTGTTTGACCTGGTCTTGAATTTGTCCCAATTCTAAATCATTACATATCATCATTAGCTCTTTCCGTCTTGTCAGACGATAGTAATTGTGCTTTGTGAAGGTATGCAACTACAGTCCATGACGGTAACGAATGTGACTCGTATGACCAATCCGGGCAAAGAAGCATCTTCCACAGTGTGTGCAAGAAAAATCAGAACCGTTTGTGGCATCCGATGATGTGGCGTGTCTTCTCAAACTCTGAGTCTTTAGCCTTTCAGAAATCAGTATCTCCTTTTGACTGTATTCCATGCTTAACCATTACCTATAAGTACTTATTAATTGGCACTATTTTATCACCTTTAGATGTTTACATTTAAAAAAAAATAAGGATACGTATTGTGTAATAAAACTAGAGTACTTTCAAAATAGAAACGTGGTCTTATATATGTTGTTGTTGTATTGAGGCAAGAAAGATTGAATGATTGCAGTCTGAAGACCAGATTGCGTATCTTATGATGAGCAAGATCCATATTGAAGTTGTTCTTCAAATCTAGATTATCCACGATGTTTGTTCTTAAAAATCGTGTGTTTTCATGTCATCTTTGCTGCGATTACAAGAGGGTAAATAAAAGTATTTATATCATCGCAAAAGTATCACTTTCTATATTCCGCAATCAATTAAACAAGTCATAATGCTACCATTTGCGTCTAAATAAATTATCCATTTCCAAAATGCCGCTTTCAAATAAACAAGTCCAGAGATAACCGTACGGTTCAATGCGCTACGCCTAACCTTGGTCATTTATGTAAGTTCATAGGCGCCTCAGTCTTTGCATACCATGCGCGTGACTCCCGGTGAGTAGCCTCTAAGCCCGCACGCCTGTGCGGTGAATATAGAGACCCTGTCCAAACTGTAGGATCCCCCGCTCGGCCTCGATACTGTATTCCAAAGAAATGCAAAGCATGACAATTTGGCCCCAGCTCAGCTGCTGGAGCTGCCCGATTGAGTTCGCAATTTTCAAAGCACCCGCATTAGGTGCTACCACTCCGGATTTTCTGCCTAAGGTTATTTACATAGCCCTGCCGTCTCTAGACGTTTCCACAAGGCAGTGGAGTCGTTGGCCGCAGATGCTAGTTACTCGAGACAGCCGATGATACTCTCATCGTCCGAAGGATAGCCAGTACTCTCTTGGACGTTGGTTTAAAATCAGAGTTCCGCCTCTCCTAGGTGAACTGCCTGAACAGTCTAACGAGTTTCGTTTACCCTGGTTTAGAGACAGGGTTTACCTTCTCTTAGATTAGCTGCC
Source organism: Ariolimax columbianus (assembly GCA_036924085.1). Taxonomy (NCBI): domain Eukaryota; kingdom Metazoa; phylum Mollusca; class Gastropoda; order Stylommatophora; family Arionidae; genus Ariolimax; species Ariolimax columbianus. The sequence continues at coordinate 10,051,380 of JAVGWX010000007.1, forward strand.
AACTAAGGCTAATGAGCGCAATCTGCCCGATCAGTTATACTACCGGGCATTCGGTCACGCCCTACAGCATGCTCTGTAAGAAACAGACGGCCCCTCATGTAGGTGCTGCTGGGGACACAATAATATAGGAGAGACCATTGGCATGGACACTTCTGAACGTCAAGCCGAACATGGATCCAGCGGCGATCTCTACGCCTGGAAAGGAGAGGCTATATCAGACGCTTCATATTCTTTTAATGGGCGGGACGTTCAGCCCAGACCTCGCTACCCCACCCCCACCCTCCCCCAGTAGGTCATGGTATAACCCTACTCGGGTGACGTCATGAAATCGCCTTCTGGCCTAGATTCACAGGGGGTATTGAACAGACACAGACAATCGAGTAGTGATACCGAGTATTATTCTCCTCGACTCTCTTTATCTTGCTGGCTAGGACTGTGCTCGCCCTGCCAAGTCGTATGTCCTTCTCCATCTCGAGCGATTGGGGGTTTCTCATTGCAGACATCAGACAAGTGAAGTTGTTGACGACCTCCAGAGGAATGCCATCAATCGTCATAAAGGGACGAGTGTTAATAACCTCCGCGCAGGCCTTCTTTTTTTGTCCAAGCACATTTGTGTTTTTATTTTTGTCCTGAACCAAACTACTTGCTATCCTTGGCGAGTATTTCTCCAAGTCGATGGAGGGCTTCCTCATTATTAACCACTAGAATCGTACCATCCAAAATAACATCTCCCAATTGGTTGGGCACCGTTTTCCCCTTGATCTTCCCACGGAGTCTGTAGAGGATAAACATCCGCTCTTCTGACCCGGAGTGCAGATAAACGCCGTCAACAGACGTGCCATAAGCGTACGATATAATAATAGAGACGTAGATTCGACAAAAGGTTTGCGTAAGAACACGCCCTGGTTCACTTCATTCTTGATGAGAGATGAGTTTGAAGATAATCAATCATGTCAAACTGAATTATTTATATCAGTGTGAAAACACATTATAATTAGGCGTGGATTTTAGGGAACTTCCAAAGTAATTAGAATAGACACCCTCTACTAACCAAGTCGAATGCCTTGGTGAGGTCTATAAACATCGTACAGGGAGTCTGATCCCTGCAATTCTCCTGATTCTGGGTAGGACAGAAAATCATATCCGTTGCCAATTTGTTTTCTCCAAAGTAACACTGCTGAGATTCAAGGTGAACTCTGTCCGCGAGCTTACACAGCCTGTTGAGTAAGATGTGGTTGTAAGCCTTGCATTCAGCGCTCAAGCGCACGATCATTCAATAATTATTGCAGTCCCAGCGGTCACTCTTGTTTGTGTTATCGTCACGATGATATCGTCACGCATAAATTGTAGACCACCGTCTTCCCAGCAGATGTGTACGAGATCATACATCGCCATAACCAGTGCTGATTCCCCACATGTGATTGCTATGGTCGGGATACCATCATCATCTGGTGCTTTACTGTTTGAACAGTTGTAGCCTTGCGTTGCTCCTCCAGAGTGGACGGACAGAACCTGCAATTAGCGCAAGGCACTGTTTCTCGTGAATAGAGCTCAGAGTAGTCTGTCACCCGTCTACCCACTTGCAGGGCACGGTTCATGATTCTCACTTCTGTCATAGATTTCCGAGGTTGGGATGGAGGGCAGCTCCAGAAATTGTAGGGCGTGTGGTCATCTGTATGTCTCTATACATGATCTGAATATTTTTCGTTCTGTGTTTAGCTGCATTATTTCTGTAAACATTTACAGCCAGCAATCGTTCGCGCAGTGTTTCGCATTGCGCTAATTGTTGTCTCGACCATCATAAGGACAACAAGCGTCATTTTATTTTGGCATTGAATCAGTCGTAATTGGCCCATTCCTCCATGCCTAATGTAGGTATTGCGGCATTTTAAATGTCCTCTTTTATAACTTCCCACTTTAGGGGACGGCGTGGCCTAGTGGTTAAGTGACACGGCTTACAACCAGAAGGTGCTGGGTTCGATCCCCATCACAGCACCGGCCGTTATCCCGGGGAAGCAAACCCTTATAAAAATGCAGGAGGAAGCAGACCATTACATAAAATGCATGCTGAAGTCGGATGAACTGGGTCGACATGCGCAAAATAAAAACGCAGTGCAACGCACACCGCCACGGGGATTAGAGAAGTAAGGAGAACGCAAAACAGAAAAAACAACAACAAAATAAAAAAATAACCTCCCACTTCCTTGAAGAACATGATTCAGGTCAGACAACAAAAAAGTATCCGCCTTGGAAGGAATCGTGATCAGCGGCAGTGTTTATGTGTGGACGCATCCCTTGTTCGGATCGGTTTATTGTGCGGAGCTACAAACGCTGCCCACAAGAGCATGGTCGGAGTCAAAGTCTGCGCTCTTGTAACGTATGCTGGGGAAGCTTATATTTACAGCGTCTGGTGACATTACAGTCGATATGATGTGATCGATGTAACTGTGTATTCTCAATCGTTTTAAAATTATATATTCAAACAAAATAGGTATCGGACACTCCACCTTTCAGGAAACTAATTTACAATACTCACGTAGTGATCAATGACTACTCTCACTGTCCAAAAGCTAACGTGTGTGATTATAGTTAACACAGCTGATAAGAAAAGCGTGCTTCAAATCAACTACATGGGCTGGGAAAACAAGAGGGACATATGAAGGACTTTGGGCATGGGTTGGTTTTAACATGTATGTGGACATGTTAGTCAAATATTGGTCTTGATGATCCGTTCCTCAGCATAGAAGAGGTACCAACATCGTCTCTAGTGAACACTGTCTTGGGCTCGGAAATCCAGTTGGGGGTAAACACTCTTTCAGAGGCGTTTTAGAAGTTGCTGTAAACATCAATGTCATCTGATTGACGAATTGGGCGTCCTTACCGATGTTTCGTTTTGCCTCAGGAGTAGACGATTGCTGCCGTCGTGCTCCATTGACCATCATTTCGGAGCAAGATTTGACATGCCCATCCACGCTAGCCGTGTCTTCCTAGATTTCCGTAAACATTCAACAAGGACAACCCTGGTTGGTCACATGCTACTATTAAATGTGTATACACTTATACTGTAACAATGTGTGTCTCACTGAGTATGTCCACGAATAGGTAGATAACTATGTATACATGTCGTGTTTGCGGCTTATTTCTAGTTGGCTATTTTGAACAACGCTTGTACATTCCGTTGTTGCATGTATACTTACTTTGTGTACGTATAAATAACTTACGCAACTTGTCCATGCACCTTTACAGTTACGGGGTGTGGGAAACCTGCATTGCTTCCCATTGAGCAATCGTTTTGTGAAAGTCCGTGTAGTTGTAGAACTTACGTAATGTCAGTCATCAAATTGTAGAACTTACGTAATGTAAGTCATCAAATTGTAGAACTTACGTAATGTCAGTCATCAAATTGTCAAACTTGCGTAAGTGATGTCCTATTGACAAGTAGTTTTACGGTGTATGCGTGTTATCCGTAGTTGATCTCAATGTACCCTCATAATACTACATAATCATGTTACTTTACATACGTACACACACACACACACACACACACACACACATATATATATATACTCATATTTATAAGGTCGTGATTATCCTTTTGTAATTGCTCACTTCATATATTTTGTTATATACTATTTTTGGGAAGTTCATCCTAAGGCAGTTATTGCATTTTATAGCGCTTACCAATGTTAATTCCATGCCGGGTGTTGTTTCTTCAAGATTGTGTGAACATCATATACGTAGCTCAAATGAATATCTACGCATTTAAAAGTAGCATGCATAGCCACAAGAAAGGAACATATCTAACACTATTAGGCTAATATGTTACTTAATATCACGCAAATCTGACAAGAAATGATGTTCAGTGAATTAATAATCTTCATGTTTGACACAACTACACATATTCATCTGACGTTCTGTTCTTTTCTTTTCGCTTAGTTGAGCCGTTGATTCTTTCTGTACTGTGTATGCTAAGTGTTCATTATACTGAACGCCGGATTTATATTTGTAGAAACATCTTGCGAAGTATATTTCTGTATTTACTGCTCATGTTATAATAGATAAAGATATTCATTGATGCGTTAATACTCTCCAATGCATAGCCAAGTCCACCGATTAAAATTGGTATTTTTACATGCGTTCCTCCTACTGTCAACTCTGGCACAAACGCCAAAGCCAGCATACTGCTGCTAATAGGGACAAAGCAAGAAATAAACAAAACTGAAATCATTACAACCATTTTAGCTGCTTTTTGGTTCCGGTTGGAAATTCTGTCATCCGTTGTGTGAGCGGTGATCGTTTTTCTCCATTTTGTGTTGCTTCGAAGTTTGCATGTAAGTATAGTAGTACACACAATAATAATAAGAAATGCACAATACGGAATGGAAAAGTTGTTAATAACGAAGGATATCTGTTCAGCCTGTTGTTTATCTTCCGTGGAGACAAGACCTACAATCGTCTTGTTAAATAATGGATAAAATATAATGTCCAATCTGTAAACCATGTACACCGGGGTACCAGTGCAGAAGAAGACGATGGATAACAAAATGACCGCCACTTTTGCACGTTTCGGAGTAATGATACTTTTGACCTGAATAAATAGAAATGAACGTGCCATTTGCTTGAACATGCTGTTTCCTTTTGGTTTCATTAGACGAGGAATATATGTTTGTAGAACAACGATAATTATTTGTGAATTTCACTAACAACGGCAGGATACTAAATAGTGGAAGATGGGGATCGACAGTAGTGGGGGTATATTGTCGGTGGGAGTAGCGATGCTCATGGACTGGTTAATGCACATATGATATGGGAGCGTCTGTGGGAGGAGTGATGCTCATAGACTGGTTAATGCAAATATGATATGGGAGTGTCGGTGGGAGGAGTGATGCTCATAGACTGGTTAATGCAAATATGATATGGGAGTGTCGGTGGGAGGAGTGATGCTCATAGACTGGTTAATGCACATATGATATGGGAGCGTCGGTGGGAGGAGTGATGCCCATAGACTGGTTAATGCAAATAGGATATTGGAGTGTCGACGCTGATGTGATTAACGGAAGGGGTGAGATGAAAGTGGAAGGGATTTGCAGTTTTGAGATGTAATGTAGACGGGTTGGAAGGGAGAGGATGTACGGTAACATGTTGCTTGGAGGAGGATGAAACGGGTGGGGTGTGAGGGAGAGGCGAAGATTGAGGTGGGTGGGAAGTGTTTTTCAGCGAAAAAGTGCAAAGTTGATGTACACGAGGGAAGAGGAATGGGGCGAAGAAGCTGCAAGTTTTCAACGGCTGTTGTTTCCTTAATAATGTGTGAATTATATGAGTATAGTAGATGTGTGAATATATATATATATGTATGAATGTATATATATTTCGTATCATTTCAATTGCATCCTGCTTGTGCCATTCAGTGTCACGTTCTGAAGTGGTTTCTTTACCGTGTCTTTGTATTTAATTCGTACATGGGGTCATTTACTGCTTCTGTTATTTCAGCCATCCAATGTTTGTGTGGTCGGCACTTGGCTTTGTAGCCAATATATGTGTGAAGCATTGCTTTCTGATGGATACTATCCGGTGTTTGTTGACGCACGTGTCCGAACCATTTTTGTTTCTTGTCTCTTGATGATATCCGGCACCGGTGTTATACCCTGATATCTTCGTTTATAATTGTTTTAACCATTCTTGTTACTGCGAGTATTCTGTGTAGGCATTTCATCTCTCTTGTTACAGTGGTCATTTTATCATTGTTCGTCAGTGTTCAATTATTTGACCATCGTTATTAAATATGTGTTGTATTTCAGTGGCGCAATGCCTTCTGTTTATGTTTATGCTTCTGTAATGCTTTCTGCCGAGATACGTTAATTTCTGTCTCCTATTTTACTTGTTGATTGTGTATGAATATATTTTGTTTTTATTTAATTTCTTGCAATCGTCATAACTTCTGGTTTTCTATGTTGCTTTTCATACTGTAGTCCGTACATGTCTCATTAAGATTGCTGATGGGTTCCTGCAGGTGTTTGTGGGATGGTATATGCCATACAATAATATTTGTATTTTTAAAATGAGTAACGAAACGTCTTAATTTACCGGTTTCAGTTCAATAAGGTGATATAGACAAATATACTCCATTCGCTACCCTCTTTTATTTTTGTATATGTGAGTTCTTTTAAATAGTTATCAATGCATGGAACATTATCTGGGATATTGAGTCTACTTACCCTGCGGGCTATGTACACCAGCTGGTACTTCCTGAAATGATGGATTGTGTTCATCGGGATATGTTTCCTTGTTTTAGTTCAATCATTTTAAGTTAACATTTCATGTCATTGGCACTGTTTGTTCGAACAGTTCTTTAAAAACCCAATTGGTTGTTTGAAAACCATTTCACAAAAGTTTCAAGGCACGTCCTTTTTCTGCACAATTATTCTGCTCTACGGAGTCCAATATATTGGACTTTCATAAGATGTGTGATACATTGGACGCTACTCATCACTTGGTAATTCTTAAACATATTTTACATCTTAATGTATGATAGTTATTTCTTCATTTTTATCCTATTAATTGTCGTCATTGTCTCTAAATTCAGTGCATCAGTGTCGTGAAAATAATTCAACTTCTCAACTTTATATAGTCGATGTATATGACACGTTCTTTGTACATTCTTTATCTACATGTACCCACAATCCTCTTACACTCGCTTTTGCAAACTTGATTGTATTGTTATATAAATTAATAAGGCAGAATAATTATTTGTCAGTGAGCTCATCTTGAGTGTGCTTGGACCCTTGTAATTAATCATAGATGGGGGTTTTCTTACTGTGTATTTGCTGGTGATGCGGTGGAATTTAATGGTAACGAACCACACACCATAGTGCGGTGGAATTTAATGGTAACGAACCACACACCATATTTTTGTTTTCTGTTAACAAACTTGAATAATACAATGATATAAATTAGACAAAACATGTTACATTTGGCAGAACGTTCTCACTTTTAAAGGTGCAGTTATACACATGCATCTCTCTAGCGTGATCATAGCTGTAATACAGCCACTAACTCGAGTGAACGAAAAATGTGACATCCCAGATGACAGGTAGCAAACGGCCATAGGATCGAAGGACAAATCAGTTGCTGAGCCTGACATGGTAACAAAAATACAGGACAAAACCATCGTCACAAGACTGCCTAGATCGGAAACCGATAAACCTGAAAAGATAAGATAATCCTCTTGTTTTAATGGTGTATGGAAACAAAAAACACATCTGTTTCTTCTTCTTCTTTTTCTTCTTCTTCTTCTTCTTCTTCTTCGTCGTACGCTGTAAACTTGAATTTGTTCGAAAAAAGCAGCAGTCATTCTGAGGATGTCGACACTGCCATATAGCTTGTCAAGTGGAGGCACTGGTGATGGCCACATGTGCTTTCTCTGGTCCTCGTATGTCGGGCAATTTTGCAGCAGATGTTTCATCGGTCATTTTCCATGTACCACAGGTGCATTCGTCAGTGCCACCTATCTTCCGTTTATTGAATAGATGGTACCTCAGCCTGCTGTGGCCTGTGCGGAGTCTGAAGATCACGACCTGCTCTCTTCTGTTCAACTGGTAATATGCATAATTTATTGTGTAGCCAGTATGTTCTGTTTCCCATTTAGCCATGTATCTGGCCCTAATAAACCTTTTGAACTCTTCGTAGGTCACACTAGAATCTGGTTGTGATAATGTTGCACCTTCTTTTGCCAGTCTGTCTGCCTCCTCGTTGCTTTGAATGTTACAGCTGGATGGAACCCATTGTACCACTACTCTTTTTGGTGCGGACTGCTGGCATAGTTGACACAGTACTGCTCTTAAATCATTTAGTTCTGTATTTGTCTGGCTTTTTAGTGCTGTGACTACGGCCAGGGCATCTGTAAACAGGACTATCTGGCATTCATTACTTTCGTCTGTCAGCACTGCTTTTACTGCAGCCTTCAGTGCCTCTGCCTCCGCTCTGACATTGCTTCAGAATTTTCCACTTGCCACTGACAGAAACACATATGTTTGATGTCATTCATAAGTTGTCAAATGAATCACCACACGATAATGCATAGTTATTATGTGGCTAAAATTACACACTTAATAAGAATGACACACATTGATGAACCGTAATTTTTCAAAGCTAAGTTTGAATTGTTCAGGGGTAAATGATGCGCACACACACACACACACACACACAACCACCCACACATACACACACACACACATACACACGCACACAATATTCACCTTAGGACAGTAGCACCAAATTTCAATACTAATAATCCGTCCATCGTCGTTGATAATGACTACTAACATCATCCCGTGCCATATTCCATCCTTGAGTATGTTGGTGCGCTCGTGACTGATCAGGTCAACGTTTTATGACACAATTGGAAAACGTAATCGGCAGGTACAACTGATGTTACTTTTGCTCTAGATGTTATGGTGATGCGTATATCATGTGCTGCCTGGAACATTTTCGCCCGTTGGCTTGCTCATCTCAATTGGGGCTTTTTGTAAGAGTGGATGAATAATTTGTGCATTGCCTATGGATATCGTTTCATTGTATGTGATATGGTCTTTACATTGAACATGCAGAATGCGTCTCATACAATTCATGTGAAAAGTATTTAGCGTTCTAGCGTCACCAGAGTAGATAGCCGAATTCCCACACGGGGAGAGCATGCTGGGGACAAAGTCGGCACGGCAGACATTCAGCTTAATCGTTATGCTGGTTCTTTAACGTACGCACACTGTTTAGCACATTCGACCAAAAGCGAGGCTGACCTTTGCTCTTATATTAGTTCATCACCAACAGTCACCGATCTTGACAGCGTGCTTCCAAGGTAGACTCATGTGTCAGCCGCTTGTAGTGTCTGCCCCTTTCTGTAAGGACGATATTTGTATGATGTGTCTAGCATTGGTGTGTACATGACCTCGGTTTTTTACGTGCTAATAGACAAGCCAAAGTTGTCACAGGTAGCAGTGAATCAGACTATACCCTCCTGCATATTTCGTTGTGAGCTACTGTTGAAAGCACAGTAATCCCACCCATCAGTTTGCATAACGTGTTGTACATCTCTTTGGTCTTCGCCGTCAATCTGCGGAGATTGAATAGACTACAATTCATGAGATAATTTATGTGTGTGCCACACTTGGTATTCTTTGAGGCGTCCGTCACCATGGCTACAAACACATTGAGCAATGTCATAGCAAGCACGCATCGTTGTTTCACACAATTATTGACCTCGAACGGTGGAGAGATCTCACCATTGTCAAGTACACGTTCATGCAGTTTCACCGTGGTTACATATTTGACAGGACACTCAAATTGTGACATGATCTGTCAAAGCTCACTTCTGCTGACCGTATCAAATACTGTTGTGAGGTCAGTGAACGTACCATGGAGTACTAGAGAAGGCCGTAATCTTTGACGTATGTGTCATTCAAACAAGCTCAGTGAACGTGTCGCTTTGTGTCGAGAATAATCTTAATTTCGCCATCATTTTCTTGGAACCAGTCAGTGTTTTCGTGTACATGGAACAAGGTGTGTCAGCGCTTTTATCCATTAGGGTTATCCAGATTTGGCCGACGTTCAATTTCCAAGATAAAAATTACCTAACCTGGTTTCTAGCTAAGAAATTATAATACTATTTAACGAAAATGTGTTCATTGCTTTCATTGATCACAACAAAGAATTCGATAGGGTAGTCATGATTACACGTTGAGTGAACCTGGATGATTATTATTCACAATTTCAACTACTTCAAGTAAGTGTTAAATGCTGGGTTGACGCGAAATCATTGTTCAACCCTTTCGGGGCCAGCTGGACGCCCCAGCACCCACAGTCCAGTGCGAGCAACTTCATACCCCGTTTCATTTTAACCAACCCGAGAGCGGATGTGTTTATCCGAGTCCGATCCCTCCTACTAGGGCGGGGAAAAAAACAGTCCTCCCTGGAGCAGCCAAGAGCCCCAACACAACAGAGTTCGTGCAGGGCCGCATCCCACTGCGATTTCATTTTACCAACGCGCAAAGAGGTCCATTTCAGTCTGGGTTCGGAGTCGGCAGGGAAGAGAGAAGGATGTAAAAATAGTTTGTGTTACACAGCTGAACTTCACCCCCTGGTGTGCCACTGCAGGCTGCGGCGTATAACAAAAGAAGCAAGTGCATGCTGGCACAAGTGTCGCACCGATGAGCCGTCCTTTATTTCTCTTTCACGTATATTACCAAACGCACCGGTTCTTAGAAGAAATAAAGGCAAACCTCTCGAAGCATCAAGCATGGGACGCCATTAAGAAATATGATGACCGCGCAGCCTATGAACGCTTATGCAACGATTTCAGTGTCAGCCCCTACTCCGATTGGCGGAAGATACACAGTAAGAGTGATGGTTTGGGATCTATATGTGTATCCTACAGGGGTCAGACAGGGATTGTATGTGATGGTGATTATCACCACCATATATGGATGCGGGGAACTCAGAGGGTATGGCGTTCCACTTAAGCACGGACTCGTTTCTAAAGGATCTAGTGGATCCCGTTTTTGCGTATTAGTTATGTTGCTCAGGGACCAGAAGCCGATCAAACATGGGCCACATTCATCCTTGAATCACACAGCTTCGCGCAGCCGGGTTCGCGCAGACGGGTGATGAGAGGCTAAACAGCGGAGTTTTCACTTATGTTTGGGCAATTCGTGTCGCTCAGGCTCAAACAAGAACACATATCCTGCAAACTGAAAGCTCGTTTGCCTCTCAGAAGCAGTTTCATGCACATATGGAAGAGGTCATCTCCTTTCAAATGGACATACCTTAGGCAATCAATCGCTTTTAAGATGTGCCTAGGTACGCCCATTTGAAGGTGGACTATGTGATCGTCTTTGGCCTTTATACGCGCCCAGCCACATGCAGCTTCACAATGGCCAGATTAAGGGGTATAACGAGATTATGATCGCCACAGCGGCAGAGTCACATATTAAACTAGGCTCCAAAAGCATTGTAAACATGTCCGACATTCCCTTACCAGACGTACCCATATCGGCGAACCATGCACGAAGCCCACCAATCAACATGACGCTTCCCACTGTCGGTGCCACAGACAAGGCCGAAGGACATGCCAATTAAAAGTCCGCACTTATTGTGGGCGGGGATGCTATTGGTCTACTCGTGCTTCGGTATGTTCGTTATTTGCTTTCAAGTGGCCATGCAGCAACATTCCACTGACGTCAATCACAAGAGCCCAAATGTTTTCTGCGAGCCATCCCACCGTTTTGCTCAAGACAGACAAAAGCAAAGCGACAATGATGGTGATTATTCCTGGTAGAGCAGTCGCCTACTTTTCGGTCAACTTGGCCAGAAGTCATCCTATATCTCGCAGGCGCTGCCTCACCCACTCTTTCGCCCTTGGCTTATTATGAGGTTGTGGGGTTGGAGGTGTGCCACCGGCAGCAGGGGAGCCACGAGTGATGGCGAGGACAATGGCGGGGATGATGAAACCTAGCGCAGTTAGTATGCTAGCTATGGTGAAGCAGTGTCTGCAACCGCTTCCCTGGCGTAGTGTCTTCATTGATCATTAAAAGTGATCACGTATCCCGATAGTCTGAGAGTGTAAGTCCTCGTAGAGGCCATATGCTTGTTTCAAATGATCCGCCATCGACGAGTCTGTATCCTGCAGCCCCTGCTCCTCGAGTCTCTGGACTTCCAACGCTTGTGTCCATACGTAATGTTGTTGTTCACCCACCATCGGCAATAGAAAGTCGATGATATGGAGCTTTTCTTCTTCTTCTGAGAGTTGCTTGGGTTGTTTTCCTTTATTCTCAACAAGCACATTCATGGCGATGGTGGAGCTTCCTGCCTTAATTTCACTATATCAGTGATTTTGACCGTGATGTCGATTCCTTCGAAGTTCAGCTTCAACAGACAGAGCCTGTATGTGGCTGGGCGATCTGGGTGTCGCTTGCCATCTTTGGGGTACAAGGCACTTAGAATGGCCAACTAGAAGCATCGGCTTGTCTTCATATTTCACTTTGCAGACCGCGCGTAGAGGTATGCATTTGAGAGTTGGGAAGTAGCTCTGTCCCCGAAATGATAGGTATTGGGTTGTGCCGAGGTCGAGTGCCGCTTCCTCTTGAGTCTCCATCAAGACTCTTCGTGTGTGTACTCGTCGAATTGCTACATCTCCGCCATAGCAGTCTTAATGGCGATGTCCCCCACTATTTAGAACTGGCACTGCTGTGCTCTTGAAGTCCTCGCGCGCAGTCTGGATTTCTCTCTCCGCCTGGGTCATTTCCATACCAACTGAGAGTAATAATAAATGCGTTAGACCTTCCACGTGTTGTTACTCTTTATCGATCTTTGCCTCGGTTCTAGGTGTCATTTCCGCCAAGAATGTGTGTTTATCTCGCTCCAGCATGTAACCGCGTGACACCTCTGTCCGATAATCGCTAAATAGATTACGTTCCGTGTTCTATTTGAATATTGGCAGCTCATCCCGCCATTCACGTATACCATTAACAGCTGATGCAATTTATCGCCGACGAAGCCTACCTCGGGCGTCGTGCCTGATGGTCGTTTTCTTCTTGAGTCGTTTCTCATAGCCCTTAGCTCTCAGGGCGGTTTCCGTATGACCATCTAATCTGTCGCCGATGAAGCCTATCTCGGGCGTCGTGCCTGATGGTCGTTTTCTTCTTGAGTCGCTTCTCATAGCCCATGGCTCTCAGGGTGGTTTCCGTCTGACCATCCAATCTGCGTAATTATGCAGGCTTATCATCATCATCATCATCATCATCCAGCGGTCCTCCTTTGCGCATTGCTTTAAGTCGATTGTTTCTCAGTCGCTTTACGAGCTATTTTTAGCCACTCCGCTTCATTGCCCGTGGCCATCCTGCTGATGAGAGCAGATGATGTGCCCGACATAGGAAGGTCTTATCTCCGTAGTCTAGCACTTAGCTCGACAATGGTAAGCATATAAACGTGCACATCTCATAGTATGAGTATCTCTAATAGGAAATTAGAGGGTATTAATTCACGCTAGAAGGCTATAGAGGTGTTTTTCCTATTTGCCATCACTTCGCTTTAAGCGTCTCGTACCTACAGCACCCACACAATCCGAGCTTGTTTTTAACACATTTACTACATCCGGTGCTTAGTTATATACTAAGTTTTATGCTTAGTTATTATGCGAGGCAGGTACACCTTGCAGTATTCACCTATACAACGTTTTCCACATGTTTCGTTGGAGTTCAGGACTAGCCATGCACATCGATTTTGTCCTACAACATATTGTGATTGATCCATGTACTAAGGGAGGTGGCGTTTTATTTTAATGTATAAATTATGTTAATATAACGATCACAGATGATTTATCATGTGGTAACAAAAATGAAAGTGTATGGGGAGAAATAGAAAGTGGGGGTGAAAAAACAGTGATTGGAGTGTGCTATATATGTACATCAAGTCAAAAAGAGGAAGATGAGGAGCTGATTAGTAGCATAGCAAAGGCAAGTGAAGGGAAATTATTATTAATGGAAGATTTCAACTTTCCAGAAATAAAATGGGATATGGCAGAGGCTCTTGAAGAGTCAAAACCTTTTGTTAAGTGCATAATTGACCATTTTTTAATTCAACATGTAGAAGCAGCCACCAGAAGCAAAAACATACTCGACCTAGTTTTTACCACAGAGGAAAATATGATTGAAAACGTTACCGTTGGGGAACTGTTTTGCTCAAGTGACCATCAAATCATCCGTTGGGATCTTATTGCAGGAAAAGAAGTAAACATAAACACGCGAACATACGACTACTCTAAGGCAGATGTTAAGAGGATGAAAGAGGCAGCGAACCACATAATCTGGTAAGATATTGTCGTAGGAACAGATGTTGAACAGGAGTGGGAGAGTTTTAAAACAGTTCTAGAAACGCTAAAAGAGGAATGTGTTCCATGTAGGGAGGTAAACCTCAAGCGTAAAAATTGGATAACTAGATTTGTAGTGAAATGTAGAAGAGCGAAAAATAAAGCATGGAAAAAATATATAGAGGCAGGTAAATCAAAAGATACATATGTAAAATATTTGGACCAGCAGAATATATCTCAGAAAGCGAATAATACAGCAAAATAAACTTGAAAAAAACAACTTCATAAGACGATCAAGACTGACAGTAAAAGCTTTTTCTCTTATGTTAGAAATAAACAATGATCGAAAGACAAAGTAGGCCCTCTCATAGACAGTACAGGGAAAATAATAAGTGACAGTAGGGAGGCAGCTAATCTGCTCAATCAGTACTTTGGCACAGTCTACACAAAAAAGGACTGATCCAAGATCCCAGAGCATATATATATATTCTTCAAAGAGACATGGATACAGCGGGATTAAGATCAATCTGTATTACAGAGGAAATGGTTTTTACAAAAATTGGAGGGGTTGAAAGTGAATAAATGTTTAGGTCAAGATGGTATTCATCCAAAATTGCTGTATGAAATTAGAGACCAACTAGCAAAACCATTGGCTGGCTATATTATGTTCTCAATCACTCAAAAAAGGATTGTTCCACGGGATTGGAAAGATGCAGGAGTGATCCCCTTATTCAAAAAACGAAAACAAATCAGATCCAGCAAATTATAGACCGGTGAGTTTAACGAGCATAGTCTGTAAATTGTTAGAGTCAATAATCAAAGAAAACTTTGTAATGCATTTAGACAAATTTTATCGAATTAGAAATAGTCAGCATGGGTTTACTAGAGGGAGATCATGCTAAATAAATCTATTACAATTCATGGAGGAGGTTACTCAAATCATAGATAAAGGGGAGCCAGTGGACATTATTTATCTAGACTTTGCAAAGGCCTTTGATAGAGTACCTCATTAAAGATTATTTCGAAAGTTAAAACCACATGGAAAAGGTGGCGAAGTTGCCAAATGGAATGAAAATTGGTTAACGGGAAAAAGGCAGAGGGTGGGATTAAATAAGGAGTACTCCGAGTGGTGTGAAGTGAAAAGTGGTGTCCCACAGGGCTCGGTTTTTGGACCAATTGTGTTCTTGATATAAATAAATGATTTGGACATTGATATGGGGTCCATGATTGCAAAATTTGCTGATGACACAAAACTATGCAGTAGTGTCTCATCTAAAGCGGAAGTGGATATATTGATGTCGGATTTAGATAAAATTCCAGAATGGTCTGTATGCTGGCAAATGGAGTTTAATGTAGATAAATGTACGGTCATCCACATGGGTAGATCCAATATGGAACATAATTACAGAATGGGATAAAACAATATTAGAAAGATAGATAAGGAAAGGGACCTAGGGGTTATAATAGATCATATAGGAAAGGTGAGTGAGCAAGTTAAGGAAGCAGTGAAAAAGGAAAATGCAATGTTAGGTATAATACAAAGAAATATTAAACATAGGAGCAATGAAATGATTGTCAAACTGTATAAAGCTTTAGTTAGACCTAGATTGGAGTACTGTGCACAGGTGTGGAGTCATTATCATAGAGGAGATATAAACATGCTGGAAGGATACAAAAAAGAGCGACAAAGATGATAGTGGGATTCCAGAATTACAGTTATGAGGAACGACTCAGAAAAACCGGCCTACAGTGTCTCGAAGAGAGAAGAATTCGTGGTGACTTAATTCAGGTTTATAAGATGATCAAAGGAATGGATAAATTAGACTATAACAAGTTTGTTTTTTTAATACAGCCACACACAATAACACGAGGACATAGCTACAAGCCGACTAAAGAGAGGTCCAGATTAGATATTATAAATATTGTTTTAGTCAGAGAGTGGTGTCTGCTTCGAATGCATTGCCAGGGGAGGTAGTGGAGGCAGGGACAGTTTATGCATTTAAGAATAAACTGGATGCGCATAGCTTTTAGAACAAGGTGATGTAAATGTAACTGGTTGTATACATACTCTGCTGGGTCTTCTAAATCAGTATAAAGACGATAGGTTAAGTTAAGTTAAGTTAATTTAAGTTAAGTTGAAAGATACGTATATCTAATAGGTTAAGCGGTTAATGTGCTGGGCGCTCGATGGGTGTTGGGGCGCTCTACTGTTCCCGGAACGGGTGCGTTTTTTACATCCTATTATTACGAAGATCCCTTGTCTCCCCACCTGCGGACCCGGTCCAAAATAGAGCTCTACCCGTGTTGGCAAATTGAGAATGCGGTGGGATGCAGCCCTGTTCGGACTGTGTGAAAGATTGTTTTGTCCCGCCCTCGTGGAGGGTCTGGCTCATGAAAACGCATTCGCTACTGATTGGTAACATGAAACGCGGTAGGATGTTGTCCGCACTGGGGGTGGGGCGCTCGGATGGCCCTGGCATGGTTGAAAAATGTGGTGACTTCAAACCGGCATTTCATATTTCCTAACTTGATAATATAAGAACACTGTTTTGTACAATGAAACACAGTGTAAGAACGTCTTAGGTTGTTATACTTGTATATGTGTTTGAGGTCAATACGCGTGTTAGCCAGAGTTGAGTGCTTTCCTCCCATCTGTTCAACATGGACACAATATCACATTGAGGCAGTGATAGCAAAACTAAGTTCAATTCACACATTGCTCATTACTGATGATAAATGTTGAAAATGAACTACACACTCACTTGAACACGATTGTGACAATGTGTGCTACACGCAACATGCGAATTACCATAAAGAAAACATAAAATATAAGGATCAGGGGAGCACTTGGCCCACTCAAAATACGTGTACATGATATTCCTCTTCAGACCAATCAGTTCAGGTGTTTAGGCGTTATCTTTTTTTGAGAAATCTAGAGCGACGTCTGCTGGGGCTCATCATATGTAAGCACTACTTACGTATCCGAGCATTAGTTTGGTAGCAAAACAACATATGATAAACAGTATATGTATGACGGCTCTGAGTTTTCACTGGCAAAAATTGCACATGCCCAAGGCACAGAATACATTTTAAATGTTCAAATCAATTGTCTGTGGAAGACCAGCAATGGTATCACGAAAGACAGGCTGCAAAACAAATATATTCGAAGTGTGGTCGGCGCTAGGTCTTGTGCAGTGAGCATTTATGGGCACACATCACACCGGAAAGATGGGGGGGGGGGAGAATCATCGAGGCGGGTGAATATTTGTAATTTGAGTGGTTTTGGAACGGCACAGGCCAAAAACAAGCGCATGTACTTGTCGAAGGACAGACGACTTAAGCACTTAGTGGCGCTCAGAGGAATACGTAAAAACAAACAAACACAACTAACAAAAATGTACCTGTTAGACTGATGTTCACTGTGTCTTGGAAACCTTGCTTCGCAAAACAGATAATGCTAATTATGTTTGTGATGATACCAAAGATATTAATTGCCTGACACACCACCCCATACAAAACTATTGTATACGTTGCTATAGCTTCATCGCTGATACTTAACATGACCTTGAATGTTGCTGTTGTTGTTGTAGAAAAGCAATAATTGGACAATATGTGTGTTTTACAGACGTGTTTCGCAACTCTATTGTTGTTTGTGTACTTTTTGTACATGAAAAACGCGAAGTCTAATGCAGATGTTATCTAAGGAAACATACATATTCAAGCTTTACACGTAAAATACAAATCCAATGTGTTCATTAAATAATGGGCTTGATTATTGTGCAATGAACTATTTGATTTGCTTCACTTAACAGTTACTAGGGCATAAATATGAAGTGTGTGTGTTATTTTTGTTATCAACTTCTGCTGAACATCAATTCTATTGTTTCCCTTTTTGAAAAAAACAAAAACAAACTACGATGCAACGCATAACAGTGTATCCATAGTTTCCCTTTATATTGCATTCATATTAAAGTATGAGTGAAGTAGATATAGCTTATTATAAAGTATAGCTCATAGATGTTCAAAGGTTTAGACACTCAATTTATTGATATGGTGAATTACGGAAAACATTTAAAGTATTGTTTATTGTGCAGATCATAACAAATAGTGTTTTTTTTAAACAGTATATGTTTGCAAATATGAGTACTTCTATTTAAGTGTCAAAACATTACACGCACTTAAATTAGCCTGCAAAATGACAAGCACAGTTTAGGGCACATTATGTAGGGTGATGGAACAGTAATTTAGCCCGTACATGCCAGTATGTGATTGGCTGGTATACCGATACTTAATTATACCTTTTATGCTGTTAAACATTCGTAAATAGGGGTTATGATGAATACTGTTCAGTTGATCGCATATTAACATGATTACAGTATACTGCTATATTCATACATTTGCCATACACGCGAGTGCATAAAGAAAATACTCACCAATCCAATGATGCATACATATCATACATGTATCAATGCAATTAGTGGCATCGTGTCATATAATACTAAATAGATTACAACGCTATACTCAATTATTGGTCTGTGATAATTGCATAACTATCAGAATGATAGATGTTCACCAAACTTAGATGACCCTATATAAAATACATAACTTTTAATTAATGTCCACTATTGGATATATGTTTTACTACGTGAACTAGAAAGTGATTCGGGTAAGATTATTTACCCTCAATACATTTGTCATTTCTAAACTACGATATCACTTGGAAAAGTGATGATTGAGCAAACAATAACTAATATAATCACGTACTATCAGTTCTTCGTGTTGGTTTTACGAGGAAAAACAACAAAGTGCGTATATCAGGTTGATGATTAAGCAAGCAAAATATATACCTAATGACATAGTGTCAGCAGTAAAGCAATTACTGTAACTGTTCGTGATAAATTCTCCACTTTTAATGTCTTTGTTAGCAGATTTCAGTGGATCGCTGCATATTACGATCAAGAAAGACTGGAGTAGACGGTGATTGGTCCTCGTAGCTGTAGTTTAAAACTTTAGCTGTAGTATAATGTAGTACATTCACGACTTCGAAATCCACAGCGCAGACCTCCTCACAGTCCGATAGAAGCTGTACGACGAAAATGACAGTTGTTATCATCATCAATATGATTGCCATGGACTATATGTTGCACAGTTGGCATACTGAAGTAAACGTCACATTTTGGTCATTCATGTATGTGTGATTGAGCTTTTTGATTGCAAATAACTTGTGTGATCAATACCATTTTACAAGGACGTTAGGGGGCAACCCGTTTTAATGAGAAAAAAAAACACATAATTACAATGGACACAACGAATGTGACCACTATGTTCTTAAAGGATGCTAACAACTCTGTAGACAAAGAGGGAGAGTTCACTCGGATATCAACATCATCATAAATACCAGTAAAAATTACATCATGTGACTTTGCTTACTTTTGGTATACTAGCACCGTTCAATGATGGTGTAATAACTAATAAGGAACAAAAAGGAACCAATACATATCATGCCAACATATGAGACAGTCACAGATAGAAACTTTGTATTTGTAATATATAATTCACGCACGTGAATTTGTGATAAGCGAGTATCAATCAGATACAAATCGATTGCATGTTTCGATTTGCGAACGTTGTATTGAATAATGGAGTTAATGATTGGCGTTAATGGATTGAAACGATCCCAACGTATCAAACATGACGTGTTCATTTGATCGTACTTTGAGTAAAGAATATATATATTAAGATTATATTCAATTTGACTTACCTTTTACCGATTGAATACAGATCCGAGCTGATCCAGGTCCAAACTATCAGGATCTCATGCAGAAAAGACACGCCAACGGCGTAAGAAGTTTGTAGAACATGTGTAAGAGAAAGGTATAATTGAAGGTACAGACAGAAATAACGATTGTTCATGTGAACACCAAAAGAGACTAACTAAAGACAAAACACGAACCCTTATTATTGACAAAAGGGCATACATATTGTTCTGCCATGTTCACCATGCAACACAGGTGATCTGAAAGTCGTGCTACTGTTTTTATATGACACCCACAATATAAACCGCTGCACACAGGAGAGACCTACATATGTAAAGTTTCTTTCAACAGATGACGAATAAATTGTCAGCGGTTTAGCCATCACACCATGCGTGGTGCCACGCCAACTACAGTTGGTGAGCAGGACAAGTCACGATATCCCACATAATCTACAGTTTCTTTTTGCAAAGAGAAAACACACGTTGAATACGAATATTTCATTAGTTATATGTTTCGTCTGTTTCGTTTATCTCATACTGGAGCCTATACTTGACCTGCGTATTGTGTAAAGCCCGAACGTTCCCAAAATGGGTATCAACTCATTGTCTGATGTGTATTTATCCATGAGAGGGACATTGATTCTTCTTCTTCTTCTTCTGCGTACGCAGTCAGACAGTAACCATTTTTTTTCGAAAAAAGCAGCGGTCATCCTGAGGCTGTCGACACTGCCATAGAGCTTGTCTTGTGGTTCCACTGGTGATGGCCACATCTGCTCTCTCTGATCCTCGTATGTCGGGCAGTTCTGCAGTAGATGTTCAGCGGTCATTTTACCAGTACCACACGAGCATTCGTCGGTACAACCTATCTTCAATTTGTTGAATAGGTGGTACCTCAGTCTATTGTGGCCAGTGCGAAGTCTGAAGACCACGACCTGCTCTCTTCTGTTCAACTGGTAATAGGCATCGTTTTTGGTGTTTTTTCAGTATGTTCGGTTTCCCATTTGGTCATGTATCTGGCTTTAAGAAGCCGTTTTGACTCTTTGTACGTCATACTAGTATCTGTTTGTGGTAGTCTTGCACCTTCTTTTGCCAGTCTGTCTGCCTCCTCGTTGCCTTGGATGTGCAGTGTGATGGGACCCACTGTACGACTACCCTTTTTGGTGCGGACTGCTGGCATAGTTGACAGAGTACTGCTCTTTAGTCATTAAGCTCAGTGTTTTTTCTGGCTTTTTAGCGCTGTGACTACGGTCAGATCATCTGTAAGCAGGACTGTATGGCTTTCTTTTCTTTATGTGTCACCATTTCTTCCACTGCCGCCCTCAGTGCCTCTGCCTCCGCTCGGAAATTGCTTGTGTACTTACCAGTAGCGAATGACAGTGTTTTTTTTTCTGCCATTTGGTAGGTTCAGGAATGCTCCTGCCCCTCCGTTCTGTGTAGTGTTTGTTACAGAACCGTCGGTGTATGCATGGGTCCAGTCCATGCTTGGGTAGTTTTTCGATATAAAGCTTAGGGTAGTATCTCTCCTTTCTTTTTCATTTTGGCCGTTTTTGTTTCCAATACCTGGTATATTTTCTACCACCTCTGGAAATATATCCTGCCTCCAGGTAGGTTGTCGTACAGTAGTGATGGGCTTTGGTGTTGTTAGTGCGTTTATGGGATCTTCGTGCATCTTTGCTTTGGCTATTTCTGCAAAGTTTCTGCGCTTTAGTTTCCCATTTCCCAAATTGTTAAGTCTCTGGTGCATTGGATGGTCAGTCAGTCTTCGGAGTTTCTCTGACTGCAGCTGGGCTCTGCAGTCTCTTCTATCGATCATGGATTGCAGTTTTGTAATCTTTTCAAGTTCTACAATTGGCGTTGACTTCATGCCTCCTGTTATAACTCTTATGGCTTGGTTTTGAAGTTTGCTAACTTTATCGAAGTTCGCCTTTGCTGTTGTTTTCCATGCCGCAATGCCATACTCGAGAACTGGTCTCACTCTTCCAGTGTACAGTTTCTTTAGTATGCTTTCATCTGCTCCGCAGCTTGTGCCAGCAAGTTTCCTCATGATTGACATTCTTTCTCTGGCTCTCATTCGGTTTCTCTCGATCTTACTTTTCCATGTCATGCGCCGATCAAATGTGACTCCCAGATAATTTGGGTTGTCGTTTGACTGCATGAATTTGCCATTTAAACTTAATTTGGTATTTTAGGATTTCATTGAAAGCGAGAATATTGTGCATGTGGTTTTCTCCTCGTTTATTTTTACCAGCAATCAGTTCGCCCACTCTTCCAGCGATGTTAGGGCCTGCTGCATCCGATTTCTTACTATGGTGAGATTCTTTTCAGAGGTCCACATAGCCAGATCGTCTGCAAACATTGAGCTATGGACTCTTCTTGGTATCTTCTCTGTAATGTCGTTTATATACACCAGGAAGAGTGTAGGTGGCAGTACTCCCCCTTGGGGTACTCCCTGCTCGAGTGTCACCTTTTTGCTCATCTGCCCTTGTACTTGGACTCTGGCCGTTCTGTTTTTGAGATAGTGGTTGATCCATTTGTACATTTTCCCACAAACATCACTTCTTCTTAGCTTTCTTCTTTCTAGACTTTGTCAAATGCCTTTTCCAGGTCCACCCAGACCGCTACTGTGTGTTTCTGTGCCTGGTAGGCATCTTCTATTTCCTGGGCTATGAGGATGACCTGGTCCTCAGTGGATCTGTGCTGTCTGAAGCCTTCGTGCTGTGGAATTAGTATTCGTTTTTCTTCCAGATGCCACATCAGTCTGGTGTTTATCATACGTTCCATCAGTTTGCCGACACAGCTCAGTAGGCTGATAGGCCTGTATCCATTTTGATCTGTTTTGTCTTTTCCTTTTTTTGGTACTGGTACAAGTACTGCGTCTTTCCATGCCTGGGACAGTGATTCAATCTTCGTCTTCTTCGTTCATTCTCAATCTCCCACTACAAGCCCTGAAACGAACGTTGCATGTCGCAGGATATTGTCCGGAGAACGGAATGCGGTGTGTCATGCTTTACAACTTGACTGTGATATCCGCACTTTTTTGGTCATGACTGACTATATGATGATATGTTATGGAATAAAAACAAATATTTAAAAAACAGATTGTCTCACTCGTTGTGGCGTTGTCTTTTCACTTATCTGTGTTGCAGGAGATGACCTTCAGCAAGCCTGATCTGGCCATTCAGTGTACATCTCCACCTTGCTCGGTCTGCAGCTCCGTCATCCCATGATGTCAGATTCATGTCCATGGTCTTCATATCACACTTCCACACATTTTCACATCTTTGAACCTCAACTGAGGTCGGCCGACTGTTATCGTGCATTTGCTAACTGTCCATAGATAATATATTTTTGAATGTGGCTATCTTCCATGTGACGAACATGACCAAACCATGGCAGTTGTTGCTGCACAAGTAGAGTGTTCATGCTTAGAAGACCAGTGTGAGAGCGCATCTCTGTATTTGCCTTTCTATCGCTCCATGTATATTCAAGAATGGATAATAGGCACCGTATGTGGAAGGTATTAAGCTTGTTTGGTATAAGTTGTCCAAGTCTCACTGCCATACAGAAGTGTGATTACAACACATAAGTAGTCCAAGTCTCACTGCCATACAGAAGTGTGATTACAACACATAAGTAGTCCAAGTCTAACTGCCATACAGAAGTGTGATTACAACACATAAGTTGTCCAAGTATCACTGCCATACAGAAGTGTGATTACAACACAGGCATTGTATGCAATGCATTGGTTTTAATTGCCAGTTTCTCACTACACAGAACGGAGGGGCAGGAGCATTCCTGAACCTACCAAATGGCAGAAAAATAACACTGTCATTCGCTACTGGTAAGTACACAAGCAATTTCAGAGCAGAGGCAGAGGCACTGAGGGCGGCAGTGGAAGCAATGGTAACACACAGTGAAAATGAGAGCCATATAGTCCTGCTGACATATGCTCTCGAAGTAGTCACAGCGCTAAAAAGCCAGAAAAACACTGAGCTTAATGACTTAAGAGCAGCACTCTGCAAACTGTGCCAGCAGTCCGCACCAAAAAGGGTAGTGGTACAGTGGGTTCCGTCACACTGCAACATCCAAGGCAACGATGAGGCAGACAGACTGGCAAAAGAAGGTGCAAGGCTACCACAAACAGATACCAGTATGACGTACGAAGAGTCAAAACGGCTTATCAAAGCCAGATACATGACCAAATGGGAAACCGAACATACTGGATACACCAAAAACGATGCCTATTACCAGTTGAACCGAAGAGAGCAGGTCGTTGTCTTCAGACTTCGCACTGGCCACAACAGACTGAGGTACCACCTATTCAACAAATTGAAGATAGGGTGTACCGACGAATGCCCGTGCGGTACTGGTAAAATGACCACTGAACATCTGCTGCAGAACTGCCCGACATACGAGGATCAGAGAGAGCAGATGTGGCCATTGCCAGTGGAACTGCAAGACAAGCTCTATGGTAGTGGCGAGAGTCTCAGGATGACCGCCGCTTTTTTCGAGAAAATAATGGTTACTGTCTGACTGTGTACGCAGAAGAAGACGAATTGCCAGTTTCTAGTTTTAACAAAGACGCGTTAGGAAGCTAGCAAATGTAGCAGCAGCTTTGTATCGATGCTAAGACTTGACGTGGCATTTACTTCCTGTCCCAGGATATTTGTTTTGTTGAGACGTATTGTGACATCAAAATCTTTGCAAGCCTATGAGAAACGATATATCAATCCCTGAAGGCCCTGCTGACTGTGGATAACAATTGCATCATCTTGGCGAAAAGCAAGTCCCTGAAGGGGATCTCCCTTATCTTCGATTTTGACTTGAGCCTTTGCAAGATTAAACATCCTACCACCCGTCCTAGTGTAAAGGCATATTGCATCTTTAGTGTTACCAAATGCAAGTTCAGTAACAGAGCAAAAAAGATTTCGAACAGTGTCGTGGCCAGAACACAGCACTGCTTAACACCACTTAGAATTCCTAATGGATATGATATGCTATCATCAAACTAAACTGTTCCTGTCATGCTCTCAGTGAACAATACTATTAGTCACAACAGCTTGTTAGAGCAGTCTATTTTGGAGAGGATTTTGAAGAGACCATCCTTACTAACCAAATCAAATGTTTTTGTCAGATCAATGAACGCAACATGCAATGGGTGGTTCTGCTCACATAGCTTTTCCTGAAACTATCAAAGAGATCACGCAGGTGAAGCAGAAATCAACTGCCTACTTTACTGTCATATCGAGTATGATGATAGGGATTGAGACGGTCACAGTGGCCCTGACGTGGTTGGTAACGCAACCGGTGACTCACGCATCGATACTGTCAGACTCGCAGGGCATACTCCGCAAGATAGAACGATGCATGCTAAGAAGGGAGTCTATTCTTAACAACACTGGAAGACAAGGTGTCACATGTAGCTACTGCCCGGGACATGAAGGCGTATGTGGCAACCAAAGAGCTTATGCAATTTTGGAGCAGGCTGTGGTGAACGACACGGTGATGGCGAGAGACAGGGTTGAGTTGAAAAGGGCAGTCATGGACAGTCTACAGAATGATGAAGAGACAGGGAGTCGCAATATTATGTATGTGTAGAGAATGATAGAGTGACTATGGGAGAAGCGAGAATATGTGTTCTGTCTGGAAAGATCCGAAATCAACACCTGCCTGTGACTCTGAGTATATATATATATATATATATATATATATATATATATATATATATATATATATATATATATATATATATATATATATATATATATATATATATATATATACGATTTGCTGGCTGCTCAAACGGAGAACGGAGAACGGCGAACGGAGCACTTACATAAATGTCCCCTGTGTGATGATGTTGGTTCCTAGATTAAAGAATTAAATCTCCGTCACTAAATAATTAAGAAATCCAATTTCCAAGTCACTCAAAGCAATCAAGGAGTATTGCCACTGCCCATGTGTTAACTTGTATGTTTATAGATAAAACAGCTTAACATATAAGCGTTCTCCAATTGTACAACTTGGACGGGGAAAACGAGAAAGAAAGATATATATATATATATATATATATATATATATATATATATATATATATATATATATATATATATATATATATATATCTTTCTTTCTCGTTTTCCCCGTCCAAGTTGTACAATTGTAGAACGCTTATATGTTATATATATATATATATATATATATATATATATATATATATAGAGAGAGAGAGAGTAAGAGAGAGATAGAGAGAAACACATGAAGTTTGGACTTGCATTGTTTATAACATTGATGTTTTCGTGTTAGATACGTGTCGTCAAATGTTACTCTACTATGAGAACATGCTATAACAGCATGTTTCTCTCTCGGTATATCGACGTATAGCTCGGTAAATAAGCATGCCAAGTGTATACATATTATATCTTCGGCGGCAACATGTAACATCCACTTGACTATTTTATTGATTATTCTTTTCTTTGATCTCTGTTTAAATACTTGTTGCATTTATCAAATCTCACTTAACTTGTCCATACACTTGTATCGTTACGCATTTGGTGGAACACAATTGATGTCCATTAAACTATTGTGTTGCATTGGTTGTGATCTAGGGTAGTTGTCTCGCCGCAGCGACTCAATTTCAACCAGTGTTCGTAAAGCGATCTCAGTCCCGCCAGGCGGAGCGATAGCGCGGGCTTGCGGAAAACGCTCGCCTGCCTTTCCACGTAGAGCGAATTGGGTGCGGTTTGTTGCAGCGGCTCCTCCACCGAGGTGCGCTGGTCTGGTCCGTATCAGGAAACGTGGTCCGTCCGTGGTGATTTATCTAAGGCTTATAGCAGAGCTCGACAGTACGTCTCGCTGGTGGTCCGACTCTCGCAAAGAGCTTGTGAAGCTTATGAAGCTTGCAAAGCATGACTCTGTATGTACTGCTCATGTAACAGTAAATACAGATATTCATTGATGCATTTATACTTTCTAAAACGTAACCAACTCCACCAATTACAATTGATATTTTAAAATTCGTTCCATCTAATAACAACTCTGGCAAAAAGGCCAACGCCATCATACTGCTGCTAACAGGGACAAAGCAAGCAATAAATACAACTGAAATCAATACCACCATTTTAGCTGCTTTCTGGTTCCGGATTGAAACTCTGTCATTTTTTAGATGAGCAGCGACATTATTTCTCCAACTTGTGTTACTACGAAGTGTGTATGTAAGTATTATGGTACAAACAATAATGATAATAAATGTGCAGTAAGGAATAGAAAAGTTGTTAATAACGAAAGCTATGTTTTCAACCAGTTGTCGATCTCCCGTAGATACAAGACCTAAAATCGTCTTGTTAAATAATAGAGAATATGTCATGCCCAATCTGTTAACCACGTATATCGGGGTTCCACTGCAGAAAGAGACGAGGGATACCAATACAACCACCACTGTCGCACGTTTTGGAGTAATTATACTTTTGACCTGAATGAAAAGAAATGAAAGTATCTTAAATATGCCGTTTATTGTTGGTTTCATTACATGATACGACAACTGGTACATATATACAATAATAACAAGTCCTTACTTGCAACATCTAGTACAACACAATAATGACGGCCCCTTTTCATGTATATTTGTCAGTTCATTTAGTTATATTAATTATCTCAAATATGTCTACCTGATTATCTCACCTGTGCAGACAATATTTAAATAACTTATCGTAACTTGTCATAATGACATCTTAAGCAGTGGGCTGTGTAGCTAAATATGCGTACATCACAATATTTGTAAACTGTTACAACCAATCGGCACGTAGGTCTATGTGTAAGGCGTGTAGGTGCAAGTAGGGCCATGCGTTCAAATACCGGACGAGATGTAACATGGTGTAGTCACAGCACTAAAAAGCCAGAAAAATGCTGAACTTAATGATTTAAGAGCAGTACTCTGTCAACTATGCCAGCAGGCCGCACCAAAAAAGATAGTGGTGGAGTGGGTGTCATCTCACTGCAACATCCAAGGCAACGAGGAGGCAGACAGACTGGCAAAAGAAGGTGCAAAACTACTACAACCAGATACTAGTGTGACATACGAAGAGTCAAAACAGCTTATTAGAGCTAGAAACATGACCAAATGGGAAACAGAACATACTGGCTACACAAAAAACGATGCCTATTACCAGTCGAACAGAAGAGAGCAGGTCGTGGTCTTCAGACTTCGCACTGGCCACAAGACTGAGGTACCACCTATTCAACAAACTGAAGATAGGTGGCACTGACGAATGCTCGTGTGGTACCGGGAAAATGACCGCTGAACATTTGCTGCAAAACTGCCCGACATACGAGGATCAGAGAAAGCAGATGTGGCCATCACCAGTGGCAACACTAGACAAGCTCTATGGCAGTGTCGACAGCCTCAGGATGACCGCCGCTTTTTTCGAAAAAAATAATGGTTACTGTCTTACTGCGTACGCAGAAGAAGAAGAAGAAGAAGAAGCATTGGTTGTGGAAGCCCGCGTTGTTGGAGGACTTACTTAATGTCAAATAGCAAATTGCCAAGCGGAATTTCTCGTGCCGTGTTGTCATTTTTTTTAAATGCGTGCGCTTGTATCGATATTGAATTAGAGTGTACACGTTCCGATAGTGAATTAGAGTGTACCTGTATCGATAGTGAATTAGAGTGTACCTGTGTCGATAGTGAATTAGAGTGTACACGTTCCGATAGTGAATTAGAGTGTACATGTATCGATAGTGAATTAGAGTGTACACGTTCCGATAGTGAATTATAGTTTACCTGTATCGATTGTGAATTAGAGTGTACACGTACCGATAGTGAATTAGAGTGTACACGTACCGATAGTGAATTAGAGTGTACACGTTCCGATAGTGAATTCGAGTGTACCTATATCGATAATGAATTAGAGTGTACCCTAGTGATAGGACGTACCCATCTAACTTTAATAATACATTTAATCTGTGTTGGTATTTTTTGATATTGCTTGATTGATATAGTTAGGTATACACTATTTTCTATACTTTATTTGTTATTGCTTGTCTGATGTTTTTGTCATACTGAAGTCGTAAAAGAAACACAGTAACATTGCATTATTACTCCTTTAATGAATTATCCCAGCTCGGTTATTGCAATTTCAAGTCTTTACCTGAGCCAATTCCAGGTCGGATGTTCCAGCTTCAAGATTACGTAAACAAAATTTAAGTAGCTGATATGAATATTTACATGTTTAAAACTAGCCTGCTTAGGGACAATAAAGGTGTTCATCTAACTAACAGTAAAAGGTGACCTGGTACAATATCATGCCAACACTGCCAAGAAATAATGTTCAGTGTGTTAATTGTGTTGATGTTTCACATGTCTACACATGTTCCTCGCAATGTATGCTATTTAGTTTTCATTTTTTGAACAGTTGATTTTTTTCTACCCTGTTTCCATTATAATGTACGCTGGACAGATATTTGCCGAAAAGCTTGCAAAGCATGGCTCTGTATGTACTGCTCATGTAACAGTAAATAAAGATATTCATTGATGCATTTATACTTTCTAAAACGTAACCAACTCCACCAATTACAATTGATATTTTAAAATTCGTTCCATCTAATAACAACTCTGGCAAAAAGGCCAACGCCATCATACTGCTGCTAACAGGGACAAAGCAAGCAATAAATACAACTGAAATCAATACCACCATTTTAGCTGCTTTCTGGTTCCGGATTGAAACTCTGTCATTTTTTAGATGAGCAGCGACATTATTTCTCCAACTTGTGTTACTACGAAGTGTGTATGTAAGTATTATGGTACAAACAATAATGATAATAAATGTGCAGTAAGGAATAGAAAAGTTGTTAATAACGAAAGCTATGTTTTCAACCAGTTGTCGATCTCCCGTAGATACAAGACCTAAAATCGTCTTGTTAAATAATAGAGAATATGTCATGCCCAATCTGTTAACCACGTATATCGGGGTTCCACTGCAGAAAGAGACGAGGGATACCAATACAACCACCACTGTCGCACGTTTTGGAGTAATTATACTTTTGACCTGAATGAAAAGAAATGAAAGTATCTTAAATATGCCGTTTATTGTTGGTTTCATTACATGATACGACAACTGGTACATAGATACAATAATAACAAGTCCTTACTTGCAACATCTAGTACAACACAATAATGACGGCCCCTTTTCATGTATATTTGTCAGTTCATTTAGTTATATTAATTATCTCAAATATGTCTACCTGATTATCTCACCTGTGCAGACAATATTTAAATAACTTATCGTAACTTGTCATAATGACATCTTAAGCAGTGGGCTGTGTAGCTAAATATGCGTACATCACAATATTTGTAAACTGTTACAACCAATCGGCACGTAGGTCTATGTGTAAGGCGTGTAGGTGCAAGTAGGGCCATGCGTTCAAATACCGGACGAGATGTAACATGGTGTAGTCACAGCACTAAAAAGCCAGAAAAATGCTGAACTTAATGATTTAAGAGCAGTACTCTGTCAACTATGCCAGCAGGCCGCACCAAAAAAGATAGTGGTGGAGTGGGTGTCATCTCACTGCAACATCCAAGGCAACGAGGAGGCAGACAGACTGGCAAAAGAAGGTGCAAAACTACTACAACCAGATACTAGTGTGACATACGAAGAGTCAAAACAGCTTATTAGAGCTAGAAACATGACCAAATGGGAAACAGAACATACTGGCTACACAAAAAACGATGCCTATTACCAGTCGAACAGAAGAGAGCAGGTCGTGGTCTTCAGACTTCGCACTGGCCACAAGACTGAGGTACCACCTATTCAACAAACTGAAGATAGGTGGCACTGACGAATGCTCGTGTGGTACCGGGAAAATGACCGCTGAACATTTGCTGCAAAACTGCCCGACATACGAGGATCAGAGAAAGCAGATGTGGCCATCACCAGTGGCAACACTAGACAAGCTCTATGGCAGTGTCGACAGCCTCAGGATGACCGCTGCTTTTTTCGAAAAAATACAGGTTGACGTCTGATAGCGTACGACGAAGAAGAAGAAGAAGAATGAAGTGTTATGGTTATCGATTAAACTGGCAGAATTAGTCAATTATAGTGCCATTAAGTATTTTTTGCTTCTTCTTGGATATGTGTATGTTTTTGCATAAACAAATCCTACTAATTTAATTAATGTTATTGATTTCAAGAGACAAAATACGTAACGACGACATTCGAAGTATGGCCGGCACTACGTCGTGTGTCGAACACATATCCAGGCAGAAAGTATGTTGGTTTGGTCAGCTCATGAGAATGCAACCTCATAAACTTCCACTAATGGCTTCCAACGCTGGCAAGGAAGCGACCGCGAGGTAGGTGGATAGATGACATTAGTGGGATTGTGCAGTGGTAAGGGCTCACATTAACTTACGCAACGCACTTAGCGCAGGATAGACGACTTAAGCTCCCCACGGCGCTTAACGGTATAAGTGGAATGAAAACTAACTAACTATTGACATCACAAATATAATTTTATTGTGCACATACAAACGAGCATTTTAAGAAAAATTAATGAAAGTGTATATAATCATTCTTCAGACACTAGATGAGTATTTGCATATAGAATATAATATATAAGTACAAAATTTGATGTGTTTCACGAGCGAGCGTTTATTTAAAGCTAAACTAACTATAGCAAGATAACACTATACACCATGACATCACACGTGCAACATTTGTTGACAATAATAACACATGACAATTTGATACATTTACAAGAATATACGGGGCAGACTATGTTGCGGAAATCACACTGTCATGGATAATTAGCAAATGATTCTGTCAAACCACACATAGATGAATTGAAGATGATTCACCGTTTCGTTCCACATAATATTACTATCCGATGATGTTCAGTGACATGTTCAGGAGATATCACGATACGAGAATTTGCACTGATATGTTCACGGGCTATCACAACCCGGAGACGTACACTGTCATGGTCACGTGATATTAACTTCCAGGAACGTGTACTGACATCCATAGGCAGTATCACCATACATCAACTTGCTTTGACATGTACATGTAGTATCATCTTCCACCAGCTTGCACTGATATGTACATGTAGTATCGCCATCCAGCAACGTGTACTGACATGTACATTACTATCACCATGCAGCAACGTGCAATGCCATGTACATTGTTATCACCGTCCAGAAATGTGCACTGACAAGTACATATATTATCACCATCCAGCAACGTGTACTGACATGTA
The DNA here is from genome assembly GCA_036924085.1 of Ariolimax columbianus. Classification (NCBI taxonomy): domain Eukaryota; kingdom Metazoa; phylum Mollusca; class Gastropoda; order Stylommatophora; family Arionidae; genus Ariolimax; species Ariolimax columbianus. The sequence goes on from JAVGWX010000007.1 coordinate 10,083,245, forward strand.
CACTAGTATCACCATCCAGCAACTTGCACTGACTTGCACATGTATTATCACCATCCATCAACTTGCACGCACTGACATGTACATTAGTATCACCATCCAGCAACGTGCACTTATATATACATTAGTATTACCATCCGACAACGTGCACTGACATGTACATTAGTATCACCATCCAGCAACGTGCACTGACATGTATACTAGTATCGCCATCCAGCAACGTGCACTGGCATGTACATTGGTATCACCGCCCATCAACTTGCACGCACTGACAGTTAGATTAGTATCACCATCCAGCAACGTGCACTGACATGTACATTAGTATCACCATCCAGCAACGTGCACTGATATATACATTAGTATCACCATCCGACAACGTGCACTGACATGTACATTAGTATCACCATCCAGCAACGTGCACTGACATGTATACTAGTATCGCCATCCAGCAACGTGCACTGGCATGTACATTGGTATCACCGCCCATCAACTTGCACGCACTGACAGTTAGATTAGTATCACCATCCAGCAACGTGCACTGACATATACATTAGTATCACCATCCATCTACGTGCACTGACATGTAAATGAGTATCACCATCCAGCAACGTGCACTGACATATACATTAGTATCACCATCCAGCAACGTGCACTGACATGTATATGAGTATCACCATCCAGCAACGTGCACTGACATGTACATTAGTATCATTGTCCATCAACTTGCACGCACTGACATGTACGTGAATTATCACCATCTAGCAACTTGCACGTGTATGTTCCAAATCATATGATTTACCGATGATGTATGATATTAACCATTTGCATTATTGTTAGAAGATTAAAGTCGCTTTATTCGTTTCAACTCGAATGTTACTGATGTGAAAACGTGTGCTGAGACAAGATATGTGCATGTGTACTAAAAAGCACCGTAATGTCACTTGATGGAATATGTTAATCAATGCTGCAAGCCATTTCGGTTGTTCCCCTTGTTTTTGTTTTTAGAATGCTCTCTAGCCTAACATTTGTTTTAATGTACATTTCAATTGATTGTTTTCGTGTCTCAGAAATAGTTGTACGTTGTAAGAAACGATACGGGGGTCTCAGTAATCTTATGCGAAATGCATTTTCCGATGGTTGCAAAGTCTAATTATGTCATTGCATGATGCCGTACAAAGGACACACGTGTACTGACAGTTTTGAGGTCGTCATATATTCTGTTCTCTGACCTTGGAAAGGATGTTTCGCATCGCGTTCTGAGCACGTTGTGCGACAGGCGGAACGGTTGTGTATACTCACCTACCAAGAAGTGACATCAATGTTGAGGTTATGTCCTTAACTGCCTTGCTAAATAATCTACCGTACAATAAAAAGCTATGTTATGGGGGTATGAAATGCACAGTGCAGCAAGACGGTCAGGAATCTGAGACCGTTGACATAAACAATAGGGTTAAACAAGTCTATGCGCTGCCTCCGACTCTGATCGTAAGTTTTGTTGCTGTTATGTGAAAAAACAATACTGAAATAAACTCTTCCCATATGCCAGATCAAACGAATTATTATACAATGTAACTATAATATTTCCAAAAATGAAGAAATGGGATAGTGTCATTTGGGATATGCTCTTCGCAGACGATGTCGCATAGGTCACATGTTCGGAGACCAAGCTCCATTCACTCAAAAAATGATTCTCGTAATCCTGTGAACTGTTTGAATACCATATGTTTTCGAAAACCTAAAGTGATAGCACAGGGTGCATATCCTTCAGGCATTGCCCTATTCGGTGAAAATCTAGATGCATTTACGAATGTCCCATACATTGCAGATGGTAGAAAAACAATGTGCTGACCATCACCACACATTCTAATGTGAACGAATCCTATATGCATAGTACCATACTCTATGACAGCAAATCATGGATGCTACATGCCTCGCACACATACAAGACACAATGCATTCAATATACACTTTTTGAAACGCAACAATAGTTAGAAAATGACACTAAAACAAAAACTGATCCTTCTTTCGATGTCAGGAAGTGTGCAAGCATCACTTTGATTTGAGACTTCTTAAGATTCTGATTGAGCAGCTAACCTTGCCTCATATAACCGGTATGCATGACAGTAGCAGTGCCATGCACATATTTAAAGTATATAAAAAGTATAAAGTAACGTACCGGTATAAAATTATGTTTGACACAATTGGTGAATGTGGAGGCCATAACATCATTCATTTAGTGCAGCCCTCATGCATATTGAAATTTCCGGACAATGAAATGCACTTGGCGGGACAACCAAACGTCCATATGATTTGATAGAGATCAGTTCTGCTGGCAGTGTAAACAATCGCAAAGACGACAATACCTAGGTACTGGTTGACATTCTCCTGGAGGTGACGTCAAGGAAATATGTCATCAAATACTCCCAAAGAAACTCGAAATACACACTGTCTCTGTGAGTAAGTCCCGCTTAGATGGCCATTTTGAATGTTTAGTAATAATCGGCCTAGAACGTTACCCCCAAAAAGAGTATTAAAGTGCCCATATGATTGTCGCAGTGATGGCGATTACTCTTTTGCCACTAAATATGCGCTATGGCCACATCTGTCATCTTGTGTGGACATTGTTAGTATTTCGAAATGCAATCCGATTTTGAAGAAACGCAGTACTGCACACTTTGAAAATGACAGCAGCGAGGGAATCTAACTCTGGGCCTTGTCTTTGAACTTCGAGCTAATTCTTCTTTTGACCCCAGCCCCTCTAGGCCCGAGTTCAAGACCCTAGCTAATTGCAAATGTAGACATACGATCTATGTATTGCTCATAGATGATGAACATATACTTGATGATTTGGCAAAGTACACCGTCCACCACTCCAAAAATGTGAAAGTTGTCAATCAATATTGACTTGCCGTCAACACTAAGAACATGAGTTAAATTATTGAATTGGAGTGGGTGGGGGCTGGTTGGACGAGATGAGTGTATACCACCTACTGGGCACACTCGGATTTCGTGAAACGATTTGAATTCGCTTCCCCTTGAATCTCAGATCTGGATCAAAATGCTGAGCAGCGCATGAGCTGCAGTGGTCAGCGACCCATAGCTGACTGCTAGCGTCAGGGTCAGCGAACCATAGCTGCCAAGACCCTTCTACACCTCCACGCGGTGATCCTGGATAACAGGCTGCAGCAGGGCAGACTGGCTAATGAGAAGGGATTGAAGAGGGAATGCTAACCAGGTACTCAAAAAATTATTGCTGAAGTCGGATGTGTTGGACCGTAAGGTACAAAAATCGCAGCAAAGCTGTAAACTACGACACAACGCATTCCGTTCTCTGGACTACATTCCGCTACTTAAGCTTTTTCAGGGTTTGTTAGCGGGAGATTGAGAACGAACGAAGAAGAAGAAGAAGAAGAAGAAGAAGAAGAAGAAGAAGAAGAAGAAGAAGAAGAATCTCAGCCTATTTGTCGAGAAACCTAGTACGATGCATTAACATGAACCTTCTCGGGCACCAACATACTTCTGATAGTGAATACCGTCCCAATGGATGGCAAGGAAGGATTGCATTGGAGTTTCCTGGACAAGCAGTCTTTTTCATACAACATGATCCCATTTTTGTCGAGTTAGTCATTTTGCTCAAAAACTACCTTTCAGTGAGGTAGACTTCATCCGGTAAGGCGACTTATTTATTTTCACCAGCAGTGAGTGGGCTTCATTTTTCGTTTGCCGTCTTTTAAAATCCCCTGGTAAAGGTATCCATGTGTGACGTGCTTTGTAGATTGTATATGTTGAACCTATGCACAGGTGTCCGCCCTTGATAACTACATAAATAATCTACACGAATATAGACTTAAAGACAATGTCCGTGCATCACTAAGCGCTACATGTGACCTAAGTCACATGAACATTTAGTTCATATTTGCTTATAGTGATAACATAGTCGATTTGATTTAGATGATGGTGCATTAATGATTGTTGGTTTTTGTGTTTTCAATTGTTTTTTGTTAGGTACATGCAGCCTAAACATAGTGGTCGTCATAGAATGGACATGGACGACACATGATCTCAGCTACGTTTTCCCATTAGTGATGTACTTACTTATGTCATGAGCTTAATATACTTTCCTCACTGGAATGATGCTCAGAACCTGCGCTAGTATTACAGTCGCGAGGGATTACGTACTTGTCGGACTGAAATGACGGACATAATGAGAGTGTACATATTTTCAATATAGTAAACGGTATCAACCACGACCGTCCAGTATGCAAGCTCTCAAACTACGAGTGCCTTCATTGGTTGCGACTTGTCAACCTTGGCAACCCAGACGGTTGCGAGCTTTCAAAGTACTGCAGATAAAAGCGTTCATCTTTAAACAATGATTTTCCTTACTCCCATTGTTGTTTGAATCGAACCGGCATTCCATTTTATTGGTTCTTTATTTTATATTTTATGAAAGCTAGAGGTTGTTATGACTGTGCTAATTTAGTTTTATCTGAACATGTTATTAACCACTATTTCTTTTTGTAGTTGTTTGATAATCACAATGATGCATTTTCATGTTTCCCACATGTTTCTCAATGATACATTTTTTCAGGCCTAATTGCTTCGCATGTCTCATATAGACGCAACAATCACACCCCGTGTGTCTAGCTGTAGTGCTCGAATCGCAAGTAACTCCGTTAGGTTTAACTGTGTAAATGAATACGACCAAAGAATGTTGATCGTATCTAGATTCGAATGGTCTGGTTAACTTGATCACGATGCTATTGTGAGATAATGGTTGCGGCAGATTAACATGGGATCGCCTCTTAAAATACTAAGTGACATCTATGCTTTTTTCTGCTTGATATATTCACAGCCATTTCCAAGTAATTGATACTGCCATGGCTGATGGATGGCACGCACAGGCAACCTTTTTGTCGTATGTTGATTCATCAACTGATGTGACGTACGTGTTTGAAAGGTTTAGCTACTTTTGATATTTGTCTCACACTCGTATTGTCCACTATGACCATGGTTCATTCACTTCTCTGTTGTGAGACCATGTGAATTGTCCTACTTAAGGCTACACATTGCATTATGGATGAACGTGTTCAAAATTAGGTTTTCTTTTGTAGAGTGGGCATTGGTCACACGACACACACACACACACACACACACCCACACACACCCACACACACACGCACACACACGCACGCTCACACGCACACACACGCACGCTCATTCGCACCCACGCACCGACGCAAGCACTCACACGCACACGTACACGCACGCACACACACGCTCACGTACACGCACGCGCACGCACACGCACGCACAAGCACACGCACACGCGCACGCGGATATTGAAGCTGAGACGTACATGTGACGTGCATAACGTTACCCCATGTGAGGAAATGTGAAACTTAGACTTCATCATATATATTCCATTTTCCATTTTTCATTTGATATACTGCAATGTGAATCAAATTACAGTCCTTTGTCTCACATTTTACACGTTCATTTCGTTGTTGGTTTCACGAGATCCGCAATCGATGGAGGTCACAATTACATATTGGTCTCAGTGCAACTGGTTAATTCCTTTATTTTCAGAGTTCCAAATTTATTGACCACACCTTGATTACCTTAATTCGTTCTCCATATCCGTACAGTTAGTTGGATGCTTCTGTCAATCGTATTTGATGAATCTAACAATACCATTGCTAGTCTGACTGTTTCTACTTCGTGTTCTTATACTACTGACTTGAAATACAAATAAGCTAATATTAAATGATGCAGCACGCTAATGCATCATGGCAACAGTGCTAACCATTTTCAATAGTTTGGTCCACGGTTTCTATTTTGCCTAAAGCTATCGCGCATATATTAATTTATCATATTCGTTTTTGTGATCAACCCGTACTAGATGCACCTCGTTTTGAGTATTTATAAACCTTCTACGAAACATTATTTGCAAACATTTTCTCGTATCTGCAGTACTGACTGGGAGTTTGTCATACATGATATTTCTTTCTGTCATGACTTCTAACTGCTTCTTCATTAACAGTTGTCATTTTCTTGGCTAAGGTACTTCAGCTGATTTCATTATGCTATTATTTACTGATCAAATAACTCGTAAATCGTGCATGTCTTTCGTTGTGCGTCATATGGTGTAAAGTTCAGTACGCATACTTTAGACCAAGAAAGAAAACACTGGATTACAGTCGTCCTTATTTTGCATGACTTGTCTAATATTGCTAAATTATGATATCTATAAGTACCTGGTATTTATCCCTTCACGGTGAATTTGTTTATGTACCGGTTCTCCACGAGATACCGTATGCTAACGCATACATCAATATTTTACTTTCAACGTTAGGTAACATTACACAATATAGTGTAACGATTTCAGTTCAACTCGTTCGTGCCGCCCGACCCCAGTGGCAAGTCAAGGTCAAGACGACTAGGGCGCGACTACGAGATGCAGGGTACTCCGCATCAAGCACTCGTGAAAATGACTGATGACGAGGCCGAAGTCTTAACCACTTCGCCACGGAATCCCATATATATATAAGCCAGTTGCGATCGTCCATTATTTGTTTGTATGTCGGTTCTTCTACGTATTTGTCAAAGCAGCGGGATATGTAATTTCATTAATCATTCCTTAAAAATCGATACTGCATGTCCTTGACCCTGGTTGTTAGAACAGTTTTTAAAAAATACATAATTTACTCTATGACGAACATTTTTCAAATATTTTCAAAAGCTGCCTTTATACTCACAATTGTTCTGCTCTACATAACATAATATATTGAACTTTCGCTTGATGATTGTTACATTGGCTCATCTGGTTCTGCTTAAACATATTTCCAGACAAGGCTATTTTGGTGACTAACATTTCTTGTAGAAGCATCTTTTTTTTAAAATTCTGCCTCTCTTATTAGTGCTCTATTACTTGTCTCAATGACTTCAATTTCTATTCGCCGGTGTCACTGACGTTCTGTAACGTCTCTTTCAGGTTTATTCGGTTGAGGTGAAGGACAAGTTATTTGTGCAATGCCGTGTCTGTTTTGATCCACAATCCAATAGTACTAACGCGTGAAAACCGTATTGCATTGCTGTGTCCATCCATGAGTCGGAATAATTCATGGTCACTAACCTCATCTGAATTGTTCTTCGTGCTGGGTCCTAAATCAAAGATGTCGTTTTGTTACTTCGAATCCGCGGGAGATGCACTCTGGAATATAGTGCAGTATATCATCTACACACCTTATTTGTTTTGTTAGTTAGTTAGTTAGTTTTTATTCAGCGTGTGCCGTTTAGTGTCGTGGAGAGCTTGTATCATCTATTCTGCGCCAAGTGCGTTGCGTCGGTCAAAGTGAGCCCTTGTCTTTGCACAATCACTATAATGTCGTATATCCACCTACCTCGCAGCCGTCCCCTTGCCCTGCAAGCCAGATCTACCAGCATTGTAAGCAATCAGGGAAAGATGATGAGGGTGCATTCTCATGAGATTACCCAACCAACTTATTTTTTGCTCGGAAATGTATTCGCACAAGACGTAGTGCCGACCATACTTCGAATGTCGTCATTCCGCATTCTGTCTCTTCTGGTAACACCGATGACTTCCCCCAAACACTTCATTTCACAAGTCGAAATTCTGCTCTCACGAGCCCTTGAAAGAGGTTATGTTTGGCACTGGTAGCACAAAATCGACATCAATATACTTTTTTGTTTTGTTAACAACAACAAAATAATTAAAACAAGTGTTGGAAATATAACAAATCATTAAAAAAACGATTAGCATATTCTCACCTTTAACGGTACAGCTACACACAAGCATCTCTCTAACGTAATCATAGCTGTAATACAGCCACTAACTCGAGTGAACGAAAAATGGATCATCCCAGATGTCAGGTAACAAAAGGCTACAGGGTCGAATGACAGATCAGCTGATGTGACTGACATTGTAACAAAAACGCAGGTACACATCATCGACACAAGACTGCCTAGATCAGCGAATGATAAACCTGAATAGAAAGATAATAATAATAATAATAGTTTAGTAATATGAAGTGAAGAACGAAAATCAGCTACTTGAAGTTTTGCATTAATTGTATAATGAAACAACATACTTTCCACACATCCGTAAATGCATAAAGACACCAGTATGTTGCCAATGCATCTATCCTAAATAAAAATGACATTAATGATACAGTAAGACATGATACATGAAATTCGTGTTTGACGTGCTGGATAGGTGACAAGCAGAAGTAACAACAATATCGTTTACCAATGACCTTCTAGAGAACATCATTTATAGTGTAAGGCAATTGACTAATTCAGACATGATGAACGTGGTGGATTTTTATTTAAGTAGCAACACAGTAAATGCAACAATGTCTGATAACTTGCTCCACAACTTTTTATATCCACTTTCTGAGCATGTCATATCTTAAACTGTTAAACATTACAAACTGACGTGTCCTATAAAGGTATAGGTGATTTATCTTCAAGTTGATTTACTTAAAAGATTCGATTTGTATCGAGAAGTAGATACATATAGTTATTTTGGTCTAATCTATATGTATTCATATTTATACTTAATCTGACTTGGCTTAGTCGCTTCACATTCACGATGTGGTGTAGACGTTTGTCAGTCTATATTATTGTGGCTAAATGTTTCTATGAAAGTGGTAAACGATCACATGTTCAACACTCGTTGGTAGACGTTCATGACCTATCTTACACATTTCAGTATTATTTTTCTGTGTACATATCTTATACCCCGATATCGCTCATATTTTGTCATTGCTACACAACACTTTACTTTTATGTTCATCCTGAATTGCTGCAGTTAAACATCTAACTGACAACCTTGCTATTATTGTGGTAGTCTAGATTCTGCTGACTCAGTATGTCTCCAACATGAATGTGGTAATTACTAATCAAGCGAGAGACGGTATCCAATTGATCTATTACCTGTCAATTGCAATTGCCGAGTTAAGTGGATTTGCCTTAGTCCTTCTTTTCTTCACATTTAAGTGAAGATATGATGCTGATTGACATTCACAAACATTATTATGTCTGAGTAACAAAGCACATATATGAAAAATTGTCATTTACAGTCAATATATAAATATATATTTATATATATATGTATATATATATATATATATATATATATATATATATATATATATATATATATATATATATATGTATATATATATTTATATATATATATATATATATATATATATATATATATATATCTTTATTTATTGTTGTTTTGTGCGATTGTTCACAGTGAGTAGGTTACTCTTTTGTGCGCCATGAAATGGGCGTGAAGTGCCGGCGTTGCAGTAGCTTTCCTCACATCCCCAGTGCGCTGATGAAGGTGTACCGGGGTCCTCCATGCGGTCGCGCTATGCTTGTTTTCATTTGCGTGTCGCTCACTACTACGGAGACTACGTCGATTCCTCACCTTGTTAGCCAGGCTGTCATGGAAACAGCCTGTTTGCGGGAAGGGCTACGAGGAAGCCAAGGTGGGGGTCTTGTCCAGTATATTTTTCATGAACCTGACTAACATGTCTGATGAGTATATTTTGCTTGACTAGTCGTTAGTCTTTATTCCCGCATATATATATACATACACATATACATACACATATACATACACATATATATTGTTTTATTTATCGTTTCAGTGCATGGTGTGTGCATGAAAAATATAAAAACATCAAATACTGTATTTAGATTAAAGACTTTTCTAACGAAATCATTATGCATTGTAAAATGTGCCAATTAATCGATTTGTAGTATGGCCATAAATGAGTGCGTATTTTCCTTACATATGCACGTGCTCTTAAAATAAACACATTCTGTAAACTGATTCAGAAGATACTGTAGAGCATGTATATAACAAGTTTCACTTACATGAATTTACGCTAAAAGCTGTGCGCATCGAATATATTCTTAAATGCATTAATTTGTCTCTGCTCCAGTTATTGTCACGCTGCAGCACGTACTTGAATAATCTACGTATTGTTAGAATATGCATCGTTACATTAAGCCTCAACTACTTCATCGCCGAGGCAGTATCTACTTTATGCTTCCTTGACCGACATGTGTAACACAGAATGCGTATGTCCATATTCAACAGTTTCATTCGGCATATACAATAATGATACTAATTTTAATTATCTCATAATCAGATGTGATATAACATGTCTTACATACGTTTATAATTAATCCAAACTAGTTTTATTTCATTGGTGGCACGTAACATGAAAACATAATTCACTAATATATTTCAGTTAGAAAAATAATTAGTCCTTTTTTTAAAGAATGTCTTCTTCTCATTTAGTGAATGTGTCCGGAGTTGTTTAATTGCAGTTCATGCAAGCAAAAATGTAAATTCAGGGTAATAATTTGTGTCATCCAATTCATTAATGACATAAAATAACTACATGGAATGTAACATTATATTTATCAATTTACAATTACACATTTTACGTGATTTCACATAAATGAGAAGCATATTGGTACGGTACTATCTTCTTGTAAATCAGATCACAGTTTCGACCACGCCCAATCAACTCATCTGTAAATTGGTACATAACTAACTGTGCCGGAAAAGAAAGGCAGCGTGACAACAAACTGGACATACCATGTCAACGACACATTGAGACGTATCATAACAATGTCTCTAGCACTTTATCATCGACTGCATTATCTGATATGAGATTACCATCACATTCAAATGTATCAGAAGTATTTTATCTACTGTCTTGGACACCGATCCCCTAAGATAAAAACTTTTCCTAATGCATTGTTTACGTGTCTGAATTGTTTCCATCCCCGTAATATATAGTTATCAAAAACAAGCACTGAAATGATTACATGGACATAACACATATTCATTATTACTGCTCTACACATTATCCTATATACCTAGCAAAACTCATAACCATGTGCATTGCATTATTTCCATCCACACAAAATATAGTTATCATATACACATGTTGAAATGATTACATGATAATACAAAATAGGCATGTATACTGCTCTACAAATTATCCGATGAACCCAGAAAAACGCATAACGATATACATTTACAACGTTCTTAGAAGGCAAATTGTTCACGCATGGATCAATAAATCTTACTGCAAGAGTCGACATGAAACAATGTACACAACGATAGAGCTTAGTTTTTGGATACAATTTTACACCTAATAGGAATGAGCATATTGCTGGACCTCAGCTTTCCACAGTTATGTTTTGATTTTACAACGGTAGAGGCTATACTGACATCTGATCCACATTTAAAACAACGACGCAAAATAACAATATAATGTAACGAAGATGTAAACATTGCATTCATTGATCGTGAAAAACATTCGATACAGTAAGTCTTACTACGGTACCTGGATGATTGTGGTGGACAGTCCTAGCTACCTGATAAACGGCTGTTGGTGTGACGTGTGAACGTGTTTAAAGTCAATACCAGTGTAGAGAAAGTCCTGCGATCTCATTTATGCTCTTTAATATATATATATATAGACACAATCACATTGAGACAGCGAGAGCATGACCAAATGCAATGCACAGGCTGCTCTTTGCAAATAACAAATGTATGTTGTACGACGTTCTTCTTCATCGTCTTCTTCTTCTTCTTCTTGTTCGTACAATGTCAGACGTCAAGCTGTATTTTTTCGAAAAAAACAGCGGCCATCCTGATCCTGTCGACACTGCCATAGAGCTTGTCTAGTGTTGCCACTGGTTTTGACCACATGTGCTTGCTCTGATCTTCGTATGTAGGGCAGTTTTGCAGCAAATGTTCAGCGGTCATTTTCCCGGTACCACACGTGCATTCGTATGTGCCACCTATCTTCATTTTATTGAATAGGTGGTACCTCATTCTACTGTTGCCTGTGCGGAGTCTGAGGACCACGACCTGCTCTCTTCTGTTCAACTGGTAATATGCATCGTTTTTTGTGTAGCCAGTATGTTATGTTTCCCATTTGGTCATGTATCTAGCTCTAATAAGCCTTTTGGATTCTTTGTAGGTCATACTAGGATCTGGTTGTGGTAGTCTTGCACCTTTTTTTGCCAGTCTGTCTGCCTCCTCGTTGCCTTAGATGTTACAATGGGATGGAACCTACTGTACCACTACTCTTTTTGGTGCGGAATGCTGGCATATTTGACAGAGTACTGCTCTTAAATCATTAAGTTACGTATTTTTCTGGCTTTTTAGTGCTGTGACTACGGCAAGGGCATCTGTAAACAGTACTATGTGGATTTCATTTCTTTTGCCTGTCACCATTGCTTCTACTGCAGCCCTCAGTGCCTCTGCCTCCGCTCTGAAATTGCTTGAGTATTTTCCAGTTGCCACTGACAGTGTTATTTTTCTACCATTTGGTATGCTAAGGAATACCCATGCCCCTCCGTTTTGTGTTGTTTTTGTTACAGAACCGTCGGTCTATGCATGGGTCCAGTGAATGCTTGGGTGGTTTTTCGTTATGTACCTCAGGGTTATGTCTCTTCTTTCTTTTTCAGTCTAGCTGTTCTTTTTTCCAATACCTGGTATATTTTCTACCACCTCCGGAAATATATGCTGCCTCCAGGTAGGTTTGCGTACAGAAGGGATGGGTTTTAGTGTTGTACATGTGTTCATAGGGTCTTCGCTCATCTTTGCTTTGGCTATTTCTGCAAAGTTTCTCCGCTTTAATTTCCCATTTCCAAAATTATTCAGTCGCTGATGCATTGGATAGTCTGTCAGTCTTCTGAGTTTCTCTGCTTGCTGCTGGGCTCTGCAGTCTCTTCTATCGGTCATGGATTGCAGATTGGTAATTGTTTCAAGTTCTAAAATTGCCTTTGATTTCATGCCTCCTGTTATAACTATCATGGCTTGGTTTTGAAGTTTGTTAATTTTATCAAAGTTTGCCTTTGCTGCTGTTGTCCACGCCGCAATTCCATACTCGAGAACTGGTCTCATTTTCCAGTGTACAGTTTCTTTAGTATACTTTCCTCTGCTCCCCAGCTTGTGCCAGCAAATTTCCTCATGATTGTCATTCTCGCTCTGGCTCTCAATCGGTTTCTCTAGATCTGACTTTTCCATGTCATGCGCCGATCAAATATGGCTTCCAGGTAGTTCGGGTTGTCGTTTGGCCGCATATATTTGCCGTTAAGTCTTATTTTGTGTTTTGGGGGTTGTTTGAAAGCGAGAATATCGTACATGCTGTTTTTTCCTCATTTATTTTGACCAGCCATGAGTTCCCCACTGCTCCAGTGATAGTAGGGCATGCTGCATCCGATTAATTGCTATAGTGAGTTTCTTTTCAGAGGTCCACATAGCTAGATCGCAAACATGGAGATGTGGACTCTTCTTGGTATATTCTCTGTTATGTTATTTATATACACCAGGAAGAGTGTGGGTGACAGTATTCCCCCTTGGGGTTCTCCCTGCTCAAGTGTCACCTTTTTTGCTCATCTGCCCTTGTACTTGAACTCTGGCTGTTCTGTTTTTGAGGTAGTGGCTGATCCATCTGTACATTTTCCCCACAAACTTCACTTCTTCGTAGCGTGACTTTAAGTCCCTCTTTCCAGACCTTGGCAAATGCCTTTTCTAGATCCACCCAATCCGCTACTGTGTGTTTTTGCTCCTGGTAAGCATCCTCTATTTCCTGGGCTATGAGGGTGATCAGATCCTCAGTGGATATGTGCTGTCTAAAGCCTGCTTGCTGTGGAATTAGTGTGTGTTTTTCTTCCAGGTGTCACATCAGTCTGGTGTTTATCATATGCTTCATCAGTTTTCCTACACCGCTCAGTAGGCTGATAGGCCTGTATCTATTGGGTTCTGTTTTTATCTTTTCCTTTCTTTGGTACTGGTATAAGTACAGCATCTTTCCATGTCTGCGGTACAATACCCCTTTTCCAGTTTTAGTTCAGGACTGATAGTAACTTTATCTTTGCTGTTTGGCCCAGCCCCATAAGCATTTCAGTTGTTACGCCATCTTTTCTGGGCGATTTCTTTTTCTTTAAAATTATATTGCCTCTTCCATTTCATTGATTGTTAGTTTTGCCATCATGTGCTCCTCTGGTGCCGTACTGATGTTGTTGTGCTTCTTCTGTTCTTCATTAATGTCTGTATGCCTATTTGTAGGGACTTCAATGTGGTTTGCTCTGGCATAATGTTCTTTAAAGGCGTTTGCTCCTTTTTGTATAGTTAGCATGGTGTCGCCCTTCTTGATGGTAACTTGTTTATTTGATGGAGTTTCGTCATTCATGGCTCTGACTAACTTCCATAGTTTGTTCTCTTCTTAATCTAAAGTGAGGCTTTCTGTTTTGTTTTTCAACTATTTCTTGTTATTTGGTTAAGTGTTCTTGTGTATTTAACGACGTTCAAAAACAGTAATCTCACATTAAGGCTCTTTCGACAATCTGTCGTAATTGCAATATGCGAATTTAAGTATGCGAGGATATCAACTATGAGGAAGATCAGATAACCTGGCCCACTCAACATACGTTTAAACATCTATCGCACTTCAACAGACCCACCGGATCAGGTGTGTGACAGTATTTTTATCGAGAAATCGATATCAGCTATCAGAAAACATCTGTTTGACGTATCTGCTGTTACCACTGCTAAGACATCCGAGCATTAGTTTGGCAGCAAATCAGCAGCTGACAAACAATATTTGTATGCATGGTCTGTTCTATCAGTGTCAAACATGGCAAATGGGGGCACACTTACTATTTAAATGTGAAACCAAGTGTTTATGGAAGACCAGGTAAGATAAACTGCGAAGACAGTCAAAGTTTGATCGGCATTACGTATTGTTTTACGTATTACGGTATTAAGGTATTACGGAATTACGGTATTACGGCATTACATATTGTATTATACATTTTCATGCACACATATACACTGGAGTGAATCAGCGAGGTAGTTGAATACATGACATTATATCGTGATCGTGCTTAACACAACAACCAGTGCACGTACTTAGCGGAGGACAGACAACTTAAATTTTCCCGCATCGCTCAAAGGCATACGTTAAGAAAAAAAACAACTGAAATGTACCTATCAGACTAATGTTCACCGTGTCTTTGAAGCCTTGCTTCGCAAAACATATAATGTTGACAATGTTTGTGACGATTCCAAAGACATTAATTACTTGACACACCACACCATAAAAAACAAATATGTACATTGCTATGTCTTCGTCACTGATACTACTCATGGCTTCGAATTTTGTTGTTGTAGTAAAGTAATAAAATTGACACTAATTGCTTTTTCCAGACGATATGTTACACTGACTTTTTTATGCGTAATTTGTGTCTAGGAAACACGTGGATTCTAATTCATTGTATCTAAGGAAACAAAGAATTGATATGCATATATAACGTATATGCTCATGTTATTCATTGCAATATGTGCTATTGTATTGTTCAATTAACTATTTGATCTGTTCCACTTAGCGGTTTCTGGAGACATAAACGTTGGCATTTGTCATTGTTATCAACTTCTATAGAATATCAGTTATATTACTACGTTTTTTGTAAAATTTGCTATGCAACTTGTGCACCTGTATCCACAGCTGCCATATATATTACGTTCATATTAAAGTAGGAGTGAATTATGTATGGCTTATTATAACGTATGACTATTAGAAGTGTAATTGTTTAGAATCGCAATATATTGCTATCCTAAATTAAGTAAGAGTTTTTCAAATACTATTTATTTTATAAAATTCAAAACATTTAATTTTTTGTTTAACTGTATACGTTTACAAATAGTAATCTATCTATTTGGATTGTAAATAATTACATACACTTAAATACATCTTCACAATGGCAAGCAATGTTTAGGGGACATTATTTCGAGTGAAGGAACAGTGAATAAGCCCTTACATGGCAGTGTCTGGTATACCAATACTGAAATAAATGTAGAGTTTATGCTGTTAAACGTTTGTAAATATGGGTTATGATGAGAACTTTTCAGTTGACAACATATTAGCATAATTACAGCATAATATTATATTCATATCTGACCGCTTACAGTAAATGTACTTGCACAAAGAAAAAAATACATACCAATGTAATGCTGCATAAATATAAGACATTTTTCAATATAAATGGTGTGATCTCAAATGACAGACTGAAAAGCTATATACAATACATAGTTGCTACCCAAGTATTTGTTTGTAATAATAACGTATGTACTATAATGTTAGATGTTCAACGATTCTCAGTGACATCGATAATAATGGACATTTAATTAATATTCAGTATTCTATATTTATATATATATATATATATATATATATATATATATAAATATGTTTTACTAAGTGAAGTAGAAAACAACTCAGGTCACGTTTTTCATTACCGATGTGTGTCAATTCTAAATTACAACTACGATTACACTAAGAAGATTGACGATTAAACAAAGGCTAAATAATATAAGCATGTACTTACATGCCTTCATGTGTTTTTTTTCACTACACACAACGAAAAAGTACATGTTTCAGGTTAATAATTACCCGAGCAAAATATATACCGAAAGATAGATCGTCAGTATTAAGTTCTTCTTCTTCTTCTTCGTACGCTGTCAGACGTCAAACTTTATTTTTTCAAAAAAAGCAGCGATCATCCTGAGGCTGTCCACCCTGCCATATAGCTTGTCTAGTGTTGCCACTGGTGATGGCCACATCTGCTTTCTCTGATCCTCGTATGTCGGACAGTTTTGCAGCAGATGTTCAGCGGCCATTTTCCCAGTACCGAACATGCATTCGTCAGTGCCACCTATCTTCAAATTATTGAATAGGTGGTACCTCAATTTATTGTGGCCAGTGCGATGTCTGAAGACCACGACCTGCTCTCTTCTGTTCAACTGATAATATGCATCGTTTTGTGTGTAGCCAGTATGTTATGTTTCCCATTTGGTCCTGTATCTAGCTCTAATAAGCCTTTTTGACTCTTCGTATGTCACTAGTATCTGGATGTGGTAGTCTTGCACCTTCTTTTGCCAATCTGTCTGCCTCCTCGTTGCCTTGGATGTTACAGTGGGATGGAACACACTGTACAACTACTCTTTTTGGTGCGGACTGCTGGCATAGTTGACAGAGTACTGCTCTTAAATCATTGAGTTCAGTATTTTTCTGGCTATTTAGTGCTGTGACTAAGGCCATGGTATATGTAAGCAGGACTATATGGCTTTCATTTCTTGTAAGTATTAACGAGACTTCTCTTATTATTCTTAGACTTTACTTGGGATGAATTCTCACATTCTGACATTATTTTGTTAGCAGGTCACAGTGCATCGGTGCATATTATGAAGTATACTGGAGTCTGCAAAGCTGGACCTTTTTTAGCTTTAGTGAAATGTAGTAGATTGGCCACGCTTAGGACCAGAGTTCCGATCACCTAACAGTCAGATTAATGCAGCACGACGAGAACCACAATGGTAAACCTAATAGAGAAAGATGAACATGACCTATTTCAAACATGTTACGCAAATATGCATACGTATGGACACGTTAACATACCTACCACATGTAGTTCATGAAATGATATGGGATTGAGCATTGTACTTGCAAATAACGTGTTAGATAATTTTTTCACATTTTTACTTCGCAGACGTTCCAGGGCAAGTCGTTATAATGAAGAAACAAAATTACTGTGGAAACAATAAATGTGACAATTGCATCGATAACGAATGTGATACACTCCGCAAACAAAAGAGGATAACTCAGTGAGGTAATAACAGCATGACGAATACCATGTTGTTACAGTAACAACCAGTTCAAAAACCCTCCCTAAGACTTGGCACACTTTTAAAAACGTGTACGTTGAAATAATTAATAAGGAGCAGAAAGGAACCAATAAATAGCATGCAAACATATAAGACAAGCATAATTGACACCATTGTTATTTGTAATATAAAATTCATGCACGTGAATTTGTGACAAGTGGTCGTCAATCTTCTTCTTCTTCTTAATCGAACGCAGTCAGACATCAACCTTTATTTTTCGAAATAAAAGCAGCGGTCATCCTGAGGCTATCGACACTGTCATAGAGTTTGTCTAGTGTTGCAACTGGCAATGGCCACATCTGCTCTCTCTGATCCTCGTATGTCGGGCAGTTCTGCAGCAGATGTTCAGCGGTCATTTTCCCATTACCACACGAGCATTCGTCGGTGCCACCTATCTTGAATTTGTTGAATAGGTGGTACCTCAGTCTATTGCGGCCAGTGCGAAGTCTGAAGACAACGACCTGCTCTCTTCGGTTCAACTGGTAATAGGCATCGTTTTTGGTGTAACCAGTATGTTCGGTTTCCCATTTGGTCATGTATCTGGCTTTGATAAGCCGTTTTGACTCTTCGTACGTCATACTAGTATATGTTTGTGGTAGTCTTGCACCTTCTTTTGCCAGTCTGTCTGCCTCCTCGTTGCCTTGGATGTTGCAGTGTGATGGGACCCACTGTACCACTACCCTTTTTGGTGCGGACTGCTGCCACAGTTTGCAGAGTGCTGCTCTTAAGTCATTAAGCTCAGTATTTTTCTGGTTTTTTATCGCTGTGACTACGGCGAGAGCATCTGTAAGCAGGACTATATGACTTTCATTTTCACTGTGTGTCACCATTTCTTCCACTACCTCAGTGCCTCTGCCTCCGCTCTGAAATTGCTTGTGTACTTACCAGTAGCGAATGACAGTGTTATTTTTCTGACATTTGGTAGGTTCAAGAATGCTCCTGCCCCTCCGTTCTGTGTAGTATTTGTTACAGAACCGTCGGTGTATGCATGGGTCCAGTCCATGCTTGGGTAGCTTTTCGTTATGAAGCTTAAGGTAGTATCTCTCCTTTCTTTTTCAGTCTGGCAGTTTTTGTTTGCAATACTTGGTATATTTTCTACCACCTCTGGAAATATATCCTGCCTCCAGGTAGGTTTTCGTACAGTAGTGATGGGTTTTGGTGTTGTTAGTGCGTTTATGGGATCTTCGTGCATCTTTGCTTTGGCTATTTCTGCAAAGTTTCTCCGCTTTAGTTTCCCATTTCCCAAATTGTTTAGTCTCTGGTGCATTGGATGGTCGGTCAGTCTTCGGAGTTTCTCTGACTGCAGCTGGGCTCGGCAGTCTCTTCTGTCGGTCATGGATTGCAGTTTTGTAATCTTTTCAAGTTCTACAATTGGCGTTGACTTCATGCCACCTGTTATAATTCTCATGGCTTGGTTTTGAAGTTTGCAAACTTTATCGAAGTTCGCCTTCGCTACAGTTGTCCATGCCGCAATGCCATACTCGAGAACTGGTCTCACTCTTCCAGTGTACAGTTTCTTTAGTATGCCTTCGTCTGCTCCCCAGCTTGTGCCAGCAAGTTTCCTCATGATTGCCATTCTTTCTCTGGCTTTCATTCGGTTTCTCTCGATCTGACTTTTCCATGTCATGCGCCGATCAAATGTGACTCCCAGATAGGTTGGGTTGTCGTTTGGCTGCAGGAATTTGCCATTTAGACTTAATTTGGTATTTTTGGGTTTTAATGAGAGCGAGAGAATATTGTGCATGTGGTTTTCTCCTCGTTTGTTTTGACCAGCCATGAGTTCGCCCACTCTTCCAGCGATGTTAGGGCCGTCGGCATCCGAATTCTTGCTATGGTGAGATTCTTTTCAGAGGTCCACATAGCCAGATCGTCTGCAAACATTGAGCTATGGACTCTCCTTTGTATATTCTCTGTGATGTCGTTTTTATATACCAGGAAGAGTGTGGGTGACAGTACTCCCCCTTGGGGTACTCCCTGCTCGAGTGTCACCTTTTTGCTCATATGCCCTTGTACTTGGACTCTGGCCGTTCTTTATTTGAGGTAGTGGTTGATCCACTTGAACATTTTCCCACAAATATCACTTCTTCTTAGCTTGACTCTAAGTCCGTCTTTCCAGACTTTGTCAAATGCCTTTTCCAGATCCACCCAAACAGCTACTGTGTATTTCTGTGCCTGGTAGGCATCATCTATTTCCTGGGCTATGAGGATGACCTGGTCCTCAGTGGATCTGTTATGTCTAAAGCCGGCTTGCTGTGGAATTAGTATTCGTTTTTCCTCCAGATGCCACATCAGTCTGGTGTTTATCATACGTTCCATCAGCTTGCCGACACAGCTCAGTAGGCTGATGGGCCTGTATCCATTTGGATCTGTTTTGTCCTTTCCTGTTTTTGGTACTGGTACCAGTATTGCGTCTTTCCATGCTTGGGGTACAATTCCCTTTTTCCAGCTTTGGTTCAGGACCGATAGCAGTTTCCTCTTCGCTGTTTGGCCCAGCCCCATCAGCATTTCGTTTGTTATCCCGTCTTTTCCGGGGGATTTCCTTTTCTTTAGTGTTCTCATAGCCTCTTCCATTTCGCGCATTGTTAGTTTGGCCATCATATGCTCTTCAGGAGCCGTATTCATGTTTTCGTGTCCCTTTAGCTCTTCGCTAATGTCTGTATGCTTATCTGCAGGGACCTCGATGTGGTTTCCTCTGGCATAGTGATCGACAAAGGCGTTTGCGGCTTTCTGACCTGTGATAAAGTTCTCGCCCTGCTTGATAGTAATTTGTTTATTTGACGGGGTTTCGTCGTTCATGGCTCTGACTAGCTTCCATAGCTTGTTCCCATCTTTGTCCAGGTTTAGACTTTCCGTTTTCTTTTTCCAGCTTTCTCTTGCTGTTTGCTTGAGAGTATGTTTGTACTTCGCCGCGGCGGCTTTGGGGCGATGTTTGCCTCCATGGATTTTTCTCGCTCTGCCATGTTCCTAGCATTTGTTACTGCATCTTCCGCTTTCTGCAACTCATCATTCCAGTAGGGCTTATAGTTTTTCCTAGCTCCTCTTGGGATGGTTTCAGTGGCGGCTTGCATTATTGCCTTGCTTAGGCTCTCTACCATGGGCTTCATTTTGGTGTTTCGTGTGTTGATGGTTTCACACAGCCTATCTGTCAGGATTGCAAATCTGTCCCAGTCGACTCGTTTGTAATTCCAACGTGGGAGCGGTTTTGTTTCCTGTGGGCCTACTTCCATGTCAATGGTTAGCCTGATCGGCCTGTGGTCGCTACCTGCCAGTTGGTTTAGCACCTGTCGGTCTATTTTATGGTGTATGTCCTGTGTGGAAAAGGCCATATCTGGAGTAGAGGTGGTATGCCATGTTCTTGAATAGAAGCTAGGGCTATCCTCCGGCCTATTGATTAGGTAGAGATTTGCATCTATCTCCCAATCTTCGACTTCGTCACCTCTGCTGTCTGTGTCAGAGTATCCCCATCTCTCCGAGTGGCTGTTGAAATCTCCAACTACTATGCAGTTGGAGTCTCTGACCTCCATACTCGAGAGCGATAGGTCTCTATTTGGTGGTCCGTACAGATTGAAAATGCGGAGCTTCGTCTCTTGAGCCATTATGTCAACTCCTACAATTTCTACTTGTCCGGTGTGATTGACAGATACCAGTCAAATTAAGCCTCAGGTTCCACTCCTGGTGGTGCCCTTCCGTCAATTCCTTTGGCGAGACAATCAAGTTACTTAGAGGGTAGCCCCAGATTTTCGAGGGTCTAATTCCAGCACATGTTGACTATTAGACCCCACGAAGGTGCTCTCTTTTTGACAGACATTCTAATGTATTGTCGTGTTAAGTTAATTTAAGCCTCAGGCTCCACTCCTGATAGTGCTCTTCCATCAATTCCTTTGTCAGAACACTCGATGCAGACCAACCGAGCCACAGGGGGCATAACCCCAGATTTCTGAGGGTCTAAATCCAGCACCAGTTCCATATTAGACCCCAGGAAAGTGGTCTCGGCATGTCAGTCATTTCAGTGTTGACCGTGTTGAGTCAATTCAAGCCGCAGGCTCCACTCCTGGTGGTGCCCTTCCGTCAATTCATTTAAGTTTCAGCTTTGCAACCATACTTCCCACGGAACCCAAGCACTTTGGTTTCCCGGAAGCTGCCCACAGAGTCATCGAAGCAACTCCTGCGGATCGCTAGTCGGCATCGTTTATGGTCAGAACTACGACGGTATCTGATCGTCTTCGCGCCTCTGACTTTCGTTCTTCATTAACCTTACGCACTCCAATATATTTTTGAAAAATATTTGACCTAATTAATTTTCTTAATTAGTCGCTGTGGTAGTCGTCTTTCAAAATTTGTAACTTTTATATTTGTTTGTCAATAAATATGATTTTCTGGCGTGTAGATACACAATAGCATAACGAACATGTGGGTGTTATTGTTTTTGTTGTATGTTTGTTAGTTTTTGAGATTTAAAAAGATGAAGTTGAAAATTTATGAAAATCTCGGAAAAAATTTGGACTCGACCACTAGGCCTAGTCGCTTCGATAGAAAACCATGGAAACCACAACAACGTATCGATACTGTGTTTACAATATCTACACAACTGTTAGTTTCCAATTCAAACGTAGTTCTTTCATTTAAACAAACAAAATAAACAGATCTACGCGATAAAAATCTTTCTCAACAACCTACTTCCCCTTTCGCAAAAAGTCGGCTTGCTCCAAACGGCGTATACAAAATTAAAACTGTTCAAAAGCCATTTGTAATCGCACATACGATACTTTAACCGGCAAAATATCGTGTATATATGGAGGGCGTAGTCAGCAGTAAAAAATGGCTGTCAGGAGTGACTCCGTTCAAAAAAAAAAAATTTTTTTCCGCACACCGTTTTTGTAGGCCGAGCTGGTCCAAAGGGATCGGACATTGGAGTGCTACAGGTTTTAATGAAAACATTATTGACAAATGCTTTCGCAGTAGCTCGTCTTGCGTCGATCCAAGAATTTCACCTCTAACGCCACAATACGAATGCCCCCGTTTGTCCCTGTTAATCATTACCTCCAGTTCCGAAAACCAACAAATTAGAACCGAGGTCCTATTCCATTATTCCATGCACCATTATTCAGGCAGCTGAGGCCTGCTTTGAAAACCCTAATTTTTTCAAAGTAAACGCGCCGGCCACCCAGTACGCTCAGCGAAGAGCACTCGCGGGAGAGAACCAGCAGACGGTAGGGCAGGAGACAACGGGCAGTGAACCGGCGCGAGCCGGACCGCCTGCCTGCGCCTGAGATCCAACTACGAGCTTTTTAACTGCAACAACTTTAATATACGCTATTGGAGCTGGAATTACCGCGGCTGCTGGCATCAGACTTGCCCTCCAATAGATCCTCGTTAAAGGGTTTAACGTGTACTCATTCCAATTACGGGGCCTCGAAAGAGTCCCGTATTGTTATTTTTCGTCACTACCTCCCCGTGCCGAGAGTGGGTAAGTTGCGCGCCTGCTGCCTTCCTTGGATGGGGTAGCCGTTTCTCATGCTCCCTCTCCGGAATCGAACCATGATTCCCCATTACCCGTTACAAACATGGTAGGCATGTTTCGTACCATCGACATTTGATGGGGCAGACATTTGAAAGATGCGTCGCCGGCACATGAGGCCATGCGATCAGCAAAAAGTTATCCAGAGTCACCAGTGGGGACGCCGCAACCCCGCGAGGGAAAACGACGATTAGTTTTGAACTAATAAAAGCGCTCTTTCCGCGAGGGTCGGAGCTTGGTAAGCATGTATTAGCTCTAGAATTGCCACAGTTATCCAAGTAGGATCGTGTCATCTAAGGAACCTCGACTGATTTAATGAGCCATTTGCGGTTTCACCGTGAGACAGTGTGAACTTAGACATGCATGGTTTAATCTTTGAGACAAGCATATGACTACTGGCAGGATCAACCAGATATCTGTCGGAGACGTACGTACAACACGCACAGGTCGGCGGAGGAAGGGTGTGTAAAAAGCCTCACTTGGACGGCCGCAGGGACCTACTGACGGGACGGACGGACGGTTGTTCCACCCGTCCCTCACTCCGTCGACCTAAGACCGCCTGACAGGGGCCCCTACACGCACCAGACGACCGACCGACCGGGCTCGCTCGAGGAGGGATGGCAGCGCTCTGTGCAGAACGGATCCCAACGACCTCGGCGATGAATTTGACTGGAACTAGAGACAATTTGGCCTGCCGGCCTGCCCTTCTCCCGAGGAGAACACAGGGCCTTGAGGCACGATTCCTGCTTTCCATTTGCCGGTCACAAGCTCTTTCGAGAGTCTGACCACCAGCGAGACGAACTGTCGAGCTCTGCTATAAGCCTTAAATAAATCACCACGGACGGACCACGTTTCCTGATACTGACCAGAGAAGCGCACCTCGGTGGAGGAGACGCCTCAACAAACCGCACCCCAATAGCTCTACTGGGAAAGGCAGGCGAGCGTTTTCCGCAAGCCCGCGCTATCGCTCCGCCTGGCGGGACTGAGATCGCTTTACGAACACTGGTCTAAATTGAATCGCGGCGGCGAGACAACTACCCCAGATCCTTCCTGTGTTTCCCAAGATACATCTGTTCAACCAAGTTTCTTTGTTTGCTGATTTGATGAGCTCTGCGAATTTGTAAGAGAGCAACTGTTGGGCAACGGAAAAGGTGCACGGACACACTTAAGAGATAACTTATAAAGTATTAACCATGATGACTTGGAAAGAATCGCCACTGATATGGCGCATAACTATTTTAGAGTGTTCAGAAGCATATAAAAAGAAACACTTGTTGTTTTTCCGCTATTGTCAGTTGTTGATGGTTTTGGCTGTCTGCTTCAGTGCTGTAATTTCGGCATTGAAAAAATTACAATGTCCACCAGTAGCAATTGATATTTAGTAGGCGTCGTATTTTAGGATTTTTACGACGGTATACCCTTATTTTCACTGGCATCTTTTGGCGAGAATTTAGTACATGAATTTTTTCAAAGATTTTGTTTGACATTTCCGTAAAGTGCAAATATTTTATGGTTACGTTTTCTTTGCTAATCTGTCTTTAAATTGTTTGTCTTCAATTATGAGAATGGTACATATACATTTGGGAAGGTGTGGAATAGATTAAGAAGAAATTCGTTTGATGGTTGCATTTTTTTAGCGTATCATTGGTTCTGAATTTTTCTTTTGCCTGGATTGCAATCCCTTTAGCCAGCCTTTTCACAGTCCATATATATATTGGTTAATTAAATGGTCCTTGTGTCTCCCGAATTTGCAACTCTGCTGAGGATTTTTTAATGTTTCGTTTATCTTCCTTTCTTGGAGTCAGCGTACAACTGGTTCCAGTTGATTATGTGTGGACTCAGACTATCATGCGTGCCACTTGCTTTTTGTTACGCATTACTGTGTCAAAGTTGCACTTTGTTGCAGTGGATATAGCTTATACGTCATAATCTAGAATCGTCTTTATCTGTATATAATTTTTTGAGGATTTTTCAATGATCTTCCCATATGGAACCATTTCGTTATTTATTCAGGCTAGACAAGCAATGTCTCGCCCACAGCTGTGAACTTAAAACAGTGTTTTTTCAAGCCATACGCTGGTCTATCCTAACTCCTAGGAAACTGGTGGTTTCTTTCTCGCGTATCGCTTGTTCATCTAGTTCGAGTTTTGTTCTGGTGTGTGATATGTAGGTGATGGTGTGTGTTGTCTTCTGTTCATTTGTCTTCAGTAGCTTCTTGTTAGACCACATTGCGAGGGTTGTCCAGCAGCCCTGCATTCGTCCATTGGCTGAACACATGTTTTTTTTCAATGGCCCACACAGCAAGGGCATATGCAAATAGGAAGTTGTGGACAAGTTTTTGGAAGTATTCAGTGATGTCTTGTATGTACAAACGGAAGAATGTAAAGGAGATTACTACACCTCCAGGGAAACATTGTTCAATATTTTGTTTTTTTTCTAGTGTATCCTTGCATTCTTGATGTTATATTGCATATATATGTAATGATCATTTTGGACATTGTTCCGCACACTTCGTATTGTATCATGTATTGTTCTGGGCTTGTCTTGTCATAGTTGGGTTGACGATTTCTCCAGGACTTTCCAAACGTGTAAGTATCTTTTTCTTGGGTGAGAGCATCTTCAGTTTTGTGTGCTTGGCTGGTAAATTGGTCTTCTGTTGACATACGATACCATTGTCTACTTGTTATTGTATGCTTTCGGTTCTTTTCCTATTAGCTTGAATGTGCAGCTCAGTAGCCTGCCTGACATGCACCTGTTTGAATCGACTTTGTGTTTGTTTCTATTTTGTATGTAAACAATTCTCATTTTTCTATATACAACGTCTCACTTACAGCTACAGCTCATTACCTTTAGGAGCATATTTATAAGTAGTTCACTTACATTTAATGATTTAAATTTATATCAAATCTTTTGAAGGTGACTTTCCTAGCTCATAATAATGTATGACAGCACACATTCCTTTCATAGTCAGATCAGTTGTTTTTTGCTTCATTGGCCAAGTTGATATGTTTATGGGGAATTTGATATGTTGCCAATGCTATTTCTATTTTCAGGTTGGAAATGTATCTGACTTTCTTGCGGTACTAATTATTTGAATGCATCTGTGTTGTTTAGAACATTGACTAACATCGACACCTTCCTGTTCATATAATATTGATAATGCATGTATTCAAGAGACCAACTTTAAGTCAACCTACGTGTATTTTCTCTGTAAGAAAATAGTAATTACTTCTGCTTGACAAAGAGAGACAGAAAGAAGGTATGACTGTATTGATCAGAGACACTTTACTACGCAGAGCTATCCATAACCCCATAAACAGGCGTGACGAAATCGTGGGTGCTGATACCATTGTAGACGAATGGAGCCTAATGGCGATCAATGCTGATTTGCCATACGTGATGGCTTCGGGTGAAATGCCATCATCACCTTGTACTTTACCGTTTGAGAGGTAATCGATAGTGTGATATCGGATTTCTGTTTCCAATGAATGTGTACGTCTTCTTCTTCTTTCGTTCTCTTTAACATAGTGTCTGTATCTGCAAAGTTGTCTCTTGTATAAAGTTCGCTGTCTTTTGTAGTTCACATACATGTCCATAACGTTTCTCTTCCAGTGTTGTTTCTATGAGCCAGTGAGATTTCCTCTGTATATCATATTCGGGAACAGTTTTGTAGTATGTGCCCTGCTGTCTGAGGCGCCTTTCCGCATGTACACATGGCTGAGTTGCCAATCTTCATTTGTGTGTACATGTGGTTGCGTAGTCGGTTGTGTCCTGTTCTAAGGCGCAATACAACAGTTTGCTCTTGTCTGTACATGTTATGGTAATCGTCTGGTGTTACTGTTTTTTGGCTTTCTGATTGAGTTTATCATTTTTATCTTCTGTTGGTATGTAACTGGCACATCTGGTTGCTCGTCTACAGCACCCTCCTTTGTCAGTCGATCTACTCTCTCGTTTCCTGGTACTCCACAATGAGAAGGTATCCACTGCATGACAATCTTGCGCTGGTTGCTCAGTTCAGACCATAGAGCTAGTAGATCTGGCAGTTTCTCAAATGTAAGTGCTTGGAGTGATGATTGTACATCTGTCAGAAATACTACAGGTTGTGAACTGACATTGGTGTTCAACAGTTTCTCAGTTGCCACCTTGGTTGCTAGTATTTTTGCTTGATATGTATAACTTCCCAGTTGGTACTCTGGCTGTATACCTAATGTTGTTTGGGTATTATATGTACACTCCCGCTCCATCATTCTTTACTGCATTCTGTGCTGACCCATATGTGCATACTCTGATTCAGATGCCTTGTGGGTATTCTTCATCCAGGAAATTAAGGATCGCTATCCTACGTTGCACACTGTTCTGTTCATCCTTGTCTAATATTCCTTTCACTTTTGTTTGAATGCATACTGGCAGTCCATGCTCCTCTCTCCAAGGAGTTTGTTCTGGCAGAGACTTTAGGGTGATGTCAACTTCACGTAGATCTATAATTTGCCTGCGACGTCGTTTCGCCTAATGCATAAAACTACTTCCCAGTCTTCCCATTGCTGAATTTTGAAATCTGTCTTTCATTGGATGGCTCGGCATGCAGAGAAACTTTATGCTTGTGTTAATACCTTTGTTTCTCTGCGTTCTCTTAATGCTTGTATCCTTTCCATTTTCTCCATCTCCACTATAGGTGTTGATTTCACTGCTCCTGTAATGACCCTAAGTGCCTGATTTTGCACCTTATCACCTCTAAAAGAGGTGATAAGGTTGCTTCATGGCACCACGCTGCTGACCCATATTCCAGATGTGGCCGTATACCTTGTTGTTAAACTGTCTTAAGTATATGTGTACGTGTTATCGGTTCTCTTCTATGTTACTATACACACAGTCACGACATAAGACCATCAAAGTAGGAACACACTAAAACTAATGTGAATAATACAACAATATAGCTGATTTCTTACAATAAGTTATTATTACACACACATAAAAAAGAAACGCATTGTTTTCCTGACCTTAATCGGATAAGATTTTGTATATTATCCAAGGGTTCCCCTAACTTTAATGGGACATGACCTGAAATATCATTCCAGTGTTCACCTGATCATATTCGGTCAAGACAAAACCCACTCTCTCGAAGTTATCATATTTGCTTATCATATCGCTTAACAGGATACCCGCAATTCGTACCAATGGGTGGTAGTGCAATTCCCCTGATACATAAATATATAATCTCCCTATTAAGCTCCGTCTTCTCTGTCCTCATATTCCAACATGAATAACTCTTTTAGCTGCACCTTATCAAAGATGTCAGTGGTAACGAGGTATTCTGCGCAATCCCTATGTTAACTGGTGAACAGTCAATCTTATTCAGCTACTCCCTCATGGAATCATATTGACTGCCACAGTTATTTGTCACGTATCAATCTTAAATTGCCAATTATTTTGACGTTAATTATCGGGTAGCTCGCTCCTTTATCCGCATGTCTGAGACACTATCCAGAATGGGTAGGTCTAAGACCACTGCCCCCGTCTCTGACAACAGTCTCTATCTCTGACAATAGACCGACGCCGTGTAGTGACCTTAGATTGACCTTACGTATGAGTTATGACGGAGTTAAGAATTTCAACTACTTTCATAGCCAGGTTTAGCTTCCCAGAAGTTAGTTTTTTTTGTTTTGCTTGGATGTTTGCCTCACTAGTTTCTACTGGCGGAGGCGCGCCATTTTCCACCCCAGACCGTAGTCAATTGGGCGATATCAGGACGCATAAACCAGTGCTTGGATGCATGTGTGCGTCTGTATGTACCTATGCTAGTTTTGTGCGCCCTCAGAAGCTAGCCCAACTAAAGTGCAATGGAAGGGCTTTACCACGAGGGCGCGTGTGAAAGTTGTGCAAGGGTGTGACTGTAGGACAGAGTCAAATGAAACATCCAGAAGTTAGTGAGAATTAGTCTCCAGACGAAATAGTTTAATGCTCTGCAGAGATCTGTTACAATACCCGTGTCAAGCCCCTCTAGAGTAGATGGTCTGTCAAATTCTTTCATTACGTACCGTGCACGAAACATACACAAAACTTCGTCAGAGACCACTGTTTCCCGTGACTGTAGCTCTGAGTAGTGCTCCATCAATCTTAAAAACTGATGGTCAAGGTCCATGATTCTTACGCCTGTCATGAATTGCTGGATGTAGCACCTCTCATTGCAAGGCCGAGGGCCATCTTTGTGACTCTCTAAATGACCTTGATATTATTTTCCCTCTGCTATTAGCTGAATTTTTCTTCACACAATTTCTGCCAACACTCCTTCACGCATTGTTTAGCTGTGCGTTGACTTTTGTCTGAGGCTGTTCTTGATCATTTCCCTCGGGTGTCAGTATAATTGGTCCTTTGATTCCTCCGATGATATCAACTTTGTGGCATAGTCGATAGGGACATTATACAGGCCTTTTAGCGTTTGCACGGCGAATGACCAGTTTTGTGTCAGATATATCGATCGATCGATGCTATCAGAATGTTGTTGATGACACAGCTAACACCAAGAGGGTTCACGACCTTTCCAGTTTAAAGTGTAGTTGATGACACAGCTAACACCAAGAGGGTTCACGACCTTTCCAGTTTAAAGTGTAGTTGATGACACAGCTAACACCAAGGGGGTTCACGACCTTGTCAGTTTAAAGTGTAGTTGATGACACAGCTAACACCAAGAGGGTTCACGACCTTTCCAGTTTAAAGTGTAGTTGATGACACAGATAACACTAAGAGGGTTCACGACCTTTCCAGTTTAAAGTGTAATTGATGACACGGCTAACACCAAGGGGGTTCACGACCTTTCCAGTTTAAAGTGTAGTTGATGACACAGCTAACACCAAGGGGGTTCACGACCTTTCCAGTTTAAAGTGTAGTTGATGACACAGCTAACACCAAGGGGGTTCACGACCTTGTCAGTTTAAAGTGTAGTTGATGACAAAACTAATACCAATGAGGTTCAAGACCTTTCCAGTTTAAAGTGTAGTTGTTCTCTCTAAGTCGGCCACTAATTATAAATCTGCTAATCCAGATTGCAACCATCGCCACATTCAAACGAGACAGTCCCCTATCAATAAGGGATATTTTCATGGCATGCCATTTTCCCTCTCCCCTCCACTAAGGTTAACGGAGATGATCGTACACATGGTACGCTGGCTGCAGCTTGCAAATTGAAGAGCTGGAGCTGTACTTTTGGTTTTGATTTTGTCTGTTGACAATGTAACATCCACTTGCCATGCATGGACCTAGTTTCAGGCACCTCCGGAAGTAGGCAGATCTTAGCGAGTCAACATTTATCTGACCTTGAGCTGCCCTGCTAAGGCACGTGGTAGTCGACCAATGGGACACGATGATCCCACCCGCTGTCGAAGCTGACCGGTGGCCACTCTTCCCAACCCCAACCGTGTGGTATTTACAACCCATAGACTAATAGCGTCTTTAGTGTTTCTTCACTCATGAGTGAGACTGGCGTGGTCTCTCCAGGGCGTAAGTCTTGGCGCTGAATATGTGGACCCTTCGCTTCCCAGACTACAGTATTTCTCTATCGATATCACTGGTGTAAGCCAAAGGAAAACAAATCCTGACACGTTGGCGTCAGCACAGGTGCAGGAGCTGCCGGAATGAGTTCGCAATTTGAAATTATCCGACTTATGTGCTAACACTCCATAGTGTGTGTCTGTGTTTACTCTCTTTGCCTTAACCTCTATAGAGATTTCCACGATGGTTTGGAAGTTCAATTTAAAGAAATGAAAAGGTACGTTAGACAACATTCCAAAAAAAAAAAATGATTTGTTAAGATTCGTATTTTTCGCTGCGATAAAGCGAACACAGATTTAAATATGTTTTAAAATATCTTAACATATCCTACCGTAGCAGCAAATTATATATATTAATCTCGCAGGTGGATGATTTACATTTGCTGCAGACTATCTAGCTGTTTCGCTAATTAGATAGATAATCTCTCTTTACAAAAACAAATATAAAAACCAAGCAAGCAAACTAAATCTAAAACTTAAACACATAAATTTGACAACACAAAAAAAGTTTAATATGAGTATGTCTATTTTTTGAACATTTGTTAACTCTCAATTGTTTTAAAATTCGATGCTGAAACAATATTAACCTTCATTATTCAGTATTTCAAGAATCCAATTCCCGCATACTCATAACGAATAATGAGTACTGTCACTGACCAAATGTATATGTGTATGATTAAACTCCAAAATGGCAAGAGCGCAAGCGGTGAACAGGTGAAAAGGTAAAACGACACACCAAAGAGAACACTGATCCAGTGCGGTATTAACCACGATGACTGGGAAAGAAGCGCCACCAATCGCTCAGAATGGTGGAGCACTACTGCTGGGGGTGTTCGGGGGAATGAGACATTACGATTAGATGAGGTTATTAAGAGACTATAGCTGCGCAAGTCAACTCACAACAACCCTACTTCAACCTCGGTGCAAGGGGTTGTCTTATTTCTATGTACAATGTCTAAAAGACAATTCAAGGCTCAGATTGGCTTATTTAGCCATCTTTGAACTCATGAGAACAGTTTACAGTGAATTATGACAAAGTTGTCCTCGTCGATTGCGATGGACGAACAACATGTTCATGATTATAGTTGTATGATTATAGTTGATTATAGTTGTATGATTATAGTTGTATAATTATAGTTGTATGATTATAGTTAACGCATCTGAAAAGAAAAGCGTGCTTCAATTATACTACTGCGACTTGAAAAACGAAAGAAACACATGAAGGGCATTGGGTATGTGTTGTTTCTAACATTAATGTTTAAAGTTAGAGGTGGTTAGTCAAATGTTACCATACCATGCACATATGTGTATGTTGTAACATTATGTGTCTCTATGAGTATATAGACGTATAGCTCAATAACTGTGTAACCATTTTAAATCTGCGGTAACATGTTTAATTGACTATTTTATACTTCGTATTTTACACTTTTCATTGATGCTTGCTTAATTATTTGTTTACGTTGCCATAACTCACTTAATGTGTATATACACTTGCACTGTTATGCGCTGTGGGGAACCTACATTGAGTTTCATTGAACAATTATGTTGCTTTGGTTGTGGAAGCCTGCGTGTTTGAAAGATTGATCTAATGCCGAAGAGAAAATCGAATGCGTCGTTCTGTTGTAAAGTGTTGTTGCTGTGTGCTCGCGTATCTATATTGAATTAGAGTGCTTCTTATAATAGTACATACTTACCTTACTTTATAAATAGTCGTATACCTAGTAATTGCTGTTATTTTTGTGTAATTTATAGCTGTATATATATATATATATATATATATATATATATATATATATATATATATATTTATATATATATATATATATATATATATATATATATATATATATATATATATATATATATATATATATATAGGTATGTACTATTATATTTTTTTGCGTTTTTAAACTTCTTTGCTGTTTGAATCATACTATAGTCCTAAAAAAACACATTAACACTACGTAATCAATCCTTTATTGAGATACCAAATATAAACCAAGTCGGTTGTTGCCTTATCACGCCTATACCTAAGCCAATTCCATCCACGTGGTTTATTTACACAGTTATACAAACAAACTTGCATAGTTGAAGTGAATATTTACGTTTTGTAAAACTAATTTGCCTGGACACGAGAAAGGCATGCACCTTAATAAGAGTAATATGTTACTTGATATAACATTCCGCTAACACTGACAAGAAGTGATGATTAATTTGTTCATCTCAAGAAAAATATGCTTGTCTTCGCTTAGTTGCACCGTTGATTACGTTTGGATTATTTATGCTACTGTGTTCGTTATAATGAACACTGCATCTTTATTTGTAGAAACATCTTGCGAAGTATATTTTTGTATTTACTGCTCATATTATAGTAAATAAAGATATTCATTGATGCGTTTATACTCTCCAGTACGTAGCCAAGTCCACCAAATATAAGTGATACATATAAATCCTCTCCTCCAACGGTCATCTCTGGCACAAACGCCCAAGCCAGCATAGTGCTGCTAACAGGGACAAAGCAAACAATAAACAAAACCGAAATCATTACAACCATTTTTGCTGCTTTTTGGTTCCGGATGGAAACTCTGTCATCCTTTGCATGAGCAACAATTGCATGTCTCCACTGTGTGTTCCTGCGAAGTTTGTATGTAAGTATTGTTGTACAAACAACAATGATTGCAAAAGAACAATAAGGAACGGAGAAGTTGTTAATAATGAAGGATATTTGTTCAGCCTGTTGTCGATCTTCCGTGGAGACAAGACCTAAAATTGTTCTGTTAAACAGTGGAGAAAATATCATGTCCAATCTGTAAACCATGTATATCGGGAGTCCACTGCCGAAGAAGACGATGGATAACAATGTGACGACCACTGTCGCACGTTTTGGAGTAATGATACTTTTGACCTGCATAAAAAGAGATTGAAGTGTTTTGTACATGCCGTATCATTTTTGTTTTCATTAGAGGAAGTATGATAGTTTCTAGAACGACGATAGTTGAAGAATTATAAATGGATATCAGATAATACCACTCGTATATAAATGAATTAATGACGAATCCGTCCTCAAAACATCTAGTACAACACAATGATGAGGGTCTCTGTTTACGCTTTTTTGCCAGTGCATTTAATTTTATTTTCTCTCAAGTACTTCCATATTTTCATCTCTCAAGTACTTCCATATTTGTATCTCAAATGTGCAGGGACGAAAATGGCGACTCGAAACATTTGATCGTGCCGTTAAGACCAATTGGCTCGCAGGTATATGGGTACAACTCTCGCTTAGAGTACACATAGTCATGTGTTCAAGTACCAGTCAGGTGTTCTGATCACTTCATGTCACACATGATATAAACCTGTTTCAAGGATTATAATCTGATAACCTCCTTATTTTCGAACTACCTCTGAGAAAAAAAAAATTAACAATATGATGGAGTGTGGATGGAACATATGTGCATTTTGAAGAGAGCATGGTGTTAAAGATGGGGTCGAACTGATTAGGGTTGGTGAGGTTACATTTCCGGTATACCGGGTGAGGCTGATCAACTGGTTGATGTAAACATAATATAGGCGGGTTGAAAGGGAAGTGATTAGAGGAGATGGATTTGAAGGGAGAAGAGCTATAGAGGGTAATGTCTGGTTCCCGTAGGATGTAATGGGGAAGCGAAGGATGATGTGTGTGGGAGGAGGTGACCAGAGACGGCGTGTAATGGGGATGTGAAGGTAGATGTGGGTGGGAGGAGGTGGGTGGGAGGAGGTGGGTGGGAGGAGGTGGGTGGGAGGAGGTGGGGGGGAGGAGGTGGACAGGGACGGCGTGTAATGTGGATGTGAAGGTTTATGTGGGTGGGAGGAGATGGCCAAGGACGGCATGTAATGTGGATGTGAAAGTTTATGTGGGT
Source organism: Ariolimax columbianus (assembly GCA_036924085.1). Classification (NCBI taxonomy): domain Eukaryota; kingdom Metazoa; phylum Mollusca; class Gastropoda; order Stylommatophora; family Arionidae; genus Ariolimax; species Ariolimax columbianus. The sequence continues at coordinate 10,117,997 of JAVGWX010000007.1, forward strand.
GGGAGGAGATGGCCAAGGACGGCATGTAATGTGGATGTGAAAGTTTATGTGGGTGGGAGGAGATGGCCAAGGACGGCATGTAATGTGGATGTGAAAGTTTATGTGGGTGGGAGGAGATCGCCAAGGACGGCATGTAATGTGGATGTGAAAGTGTATGTGGGTGGGAGGAGATGGCCAAGGACGGCATGTAATGTGGATGTGAAAGTTTATGTGGGTGGGAGGAGATGGCCAAGGACGGCATGTAATGGGGATGTGAAAGTTGATGTGGGTGGTAGGAGATGACCAAGGACGGCATGTAATGGGGATGTGAAGCAGGAAAGAAAGGAGGTAGGAAGACGATTCAACAATCATTGGTGTTCCTTTTATAATGTGTATTTCGGCAGACAAGCAGATGTTCTGCACGGCTCTTCTAGCATCCCCGTATATCATACTAAAACTGCAGGTTCATTGTCTCGTATGCCGGTGTGGGTTAACAGCTTTATTTTTCCGGTCTGAAAATCAGTTCAACATCATTGATACCGTCAAGAGAAATCTGGAGGCATTAGTGGAGTCTTAGACATCTAGTTCTTTGTGGACTGAAGGGTACTTGTTTTTCTATTTTTAACTGGCATTATGTGTTGTTTATTTCTACTTGGATAACGGTGTACGTTCAGATCGATATATCAAGAAATATAAATGAAAATGCATATAATCATTACTCAGTATTACATGGTATTCATTGTAAATATTATATAAAATAATATTTTCCAATGCATTATGGTATGCGTTTCGTTAGCTATAGTGTCTGTAGAGCTAAACTAATTACAGTAACATAACAATACAGTCTATTGCAGGACAATTGTAAAATATGTTGACAATAATCACAAATGACAGAACAATAAACTTACAAGACTTTTAGTCTTCACGGGATATCCCAATCGGGTGACGTTCACTGACATTTTCACCGGGTATCACTATTCGGAGATGTGTACTGACATTTCCGCGGTATACCCCAACCATGTGACATACACTGACATGTTAACGTAATAGCACCATTCAATGACGTAAAAGACAGGTTCAGAGGATATCACAATCCGATACATCCACTGACATGTTCACCATCAATCGCAATTCTTGAACGTGCATTTGGTATGTTCACGGGACATTACCATTGCATGACGTGCATTTGGCATGTTCACGGAACATTACCATCACATGACCTGCATTTGGCATGTTCACGAGACAATACCTTCCGAGGACATGCTCGTATCATGTGCATGGATATTTCCATACAATGACGTTCACTGACATGTTCCTGGGATATTACCATCCGAGGACGTGCACCTACAGCTTCAGGAGATATCATACATACCAGCATTATCCGTTCTTGCAGGACATGCTCATTATGGAATGTACTCATTGTAGGACTCATAGGTCCCCAGGTAAGGTGTCCGCTTTGGGCGGTATATGTCGAGACAGAAAAATTAAAGATCAGTAACCACATTAGTGTTGTTCTTCGGGCTGGGTTTTTAATCAGACATGAGGTTTTCTTTCTTCGTATCTGCGGGTGTAGTACGCTGGAGTTTAATGGTAAGTAACTTCCACACACCTTGTTTATTCTGTTTACAAACTTAAATAATTAAAACGATCGTTACAAATATAACAAAACATGTTACAATTGGTAGCAAGTTATCACCTTTAAAGGTGCGGCTATACACAAGCATCTCTCTAGCGTGATCATGGATGTAATACAGCCGCTAACTCTGGTCAACGAGAAATGTGACATCCCAGATATCAGGAAACAAACGGCCATAGGATCGAATGACAAATCAGCTGATGAGCCTGACATTGCAACGAAAATGCAGGACAAGACCATCGTCACAAGACTGCCTAGATCAGAAACTGACAATCCTGAGTAAACAGAAAATAATATTATTGTTTTATTGTTAAATGGATAAACAAAAGAGCTACTTGAAACCCTGCACCATTTTACAATTAATCAATACACTTTCTACACATTCTTAAATATATCGACACTACACTGTATTTGGTAGGTATGCTATTAACGATACAGTATGACGGCGAAAATAGACTCCGTGTTTGAAATTGATAGAAAGCAGAAGTATAGGCAACATACATTACTGAGAGGATGCATTCAAGCATATTGTTCGTTCGTGGAAACTGAATAATTCAGACACTGTACATTTAGTGGATATTTTAATTACCAGCAACATGATAACAACATCATTTGATAACTGGCACGCAACGTGTTACCATGCACTTTGTAATCCTGGCTTGGAGATGAACACTAACGTCTGGTCAGGTAAAATATACTGATCAGACATGTTATTCAGGGTCAGGCAAAATATACTGGCCAAGACCCTCGTCTTGGCATCCTAGTGGCCCGCCATGAAATCGGGCTATTTTAATGGCAGCCTGGCTAACGCGGGGAAAGATCGACATTATCTTTGTAGTACTGACTGACACCCAGATGAAGTCAAGCATAACACACCCGCCTGGTCCACCCACCCACCGGTCCACCTTCATCAGCACGATCGAGATGTGAGGGAAGCTACTACAACCGGCCACTTAATGTCCTTTTCAGGGCGCACAAAAGAGTAACCTACTCATTGTGGACATTTGCAAACAATAACAGCAATTATGGCTTAGCTTAAACTGTTGTATAGGTATTCGCATTTTATGTTAGTTCTTAGTTCGGCCTGTTCTTCGTCAATGGGTGGTCACTCTGAAGCGGGTCCCAGCTCAGGATCCAAGCGTTTCTGCCGCTGGCGCGAGTCGTCCAGTGTGATAGTAGTCTGTCTGTTGTGGTGTAATGATTGTTGCGTTTTTCTAGTGAATCTCGCCAGCGAGTTGAAGGGTGTCCCAGAGAACACGACAACCACATTGTGGTTATGGTAATCCATCTTTCATCCTGGTTTCTGGATATACGCCCAGTCGAGCGGTGTTTCGAATGGTTGACGTACTGTAGGACATCCGTGATGTGTGACAATCTCCGGATGTCGCTATTGTATAGTTCGCTATGCCGCTGTTGTCTGATAGTTATGCCCACGAGGCGTCTTTCAGTTGGTTCTCTGTTGCTTTTGTTAGAGACCAGGTTTCTCTACCATAGCAGATCGATGACAGGACTACCGAGTCGAAGATGTCCGCGCGTAGTGTGGTGTCATTTAGTGTGTATATTGCTGTCATGTTTGAGTTGAAGGCTGCACAACCGACACTTCTCCGTCTGGTGATCTCAGGTCTTATGTTGTTCTCCATGTTGAGGAGCCTTCCTAGGTAGGCATATTCAGCATCCTCTATGTGCGTTCTACTCAAGAGTATTGTGTTGGACTTTGCGAAACGGCTGCGCATAGCTCTGGTTTATCATAGGTTCATAGCTTTCCTGCTTTCCAAATCTAGTGACCACATCATCGATGTCGCTTCCAGGGGCGTCTCTGTGATGAGGACGATGAGGTCTGCGATCTGATGTGGTTAAGACGTCTTCCGTCGATATTGATGGCGTAGTTGTCCCAGTCGCGGTTCCTCATCGTCGACTCTAGGCATGCAGAGAATAGGTTCGGTGAGATAGGGTCTCCTTGCCGTACTCCCTTCTCTGTCGCGATGGTGATGAGTTGAGTGAATGGACGGATGACGGTGGTGCCTCCTTCGTAGCATTTCTTGAGTATTTCGATGTAGTGGAGATCTACTCCTTGGTCGCCCATCGCTTCCTACACGAATTATGTTTGAGTATTTCGATGTAATGAAGATCTACTCCTTGCTCGCCTAGCGCTTCCCACACGAACTATGTTTCAACCGAGTCAAATGTCTTTTTGTAGTCGATGCATGTGAGTATTAGTGGTGTTTGGTGCTATCGTGCCCTTTCGATCAGATTGCAGCAAGTTGTTATGTGATCAAGTGCACCGTGTTTGTTTGATTCCAGCTTGTTTGGTTGGTTGTGCCTCCTCGAGGGTCTTGCGAATCATTGCAAGGAGGCATTTGGTAAAAATGTTGTACAGTAACGAAAGGAGGGTGATTAAGCGGTAGTTGGATACGTCTTCTATATCTCCTTTTTCTGTAGATTAGGATGGTCTGTGACTCGCCCCAGGTAGACGGGATTTCTGTTGTCTGTGTCGAGAGAATATGCTGGATGGGGTCGTGTAGAGTGGATGACCGCATACTTTCATCATCTCAGCTGTGATTGTATCTCTACCTGGGGATTTTCTTGTGGGCGTGTTTTCTATAGCGCTTCGAATTGCAGAGGTCAGAAAGGGTGAGGGTGGGGGAAATGTGGCTTTTATTTGGGTGGGATGGTGAGCGGGAAGTGATGATTGGAAAAGACTGGTGCCAACGATTGTAATATCGCTCTCAATTTTCTGTGTTGACGTTACGCGGGTTCCATCGTCAGTTTTCAGGTAGGGAATGACGTGTTCCTGTTTTCTAATACCCTTAGTCGCCCGTTTGTTGCTTTTACAGGACTCTGCGGCTTCGAATTTTTTTCTTCTTGAGAAAGAGGCATGGTCTTTTTCGCTGGCTTTGCTTATCGCTATTTATATTGATGTGTATGCTTTCGTAGTCCTCGTCTAAGTTATGTATCGTACATAATGTTTCTTAAAGTAATCACAAGTCTCACAACAGAAAGCGATCACTGCTTCCTGCGTGCTTGTCTTCATTTAAACCTGAACCAACGGTGTTAGAACAAATACCAGTCCAGACAACGACTAGTCTCTATCTTAGACGTAACACGCGCAAAGTCACTCGCACTCCAAGAAACATTCATTTTATCTTCGAGTTTATTTAATAAATGAAACGATTCGTATCGTGACGTAGATACATCAAGTTATACGCGTCTAACCGATACGTTTTTATATTCACACTTGTTCTGTACTGGATTAGCCGCTATTCTTTTAACAAGGAACGTAGACGTATATAAGTCTCTATTATTGTGGCTTATTGTTTCTACGGATAGTGGTAACAGACCACATGTCCAGCACACGGTACTCTAATTTTGTGACTTGTCGTACGTGTTTCGGTGTTACTATTTATTGCTAACATTGTTAACCCTTGTATGACTCACTGAGAAGTTCAAAATTGATGCATATCTATTTTCTGTTATGTTCATCCTAAATTACTGCAGTTATATATCTGACTGATAACATTGTTATTATTATATTAATCAAGAATGTGAGAACTAATTATATCTCCAATATTTAAGAATTACTAGCCATGATGGGGACGGCGTGGGCTAGTGCTTAAGTCACACGACTCACAATCCGAAGGTGCTGGTTTCGATCCGCATCCCAGCACCGGCCGTTACCTCAGGAGAGCAAACCCTTAGACAATGCAGGAGGAAGCAGACCCTTTCATAAAATGCATGACGAAGTCGGATGCACTTGACTGAAAGGCGCAAAATAAAAACCGTAGTGTAACGCACGCCGCCTTTGGGAACAAAGAAATTAAGCGAACTAAAATAACATTCCGAAAGTATCTATATCCAATCGATCAATTGATGCCTTTAATAGGTATGCATATTTCCGTGATTTTTTCACAGTTAACTAAAAATATAATGGTGCAAAATGAAGGAACATGTCATCTACTTCACAACGTAACAACGCTGTTGGATACGAGTTTAAACATCGTAAGATAGACTGGTCGTGTTATATACGTGATTAATGTGAACGCCAATGTGAGCCAGAAATGTGTGATTATCAACATAAACATCGACACAATCAATTTGAGACATCTAAAGCAGAATCGATTTCAATACACACTTCGTTATTAGCAGATACACAGTGTCTATAGAAGATTTTGAAAATGAACTCCCCAGTCATTAAACCAGCTTGCAAGAACCTATCCCCAATACAGTATAGGAATGTCACTCTGCAAAAACATAAACTATCAAGACCAGAAAATCGGCTGAATCAATCACCACAAATGTAAACATCTATTGCTTTTCAACAGGCCCTTCAGTGTAAGTGGGTGGGCAGTTTTTTTTTATGGCAAATAGCTTAACAGGGATATCGAGACAACATGTCAGCAATCATCTGAGGTTACGTATTAATTGTCACCACTGCTTAGGCATCCGATAATTGGGTTAACAGTATGCAACAGCTTACAACACTACGTGGCGATTGTCCAAGGCACGTAAAGGCAGAATCAATTTTCATATGTGATATCAAGTGTTTGATAAAGGACATCGGCGTTTTCAGAAACGATATATTGTAAACGAACACATTTGATGTATGGTAGGCATTGTGGGTGGTAACCACAATACGCTAGTTTGGTCATCTCATGAGATTGCAATCTCACATCCCTGCACTGATGAATTGCATCGATAGTACAGTGGCTACATGGCATGAAGGCTGCAGCAAGGCATCTGGATACATAGCATGTGAGTGATTATGCAACCACCCACGCACTCAAAAACCATTGCAGCGCTCACGTCGCATCACATGCACCTTATGCTTTTCTGCAGGGTTTAAAAGCATACGTGAAAAAAAAAAACGAACAACAAACTAACATGTACCTATCAGACTGATGTTCACAGTGTCTTGGAAACCTTGCTTCGTAAAACAGATGATATTGATAATGTTTGTGACAATTCCAAAGACACTGATTGCTTGACACACCACACCATAAAAAAATAATGTAAACATTGACATAGCTTCATCGCTGATACTAAACATGTCTTCAAATACTGCCGCTGTGCCAAAGAGACAGATTTGTCACTAGTTCTGTTTCCCAGAAGATATGGTACACTGACTTTTATTTCTTTTGTCTTTTTTGTAAAAGCAAAATGATGAATCTACTTTATACTCAATTAACGACACATAAAGAGGCAATATTTACAAATTAAAGCAGTGTTCATAGTGTTCATTAAAACATGTGCAATTCTAATGTACAATTAACTATTTGATCTGCTCCATGTAGCGTTTTCTGAAGATATACACATTTGACAAATAATTACTTTTCATAGAGACCTTTTTTTGAATATCGTTTTTATTACTTCGCTTTTGTAAAGACAGGTCGGTAACCTATTTACGTGTATTCCTAGTTATCACATCTATTCTATTGCAAGTAGATGAGAGTATGAATGAAGTAACTGTGGTTTATTCTAACGTATAACTATTAGAAGTTCAAAAGTTTAGACTTACAATGTATTGATGTAGTGAATTACATATGACTTTTAAAAGATCTTTTTTTACAACATGAAAATACATTTTTGTTTGTTTTAACATTGTAAGTTTTCAAATGGTAGTCCTTAGATTTAAGTGTTAAATTATCACATACACTTGACACAGCCTTCACAATGACAAGCAATGTTCAGCGTATATTATGTATGGTACAGAAAGATTAAATATGCCATTAATGTCAGTGTATGAATGCCGATAAATATACAGTTAATGCAGTTAAGCAGTCGTAACGAGGGGTTATGATGAAAACGTTTCAGTTGATTAGCATGATTACAGTATGCAAACTAAATCTGATTTTACCCTTAACGGACTTGCACAAAGAAAATGTCTACCAATGTTAATGATGCATAAATATCATACAGTTGTCAATATAATTGATCACATTGTCAAACGAAAGAATAAAAATAATACAGGGATGCTGCTAAATTATTTATTTGTTATAATTACATAAATACCAGAATGCTATATGGTCACCGATTCTCAGTGACTCGATTAATAAGAAGGGACTTTTAATTAATTTCCGGTATTGTATACATCTCTTACTGCATACACTAGTAAGCGACTCAGGTTACATTATTCACCACCTACGTTTGTCATTTCGAAATGAACATCAACATATTACTAAGAAGATTGATACTTGAATACATTCACCCAATACAAGTACGTACTTACATTTCTTCATAGAAAGAAGGAATAACAACTGGTCAGGCAAAATATACTGATCAGACATTTTAGTCAGGTTCAGGCAAAACATACTGGACAAGACCCTCACCTTGTCTTTCTCGTAACCCTTCCCGGATACGGGCTGTTTTCTTGGCAGCCTGTCTAACGAGGGATCGACGTGATTCCCCTTAGTAGAGAGCGATACGCAGATGAAGCCAAGCATAGCACATCCACCTAGAGGACCCCGGTCCACCGTCATCAGCACGTTCGGTGTGTAGGGAAAAGCTACTGCAACCCGGCACTTAATGTCCTTTTCAGAGCGCACACAAGAGTAAACTACTCTTTGTGGACATTCACTCACAACAACACCATTTCTTCATGTTAGTTTCACTGGAAAAAACGACAAAGTGCGTGCCTCGTTTTGATAATGTCAGGAACAAAAGGGGTATCTAATTGCAGATCAAATTCAAGAAACTAATTTTACTGTTGTTTGACATTAATCGTCATGAATTCTCCACTGTGACGATAATTATTTGTTAGTTGGCAACAGTCTCCTAGAAAAAAGAGCTGAGTTGGGCTCTCATGGATGTAGTACAATGTGGCAGACTACCACTTTCAGGATCACAGTGGCTATCTCCTCACAGCCCGACTCACGCAGCTCGACGAGACCAACATATGCAATTTTAGTCAGTATCATTACCCATTGGCTCTTGTTCTCTTGTCAGACGATAGTAATTGTGCTATTAGCACAAAGTCCGGGCAGAAATATAAAGAGACCATGAAATGTACATGCAGTATGGTCTTCTCTCCATTGGTCTGCCTTGTTTACGCAAAAGAAAGGTGATACCAATTAATTTGGAACAAGGCAATCTGCAGAAGCTACATGAGCAGCAGAGTAATGATCTATTTGTTCACCTGTGGGGGCTTCCATCCTAGACCAGCCGCCAACCAAGGCTATGGGCCTAGTTTGCCCTACCACAACACTCAGCTGATTATATATTTTCTGGATTTAGGATAATACATTGTATCCTCTCTTGTGTGCTTCTTCGCACATCACAGTCTAATCAGGTTTGGTAGACGCTGACCAACTTTCAGAGTTATCAAAAACAGATTGCACAGGTATGGTTATAATTAACTTTATTAACAAACTAGCAAAGCCGTGCAGAAAATTAACCAGCCATTTGAATTGATCACATTGAAAGAAACCATGGCATGTCTACAATTGAAGCCGGCTTATCATTGATAACGTTAATTAAATTCATATTATAATTGCTGAAACTTCAGTATGATGGCAGCCAATTTGAATTGTGCTTACCACATTTAATCAATACAAATTAACAAATTATACCACATTTAATCAATACAAATTGTACCACATTTAATCAATACAAATTGTACCAAATTCAATTAATACATATTGTACCACAGTTAAGCAATAGTAAAATCATGTTTAAATAATTGAAAAGTGTTATATGTAAAGATGTACGTAAACGTTTAATCTGAGGAAGTAAATTCAAGTATGAAATGTTGAGCTCATTACATCACATGACTTTTGCGATATGACACAAACATCTGGCTCTTGTATCATCAAAACAACTTTCAAAACATCAGTTATATCAACTATTTCCGGCAAAAAATGTACACTCATTAGCATTATAGACCTATGTTTACATATATTTAGCAATTTTAACGGACGCATTAAACTTAAAAACTGATATATGCTTAACATTTTCTCAATAGTAGTTTAATAGTACTTCAATGAAGCTTTTAGTGATATCTTTTTTTTAACACAGAAATTGGGTGAGGGTGCTCACTCCACCTTCATGGACGCATTGTTCTTCTTCTTCTTCTGCGTACGTAGTCAGACAGTAACCATTATTTTTTCGAAAAAAGCGGCGGTCATCCTGAGGCTCTCGCCTCTGCCATAGAGCTTGTCTTGCAGTTCCACTGCTAATGGCCACATCTGCTCTCTCTGATCCTCGTATGTCGGGCAGTTCTGCAGCAGATGTTCAGCGGTTATTTTACCAGTACCGCACGGGCATTCGTCGGTACACCCTATCTTCAATTTGTTGAATTGTCTGTTGAATTCTCAGTCTGTTGTGGCCAGTGCGAAGTCTGAAGACAACGACCTGCTCTCTTCGGTTCAACTGGTAATAGGCATCGTTTTTGGTGTAACCAGTATGTTCGGTTTCCCATTTGGTCATGTATCTGGCTTTGATAAGCCGTTTTGACTCTTCGTACGTCATACTGGTATCTGTTTGTGGTAGTCTTGCACCTTCTTTTGCCAGTCTGTCTGCATCTTCGTTGCCTTGGATGTTGCAGTGTGACGGAACCCACTGTACCACTACCCTTTTTGGTGCGGACTGCTGGCACAGTTTGCAGAGTGCTGCTCTTAAGTCATTAAGCTCAGTGTTTTTCTGGCTTTTTAGCGCTGTGACTACGGCGAGAGCATCTGTCAGAAGGACTATATGGCTCTAATTTTCACTGTGTGTTACCATTTCTTCCACTGCCGCCCTCAGTGCCTCTGCCTCCGCTCTGAAATTGCTTGTGTACTTACCAGTAGCGAGTGACAGTGTTATTTGTCTGCCATTTGGTAGGTTCAGGAATGCTCCTGCCCCTCCGTTCTGTGTAGTGTTTGTTACAGAACCGTCGGTGTATGCATGGGTCCAGTCCATGCTTGGGTAGCTTTTCGTTATGAAGCTTAGGGTAGTATCTCTCCTTTCTTTTTCAGTCTGGCAGTTTTTGTTTGCAATACCTGGTATATTTTCTACCACCTCTGGAAATATATCCTGCCTCCAGGTAGGTTTTCGTACAGTAGTGATGGGTTTTGGTGTTGTTAGTGCGTTTATGGGATCTTCGTGCATCTTTGCTTTGGCTATTTCTGCAAAGTTTCTCCGCTTTAGTTTCCCATTTCCCAAATTGTTTAGTCTCTGGTGCATTGGATGGTCGTTTGGGTTGTCGTTTGGCTGCAGGAATTTGGACGCATTGTTCAATGGTTTCCTTTTCTCTGGTGTACCTTACCAGTCCTGATGTTATGTTGTCTAGATATTTACGATCTCATTGTCCATTGTTGAAAACTGTTCCAAGTTATACAACTATGCGGGACGGAACGAACCTGAGAAAACAATATCTCCAACACCAACAAATATACATGATAAACAACTGATAACGAAAGAAGAGGTAACTGCAGTGGTAAAGACATTGAGAAGAGACAAGGCGGCCTGCGTGAACAATATGCCATGCTGATGTGGGAATTTATGTTTTCAGCTCCAGGTTTATTTTCACGTTATAAATATATCTGTCACACTCACGATATATATGATATGAATGCATTTTAATTGTTTAGGACTTTGACTATATATATATATATATTGTTACAGAAAGATCCTCAAAATACCATGAACAGAAAAAAACTAAACTTTCGTCAAGAGTTGAGCATAGATGAGAACTGTTTTATCAATTCCATTTTGGCTAGAAAATGCGAACACTTTGGTCACATCAAGAGACACAACGGTCTTGAGAGAACAGTGATGGAAGGTATGGTGCCAGGCAATAGAGGAAGGGGTAGATCAAGAAGACGATAGCACCAATATTTCCAGGAATGACTGGCGGAAGCTGGAGTTTCGTCAAGAGAACTAGTTTCTTTCAGACAGACTTGTCATTGGAGTGACGTTCTACAAAGGACCTGCTACATGATGATGATATATATATATATATATATATATATATATATATATGTATATATTATATATTCTCAGTAAGAACATATTAATTTGTTCAGCTTGACAGAGAGATGCTCGAAGAAGGAGTGACTATGTTCATCAGAAACAATTTACAACGTATAGATGCCCTTACACATAGCCATGACGAAACCATAGGGGGGGATAAGCATGTAGAGAAATGGATAATTAGGGCGATTACTTGATAGTGTCCCATAATTAGGGGTCTTTCACTGGGAACAATGGCGGGACTGTCATGCCATTGCGTAGTTTTGTAGACTTCAATATCCTCTTAGAAAGATTGGAAAATTAGGAGATAAACTCAACCGGCATAGAACCGCAATATACGCTGTGTTGTATGCAGGGATGCCGCCTTTATTTGAATGGGCATATTGTGGTACGCTGCAAACTTACCTTGATGCACACACGAGCAAGGTCGTTGTCAATTTGATAACTTCTGTTTAGGTGGACTCTGTTTAGAGCGTCGGGTGACAATCAAATAGATCTGACGAATCGATGTGATCTATTGTATATCAATGCCACCGTATGTTGCGACTTACATTTGATGAAACGCATGTGTAATGCATAGGTCTTGCTGAGTGCGCAATATTAGCAACCTCTTACATGATAATACCATGATGCCTTAGGCAAGTGAGCTCACGCGGTCCTCATCTACCCTAGCGTAAAAGTCTCTGAGAAGGAATAGTATTTGTTCCATGAGGATATGTTGTATCCCTTCCTCCAGCTGTCTGTATAATTGATAATTTGCTTCCTCCGGAGATGTCAGGTTTCAGGCATATTTCATGGATATTAACATGACCTGTAGCGTTGGCAAGACGAATGGTCAGTATCCTCTCAAAGCTTTTCAAGGAAGGATCGATATATGCCATATGAGTGTTGTTAAATGTAGAATCAACACGAAGCAGATTCACGACCTTTCAAGAAGAACGTGCAGTTCCAATTGCTAACTCTGGTCTTCTGCACGGAGAGTGCTCCCTAGAAATTATGGCTGTCTTTCTGGCATCCCCTACTTTTCTAAGATCAGCGGGGATGCTTGAACACCTAGTGCGCACGTTGGCATGTTATCTTAATTGTTGGTTTCGAAAGACACAAATGTAGCATCCGCTTGCAATGCATGTCCTAAGTTCCAGTCACCTTCTGATGAAGACACATTTTGGCGAGCCCACACGCTTACCGGGCGTTGCCCGGCAATGACAGGATGTAGTCGACCAATTGAGTGCGATCATCCCTTCCACCATCGAAACTGACCCGTTTTCACACTATCCTACGCCAACCGGTTGGTACGTATTACCAACTGCCAGCTTCCGTGTCGTTTTCTAACTCAATAGTGAATATGACGTGACTTGTCCGTGGCGTGCGGCTGGGCACTGTATATGGAGACTCTAGATTGCCCAGATTGCAGGATGCACCTCTCGGTCTCATTGGTGTAAACTAAAGAAATCCAAAGCATGTCATGTTGGCTCCAGCTCAGCTGCAGGAGCTAACGTAATTTGAAAACATCCACCTTATGTCTATCCACTCCGGCTTTTCTGTATGGTTTTTCTCTCGTAACCTTATCATTTCCCTAGGTTCCTCAAAACAGTAGAAATTAAATTCAAAAAAATGATATTGCACGTTAGACAACAATAATAAGTGAAGTTCTTGTTGCGGTGCACATATTTCGTTGCGATAAAGCAAACAATGATGTTGACACCTTTTTTCTTAAAATGCTATACTGTAGCGGTACGTACTAAATACGTCGCTATTTTTTTCACATTTGCTGCATAATATCTACATGTTTCGATAATTAGAGCGAAATAACATTTAATTAAAGAAAATACTAAATCGTACAGGACATTCGATAACTCATTATATGATGTGTCTAATTAACTGGCACATAATGACCTGAATGAAATGTAATATAAACCACAGAAACGAACAACACATAAACTGTTATTTTAGGACGTCTTTTTTGTTTTACAACATCTGTTAATGTTTTATATTTATTCAAATTCGATGCTGAAACAACATACGTTTCCGACACTCAATATTTCAGAAATCAAAACTTCCGAGTCACTCATAGCGACCAATGAGTACTGCCACTGTCCAAATATTAACATGTGTGATTATAGTTAAAACAGCTGAAAAGATACACGTTCTCCAATCCTACAACTTAGGAGGAAAAAAACAGAGAGATATAAGAAAGACGTTATGTTTCTGTTGTTTATAACATTTATGTTTACATATTAGAGGTGCATAGTCAAATGCTACTTTACTATGTTTTTATGCTGTACCAGTGTGTGTGTCTTTGAGTATTTCGACGTATACGTCAATAACCGTGTTTGCATGACATATCTACGGCTACATGTGTAATTGACTATGTTATACAACGTATGCACTCTTTTCTTTGATGTTCGTTTAATTTTGTGGTGGACTTTTACATAGATAAATTAACGTTTCCACTCACTTGTACCGTTTTTGCTCTAGGCAGAACCAACATTGAATCTCATTGAACAAGTGTGCTTTTTTTTGTGTGCGCTTGTATCAATTGTGGATTCGAGTGTACCCGTATCGATTGTGGATTATGGTATACACGTAGCGATTGTGGATCCGAGAGCATCGTCATGATTTTACGTAATCATCTGGAGTACATCTAGGGGAACATTTAGTCTTTGTTGTTTTTTTTTAAATTCGTTAAATTAAATTTTTAGGTATATAGTATTTTCGAGACTTTTTTGTTTCTTTGCTTCTTTGATGTTTCTGTTATAATGGAGTTTTGAAAGAAACACACTGCATCACTACATTATCAATATTATAGTTAGATAATCGCAGCTCAGCTGCTGCAATTTTAAGTCTGTAACGCCGCCAATTCCAAGTTAGATGTTCCATCTTTGAGATTAGAAAAGCAACATTTAAGAAGCTGAAAATCTACGTTTTTTTAAAAAAACTAGCGTGCCTATCCACAAGAAAGGCACATACCTAACTGACAGTAATAGGTTACCTGGTACAATATCATGCCAACGCTGACAAGAATTGATGATACGTTTGTTATATCCGTTCATGTTTATTTTCATTTCGCTTGTTTGAACCGTTGATTCCTTCTCGACTGTTTATCTCATTTATTCCTTATTATGAATGCTGGAAGAAAAGCTTGCGAAACACGTCTCTGTATTTACTACTCATGCTATAGTAAATAAAGATATTGATTGATTCATTGATGCGTTTATACTCTCAAAATCGTAGCCAAATCCACCAACTATAAGTGATATTTTAATATGCTTTCCACCTAGTGACAACTCTGGCATATATGCCCAAACCAGCATAGTAATGATAACAGGGACAGAGCAAGAAAGAAACAGAACTGCAATCGTTACCACCATTTTAGCTGCTTTTTGGTTACGGTTGGAAACTCCGTCATCATCTGTTTGAGGTGTGTACGTTTTTCTGCATCTTTTGTTTCTGCGCAGTTTGTATGACATTATTGTGGTACACACAATAACGATCACAAATGAACAAATATGAATGGCAAAGTTGTTAATAACTATACATATTTGTTCATTTTGTTGTCGATATCCAGTGAAGATAAGACCGACAATCGTCTTGTTAAATAATGTAGAAAGTGTCATGTCCGATCTGTTAACCATGTACAACGGAGTTCCGCTGCTGAGGAAAACCAGAAATAACACAAAGACGACAAATCTTGCACAATTTTGAGTAATGATACTTTTGACCTAAAAATGAAAAGAAAGGAAAGTATATTAACCATGTATGTGATATCTTGAGCCGATGTAGGTGACAAAATAGTCTGCAGTGGTCTGCTCTCGGGCGAAAGATCATACTGATCTGTTGGTGTATGTAAAGCTGATTAATTGGGTGAGGTCCATTGCTCATGTTCGTGTATTTCTTCGATTTTGAGTTTTACTGATTTTGGATAATCGTTGTTGCATCTTGGTAAGATACTATGTGGATGGGTTGCTCCATCGTGCCACCTGCTTCAGCTAAAACTAAATGTGAATACAGAATGAAAGTGTAGCCACTGAAAAGCAACTGTTGAGATACCCAAAATCCAAAATATATCAATTAGACTACATTCTGATGAAAATACCATATCTGAATTGAACAAAAAAACCCATCACATTTCCTGGAGCAGATACGGATACCGACCAAAGAATGAAATGGCAGCTGCGATGGAAGAATCTAGCTATACGAACTAAAAAACATAAAACGAGAATGTAACAAAGACACACTTTTAATTACAAGTGGAAAAAACACATTTCACAGCAAAAACACGCCATCAAAGTCACAGAACAGCATCATCGTGTTGCATGTCCTTTGTAGAACGTCGTTCCTGTCACAGTCTGTCTAAAAGAAACTCGTTCTCTTGCCAAAACTCCAGCCTCCGCACAGTCATTTTCAAATTGAATATTTAAATGAAACAGGGAAATCAGATCGGATTCACATAAAAGTAAAAGAACAATCAAAAATAGTAGAGATATTCAACTAATAACAGTTCGAGACACATTTTGAAAAATGTTGGCAGGAAAAACAAATATAAAAAAAACATATTGAGACATGTATATAGATTAAAATTACACCATCCAAGTGGATACGATTTTTAAGGAGGCTGATGTGGCAGCCAATTTGGCATGATCATCATAATACATCAGGCTTCTAAAATGTTAATGAAGATAATTACAAGAGAAATATATATGATGATAGCAGCTGTACTAAATGAAACTGAATATGGGTTCCGTAAGGACAGATGCACTAGATATGAAATGCAGACACGGATGATTCTAGCTGAGATATTATGGGAACAATAACAATCACTTTTATATGTTTTAGTGATTGTTAAAATCCCATTGACATCGTTTATTGGAACAACTTTTCCCTCTTTTATAATAGCTTAGGACATATACATATACATATATATATATATATATATATATACATAATAATAATAATAATAACAATAGCTGTCCATCGTTGTCGATGAGGACTGCCGACATCATCCTTGTCACAGATTTCCCTGTTTGGTATGGGTGCGCATGTGGCTGAACAGGCCAATGGGGGCACGAAAACATCTGCTACATATCGGGCACACGAGGTTTGTAGAAGGGGGTGGTGTTACCATCTGCTCTGGACTTTCACAACACGGTCGTCTTCACCTGCAGCTACACCCGATTTGACTGCGCTTCTCCAGTCAGATCTGTTTTACGCAAGACATTCCTAGGTGTCGATGTCTTTCTGGCAACTTTTCAGTGAGTCCTTCAGACCGTCTTTAAAACATTTATTTTGGCGCCCTCTCACGCGCCATCCCTCTCTCAGCTCGCCGTAGAGAAGCTTTTTTGGGAACCGCTCGTCTGACATACGGACGAGGTGTCCGGCCCATCATGGTCGTGCTTTCTCTAGCAGTGCATGTATGCTGGGCATGTTAGCCCTCGAGAGTACCTCGATGTCAGTGACATAATCTTGCCATCGGATGTGGAATATTCGCCTCAGGCAACCTGTGTGGAAAGGGTTTAACATCCATGCATGTCCAGAGTATACAATCCAGCTTTCGCATGCGTATAGTAGGGTTGGAATGATGTACGGTAGACTTTGAGTCTGGTCTTGACGCTGATGCCACGACGTGCCCAGACCATCGAGCGCATTCTACCAAAGGCTGTGCTGGCCTTTGCTATTCTGCTTGCCACCCCATCGTCTAGGCTGACAGATCTCGACACACACACACACATATATATATATATATATATATATATATATATATATATATATATATATATATATATATATATATATATATATATATATATACATTATTTTATTAGCTTCATACTGAACCAAACAGCGAATATAGCACCCATAGAGAGAATAACACACATCGTCATAATCAAGAAATGGATTGGACATAAGTGACAATTATCTGCAAGCCTATTTAATCTGTATTAAGAGGTGATAATGGAAGAGGGCACTAGCAAGTGTAACAAAGAAATTGAAAATACGAATAAATGAATTCGCATTTGCGCGAGATGAAACAGTTATTAGATAAGCAGAGAAAGCATTGGAAAACTGAACACCATAATCACAACACAACCAAGACAGTTGGTGTAAAGAAACATGTTAGTAACGCGAAAGCGATGGTAATAGCCAAACAAACCCACACAGTTTGATTAGTTTAGATGTAGTCGAATAATCAACTTCATTGTACACGTTATAACAAAAAATGTTCTGTTCTTCTACATATATTTTTTGGAGAATCTCAGCACAATGCACTCACTCTGTAGCACAGGAGAGGATCCCGTAATATATTGTACATATTTTTAATATCATTTATAATCGTGTTCCCTGTCTGCGGCCGTTAATCCTACTCTGATCGATTTCCAACTGTCAAGGGATTTATAACGTGCACGACACTGCACAGGGGCTTCCGATCTCTACTACACAGAGATCAAAGGAAATATCAGAGTAAATGTGAAACAAATTATGATCTTCACCATGATTCAAACTCGTGACATTCAGCACCGCAGGTCGATGTCTTACATCGAGACCACTCAGTCCCCATATATTGAATATCAGCATCGAATCCCATTTTATTGAACAAGTGCATGTTTTTATGTCTGAGACAAATCAATTCAAAAGATGTCCGCTGTGAACGTGAGATTAGAACTCCGATAATAGTAGCAAAAAAATGCATTCCATAAGAAACAAAAACGTATAACAACAAATAACATACATATTTGAGCTTCGGAAAAGAATAATCAATACACATATCTGGCCCACCGCATTGCATGGCTCTGAAACATGGACTTAAAAAAAGATGAAGACACATTCGATGATTTCGCGGTGATATTGCAGAATGCAAAGTGTGAGCTGTAGAGAAAAAAACATTTAAATGAACAAGTGCTTAACGATAATGAGATGTAGACAGATAAAGCCGAGTATACAGAACGGTATATTCTCTTGGCTTGGTATTTTTTGGCGAAATTCTAAGATTTTTTTGAAAATAATGAAGGCAACATTAATCAGAAATGAGAAAGATAATGACTAAGAAACAAAAACATGACACATGCTTGCAAGAACAAAGTTGTGCAGATTTATACTGATCTAAAGAGATATGATGGGGATAGAGGACATTGGTGTAACATGATCAAAAGACTTCAACACTAGTGTCCGGACTGCGATGATGATCAATATTTTCGTTTATTTTGTTCTGTGACACAAAAAGTATTCTTCTATTGAGGACATTGTTATACATGCCACTTATCATTGAATATGCAATATAGTATGATTAGCATTATGCTTATTTTTTCCTAATTGGAGACGTGTGCAATAACATTGTGCGAAATCTGCATTTAAGTATGTGTCTATTACATGTTGCCATTCGTGATTTCACTTCAGAACATGCAGATTATGGTACATGACCAGCTATTCCATAAAACATGATACACGTATACTGATCAGTTGCTAAAGGTTCAGATGCATCACATATTCGTTATTGTCTTGTTTACCAGTTGTTGAACATTATGACGTTATGATGTTCTCTATTTGCAGAAAAGCTTGCGAATCATGTCTCTATATTTACTGCTCATGTAAAAGTATATAAAGATATTCATTGATGCGTTTATACTCTCCAATGCGTAACCAAGTCCACCAATTAGAATTGGTATTTTTATATACTTTCCATCTGTCGCCATATCCGGCACAAACGCCAATGCCAGCATGCTGCTGCTAATAGGGACCAAGCAAATAATAAACATAATCGAGATCATTACAACCATTTTAGCTGCTTTTTGGTTCCGGTTGGAGACTCTGTTATCCATTGCATGAGTAACGATCGTTCTTCTCCATTGTGCGTTCTTACGAAGGTTGAATGGCAGTATCGCGGTACATACAATAATGATCACAAATGTAAAATAAGGAATGGAAAAGTTGTTAATACCAAATGAAATCATCTCAGCTTGCTGTCGATTATCAGTGGCGACAAGTCCTAAAATCGTCCTGTTATATAATGGAGAAAATACCATTTCCAATCTATAAACCGCATATACCGGAATTCCACTGCAAAAGAAGATGACGAATATACTGATGACGATCAATGTTTCTCATTTTGGAGTAATCTTACGTTTTACCTGGATTAATATAAATGAAAGTATCATAAAAAGGTCGCTTTCTGTTTGTTTGATTCATTTAAGCAGGAATGACATTTTCTAGAACGTTGAAATGCAATTATTTTGTTATGGATATCCGCTATTACAAAGATACAGTACTAACATGTCCATAGGTGCAACATCAACTGCATACATGTAATGGTGGTTTTCATTTGTACATGCTCTCTATCCCCACATGTGCTCCTGCTGGTCTGTGGCAAAGTCGAAGTCCACGATCGTTGCCTCAGAGTACGCCCTCTGCCTTCTTCCTGTTAGCCAATTGTCAATCCATTTGGCAACTTCCCCACCTATTCCATGTGATTTTAATTTTCGAAATAATCTTTGATGAGGTACTCTATCAAAGGCTTTTGCAAAGTCTAGATAAATAACGTCCACTGGCGCCCTTTTATCTATGATTTTAGTAACCTCCTCCATGAATTATAATATATTTGTTAAGCATGATCTCCCTCAAGTAAACCCAGCTGACTATTTCTAATTAGATTACATTTGTCTAAATGCATTACAATTTTTTCTTTGATTATTGACTCTAACAATTTACAGACTATGCTCGTTAAACTCACCGGTCTATAATTTGCTGGATCTGATTTTTTGCCTTTTTTGAATAAGGGGATCACTCCTGCATCTTTCCAATCCCGTGGAACAATCCCTTTAGTAAGTGATTGAGAACATAATATAGCCAATGGTTTTGCTAGTTGGTCTCTAATTTCATACAGCAATTGTGGATGAATACCATCTTGACCTGGACATTTATTCACTTTTAACCCCTCCAATTTTCAACTGAATCTCGCCAGCGACATGGGGGTCGTCGCCGATGTCTTTTGTTATCGTTCGAGTATCGCTGTGGTACAATCTTTTGAAGTTATGTTGGGGTATATGACCTGCCCGGCGCTGTTTCGAATGGTTGACGTGCTATAGAAAAATCCTTGATGTGTAATATTTACCGGAATACGCGATTGTGTAGCTCACATTGCAACTGTTGTCTGAGAGTTATGTCCATGAGTCGTCTTTCAAATGCTGTTCTCATGTGGTTATCGGAAGCGTTTGTTAAAGACCAGGTTTTGCTTCAATAGCATAGCGTTAGTAGGACTAATGACTCATAGATGTTCACACGTAGTATGGTGTCAATTGTGGTGTCTGCTGCTAGAATTGAGAGAATTGAAGACAGCCTACATTGACTGGTGATCACCGGGCTGGTGATCTTTTTATCATTCCCATTCAGACGCTACACACAATGTTCCCCAAATGTACCCTTACAATGATGTCCACGATCGTTGAAAAAGCACAATCTACAGAAAACACTGATTTCAGACGAACTTAAAGTACATTCGATCGAATAACAATGTGCTGCATTATGATCTACAAGACACCCAATGGAACTGACAAAGGGCATGCTACGTGATGATAATGCGTATACAAGCTGCATTCCTCGTTTGCAATGGTGTATTTTTCATATCGTAAGTCTGAATGATAGATCTTGATCCTGATGATCCGTTCCTCAGATTAGCTGCGGGTCCCAGCTTCGTCTACAGCGGACCGTATATTGGGCCACAGAAGTCTAGTGCGGGGTAAGTCTTCTCTAGAGGCATCTCGGGCGTTGTAGCGTGCAGCAAGGGTGACTGACCTACGCTCATGGAGGTCTTCCTCGCGGTCTCTTATTACTTTGGGGGTCCCAGACTGTCGATATGCTTCATCGACCATCGTTTCGTCGCAAGTTGTGACCTGCCCATATATTTGTTGCCTTGTCTGCATGGATTACCACGTCATTAACCAGGGATGATCATCTTATTTCAGTATTGTGAAGACCTTGCATGCGTTTGATCCGGATAATAATTCCCATCAAGCGTCTCTATACCAGCCTGTTTAGGTCAACAGAACCCCCTCCTATAGCCTTCCCATCCACTTTACCCCGTCTTCCAGACTTCCTGTCCTTAGAAATTTGCTCTGCTGTTGAGTCAATGCCATCTGGAAAATCATCAGAAGAAGATATCATCACTGCGGAGGTCATCCGTACTTGAGATATACGCCCTTACCTAGCCCTAGAACAACGTTTTACACGGTATCTGCCTGGCACAACTCGACGCCAACTCTCTTTCACAAGAAGGAAGACAAAGAAGATTTAGGAAACTATCGTCTAATTATTCTCCTCCCGATCACTTACAAGATGTTCACATAATGCATCCATGACAGAGCTCGCACCACTCTAAAAGAATCGCAACTAGTCGAACAGGAAGGCTTTCGGTGTTTTCGTACAGCACAATGTATCATATTCCAACCTGTTGCCGACTTATTGAACGGTAGATCAAATGAACAAGTGTTACAAATGATTATAATTTATTCATAATATTTCGCATCCACAGGATGGGTGGAAGACTAACGTCTGGTCAGGCAACATATAATGATCAGGGATAGGTACGACATACTTGCCATGATTCTCACCGGGGCTTCCTAGTAGCTTTCCCTGGAAACGTTTGTTTTTATCGCAGCTCAGCTAACAAGGTGATGGATTGACGTGATCACCGTAGTAGTGAGTGACACGCAGATGAAGCTAATCATAGTACAACTACCTGGATGACCCCTGTCCACCTTCATCAGCACGCGCGGGATGTAATTACAGCTAGTGTAACCCGCCACAAAACACCCATTTAAGGGTGCACAAAAGAGTAACCTACTCTTGTTGCCATGCGCAAACAACACCAACACATGCAGGAATACCTACAGAAAGCATAATTCTCGTTTGCGTTTCAGTTTTCGTATCATTCATGTTTTTGTTTATATGTATCTGATCCCGGTGCTTCAGTAGTGTGCCAGTGTCGCCATCGATCGTCATGATCAGTGCATGTAGACTGAAGTTATTTGTAAAGTGAGCTATGTCGGTTAGATCAATGTACACGGAACCCTTTTTAACTGTTTTATATAGAAGAGAACTGCTGCTACATTATGCCAATACACTCAAACCAACGACTCAGATAACCCAGGGGAATATTAACAAACTAGGGTGGGTTATTTCTTTTCACATACATTACAGACACGCCTTAGAACCTAATGATGCCCACTTGTTTGTTACTTACGTACTTACTTAGTCGTTCTTCTACCGTGAGGTGTAGAGGTTTTCCAGAGAGAACGACATACTGCTTTATCCACCGATTTGGTCATGCTCTCTTTCCAATCCAGCCCTAGATCACTTAGGGACTCTCGTATGTTGTCTTTCCAACTTTTTGTGGACGTCCTGGGAGTCTGCGTTTTTGACTTTGTATCTCCCAAAACTGTTTGGTATCCGATCTTCTTCCATTCTACAGACATGGTCAAACCACTGTAGCTGGGACTGCTCCACTAGTGTCCGCAGAGGTTGAACTTCGAGATTGCTACGTATTGTCTGATAACGGATCGTGCCCCTTTTCGTCACCTGAACAACCTTTCTAAGATACCTAGTTTCTGAAGTTTGTAGTTGCCATTCTGGGGCTGTAGTCATTGCTCGCGACTCGCATCCATATATCAGGACAGGCACATACGTCGAGCGGTATACATCCATATTTGTTTTCTGGCTTATTTTTCTTTTGCTGAGAAATCTTCTCTTTATTGCATGGAAAGTCTACCTGCTGCTGCCCTTCGTGCAGTTAACTCCTCTTTGATTCCTCCCCGGCTGTCTATTATCACTTCTAGATATTTAAAGTTGCTGACCTGCTCCGGTGCTCGAATTCCCAGTGTTATCTGATGTCTCTTCTCATCTACATCGATCACCATCGTTTCTGTCTAGGAGTTGCTGAAGTGCATTCCTCTTTTTTAAAACTCTTCTTCCCAGACCTGCAAGTTGATATGTAGATGTGCCTCGGATTTCGTGATCAGGACCACGTCATCTGCAAACGCTAGTTCCGATTTAAAATCCATCTTTTCTTTAGACCTTTTGTGAATGTAAATGGCGTGCAAATGTGGTGGAGAGTGCAGACGTCTATGCTTCATGTTTTAATTGTAGTTTTTATAGTTGATATCTAGTATTTATTCTCTGTGTAAAGAGATATGTGTGCCGTTTTTTACTGAATTTCCCGCGTACATTACAATGGTGTACCATACGAATTAAAAAACGTTATCTTACTTTATGATACACATTTGAAAATATATGTGTCATTCAGTTGTTGTTCTTGTTTAAGTCTGCTTCGAAAAAGATAAATATATAATCATTTACTTAGTTCGAGGACGGTCTACGAAACTGGCCTTTAAACCTCTGCTCTTAAAAAGCTAATTGGGACTAAGAAACAACCATGCGACTATGCATGTCCATATATCTCAGTCGACAATATGTTTAAAGAGGGCTTAACTAAATGCATACATTTATGTTTTGATGTAGTATACATGGACAAAATAAGCCAACGATGATTGTAAACTGTTATTTTGCAACAGTAATTTACCTATCAGACTAATGTTCACCGTATCTTGAAAACCTTGCTTTGCAAAGCAGGTAATGTTGAAAATGTTTGTGACGATTTTAAAAAGATTGATTGCTTGACACACCACACCATAAAAAAATAACGTAAAAACTGCCACAGCTTCATCACTGATAATAATGTTGTCTTCTGATGGAGACATTGTAACAATGTAAACAATTCTACAATGTTATTGTTGTCTAGAAGTTATGCTACACTTTCGTGTACTGTGTTAGTTATTTCCGTATGAGTAACACGGAGCCTACCTGAGCTGCTAACTAGGACCAGATAAACAGCTGCGTTCTTCAACAAGAATACATTTTCTCGTTAGTACTTCAAATATGTGTTATTTCATTGTTTAATTGACAATTGAACGATTCCATTCAACGCTTTACGAAGACAAAACATATGCGCAATTTATTTGTATCAAGCTATTCAAGCTATACGGCCTACGCTCTATCGTATGCTTGTTCATTTCTTTTTGGCATTGCTGTTGCTGTCACATTACAGAAGACGCGAGGTAGCGATGGCGTCTACCAACTTATAATTTTGAGAATTTCAAACGGATAGACTAAAAGTCAATTAGTAGTGCGCATTGTCTACTTGCGCATTCGTAATTGTAGTAAACACAAAGGAAGTGATACATATTTTGGAATCATTTTGTGTTTCTTTAAAGCTGGTATTCCATTAAATTGTCATGTCATTAAATACGCATTAAACTTGTACAGGGTACGGGGTGAAGGTAATACAAGAACTGAGTCATTATTCGGACGGATAACTGTGTAATTATGGTTAGGACGTTCTTAGTCCACATATACCAGTATCTGGTATTCCGATACATAAATATAGATTCCATACTGTTATTCACTCAAAAATGCAAATATTAACTAATACGTGACCATTTACCATATCTTGGCATGATCACATCATATTTTACTGCAATTATATGGCCACTGAGCAAATTCCCCAGCACAAATAACAATCAGCATATGAAAAGTTTTATAAATAACATAATTGTGTTAATAATAATTAACTTGTCAGGACATGGGTGGCTAAATATAAAACACATCGATGGCGATAGATTTGTTTTGTTCATAAGTGTAAAGTGAACAGACTGATATATCTTCAGATAATCATGGTCAAGCGATTTAAATAGACGGACCTATAATTAATATTCGGAATGTATATACAGCGTGTATTTCTAAAACTAGTAAGGATCTTAGTTTAGGTTACTCATTTCCAATTTCTAGTTTCACGTTCAAAAATGTAAACGGTGACATCACTTAGAAAATGTATAAATGAACAAATACTAACTAGAGAAATGCATGTATTGACAGTATCACTTCTAGTTGCACTAGAAACACTGTCAAAATGAGTGATTGCTTTGGGTAATTACGCATATGGACGACATTGCTGATTTTGATAATTAATACCTGATGAACATTTTGAAAAAAGGTTTAGCGATTTACTTTCTTAAAAATAAAAAAGCCCAAAAAGAACAAGTCTTCAAGACAGTTAGGGGTGAATTGTGTACCATGACATGAATTATCTATGAGATAAAAGAAGTGGTCCTGAAAGTTATTTTCTTTTAATCACTGTTTACATGATCAATACGAATAACGTGCAAAATAGGTAAACGAATTTGAGTAACGTCACTTGATATCTACCACATTAGATAACGCGGGGACATTTATCACATTACAGTCGTAGATGACTCTTTAGACACAGCATTATAGTCGACCTCGGCTTGATACGGTCAATTTTATTCATACGTATGTACTTTGCCTTTCCCAATAGTATAGCTGGTATGCATTGTCAAAGTAATATTGCCCGTTTTCTTTGACGTCCATGGGGTTATG
Source organism: Ariolimax columbianus (assembly GCA_036924085.1). Lineage (NCBI taxonomy): Eukaryota > Metazoa > Mollusca > Gastropoda > Stylommatophora > Arionidae > Ariolimax > Ariolimax columbianus. Next base: position 10,143,993 of record JAVGWX010000007.1, read on the forward strand.
CCTCACTAGTATGCACCACACGGTAAATACTTTACCATTAGGTACTACCTTCAATAATGATGTCTGACGCAAATGACCAGACCTGTGGACCTTTACTGCTCGATCATGACAGGCCCCTCATCAATTTTTCGAAGCTCATTCATACTTTTTTGGCAGAGCACAACATCTTTCTGGTTCGCCAGGATTTCTATACATATAGAATTACGATTTGTAACGATTTGTAATTTGCTGGTAATGTAACGAAAGAGTGGCAGTAGTTCAAATATGTACTGATGAATACTGGGAGCGCAACATGCATTATAAATAAACTTCAACAATTCCAAAAGAAAATAATAGGCTGATGGAATCCATATGTATTCGAACCAATACAAGCTAATGAGAAAATAAATTAAATACAACAAAATAAATTGTAACCAATCTACAGACTCGCAATAACGCATTTGAAAACCGTAATTAAGAACTCCAAAGCAGACGCATATAATGAATACGGCGAACAATTAGCAGTCATGTATAGCAAGATACCGAGAGATGTCTTTAATATATTCAGAGCAATTAGATTTAAAGACGACAGTTTTAACCCCAACACAATTATAAACGACAAACACAAGACGCCAATTTTCGATCAAGTAAAAAGGAAAGCGCAATGGAGAGAGTATTTCTTAGAACTCCTAAGTCAAAGTAATGCACTGAGGCACTCCACTCATACGAGTTTAAACGCAACAAAATAGAGCCCAAAATATTAATCCTGGAGTTTGAGGATGCCCTTAAAAAAGCTCAAATCGTAAAACTGCAGGTGCGAACAGAATAACCTGCGATACTTTTAAAGCTAGTGGATACCTAAGAGTTCAATGGTTACATAGAATATTCTCAGCAGCTGAGGATCAAAGCAGATTCTTTGAAAACTGACGAAAAGCTATCATTGTGCCAATCTGGGAAAATAAAAGCAACAATAAACAGTTCGATACCTACAGGCGGATATCGCTTCTAAGCCAAACAGGAAAATTGTACCCGAAAACCCTGGAATAGAGAATTAGGCCGATCCTAGAAACACCACTGGGTAGGGCTCAATTTGGTTTCCTACGAGGCAGGCGCTGCACAGACGCTCTATTCACTATGACACAACTAAGCGAAACACAATTCGAAAACAATAGGAAACTCAAAAGATTTGTTGATAGAATAAACAGAAAAAAATGATGAGATATTCTAGACGATTACGGAAAACAGGGACAGCTAGTAGATACTACTAGAGCACTGTACCAAGGGTGTCAAAGTACAGTAAGAACAACATATGGTCTCACCAAAATAATGGAGATAACAACCGAGGTGAGACAAGGTTGTGTGTTGTTGCGACTACTCTTCAACACATAATAAAGCTGGAGACCAAATTTGAGCATCTGCCAAGAAATGCAGAGTAAGAAAGGACAGAGACTGATCGGTTAAATGCACTTCTTTTTGCAAATGATAAATTTCTACTTTACGAGAGTGAAGATGATCTGCAGCAAAATCTGACTGCGCTAAACTCTGTATGGGAAAGAAATCGTATGATAATTAACACATGTGCAACAGAAACAATGCGGATAAGCAAAACATTGGCATCATGGTCAATGGGACCAAAAGCAAACAAATGCAGGAGTTCATACGTGGGCAGTGTTTTCACACATAATGGAGGCTTAGATAAAGATCAGGTGCCAGAAAGCAAATGCAATTGCATACCAGTTGTCACCATTATTGAAACACCATAACACATATATGTCTACACATGCTAATCAACAGTATATTCATTTCTACTCTCTGTTGCCAGTGCCAAACGTGGACTTTAACACGATCTCTAGAGACACAGATAACGACAACGACGTGTGAAATGAGATGCCCCCGGAAAGTAAGCACGTAACTAGTAGATACAGAATGTGCAATGACGATGTGGTAAGAAGAATTGAATCAAGACCATGCTCTGAATATATTAATTTACCACACTTGCAAAACGTAGACCAAAATCGTGGAACATAGAATAAGACCTATTGTTGAACCTCATATATCCATCCATAGTTCAATTTGGATTCCGCCGAGGTATGAGCTGCACGGACACGTTGTTCTCCTTAAGCCAAACATGCGAAAGATCAATATAATATAACAACAATCTAGGTGATGCTTTCATTGATCAGGAAAAACGCGTTTCGCAGGGTGGGCATGATTAAAATTTGGACGATACTGGAAGATGATGATGTACAAAGCCAGATTCTTGATAATGTAAAAGCATTGTATCGTTCGGGTACAAACTTCGTCAGAACAACTGATGGTGTGACATATGCTTTTGAAATCACTACCAGCATGAGGCTAGTCTGTGTGCTTACTCGTCTGTTGTTTAACATCTGTATGGACAAAATCCCACCAGCGACTAGTCAATTTGAGACACTGAAGCAGAACATAACTCAATACACGAATTACTCTTTGCAGATGGTCAAAGCTTCATCTATGACGATGAAAACAAACTGCAAAACCAAATGAATGCGCTTGCGACTACATGTGCTAAATACAATATGCTAATTAGCGAGAATAATAAAGCAGCTATCATGGTCAGTAGAACACTCGTACCACTAAAGATAAGTGTAGATGATATTGCTATTCCACAAGTCTATGAGCTAAAGTATTCCAACAGTATTTTCGTCTACAAATGGTAGGACAGGGGCATTGAGAATATGTGTCAGAAAGCATCTGCGGATATTTATCAGCTGTCCCCACTGCTTAGACACCCGAGCATTAGTATGATAACAAAGCAACAGCTGATGAACAGTATATGTATGTCTACTCGGTGCTACCAGTGCCAAACATGACCTATGTCCAGGGCGTGTGAGAGCAGAACGTTGACTTGTGAAATAAAGTATTTGAGGAAGGTCATCAGTTTTGCCAGGATAAATAGAATGCGTCACGACGACATGCGAAGTGTGATCGACACTACGTCTTGTATCGAATACATTTCCACGAGAAATAGAGGATGCTTACCAAGAGAAAAAGCATACATTAGCGGTTTTTGTGGATCTAGAGAAGGCATTTGACAAGGTGTGGAAAGATGTACAGATGGATCAGCCACTACCTCGAAAACAGAACAGCCAGAGTTGAAGTACAGGGCAGATGAGCAAGAAGGTGACACTGAAGCAAGGAGTACCCCAGGAAGGGTGGGTGGTGGGGGTGGGAGTAGTGTCACCCACACTTTTGCTGGTGTATATAAAAAACATCACAGAGAATATACCAAAAAGAGTCCACAGCTCCATGTTTGCAGACAATCTGGCTATGTGGACCTCTGAAAAAAATTTCACCGTAGCAAACAATAGGATGCAGCAGACTCTAACATCGTTGGAGGAATGGGCGAAATCATGGCTGGTCAAAATAAACGAGGAAAAAAACAACATGTACGATATTCTCGCTTTCAAATCAACTACAGAACACCAAAAAAAGTCTTAACGGCAAATACTTGCGGCCAAACGACAACACAAACTACTTAGGAGTCACATTTGATAGGCGCATGACATGGAAAAGTCAGATCGAGAGAAACCTAATGAGAGCCAGACAAAGAATAGCAATCATGAGGAAACTTGCTGGCACACGCTGGGGAGCAGACGAAAGAATACTCAAGAAAATGTACACTGGAAGAGTGAGACCAGTTCTCGAGTATGGCATTGTGGCATGGACAACTGCAGCAAAGGCGAACTTTGATAAAGTAGCAAACTTCAAAACGAAGCCATGATAGTTATACAGGATGCATGAGGTCAACGCCAATTGTAGAACTTGAAAAGAATACAAATCTGCAGTCCATGACAGACAGAAGAGGCTGCAGAGCCCAGCTGCAAGCAGAGAAACTAAGAAGACTGACAGACCATCCAATGCATGAGAGACTAAATATATTTGGAAATGGGAAACTGAAGCGGAGAAACTTAGCAGAAATAGCCAAAGCAAAGATGAGCTAAGACCCTCTGAACAAGGTAACAATAACAACGCCCATCCCTACTTAACGCAAACCCACCTGGATCTGGGGTAGTTGTCTCGCTGCGGCGACTCAATTTCAACCAGTGTTCGTAAAGCGATCTCAGTCCCGCCAGGCGGAGCGATAGCGCGGGCTTGCGGAAAACGCTCGCCTGCCTTTCCCCGTAGTGCGAATTGGGTGCGGTTTGTGGTAGTGGCTCCTCCACCGAGGTGCGCTAGTCTGGTCCGTATCAGGAAACGTGGTCCGTCCGTGGTGATTTATCTAAGGCTTATAGCAGAGCTCGAAAGTACGTCTCGCTGGTGGTCCGACTCTCGCAAAGAGCTTGTGACCGGCAAATGGAAAGCAGGAATCGTTGCCTCGCGAGGCCCTGCGTTCTCCCTACGGAGAAGGGCAGGCCGGCAGGCCAAATTGTGTCTCTAGTCCCAGTGAAATTCGTCGCCGAGTTCGTTGGGATCCGTTCTGCACAGAGCGCTGCCATCCCTCCTCGACCGAGCCCGGTCGGTCGGTCGTCTGGTGCGTGTGGGAGGCCCCTGTCAGGCGGTCCTAGGTCAACGGAGTGAGGGACGGGTGGAACAACCCTCCGTCCGTCCCGTCAGTCGGTCCCTGCGGCCGTCCCGGTGAGGCTTTTTACAAAAACACACCCTTCCTCCGCCGACCGGTGTGTGCTGTACGTACGTCTCCGACAGATATCTGGTTGATCCTGCCAGTAGTCATATGCTTGTCTCAAAGATTAAGCCAGGCATGTCTAAGTTCACACTGTCTCACGGTGAAACCGCGAATGGCTCATTAAATCAGTCGAGGTTCCTTAGATGACACGATCCTACTTGGATAACTGTGGCAATTCTAGAGCTAATACATGCTTACCAAGCTCCGACCCTCGCGGAAAGAGCGCTTTTATTAGTTCAAAACCAATCGTCGTTTCCCCTCGCGGGGTTGCGGCGTCCCCACTGGTGACTCTGGATAACTTTGTGCTGATCGCATGGCCTCATGTGCCGGCGACGCATCTTTCAAATGTCTGCCCTATCAAATGTCGATGGTACGTGACATGCCTACCATGTTTGTAACGGGTAACGGGGAATCAGGGTTCGATTCCGGAGAGGGAGCATGAGAAACGGCTACCACATCCATGGAAGGCAGCAGGCGCGCAACTTACCCACTCCCGGCACGGGGAGGTAGTTACGAAAAATAACAATACGGGACTCTTTCGAGGCCCCGTAATTGGAATGAGTACACTTTAAACCCTTTAACGAGGATCTATTGGAGGGCAAGTCTGGTGCCAGCAGCCGCGGTAATTCCAGCCCCAATAGCGTATATTAAAGTTGTTGCAGTTAAAAAGCTCGCAGTTGGATCTCAGGCGCAGGCGGGCGGTCCGGCTCGCGCCGGTTCACTGCCCGTTGTCTCCTGCCCTACCGTCTGCTGGCTCTCTCCCACGGGTGCTCTTCGCTGAGCGTCCTGGGTGGCCGGCGCGTTTACTTTGAAAAAATTAGAGTGTTCAAAGCAGGCCTCGGCTGCCTGAATAATGGTGCATGGAATAATGGAATAGGACCTCGGTTCTATTTTGTTGGTTTTCGGAACTGGAGGTAATGATTAACAGGGACAAACGGGGGCATTCGTATTGCGGCGTTAGAGGTGAAATTCTTGGATCGCCGCAAGACGAGCTACTGCGAAAGCATTTGTCAAGAATGTTTTCATTAATCAAGAACGAAAGTCAGAGGCGCGAAGACGATCAGATACCGTCGTAGTTCTGACCATAAACGATGCCGACTAGCGATCCGCAGGAGTTGCTTCGATGACTCTGCGGGCAGCTTCCGGGAAATCAAAGTGTTTGGGTTGGGGGAAGTATGGTTGCAAAGCTGAAACTTAAAGGAATTGACGGAAGGGCACCACCAGGAGTGGAGCCTGCGGCTTAATTTGACTCAACACGGCCAACACTGAAATGATTGACATGCCGAGACCACTCTTCTGGGGCCTAATATGGAACTGGTGCTGGACTTAGACCTACAGAAATCTGGGGTTATGCCCCCTGTGGCTCGGTTTTGTCTGCATCCAGTGTTTGATAAAGGAATTGACGGAAGAGCACTATCAGGAGTGGAGCCTGAGACCTAAGTTAACTTACCACGCCAATAATGCAGAATGACTATCAAAAAGTACACCTTCGTGGGGTCTAATAGAGAACATGTGCTGGAATTAGACCCTCGAAAATTTTGGGGCTACCCTCTTGATTGTCTCGCTAAGGGAATTGACGGAAGGGCACCACCAGGTGTGGAACCTGCGGCTTAATTTGACTGAACACGCCAATACTGTAGAACAACTGACAAATCGAGAGCACTGCCGTTTGGGTCTAATAATGAACGTACGCTGGTATTAGACTCACGGATGACAAGTCAGCTCTCAAACACTCAAATGAAAGAACGCTACGGAAATCGTGTTTAACTCCGCAGAAACCGCAGATCTCAAATACCTGGTCATTGACAAACAAAAGCCCTCGATAAATTCGTCTGACCAAATAGTGAACGGGTGCTGGAAATAGACCATCTGAAGACAGGTCAGTTTTACCCTACAAATGACAGGGCGTTGCTACGGAAAACCAGCTCAAATCGAGAGGAGCCGCAGACACTTTGGTTCACGTACCAGGCTGATAAGCCAAGGGCGCGAGGCTACCATGTGGGGGATTACGGCCGAACCCTTGTAAGCCGCAATCCCGCCCAAAATCTCAGCACCACTGCAATGGGAGGCTCCTACATGCTCGGGACCTGGGGCTTGCGCCCCAGCCCTATCAGGTAGAGCCACAGTAAGAGGTTCTTGCCGCCCGCCAATCAAAGCGGGCGGACAACTGCTTGATACTCACCCTATACGGCGATGGGGTGCGAAAAAACACCAACCAAAGACTTAGAACCTGGTCGGGGTGTCGAAAACAGTAGAGCAGCCACCTCACTGTGAACTGTCAAGACTCAACCACTGACCATGAGAGTTGTCCGCACACCAGGCGATCAACATCTCTGTGACATTACCAGGCTTGTCCTCTGGCGAAATGCACTCCGGCTACGATATCTACCTCTGTACGTTATCAGCCATAACTATCATGCTGGACGCAGAAGAGATGCAGACCAGCGGAAATTGCACACCTGCCCCACTGTGTCAACACCCCAGGTGGCGGGGAATGCTAGGCGTACCATCCCTGCATAGAAGCCAAGAAAACAAAGGGAAAAAGAGATACCCCACTCACATGCAAATGCTACGTTTCTGGCAGGACGTGACGATCCTGGGATACAGACACACTGGACTGCCGCTCTTCCGGGTAAACCAGTCCATCTCATATATCATATCATCATTGCACCCTATAGACACGAGTAGTGAAGACTCGAAAGTCTGGTAAGACAACTTCCATAGGAGAGAAAACTCTGATCGTAAACAACTGCTGCCTTGCAGATAGGCTGGGGACAGCCAAAGGCTAAGGAGGGCATCCCTACAGAAACGCCTGTTGAAATCGGATGCACGGGGCCGCAAGCCTAACAAAATAGTGCAACGTAAATCACAGTATGATGGCAGCACAACCTATTCGAAAAACGTATGGCGCTCATCCTGAGGAGACCCGCCAGGCGGCGATAGCGCCGGGCCTCACGCCTCGAAGGGGCCCACCCTTGACTATTGGTGGTCACCCACCCATGTGTCGTGGAGTCAAGGCACATGGCTATGGGGTAACGTCTATTGGCCAAAACCTCAAGACCCTCAAAATACTACAGTGGAATGCGGAGGGAGTCATTAACAAAAAACTTTCCCTAACACACCACCTGCATGAAGATAAGATTGACGTGGCATGTATCCAGGAAACGCACCTCAACAATAACCATAAATTCTCAATCAGAGGATACCAGACCTTCCGTCTAGATAGAGAAGGCCACAAAGGAGGGGTCCTGATACTGACCAGAAACAGCATACCGAGTAGCGCGGTACCTGTCAATCACACCGGACAAGCAGAAATTGTAGGAGTTGACATAATGGCTCAAGAGACGAAACTCCGCATTTTCAATCTGTACGGACCACCAAACAGAGACCTATCGCTCTCAAGTATGGAGGTCAGAGACTCCAACTGCATAGTAGTTGGAGATTTAAACAGCCACTCGGAGAGATGGGGATACTCTGACACAGACAGTAGAGGTGACGAAGTGGAAGATTGGGAGATAGATGCAAATCTCTCCCTAATCAATAGGCCGGAGGATAGCCCTAGCTTCTATTCAAGAACATGGCATACCACCTCGACTCCAGATTTTGCCTTTTCCACACAGGACATACACTATAAAATAGACCGCCAGGTGCTGAACCAACTGGCAGGTAGCGACCACAGGCCGATCAGGCTAACCATTGACATGGAAGTAAGCCCACAGGAAACAAAACCGCTCCCACGTTGGAATTACAAACGAGCCGACTGGGACAGATTTGCAATCCTGACAGATGGGCTGTGTGAAACCATCAACACACGAAACACCAAAATGAAGCCCATGGTGGAGAGCCTAAGCAAGGCAATAATGCAAGCCGCCACTGAAACCATCCCAAGAGGAGCTAGGAAAAACTATAAGCCCTACTGGAATGATGAGTTACAGAAAGTGGAAGATGCAGTAACAAATGCTAGGAACATGGCAGAACGAGAAAAATCCATGGAGGCAAACATCGCCCTCAAAGCCGCCGCGGCGAAGTACAAACACACTCTCAAGCAAACAGCAAGAGAAAGTTGGAAAAATAAAACGGAAAGTCTGAACCTGGACAAAGACGGGAACAAGCTATGGAAGCTAGTCAGAGCCATGAACGACGAAACCCCGTCAAATAAACAAATTACTATCAAGCAGGGCGAGAACTTGATCACAGGTAAGAAAGCCGCAAACGCCTTTGTCGATCACTATGCCAGAGCAAACCACATCGAGGTCCCTGCAGATAAGCATACAGACATTAGCGAAGAGCTAAAGGGACACGAAAACATAAATACGGCTCCTGAAGAGCACATGATGGCCAAACTAACAATGCGCGAAATGGAAGAGGCTATGAGTACACTAAAGAAAAGGAAATCTCCCGGAAAAGACGGGATAACAAACGAAATGCTGATGGGGCTGGGCCAAACAGCGAAGAAGAAACTACTATCAGTCCTGAACCAAAGCTGGAAAAGGGGTATTGTACCCCAGGCATGGAAAGATGCAATACTGGTACCAGTACCAAAAACAGGGAAGGACAAAACAGATCCAAATGGATACAGGCCCATAAGCCTACTGAGCTGTGTTGGCAAGCTGATGGAATGGATGATAAACACCAGACTGATGTGGCATCTGGAAGAAAAACGAATACTAATTCCACAGCAAGCCGGCTTTAGACAGCACAGATCCACTGAGGACCAGGTCATCCTCATAGCCCAGGAGATAGAAGATGCCTACCAGGCACAGAAACACACAGTAGCTGTTTGGGTGGATCTGGAAAAGGCATTTGACAAAGTCTGGAAGGATGGACTTAGAGTCAAGCTAAGAAGAAGTGATGTCTGTGGGAAGATGTACAAGTGGATCAACCACTACCTCAAACAAAGAACGGCCAGAGTCCAAGTACAAGGGCAGATGAGCAAAAAGGTGACACTCGAGCAGGGAGTACCCCAAGGGGGAGTATTGTCACCCACACTCTTACTGGTATATATAAACGATATTACAGAGAATATACCAAGAAGAGTCCATAGCTCAATGTTTGCAGACGATCTGGCTATGTGGACCTCTGAAAAGAATCTCACCATAGCAAGAAATCGTATGCAGACGGCCCTAACATCGCTGGAAGAGTGGGCGAACTCATGGCTGGTCAAAATAAACGAGGAGAAAACCACGTGCACAATATTCTCGCTCTCATTAAAACCCCAAAGTACCAAATTAAGGCTAAATGGCAAAATCCTGCAGCCAAACGACAACCCAACCTATCTGGGAGTCACATTTGATCGGCGCATGACATGGAAAAGTCAGATTGAGAGAAACCGAATGAAAGCCAGAGAAAGAATGGCGATCATGAGGAAACTTGCTGGCACAAGCTGGGGAGCAGACGAAGGCATACTAAAGAAACTGTACACTGGAAGAGTGAGACCAGTTCTCGAGTATGGCATTGCGGCATGGACAACAGCAGCGAAGGCGAACTTCGATAAAGTTAACAAACTTCAAAACCAAGCCATGAGAATTATAACAGGTGGCATGAAGTCAACGCCAATTGTAGAACTTGAAAAGATTACAAAACTGCAATCCATGACCGACAGAAGAGACTGCAGAGCCCAGCTGCAGTCAGAGAAACTCAGAAGACTGACGGACCATCCAATGTACCAGAGACTAAACAATTTGGGAAATGGGAAACTAAAGCGGAGAAACTTTGCAGAAATAGCCAAAGCAAAGATGCACGAAGATCCCATAAACGCACTAACAACACCAAAACCCATCACTACTGTACGAAAACCTACTTGGAGGCAGGATATATTTCCAGAGGTGGTAGAAAATATACCAGGTATTGCAAACAAAAACTGCCAGAGTGAAAAAGAAAGGAGAGACACTACCCTAAGCCTCATAACGAAAAGCTACCCAAGCATGGACTGAACCTACCAAATGGCAGAAAAATAACACTGTCATTCGCTACTGGTAAGTACACAAGCAATTTCAGAGCAGAGGCAGAGGCACTGAGGGCGGCAGTGGAAGAAATGGTAACACACAGTGAAAATGAGAGCCATATAGTCCTGCTGACAGATGCTCTCGAAGTAGTCACAGCGCTAAAAAGCCAGAAAAACACTGAGCTTAATGACTTAAGAGCAGCACTCTGCAAACTGTGCCAGCAGTCCGCACCAAAAAGGGTAGTGGTACAGTGGGTTCCGTCACACTGCAACATCCAAGGCAACGAGGAGGCAGACAGACTGGCAAAAGAAGGTGCAAGGCTACCACAAACAGATACCAGTATGACGTACGAAGAGTCAAAACGGCTTATCAAAGCCAGATACATGTCCAAATGGGAAACCGAACATACTGGTTACACCAAAAACGATGCCTATTACCAGTTGAACCGAAGAGAGCAGGTCGTTGTCTTCAGACTTCGCACTGGCCACAACAGACTGAGGTACCACCTATTCAACAAATTGAAGATAGGGTGTACCGACGAATGCCCGTGCGGTACTGGTAAAATGACCACTGAACATCTGCTGCAGAACTGCCCGACATACGAGGATCAGAGAGAGCAGATGTGGCCATTGCCAGTGGAACTGCAAGACAAGCTCTATGGTAGTTGCGAGAGTCTCAGGATGACCGCCGCTTTTTTCGAGAAAATAATGGTTACTGTCTGACTGTGTACGCAGAAGAAGAAGAAGAAACCCACCTGGGAGCAGCATATCATTCCGGAGGTGGTAGAAAATATACCAGGTATGGGAAACAAGAACAGCCAGACTGAAAAAGAAAGAAGAGACATAACCTTGAGGTACATAACGGAAAACTACCAAAGCGTGGACTGGACCCATGCAAACACCGACGGCTCTGTAACAAACACAATACAGAACGGAGGGGCAGGGATATTCATGAGCCTACCAAATGGTAAAAAAAATAACACTGTCAGTGGCAACTGGAAAATTCTCATGTTATTTCCGAGCAGAGGCACTGAGAGCTGCAATAGAAGCAATGCTAACAGGCGAAAGCAATGAAGGGCAGATAGTCCTATTTATAGATGCCCTGGCTATTGTTGCAGCACTAAAAGCCATAAAAATACTGAACAATGATTTAAGAGCAGTACTCTGTCAACTATGCCAGCAGTCCGCACCAAAAAGAGTAGTGGTACAGTGGGTTCCATCCCACTGTACCATCCAAGGTAACGAGGAGGTAGACAGACTGGCAAAAGATGGTGCAAGACTACCACAACCAGATTCTAGTGTGACCTACGAAGAGTCCAAAAGGTGTATTAGGGCCAAATGCATGGCCAAATAGGAAAAAAACATACTGGCTACGAAAAAAACGATGCATATTACCAGTTGAACAGAAGAGATCAGGTCGTGGTCTTCAGACTCCGCACAGGCTACAACAGACTGAGGTACCACCATTTCAATAAACTGAAGATATGCGGCACTGACGAATGCACTTGTTGTACAGGGAAAATGACCGCTGAACATCTGCTGCAAATCTGCCCGACATACGAGGACCAGAGAAAGCACATGTGGCATCACCAGTGGCAACACTAGACAAGCTCTATGGCAGTGTCGAAAGCCTCAGTATGACAGCTGCTTTCTTCGAACAAATACAGGTTGACGTCTGACAGCGTACGAAGAAGAAGAAGAAGAAGAAGAAGAAGAAGAAGAAGAAGAAGAAGAAGAAGATGAAGAAGAAGAAGAAGAAAAAGAAGAAGAAGAAGAAGAAGAAGAAGAAGAAAAAGAAGAAGAAGAGGAAGAAGAAGAAGAAGAAGAAGAAGAAGAAGAAGAAGAACAAGAAGAAGAAGAAGAAGAAGAAGAATACATTTCCAGGCAGAAAATAAGTCAGTTTAATCATCTCATGAAAATGTACCCTCATCAACTTCCACTGATGGCTTATATCGCTCGTAGATCTGGCGACAGGGCATCAGAGCAGACCTGAGGCAGGTGGATAGATGATAGAGCTATTGTGCAGCTACAAGGCCTCACATGTATCGACGCATCGCATTGGCACAGGACAGACGACGTGTCCTCCCAACGTCGCTTAACGGCAACAGTGGAAAGCTTACTAACTAACTAGCGACGCTAAGTAAGTGTCAAAGTTGATGGTTTGTCCAAGTTGCATGACATACTGAATAGTTACCCCTTCCCTACCCCAAAAGACAGTGCTCATCACTTTACCCGTTACGTGCTGGGTCGTGAACTTTTCCTTGCCCCGCCATGGACTGCCGTTTTAATTCAGGATCCTAGATGTGGCTCCACGTATAACTGCCAGTGAAGATGCCATACAAGAAAGAACTGTTCTTTCTTCCTCATAATTGTTGAAGAGGTCAAGTCAACCGTAGGGTGTTCTTTATGTTACTGTGTGAGCAATCGCGGGACTCACCTGGCGCTGTCTGATATGCCAACGTTGCCACCAACGGTTACAACGAATTGAAGCCGATGTCCAGCTCGGTAGACAGTGCCTTGATTCATAAATGTTGCAGATGCGTTGATCAAGACGTTCTTCGTTGCGGGATGTGGCATTTGTGCGTGGCCGTCCGGAAAGTGGGCTGTTCTTAATGTCACATTCACAACTTCTGAAACGCTCTACACACCCCATAACTGCCAATTTCCATTGTTTGATCACCGTAAACGTACATCGCAAACGTCGATGGATGTCAATTGGGGCAACATTTTTCCGACGGAGAAATTCAATAACCCACCTCTATTTATAATGCATGTCTATGACAGACGCCATTTTGTGAGATTGCTATTTCATTGCAATATGTAGGACCAACCCAAAGTATTACGGGGATTAGCTCAAACGTAGGGTTCAAACGTTACTGCCAAAGTGTTTAAATCCACTTCTGACGTCGTGGGAAATCATTATAAAATAGGAGGCATTTTTTTCATTGTGTTTGTAAATATATATATATATATAAACAACAGAAATGATTTTCTCGCTTTGCTAAATCCAGGAAAAGTGCAGAGATCAAGATCAGTCGCTCTTTATGATGTGTCTAGACCTCACCAAGGCCTTCGACTTGATTAGTAGTAGGGTCTATTCGAACTCCTCGAGAAGATCAGCTAACCCCCCCCCCCTAACCCCCCCCCCCCAAATAAATAAATAAAATAAAACAAACAAACAAACAAACAAACAAAACTACGTATCGAGATAATTTCTCTTCACACTGATATGAAGGACTCCCATAAAGATTGATGGCGTCAGTCTGGAGGATGTCAATAGTTTCACTTAGATGGGGTCTGCCATCAGCAATACTCTCGCTCGAGAAGGAGATAGCACTGTATGCTTGGCAGGGCAAGTACCGTCATGGCTCGCCTGACGAAGAGAGTCTGGAAAAACACTGCCCTGTCTCACTACACCAATGTCTGAGTCTATGAGACCTGCGTTCCTGGCACTCTCAAACATTGAAGCGAGGCTTTGAGCACTTACACTAAACATGCACGGTGGCTGAACGCTTTTAGGGTGATTTGTCTATGGCGTATATTGGGGATTGGGTGACAAGAGATCGTGTCACATAATACGGTCTTGTAGAGAGCAAACACTCACATCATGTACTCGATGTTGAGACAGGGACGCTTACGGTGTATGCATGTTTATCACATGGAAGACGAGAGGCTGCCAAAGGTTACATTTTATGGACAGCGTGCATTAGAGGTTGAAGAATCGGCCGTCCCACACTGCGATTCAAGGACGTATGCAAGAGGGACATGAAGTCATGTGAAATCCGATCCGAGGGCTGGGAAGAATTAACTCAGGATCCGGCTATCTGGATGGGGCATATTAGATGCTGACGCTCGTAGAAGTTTTCTGTCTGTAGGGAAGAGATCAAGGAACAACCAGACAATCCAGCCTCCTCAGTATGGTGTTACTATATGTGGAAGGGACTGTCACCCGGGGATCGGCCTTTACAACCATAGAAGACAGTATCAAAGTAAATGACGCAGACCTGGATACAACTTAAATGTGTCTCACGCGTGATATAAAGAGACTGAGACGTTGCTGATGATAAATAAATATATGTGAATATAAAAAAGGCAACGGTCGCCGTCCATCGTAGACGATGAATTCATAATTAATGTTTCTAGCGATATTTTTAGTAATAAATAACTGCGCCACTTTTTATCCTCACTCTCTCGTCACGTGCCGCCCAAGGTCAGTGGCAAGTCAAGGACCAGACGACTAGGGGGCGACTACAAGATGCAGGGGACTCTGCATCATTCAACCGTGAAAACGACGGCGGAGTCCGGAGTCAAACCCACCCCACCTGATCACGAGACCGACAGCTTAACCACTTCGCCACGTAATCCCATATATATATATATATATATATATATATATATATATATATATATAAATGAGAGAGAGAGAGAGAGAGAGAGAGAGAGAGAGAGAGAGAGAGAGAGAGAGAGAGAGAGAGAGAGATATAGTAACCAGCATGTCCTATACAGAACGTCGCGTTATACAACCGCCACCTTTTTGGATGTTTAACGTTTCTTGACAAGTGCATTACCGCTAGTTGCCATTATTTTTAAACAATGATGAGTGATCGTCAGAGAAATAAACACATTATGTGGTTAACTGGAAATGATGGGGATCAAATTCGATACGTTAAGATCGTGAAAACTGAAAGAGTCTCCCTCTCTCTGTTTTTCTCTCTCTCTCTCTCCCTCTCTCTCTTTCTCTCTCTCTCTCTCTCTCTCTCTTTTGGATGGGAATATATACACATATAATACATATTAACTATAGCTTCGACGGTGATCCCTCTGTACATTCTACTGGTGTCGATATTAGCCTCTTAAGAATGATCCCAACTGGTGGCTATATTAATTAGTAAGTCTTTATTGTTGTATCTTCTTTTCTGATTTTGGTTTGGTTTATATTTTTATTGTGAACATTCTTTCGATGAAGCTTGTTTCTTTTGTTTGTTTTAATTGTAGTGTCTAACACTAAATGAGCAATACCGCTTGACAGCATACTCAATAACGAATTTGAAATGATTTCCCGGTTAACATATACTGTATGTGGTTATGTGATATTTGTATGTGCAGATTATGTAGTTGCGAAGACCATGTTTTGACCGATACTGGTTGGTATGTATTTGCATCCGTTAACATCGTCGGGTGGAGCACATACTGTGAAGAACGGACGGTCGTTGGAGCACAGCGGTAGCAACATGGTAACACATACACAATAATCGACAATGGGTACGATCATTTACGACTTTTCTATCGCCCTAATAGAAGTATCTATCTTTCTGCATTGAATTTATAAATGAAATATACACATGTGGTTGACTGCACACTGTTTTAAATTAAACTGTATCTGCTAGCATTATAACATTCTCTAATTTGATCTAAATCCGACCACAATATCCACTTCGTTGCATAGTTTTGTGCCGTCCAAGAGTTTTGCAAAATTGTATTAGATCATCATCGTCAGGTTCCATGCCGGTTAGCGTTGTTGATCACCGACCTCCAACTACATCTATAGCGTGGGTCTATTACCAAATCGGTTGTTCATTGTCACCCACGCCATTCTCTCTATCAAACATCTTCTCTAAATGCCTCCCTCTGTCTCTCTGTCCTGCTTTTTTCCCCCCGTGGCCAAGAAGAGATCGAATCCGGATCTTATCACAACTTTCCAAAGAACAAAAAGAATGACGAGGTGGGGAAGTGAGTGTGGTTAGGAGGGGGGGGGGGGTTGTTACCTTTTCACAATTTCGACTCGATCCCCCACCCCCCCCCCAACATGATAATGATGATATATATATGGTATATGTTTGTATATTTATTCTTAACATATTATGTCCCACCAGCTCTATCTATGATGCCTTTCATGCTTACTTTCTGTACTTCACCTCGTTAAGTGTATTCATTACATTTCTGTATTTAATGTCCTCCCTATTATATATTTTGAGATTATGTGTCTGGACCATTACCACTATACGACTATCAATTATGTCACTATTCAACCAATTTTCTTGTCTATGTCTTCAATCATAGCTCTTGTTTTTTTTCAAATATACGATCATCTTCAATCAGAGGCTTACCAACTTTATAACCAATGAATGTCACATAAAACCATTATAGTATTTGCCTGTTTATGTAATTAATGAAAGAAACATCGACTACAAATGCAATGGAAATAATATCGTGAAAGAGCATTACAAAAATGATATTAATTACCCAAAATGTTTTACATGTGTAAAGGTAAAGTAACGTAATCCATTGCATTATTGCCGTAAGGGTGTGAGGTGTTAGCGATCTCACATTTCAAAGACTCGGGCTATATGAGAAGTAGCCATCATCTGTCCCTCGTCGCTTTTACTTCCTAGCCTGAACCGGTACCCATTTAAGGCTGGGTCGACTCGGGTGTCGCTACGGTGTGAAAAAACATTTCCCTCTCAACTGTTTATCCAAAGTTCACGTAACCTAGGGACCTAAACGTGGGTACACAATATATGTTAGTGCGCCCTGTTATTCTATCACATTTTGACGAATCCTGTCGACCCTCCCCCACCCCCTTCCATACAATGTAGCGTGTTTATGTTCATTTTATTGAATCTCATTCAATCAATTTTAAACTGGAAAGTATATATGCGAAGGATACCTCACTTAATATGAAATAAACAATCGTGAACCAGAACCGACACCCTGCATGGATGCCTAAACGAGTTATCCTCTCCAACATGCAAATACACACTCGACTAATCATCAGTTTATCAAACAACCAGATTACCAGTAAACAATGTAAAAATGGCAAATTTGTACGGAATGAAGTAGCTAAAATATAAATATGTTTTTCTGATATATTACTATAGCTTTGCTCAGAAACTGTACGTGTACTCAGTCAGCTTTACAAAATACATTATTAGTTTGCTGTTACTCCATCATTATTTGCTTGTCAACAAGAAAGATGACCTTTTCCACATTTCACCATTAGATTCATTGCAAGTCTATATAAAGACAAATGTTAAAAATGCAAAACATTAAAAACACAGGAAAGTTAATTTAATATGAATTTCACTGTATATGTTTTTCACAACGCATTGATGAACAACAGCACTCAAATGCACTCATAAACCTAAAGGATCATATATAGGTGAAAAAAACAATGTGATTATCAAGGATGCTTCGTTTATTCAGTTAGTATTGCATTCATATTTATTTCAATAAATGTTATTGTGTAATTTTAGTGATAAATAATGTCATATTTTTATTGAGCACAAAAAGAAGCATCAACATAGAAATGTAATATATGTGCCATATTTTTATAAATTGCACTTGACATTTCACATGCAATAGATTATGCGTATGGCTAGATTTTATGGTTTCTCTTTTGGAGCGTGTTCATTAACAGTTTGACAAATCTGCAGTAAGCATGCCTAATACTTATTACAATGGTTAACTGTTTACACATTAAGACTATTTACACATGACAAGATATTATATAAAACATGTTACACGTCTACTAATAGGTCACGAGGTAAGACGTCGGCCTCTGATTCTGCAGGTCGCTACTTCAAATAACAGGTAGAGATCGGAATGAATTTGTTCACGTGCACTTTCTGGTACTTTCAATGATGTATGAGTAGTTGAGATCGGACACCCGTGCCAGTGTCGCTCACGTTAAAAAAAACTACTCTGCAGGTCGAAATCGAAAAGAGTAGTCTTAACGGCCGCTGATCGGGACAAAAACAATATTGTGTTGAACATCTACTCGTCCTTTCTGTTAAATCTTAATATTTATGTTGTTGTTTTTTTTATTTGTATTTAATGAAAATCGTTCTAAGTATGTGTCTGTATCTACTGCTCATGTTATAGTAAACAAAGATATTCATTGATGCGTTTAAACTCTCCAAAGCGTAGCTAAGTCCACCAACTATAATTGATATGTTTAGGTACTTTCCACCTACTGACAACTCTGGCATAAACACCCACGCCAGCATAGTGCTGCTAAGAGGGATAAAGCAAACAATAAACAAAACTGAAATCATTACAACCATTTTAGCGGCTTTCTGGTTCCGATTGGACACTCTGTCATCTTGTGTATGAGCAACGATTGTATTTCTCCATTTTGTGTTACTGCGAAGTTTGTATGTAATTATTATGGTACACACAATAACGATCACAAAAGTACAATAAGGAATGGAAACATTGTTAATGACGAATGAAATCATCTCAGCTTGTTGTCGATCTCCCGTGGAGACAAGACCTAACATTGTCTTGTTAAATAATGGAAAAAATACAATGTCTAATCTGTAAACCATGTATAATGGTGTCCCGCTGCAGAAGAAGACGATGAATATGAGAATGACGATCACCGTTGCTCGTTTTGGAGTAATCATACTTTTTATCTGAATGCAGAGAAATGAAAGTATGAAAATGTCGTTTACTTTTTTTTTTATTTTTCTTGTTTTTATTCATTTCAACGAGAATGATATTTTCTAGAAGGTTGATACGTAAATATGGATTTATGGATATCGGATAACATAGCTACAGTAAAAACATATCCACATTTACAACATTAACTACACAATTGCATCATTTCGATGACATCAGCAATTATCTCTATTCCTACACATGTACCTAACTTTACATGTTAGTTACTCATTATAGATCTGCGCATCGGTCCAAACGACATTACACATGTGAACGCAACCAAACCTAGACCACGAATGACGCCGTTTGGCGTTATAGAGTGACTTATAAAGGACTAGTAATATGTTGTAAATGTGTAGACAAGCATGACATGGCTTGTTAGAGATATCTGGATAGAGTTAGCATACAAGTATGACATGGTTTGTTCTTAGCCTTATGGCATGATCTGTCTGTCTTAGATAATACTGGAGTATATCTCAGCTGTGCCAGCATTTGTTGTTTTATTTAAATCTGACTTGCAGCTATACGTTGTCAATTATTGTCTGAGTGCTCACACTACTGTGATCAATGTGAAACATTTACGAGAGTTGCTGTTTTTTGCATGAATATTTAAAGAAGACTGTAAATATGTTAGCACTAGTAATTCTTCGCACACTATACGGTCATTTGCCAATGTAAAGAGGATATGCGGTATGCCATATATCATGCAATAAAGAGGGTATCTTTACGGGAACTACTAGATCTATATCCTGTCTCTAAAAAAAGAGGTATGCTGTTTTGAAGAGAAATTAACGTTTAAGTGAGTCGTGGTAGATATACAAGTGATGAAGAAAGTTCGTCTGTTCATTACCATAATATCATCCTTCGTCCAAATGATGCGCATTGACAGTTCAAAACCTGTTGTGTATATCCGTCTATTCACACAGTGCTCGGAACAGTACATTGGCCTTACACCTTTTACAGAGTTGATATAAACTTTGCACATATCAAAGTAGCATGCTACAATCTTATCAACGGATTATATATCCCAATTCTAGCAGTTGTTTCCAACCTCGTGATGCTTCAACCTACATGATGAAATAAAGTTTTCCGAGTTGTGTGTGTTTTCTGTTTTGGACTCGATTGACTAATCAGGAGAATAATCAGAACTTCCTAATTTCACATGATGTGTGGCTGTTGGCTGGAAGCCATACACTGATCTGATAATGGAACTGAGTCGTACATGTGTCGTATGATATATGCCACACCAGAGAAGGACTAACGTCAAACATTTATTATTTTTGCATTTATTGAATTGCAATTACTGCACTAATTTGAGATACATTTTATTATCATCCATCTTTAAGATTTCATGGAGATGAGGATCCCTCCGCCCCATGTGTGATGCTGTAAACTACCACCGAATTTCAGAATGACCAAAACCCCGCTATTTGTTGTGATTGTAGCAGGCTACATTCTTGATTTTCATCGTTAACAAAAAAAATGGTTGTTTATGATTTCACCCCTTTTCACTTTCTAGCATTATTTATAAGTATTACATGTGATGAAACATGCAACCACAACCGCAGGCCGTTCATGACCAGTATGTTCAAATGTTCCTTATGAGCCATATTCCTTCTTGCAGATCAGTTAATTGTGTTAGGTTATGTATACTTGAACATTTACAAGAAAGTCATGAAAGGTACATGTCGAGTATTGATGTACTCGTTTGTGGTGTGGTGTATGGCACTCGCATACCATCATCATGTGTTGGCTAGATCAAGTCGTGTTTATGTGTCTTGCCATTCATCATAAGAACTTTATCTGCAGTTTTCAAGATCTCTGTCTCTGCTCTGGCCACTTGGAAACCAGAACATTCTTGAATGACTTCAGAGCAGACGCAGAGACCTTGAAATGTGCAGCAGAAGTTCTGACAATTAATGAAAACAAAGAGAAAAACGTGGTTCTTTTCACAGACCCATTTTGTGTGGTGAAAGTGCTTGAAAATCGAAGGAATTCAGATATGAAATAACTCCAAGAGGTACTATCTAAACTGTGTACCGATTCAGGCAAGTGATTACGCATTGGATTTCTTCTCATTATAACATATTTATCAATCAGGAGACTAACACAGATGACATAACGATTTATTAAATGAAAATATGTACAACCTATGAAGAGGCCAGGAAGTTTATCAGATGCAGATATAAGATCAAGTGGTTTGTGTAGCATCCAAAACGACAACAACATGATGCTTACTTCAAGCTAAACAAGGCCGAACAGGTGGTAATATTCAGACTCAGCACAGTCCACAGCATGTTACGATACCATCTATTAAATACGTTCAAATTAGGAAATACAGAAAAATGTGTGTGCGTCACTGCTGAATGATTGCTAAACATCTCCTGCAGAAGTGTTTGACATACGAGTTACACAGAAGGCACATTTGGACATCTCCAGTTCCAATCCAGGACAAGCGTTATATAGATACAGACGACTTCATGCGGGCCACTAGTTTCTTTCGAGACATCCACATTGATGCCTGAAAGTGTACGAAGAAGAAGACGAAGAAGAAGAGGAACAAGAAGAAAAGAAGAAAACGAAGAAGAAGAGGAAGAGCAATAAGATGAAAACATATATCGCATATTTTCAGTCTTTCATATTATCATTGGGGCATGATACGGACATCCCTAAATAATTGGGATTCCTCCCTCCTAGAATGAGGGAGAAGACTAACGTCTTGTCAGACACAACATACTGTTCAGAAATGTTAGTCATGGTGAGGCAAAATATACTGATCAGACATGTTAGTCAGGGTCAGGCACAACATACCGATCAGACATGTTAGTCAGGGTCAGGCACAACATGCTGATCAGACATGTTAGTCAGGGTCATGCACAACATACTGATCAGACATGTTAGTCAGGGTCAGGCACAACACACTGATCAGTCATGGTGAGACAAAATGTACTGGATCAAAATATGCTCTCACCTTGGCCTCCTAGCAACCCTACCTGGAAACGGGCTGTTTTCATGGCAGCCTGGATAACAAGGTGAGAGGTCTACGCTATCACTATAGTAGTGAGTGGCATGCACATGAAGCCAAGCATAGCACAATACCATGAATGGCCACAGTCTACCTTCATCAGCAGGCTCGGGATGTGAGGAAAGCTATTGCAGCCCACCTGTCAATTAACGTCCTTTTCAGGGCGAACAAAAGCGTACACCTATTCACTGTGGACAATAGAAACAACAACTCCCCTCTGGATGTGTCAACGTTCTGGTTTTCCAGGAGATATGAATTTAGACTGATACTATCACATCGTTGCCTTCAACGGGGGTAACTACATTGAACTTACTTGACTGATGTCATCGAAATGATTACATTTACGCATGTACAATTAATTTGTTTCCATCTTCTTTCTTTTTTGTGTCAGTTATTTAGTGCATCTTTCAATGTTTGGTACACCAATTTGGTAATGCGTCGTCTTGCACTGTGCATTATGGACAATATTTGCAACTTGATTCAGCTATATGTCATAGGTATTGTCGTATGATACTGCTTTGCTGGTTCAGCCATGTTTCTGAGATGTATTCCTTTTTGCGTATTGGAATAGGTTATCAGCACATACTTCTTTTGTCTTTTTGAGTTGATTATTAATGACTATGGTCTTGGTTGGTAAAACAGTTATATAGCACACCAAGTATGTTCTCTAGCACACAAAATATGTTCCCTAGCAACGTTCCAAAGCTTCACGATGTTCTGTCATTTCCTCCACCTGAGTTTAGCTCTACATCATGCATGTCTATGTGCTTTTAAATTCCACCACAATTGCTAAATCCTACCATTTTCTGTCTTGGCGATTTTAATTTTAGTTTTAGCGTTTACGTTTGTCATCCAAGTTTTGTTGCGTTCTTATTTTGCGTTCTTCATTGAATCCAATTTCACGACATTGCCTACTTAGAAGACGAAGTCTCTTGCTGCTTTCTTCCATATATATTTGTTTTAAGTGATTGTTAAGTTCTTTAAAAGATGTCTGGCCTCAACTTTGCATTTTAAATTGATTCGCGTTATCCATTCATGATAAGGAAATTATTCATCCTCGGTATGCTTAGTTGAAATGTTCCTGTTGACTGGATCATGGTTCGGATCGTATGAGCTCAGTGTAGTGTCATGATGATGTTCTTGAGAAAAAATCCAACCACTTTTCTTTGCAAATTTCAATAACTATTTGGTGAAGAACAAAGGTAGAGCAGAGCAGAGCAAAACGTTCTCACCTTTAAAGGTGCAGTTATACACAAACACCTCTCTAGCGTGATCATGGCGGTAATACAACCGCTAACCCGGGTGAATGAAAGGTGCGGCATAGCAGAAGCCAGGTAACAAACGTCCATCGGAGCGAACGACAGATCAGTTGCTGTGACGGAAGTAGTAAAGATAATGCACGCAAAGACCATCGTCACGATACTGCCTAGATCAGAAACTGATAAACCTGTATAGACATATAATAATTGTATTGTTTTAATGTTGTTCAGTGAAGACAATACATACCTGTAGTCAAACATTAACATGAATTGATTCACTCTCCAATCTCCCTTTGATGTACCGCCTTTCAGATGTGCGTTTCTTAATACTGACTACCTTGAGGACACATGCAAAAAGAAGTAATGAGCTACTTTACAGATCATTCTTTTGATATAGATGACGGTGCAACACTTTTCAGTAGGTTTTTCAGTGAGTTTAATCCAAATCTTATAACTGAGAACCACGAAGA
Organism: Ariolimax columbianus; assembly: GCA_036924085.1. Classification (NCBI taxonomy): domain Eukaryota; kingdom Metazoa; phylum Mollusca; class Gastropoda; order Stylommatophora; family Arionidae; genus Ariolimax; species Ariolimax columbianus. The sequence continues at coordinate 10,167,775 of JAVGWX010000007.1, forward strand.
ACATATGATAAGTATCAGCAAGATCATTATTGGACCGTTTTCTAGAAAACAACATTGTTGTATAAGGCAGTTGTGGGGAGTAAATATGGGACATGTGGGCAATATCAGCATCAGTAAAAACAACGATACTTGATACTTGATTCCACATCTCACTCCAGCTAATGTGTAATAGTTGCATAAATATCGAGCTAATTAGCAGTTGTAATTTAGTTAGTATATACATGTGTATGTGTATCACAAGAAAATTGATAAGTAAAGTTATTCGATTCTAACCAGTATATGTTTAAATTTAAAATTGATCTGATGTGATATATTGAATTCTTTTATTGTATGACTGTATATATATGTGTTTCTGTCTTCCGTTGGTCTAATAGTTCTACTGGTAAGGGTAGCCGACATCATGCCCAAGACTCTTCAGTCAAATTGGGCAACTGGCCTGGCAGGTCTCATTGTCCTTAATCTATGCTCATATTTAAGACTCGGATAACACGTGGAAGGTTTCTATATTTTCATACAACAATGTACTTGTGTTCTCATGGTGACGTGGCTTGGCTTCGTTTGTTCTCAATCTCCCCCTACCAACACCTGAAAGGGATTAAGTAGCATAATGTAGTCCAGAGAATAGAAAGCGCTATGTCATATTTTTCAGCTTGACTGCGATATTTGCACATTTCGGTCCAACACATCCGACTTCAGCAAGCATTTGTTTAGTACCGGGTTAGCATTCTTTCTTCGATCCCTTCTACTTAGCCAGTCTGCCCTGCTGCAGCCTATTATCCAGGATCACCGCGTGGAGATGTAGAAGGGTCTTAGCAGCTCTGGTTCGCTGGCCCTGACGCTAACAGTCAGCTATGGGTCCCTGAATACTACAGCGCATGCGCTGCTCAGCATCTTTATCCCTCATGGTGACTTAACTCATTTCCAGAATACTGATGACAGTGGGAATGTTACATCTCACTGTAAAATTATGTTTATGCTTCTGAATGCATTTCGAATAAACTTCCAGATATGCCATACAAATATAATGAATACCGCACATCATCTAAAAAAGAACATTTCATCTTGTTAACTAAAAAGTCAACAGTCAGTTTTCAGAGTACCGTGAACACCCAATAAGAGACATACAGAAATCGAACGAGACATGGGTAAAGAACATAATTGGCTGGTCAGCGAAATTAAGTCACAACGTTGGCTTTAAGTAAAGTGTGAAAATAAATGCATTGTAGGTTTTGTTACCTTGAAAACGAAATATAGATATATGATGAGAAAATCGACACACGATGTACGGAAGAAAACAATACATGAGCTTGGTTAACTAGCTAAAGACCTAATCCTACAATCCAGCGGTGATGGGAGCAACATTGTGCAAGTTGCATGCTGGATGGTAGTAATGCATATACAATTCCCTCATTTATTGCAATGGTGAGATTAATCGTCCTCATATAGTAAGTGTGTGTGCTTTATTTATAACATGCTACAAAAGCGTAAACGCTGCTCATAATATTGTGCATTTGTTCCGGTTGTCAGTCATCCCGTCACTGGTGAGGTCGATGGGGCACACAGAGAGTCACCCCTACAACACCCCTCCTTGTCAGCGGCCGCTTTCTGTTCTTCCTCTGGGAGGATATTGGTCCATTTTTAAACGTTGTCCTCCCATCTCTTCCTACGACGACCTCTTAGTCCGTCTTGCACCTTTCATGCAGGATCGTATTTGCAAGTCCGTTTTACTCGTTAAACTCACCGGGCTATAATTTGCTGGATCTGATTGTTTGCACTTTTTGAATAAGGGGATCACTCTTGCATTCTTTCATTCCCGGGGAACAATCTCCTTTGCAAGTAACTGAGAACATAATATAGCCAATGATTTTGTTAGTTGGTTCTGATTTCAAACAGCAATTCTGGATGAATATTATCTTGACCTGGACATTTATCCACTTTCAACACCTCCACTTTTTTTAAACCTTTTTCCTCTGTAAATCAGATTGATCTTAAGTCCACTGGTATCCATGTTTATTTCAAAAATATATATAGGATCTAGAATCTTGGGCAGTCATCTTTTGTGAAGACTGTGCCAAAGTACTGATTGAGTAGATTAGCTGCCTCACTATTCTCACTTATGATGTGTCATATGCTGTCTATAAGAGGGCCTACTTTTTCTTTCGTCCTTTTGTTTATATCTATCATAAGAAAATAAGCTTTTACAATCAGTCGCGATCCTCTGAGCAAGTTTTTTTTCGAAGTCTTTTTTGTTGTTTTATTCACTTTATTCACGTTCTGCTTTTTCAAATATTTTAAATGTTTCTTTTGATTTGCATGCCTCTAAATATTTTGTCAATGCTTTATTGTTTGCTCTTCTACATTTCACTACAAATCTAGTTATCCACTTTTTACGTTTGGGGTTTACCTCATTACATGGAACACATTACTCTTTTAGCTTTTTTAGAACTGTTTTAAAACTCTCCAACTCTTGTTAAACATCTGTTCCTCCGACAATGTATTTCAGATTATGTGACTCGCTGCCTCTTTCATCTTCTTAACATATGCCTTGGGGTAGTCTTATTTTCGCGTGTTTATGCTTACTTCTTTCCCTGCTATAAGATCGCAACGGATAATTTGATGGTTGATTTAGCAAGACAGTTCCCCAACGGTAACATTTACAATCATTTTTTCATCTATAGTAACAACTAAGTCGAGTGTGTTTTTGCCTCTGGTGGCTGCTTCTACATGTTGAATTTACAAATTATCAGTTGTGCACTTAATAACATAATTTGACTCTACAAGTGCTTCTGAAATAGATCATTTTATTTATGAAAAGTTGAAATCCCCCATTAATAATAATTTCTTTTTACTTATATTTTCAGTGCTACTAATCGGCTCCCCAGCTTCCTCTTTTTTTTACTTGATGAACATCTCCAATCACTGTTTTTTCACCGTCACTTTCTATTCTCTTCTCATTCACGTTTATTTGTGTTACCACACGTTAATTCATCTTTGATCGTTATGTTAGCTGCATTTGTACAGTATAATAAAACGCCACCTCCCTTAGCCTTGTCACTAACTATCCTATCTTTCCTTATCAGTGTATATCCGTTTATTTCAAGTCCTTTATCTGCAATGTTCCCATATGTCCATGATTATGTTAACTCTAGGCACTACATCACACATCATTCTTCCAGTATTCAGGCACGTGGATAGCCCTGGTACTCAGCAAGTCATCCATGCCACAAGTCTCCGGAAGGTTCGGGTAGATGGTCCTGGTCTTGTTCTACTCCACATTCGCATGTTTCATCATCCCTATATTCTCATCGTTTCTGGTTTTTCATTATAACACCAAAAATGCATTTTGATGGCCTCTTGTCAATAGGCACATGGCCAAAACTCACTTGGTTTCAGTTGACTAATTATTAATAATCATTTTAAAGATGCGCGCATTATTTTCACTTATTGAATTGATTTGTGATTCTAAGTGTTTTGATAAAATGTCATTAAAAGAATAATGTAATTTTAAATCTTTACTTAAGCACAATAATCTATTTTATAATGTCATTGAGCAACTGTGGCTAGATACATGTATGTAGGTGAGACAGTCATTAAGGCATAGACTCATCTTAGATAGTTTAACACTGTAGCTGGTAGAATCTGTACGTCGCATTATGTAGCAGCAAACATTCAGCTGTGTGTATACCGTAGGTAGCTGACGTTTGATGGCTCATGTACGTGCATCACTCATATACTCAATGATGTTATGGCTCACTGAGTTTGCTTTCAAAGAACAACGTGCTGTTCTGCCCTATTTTATTCAAAAATAGTGATTTTGTGCAAATAATATTCACGCATAAATGCTTGCTGTTCTGTTATTTCTTCGCAATGCAATTGGCAGAAAACATCACTGCCTGATGAATAGAATGGAACTGATAAATTATGGCAATGACAGACCATATGCTACTCGCTAACCCATGCGGAAATGGTCCATATTGTCTGTGATCTTCCTTCACATCCAGCTCACTGACCCGACTAAGACCCTATCAATGTAGACATGTTTAAATGATCATGTCTTCTAGTTGTTGTTTCTGTTAACGTCCAATATGAAACATACATTTAACATGCACACTGTACGTGGACGGCAAATAATAGCGTTAATCAGGCTTTGCTTTTTATAATCGTATTGGGACTACGAAACAATCATACTGTTATCATGTTCATTCAACGTATAACACATACTGTTTACGAAATGTATAATTTTAGGAATAAATCTATGATTTAAAAGAATAGAAATGACACATATAAGAGGACGATGGTCTCAAGTTATTATGTAGCAACAATCCCATACCTACCTATAAGACTGATGTTCACCGTGTCTTGGAAACCTTGTTTTGTGAAACAGATAATGTTGATAATATTGGTAACGAGCCCAAAGATATTGATTGATTGGCAAACAACACTAAAAAAAAATAATATATACACTTTTACAGCTTGGTCACTGATACCCACACTGTCTTCGGATGTTGACATTGCAACAGAGTGAACGACTTTAAAATGTATGTTTTCTAGACGTTTTGCTGCACTTTCGTGGCGTTTATTTTTGTTCTGTTCGGATATGTGTAACACGTAGTCTAACTAGGATGATACATGAGAGCAGCTATATGTTGCATGGTCATATAAATAATACATATGAAGACATTATTTTTATTATCAACATATCTGTAACATGATTTATATTACTTAGTTTACGTAAAAACAACGATACATTATATTCAGGTGTATTTCTAGTTGACATAGAAGTAGAGTAACAATGGCGCATACTAACTTATAACGTTGAGAATTTCAAACGGTCAGACTTACAGCCGAGTATTAATGCTCATTGCGTATGATTAGTAGGCGTATTCATAGTAGAGACACATTGAGAAACATATTTTTACTATCATTTTGGGTTTCAACAAAGAATCCATTTTATTAAAATGTCAGAACATAAAATTATCAATTAACTTGTTTAGTTTATGCGGTGAAGGTAATAATTTAGGAAACATTCGGATGGATGTGTACTTAAAGTTAAGTAGCGTTTAATTCACATATACCAGAGTATGTAATACCATTACTTACATATACAGTTTATACTGTGGAAAACTCAGAAATACCGGCATTAACTAATTCGTTACAATATGTCACATATTCGTATCATTACAGCAAGATAAACTATTATTATTTGCCTGCTGGCATTAACCCGCATTCACAAGACAAATATACATGTGTACTTTTATATAAATAGTATACATTTATTTTTAAGAATTACCATGTCATTAAATTAACGGCTAAACATAGAACAACGACGACGATGACTGTCATAATTATATGGTAAACAGACTGATAGATTTTAACATATCATGGTCACATAATTGATAGAAATGGACATTATGTTAATGCTAAGAAGTAATATACACCTTATTTGTCCTAAAATAATACGCGATTTAGTTCACGCTACGGTTTGGCATTTCAAAATAAAAATTATGACAGCAACACGAATATTGATTACATGAACAAATAATAACTAAATACATACATGTCATTATTTTTCTACTTTTAGTTTCACTAGAATCGGCCGAACGAGTAAGTGATTAATTTTCGTAATCAAACATGAAGATGATTTTGTGGTTTTTTGATTAGCCATATAACAGCAACAACGATTCAGACATATTAGTGGGGAATGACGTAATATGCAATGACTGATCTATCAGCTAAAACAGATGGTCCTGAAAATGTGCTTTCTTGATAAGCCTTGTTTAAAAATTTGAGTAACGTATCTTTATATATAATACCACATGTAACGGTGAAATTGTCTCATTGCAGATACCGTGGTCAAAGATGAAGAGTTAAGAGTCAACATTGTGTTATACATCAGCATGATACGGTGTGTTCCCTTCAGGTTTACCTTTCCTTTCTCAATTGTAAGTCAGGTATACACTTACAGAGGAGTCGACTACAGAGGAGTCGACATTATCGTAACCATGACGGGGATCACAACTGGTATACTTGCAATGTTTAGGGGGGATTACATCACCCTGCTACACAGTTACAATATGACAGTCTCCTGCATCTTAATAACTAAAACATTGTGAAGCGTATGGATCTAGGCATTAGTAAGATGCATGTGCACCGTAACAGAAACAAATGTATGCGTTTGCCATTATTTTCCTGACATGCGAACAAAGCAATTGTTAAATTTGACGGTTAACTACAGCAACAGCGATTACACTGTATGTGCTATTTGCAATCCGTATATCGTGTGCTATGTAGTATCGACATATTGTTCTTTTGGATACAACTGCTGCGGGGAAGGGGCCGGGAGGGGGGGGTGGCGATCTGCCGACATAGCAACAGTGGTTCTCACATCAATATGTCCATTCAGCCGCTAGAGAAATCACATCATAAATCAAACGAAGGTCTACAGTTAAGATTGGCTGCTGGAACGTACATGCCCACATCTATAACATAATCCATCTATGCGATAAACGATGTTCGTTAGACCTTAATAATAGACCAATTGCTCGAAAGGCTTCAGGTCGTCAACATCGTCACACTCCAAGAAACCCGTCTGGTCGATATTCTAAATATAGACAGCGGCTATTCGAGTTGTGCGCTTATCGTGACGTGCATCATAAACCCATTCTTCCTAACGTAGCCGAAGCACACGGTACCATGGTCAGAGCTGACTGGTGGCTGGTGATATGTGCAGGAGAAGCCACGATGTAATTTTCAAACGTGAACAGCGAAAGTAACGGCGATACATTGTCTTTTGAGATTGATATGACGTCAATCAAAATCCAATCAGTATCGTGTGCCATGTCATAGTCAAGGTGATGTAATGGATTGTCAGCATCGATAAACTATAAATACATTTGTCATTGTAATTGGTGCAACTGTTGTGACAGATGTTTGGTCGTGCAAATCATCCCAATTTGGCTGGCGTATCTCCGCTCTCTCATGTCTGTTTCAGGCTAGCCGAAGTTATCATAGTGCGTCTGCCACTATAACTGTGGCTTTGACTTTCACTATATAACAACACTTTGTGAATATCTGCCACATTATTTGGTACTTATAGGTTCTTGTGCCATTTGTTTTTTACGTATAGATTTAGTCCTGTCCAGCCTACAATTATAACTAAATGGGTGTCACGCCCCCACTGCTTTGTAGCAAAGCATTCATGAGTAAACCTTGAGCACATCTGCGTCATGTGCTATCTCTAATGGTTTCAATAATGTCTTGCCATTGGCCAAGGGTAGTTCAGGACGAGAGAGTGAAGTTAAAACATTGTGGGCATCTTCCTAAGTTAATATAAGCCAACGCAAGCCATCTATTTCAGCGGAAGCGCTAAAGGAACAGATTATCCACACGATTCAACAGGTCCAATGGTTACCATTACACGTGTTGGACAAACACAACCTTTGAACATTGCTGAAATGTATGAATGTCCAATAAGAAATTCAAACTTGACTAGAGCAGGGTCTCAATATAATTTACTTAAAAACTAAAAAAAACCACATGAAAGTGACAACACTGTTATTTATAAAATAATTAGCCATACAAATAATTACATGATTTATAAACATGTTAAGCATGTTGATATACCTTCACGCCATGCGAGTCAAGAATTGGACCAAAAGACAGACCAGCGAATGAACCACTGTGTTAGAGTCACATAACTGATATTATTGTCGTTGTATGTCAGTTGTAGCTGAATTTTTCCCTTTGGACCGTACTTCATTTTGTCGATTACATTTTAATTTATTTCGAGTTATGATGGAAAAAGCAGACAATGTTTCCTGCTGGCTGTAATCTTAAGTAGGCTCACTACATTTGAGATGACAATGTTGCTCCACACATCCGGTTTCAAGGATCACGACGAGATGCTAGATTTGTGTTCCAAATAAACACTACTAAAACTTCTTTACTTAGTCACTCCTCTTCTTCCGTTGAGTGTGTAGGTTTGCCAATAAGCTCCACACTATTATTTATGTTGTCTTAATATAGACGTAGTTCTTGTCTATACATCGGTCTCTTATAGAGTGCCCTGCTTTGTCATTAGAATTGACTGAGTTGTTAGCTGGGCCTGGATCTTTGTTTCTTTGCTTCGCATACTTTCCTACATGACCAAATTAACTGAGGTGAGAAAGTGCCACGTGAGCTTGCATAGGAAGACATTTTAAATAATGTCGTATTGTCAGATTAAGGACCTGCACTTTCTCACTTCTTAGACCACCTGCCAAATAACGATTATTGGATCTGGCTTTTATCAACAGTCAAACATGTTCATCAACACACAAGTTGCAAAGGTACATCATAGTGAAACGGTAGTTAGGTTACTTAATTTGTGTTGTGCATATGACCCTTTTATTTATGACATGAATAACTGTGCCAACTCATCTGCAATACATTCCTTCAGTCTGGTTCATTACACATCGAATGTATGTGAACTGGATGACCTATTCCAAAAGTTGTTTACAAAACGCCGAGTGATTTTTTTCTCTTTTCACAAGACCACTATGATGTGTTTGTGAACTGCTAATGAACATTCTTCTCTTCTATAGCTACCATTTCCAAATTTTGTGATTGGCATGTAGATTTATTTTTTTCATTTTATAATCAGGGCCACATCACCAGCAAGAACGAACGTAGAGTTGTAAGTTTGATCTCATTCTTTAACACCACACGGCTAACATTTTGGTGAAATCAAAGAGTGGTCGATATAATGTCGTCCTGTCTTACGGAACCAGGTGGTATTAAACTAATCTGCATTTGTTTTCATGTCTTAATGCACGTGAAAGCTAGCACTGATTAAGGACACTATGATGTTTATTTTTTCGTTTTTTTTCTGACAATTAAATGGAGGTTAATAATCACAATTAAGACATTTTTTATTTATGCGTTTTGTTTGTTTGTTAGGATTTCTTCATGTTTCGTCTTTATGTGTATGTATGCAATCATAATATGAAATTATTATTTATGCCACTCAATTTCATAACTGGCATTCTGCGCTTTCCTGACACATTCTAGAATGTCGGAAAACATAACCCGTCCATTTACACCAAGTCTTGCTTGTTTATGTTATTTCTTTGTTGTTTCTCTTTGTTATATGTACCAACCGAATGTCTTGTAGGTATCATTTTGTTTTTGCCGTGGCCCTGTCAGTGACTCATTATATGTATCTGTTTTAATCAAACTCAAGAGATTTGTTTCCCTTTTCTGTATTGTTGTGAAGATACTGTCTTGAGTAATTTAATGCGTTTTAAACCGTCATTGAATTTCATCCTGATGTAACTAAGCCAAATTTCTTAGCTCATGTGTTAGAATCTTAGTGCAGACTGTGGCTGGGACACTAATGTAGGCATTGTCTCTTCAGTTCTCTCGCTGTTAGTTGTCATTTTTGAAAATGTGTATACAAATGGGAATATATTAGTTCCTTGGTGGAGCTTCAGGCTGCCTAGATAAATTGTCAGGAACATAAGTCTACCCGGAGTCTAAATATAGTTGACCATTTATTGTAGTATACCATCATGTCCTACAACTTGTCAAAACTATTCTTCTTAAATCCATTATGATTTTGTTGTTATTGAGTATCTACTATTTCTCTGAATCTGAAGTGCATTCAACTTCGTCTTCTAATTCCCAAAGGAGTTCTGAGAAATATCCATTTCATTTATTCATTGAAGTCACCAGGTTGGTAATCAAAGCATCTTGTTAGTATTTTAATAAAACACAGTAGGCACTATTTACCCCTTCACGTGTTCTAAATGTTCTGTAGAATACATTTTTAACTCAATTTATTTTTAGTGGTTTTGCCAATTCTTCCGATGAATTTAAAACAATGTCGGCACTGTTTTATTGGTTTCAGTTCCTTCATAATCCATTGTTTACAAATGCTTTTCCGTAACGTTTTAAAATTGTGTTAGTTACTATGATTTTGACATTTTATGTCAGCAAGACTGATAGTAAAAGCGTCTTTTCTTATGTTAGAAATTAACAAAGAACGAAAGGAAAAGTAGGTCCAACCATAGACATCACGCGAAAAATAATAGGTGAGATTAACGAGCCAGCTAATCTATCCCATCAGTACTTTGGAAAGTTATACACAAAATAGGACTGCTCCACGATCCCAGAGCCTAAAGATATTTTTCAAAAAGACATGGATGCAGCGGGACTAAAACCAATCTGTATTACAGAGGAAATGGTTGTAACAAATTTGGATGGGTTAAAAGTGGACATGTCCATGTCAAGCAGTTATCCATCCAAATTTGCTTTTTGAAATTAGAGACCAACTAGCAAGACCATCGGCTATATTTTGTTCACAATCACTTGCAAAAGGGATTGTTCCAGGGGATTAGAAAGATGCAGGAGTGATCATCGTATATTTAAAAAACCAGGATGTTCCTCAAAATCTTAAGTATGTCTCATTTCTCTGCAGCCAAAGGCGTCTACGAGCATTAGCAGCTACTACGCGTCTTCCATCTGACTGTCTCCAAACAGCTGAATCCTCAGCAAGCATTTCCCAGCTCTTCGATGGGATGCCGAACAGCTTCATATTCCTGTTTCATGTGGCATTGAATATAAGTGTGGGGCGGCCTATTCTTCTAGCTCCAATGCGCAGTTGTCCATATATGATATCCTTTCGCAGCCTATCATTTTCCATGCGGTAAACATGCCACTACCATGGAATACGTCGCTGACCTAACGCCGATTACATGATGTGAGTGTTTGCTCACTGTGAGACCACATTACGTGGTATACTCTCTTGCCACGCAGTCCACAATATACGTCGTTTACACAACGTGTGAGAGGTGTTGGACAGCAGTTCATAATTAGTAGAAATGCTTCAAGTCTCGCTTCAAAACACAAAAGTGTCAGGATTGCAGATCTGGTAGAATGTTGCCTTTAAGTAGTGATATTGCGGATTATCTCCGAAACGCTAATTGTCAGGCAGGCCATGACGGTACTCACCTTGTTGAGCCTATTGTCGTCTGTCTCCTCTTAGAGCGAGAGAGTGGTGCTGAGGGCAGACCTCAGATAGTGATGCCAACATTCTTTAGGAAGGTGGGGGAGAGTGTGCACGGTCCTTCGTCTTTTTGAGCCCTATGGTGGATCCAAACTGCTTGTACCCCACGGCAAATCTGTCTCTCGGCCTGTGAAGTGCCTCCTCATTATTAGACAATAGCACAGCAACGCCCGCGGATAACATGTAGATAATGAGCATCGTTTTTACCTTGGTCTTAATACAAAGTCAGAACAGGTTAAGCGGCTGTCAATCTGACCTGATTTGCAGATAATTACCGTCCACTGACGCGCCAAATGGGTGCGATATGAACACGTAGAAGAGGACTGCACAGCGTGTTGGTGAGAGCACTCAGCTCTGCTTCACTCCACTCTCGACGGGTAAAACGTTGGAGGATGTTCCATGGTATAGGTCTGAGCCCTTCATACCAGTGTGAAAATACATGTTCATGATACGCAGTTTTGGCGGGCAGCCGATCTTCTATAGGAGTTGGAATATACCCTTTTAGCTAACTAAAAATAACGTCCTTGGTGATGTCTCTGCCCTTTTCCTGGGTATGGGGAACATAAGTAATTATATCCGTTGTTGATCTACATACTCTAAAGCAACACTGGGATTATGACAACAACCTGTCGACGAGCAGTCTCAACGTGTTGAGCAACATGTGGGCTTAAGCATTGCATACAATGCTCCTGAGCTAGATCGCTCTATTATTATTGCAGTACCCGCGGTTCGCTTTTGTTTTTTTTAAAATTATCCCACTGATGACGTCACGCATATATTGCCGCAGTGCGCCTTCCTCCCAGCAGAGGAACATGAACTCCAACATCGGCTGAGTTAGTGCTGATTTCCCGTATTTCACGGTTTCGGAGAGATATCATCCTTACCCCCCCCACCCCAAACCTCCTCCCTCCGACGCTTTACCGTTTAAGAGGTAACCTATAGCCTTTCCAAGCTCCGTTTGTCTATCACGTTCCTCTATAATGGGCAGAGCCTGTAACCCGTACAAGACATTGTCAATGATCACCGTTTCCCGCGAGTAGAGCTCGGAGCAGTGCTTCACCAATCTGGCAAACTGCTGCTCACGGTCCATGGTTCTCACACATATCAGCGATTTTAGGGAAGGGGGGGGGGGGCAGGACCTCTTGCAGTAGGGCGCATCTTTATGTCTCTATATATGCTCTGGATATTTCCAGTCTCTACATTTAACTAAATGTTTTCATACAGTTTATGTCAGAACTCATTCGCGCTTTGTCTAGCGGTTTGTAAATTTAGGAGTCCTCATGAGAGCATCAACCGTCCTCTCATTTTTGATATTTTTTTAGTAAGTCATGAAATCTTCTCGTTTGGTCTCAATTACTGATTATATATTTTTGACATATGCATTGAGCCATTCGTTATTGCCTCGTAACGTCATACCAAACGTAGGTAATTATGTATTATAGAGGGCACCTTTCAAAACGTCTAACTTATTTGTGGCGTCACACTCGGATCCTTTATGAAGAGCAGGATTCAGATCCGACACAAACCTCTCGGCTTTGGAAGAAATCACTGTTTGTGCAGCGTTGATGCGGGGATGCTCCCTTTGTGTGGATCAGCATATGTTGCTAAACTGCAAACGTGTTCTGATACACATACGAGTACGGTCGGCACTGTGATAGCTTCTAGTGAAGATGACCTTGTTTAGCGTATAGTGATAATCAAGTCTCTCTGATGACACCGAAGAGGCCTAGGGTGCTTCCATGATACTGTATGTTGTGGCTTGCTCTTGAAGAAATTATTTGTAATACTTAGGCCTTGTGTTGAATGTACACCTTCAGCAGCCACTGGCCGTTGTCATCTATGTTGCAAATGCCTTGATGTCCAAGGCATATCGGCCATGCTACATGGCCTCCACCTACATTTTTGGCAATTATATATGTGTAGACCAAGTGCGTGACGCCATGTGCTTTTATCTAGCTATGTATCATGTTTTCTGACACTCTCTGATATGAGTGTAAAGGCCGTACTGCGAACGACAGTCCGTGCCACAGATCGTACAACAATACTGAGGAGGCTGACTTGCTACAGGGTTCCACAATATCTTCAGTCTTTCTCTTATCTCTGCAGTAAGAAGACCTATATGAGCGTTGACAGCTGTTGTGCCTCATCCAACTGAATGTCTCAAAACAGCTCGATCCTGTTCAATTTGTTCCCACCGCTTATATGGGATGTTACATCATTTAATTTCCCACTCGCATGCGTCCTTGAATCAGAGTGCAGTCTCAGCTATCGATGACGTCGCTGACTTAACAGCGAGTACATCATGTCAGTGTTCGCTCGCTGTATGACCACATTTTGTGGTATTCTTTCTTGCCAGGCAGTCCACAATATTTGACGTAGGCTCATCATGTGGAAGGTGTTGAGAAGCAGTTCCTGCGTAGTGGAAGTGCTCCAAGTGTCGCTTCCAAATATGAGAGTGCCAAGAAAGTAGGTCTGATAAACCCGGACCTTCGTGTAGTGAGACAGCGCATTGTTTTCCTAGACTGTCTTCGTCATGCTGACCATGACGGTACTGGTCCTGCCAAGCCTAAGGTATATCTTCTTCTTGAGCAAGTGAGTGATGATGATGGCAAACGAAACGATGCTGTTGACGACCTCAAGAGTGATGCCATCAATGTATATGGAAGTGGGAAGGTGGTGTGAAGGGAGGGGTAGGTAATACCCTGCGTAAGCCTTTGTCATTTCCAGAATTACAGTGAACTTAAACTGCTTGCACCCCATCGGCGAATATGTAGTCCAGTCTCTGTAGAGTTCCTCACTATTGGTTATTTGAACCTCATAATCGTAAAATAGCATATATCTAATTAGCACCGTCCTCACCTTGGTCTAAGCAGGCTGTTGGGACAGATCAAACAACCGCTCATCTCACATGAGGTGCAGATAAACGCCATACACAAACGTACGATAAGCACATGATAAAAGCATGGATAAGAAGATTGCAAAGAGATTTTTGACGTCATCACACATTCCTGCTTCCCTCCACTCTTCATGGGAAAAAACAAGTTTGCGGATGATCTATCCTATAGTACTGAGCCTTTCATATCAATATGAAACGATATGTTCATGGTTTAAGTGAGGTGGGGGTGCAACCGCTCTTCTCTAGGACTTCGACAAGACCCTTTCTAATAACCAAGTCGAAGGTTTTGTTAACCACCACATAAATCGGCTGTTCCTGTTCTTTGCACTTTTAGCGGATATGGCAAAGACAGAAAAACCATGCCCATTGTCGATGGTTACTATAAATTGACGTCTAATATGTGAATAAAGTATCCTCATGATTTACTCGATATGGACTCCTATGTCTCTTCTTTGTTTTGATTGTCAACATGAACAACTAATTTTTGGTTCCAAAAAGAACAATACATGTAGAAAGTGATAACAGGTTCTCATCTGTAAAGGTGCGGTTATACACAGACAGTAATATAGCCGCTAGCCCGGCTGAATGAAAGGAGTGCCATAGCATGGGCCATGCAACAAACGGCAATACGTTCGAAGGACAAATCAACTGATGTGACTGAAGAGGAAAGGGAAATACACGCGCAGACCATCATCGCAAAACTATCTAGATCAGAAACTGAGAACCCTGAACAGACAACTAATAATATTGTTTTAATGTTGTTAAATTAGTTATATAAGTACCTGCAGTGTTTAGTTTACATATTAAATACTCAATTTCCAATCATTATGTAATGTCAGAGGTATACTTTGTAAACGTGATGCTTAAAGACAGTAATGCATTATCTAATGTCAATGAGAAACTGTAGTTAGAAAAATGTATTTAAAACATTCATATAATTGCGCATTACGTCATTATATTATTTCACATAATTGGAGATCGTTTCAGTAACAGGGTGACTAAAACACTCCCTTCTCGCAAAGGTACTGCATGCGATCCCGTTATTGACATGCCCAGTTAATCTAGCTTTAAACGCGTTTTGAATAACTGCTTGCATTAAAAAGGTAATATGGAAAAGACACGACAAATCATCCCCATGTCATTCTAAGGTACAATGCATTTACGTCTTTAACACTCCATCCTCGACAGTAGTGCATACTATTTGACTACTGGTATCTTTACAAATTAGAAAAAAATCAGAAAGTAGGTCACACACTGATCTGGGATAGTTGAGAAATGCAGTTTATTGTTTTTAACTGTTGTTATATGGGACAATAACCATCCATTGTTGTGAATACGGTACGTAGTTGGCTCTTCATGTTCATGCACTTCCCCCACATGCCCCATTCATATACACAATGACTTCTGTGCTCACTTGGCGTCCAATCATAGAAAATAGTTATGTTGTGTGCCATATGTGTGTGGGTGTGTGTGTGTGTATGTGTGTGCAAAATGGTTTTATGCGCAGAATATGCGAAATAAATGCATCCGGTTAAGCTGAGTTGATGATTCGGGATGCCACATCACATGCGACGCGATAAACTCGTGAGAAAAGTTGACAGCTAGTGAGAGTTCTCCTTTTACATTCAACTTATACAAGCGTGTAAGACCCTTTCGATGTCCACTTTTTTTGGAGCGTATACAAACATACCTTGACACTATACGTTTAGCGAGTGACGTAGATAGGGACGTACACATGTGGATGCGACGGCAGTCTTCTATGTTGCATGTTTTCGTTTAGGTTTTTTAAAGTTTGTAAATCATTATGTTTTTATTTGTAAATAGCCATTTGTGACATATTTACTGAATAGCCCAAGTGCATGAGAGTGATCTACCAGACGAGTTAAGTAACGTTGTCTTACTGTTTGAGACACATGTTTAAATGCGTGTCTTTTAGTTGTTGATTCTGTTTACATCCCCCGTGAAATAAAAATGTTCTTTTTTGCGTTCAGGATCGTTTGATCATGCTATATCTGCAGACCAGTCGCCATGATGAAGTCTGTAGTCTTCACCAGGTCGGAGCGGCTGCCTTCCATCTTTTGTCCCAGCCCCGCATCTTCTGACTAGGTCTGATATCTCATTTCCCTATAGATTTGGCATTCCTGTAGAATGTGCTCAGGATTCTGGCCGCCTGTTTTACGTGGACATTCATCGATGTGCACGATCATTAGTCGGTATATATGTTCTAGTAGTATGCAGTGTCCAGTTCTCAGGCGAAATAAGGTAGTTTATTGATTTCTTTGGAGGTGCCTATGTTTCTGCCTTTTCCACATTCGTGTATATGCTGGTTTATTATGATGTTCTTGATCTCGCTGTATAATACTCGATGATTAAATTGTGCCTTTTTGCTGCCAACTTTCACTAGATCGTCAGCTCTCTCGTTTCCTGTGATTCCGCAATGAGAGGATAGCCACTGGAGCGCTATTATTGAGGATCTCTGGAGTTGTCCTAGATCTGATCTCTGATAACAGTGGTTCGTTGTTCTTTTTTTGTATTGCCTCTTAAAGTGTACACACTGCAGGGACGGTATATACACGTGTCCTTCAACCTTTTGATTTTAAAAATCTCATTGGAACTACGAAGGAATAATACTAATGTGTCTATCCACTGTTCATAGTGCACAGCATGTTGAAGTAATGTCTAACTATAGGAATACATCCATTATTTTAAAGAGTAGCAATGACCATAGAAAATAAAGTCAACGATGCTCATCGGCTATTAATTTTTTAAAAATTAATTACATCACACTGATGAGCATCGTGTCTTGGAAACCATACTTCGCAAAGCAGATAATAATTGCCAGTATTCAAAAGATATTGATTGCCTGACACACTAAAAAAACGTATAAACTGCTATGACTTCGTCACTGATATTAAATTGTCTTCAAATGTTGATTGTGTAACAAAGTGAGTGATTTTATAATGCATCTGTTATCAAGACTGCACCTTCCGGTTATTTACTTTGTTCGCTATAGCTATGGGTAGCATAAACGCTAGCTAAACTGATAACTAATACCAATTGATCAGTTCTATTCAGCACGGTTTGAAATTAATACATATGTGAACTCCATTTCGTTTACATCAGCTTAATCCGCTTACCTCAATGAGAAAGTATTTCTCTGAATATATAAATTGAGAAAGTATATTCATGTGTGTATGTAAAGAATACGACATAACGTAGGAATGTTTTTATCTATAGCTGCTGTAAATATTGCAGTCACATTAAAGAATAATTGAAGAAACTATTACTTCTACTAAATTTGGCAAATTGAAATCAGTAGTCTTTGAATTGATTAATAGTGTGCTTTGCGTATAATTAGTGGACGTATTTAATGTACAGCTTAATTAGGAAACATTATATTTGTAGTGATAATGTGTTTCTAAAAAGCCGCTTTCCGTTAAAGTGCCAAAACATAAAATGCGCACATAGTATATGTTGCCAAGGTAATAATTGAGAAAACTTTGCGATGACTGTGTACTGAAAGTTATGTCGTTGTCAGTCCCCTTATACCAGTACCTGAAATGATAACGATATGTATGTTGAAGTTCATGTCGTTAAATGTTCAGAAAAGCAGGTAGAAAGTAAAACGCTACAATGTATCACTTGTTGGTATCATTACAGTATACTACATTTTATTATCTGCCATGTGGCAGTAAATACACGTGTACAAACAAATAACTACTCACGGAATGTTATGCACAAATTACACCTTTCTTAATAACAATGAACATATTAGGGAATGGAATGCTTTGAATGTGAGGAAAGTTACTGAAACCCACAGCACGTAACATCCTTTTCAGGTACTTTAGGGTACACACAAGAATAAGCATACTCATTCTGGGCATTCTTCTTCTTCTTCTTCTTCGTACGCAGTCAGACAGTAACCATTATTTTTTCGAAAAAAGCAGCGGTCATCCTGAGGCTGTCGCCACTGCCAGAGAGCTTGTCTTGCAGTTCTACTGGTGATGGCCACATCTGCTCTCTCTGATCCTCGTATGTCGGGCAGTTCTGCAGCAGATGTTCAGCGGTCATTTTACCGGTACCGCACGGGCATTCGTCGGTACCACCTATCTTCAATTTGTTGAATAGGTGGTACCTTAGTCTATTGTGGCCAGTGCGAAGTCTGAAGACAACGACCTGCTCTCTTCTGTTCAACTGGTAATAGGCATCGTTTTTGGTATAACCGGTATGTTCGGTTTCCCACTTGGTCATGTATCTGGCTTTAATAAGCCGTTTTGACTCTTCGTACGTCATACTAGTATCTGTTTGTGGTAGTCTTGCACCTTCTTTTGCCAGTCTGTCTGCCTCCTCGTTGCCTTGGATGTTGCAGTGTGATGGGATCCACTGTACCACTACCATTTTAGGTGCGGACTGCTGGCACAGTTTGCAGAGTGCTTCTCTTAAGTCATTAAGCTCAGTGTTTTTCTGGCTTTTTAGCGCTGTGACTTCGGCGTTCAACAACATTCAACAACAGCATTCAACAACAACCTTTGTCGTTCACGCTTCATAACATGTGTACTGATAACCTTAGGTTTTCACTTTATTTTAAGGACTACAGTTTTCAACGCATTATTTTAATCCAAATTATTCGATGTGCAATGTATTATTTCATTTGAAACACATAAACCATACCATACATGTGCAGTACACAGTTAATTTATTGAGTAAATCCTATTTTATGATAGGATATAAAATTAAATTTAATAAGTAGTAAAACAGAAGCCTGGGTAAGCTAGTACATTTACATCACATTTTAATTCGTAGGAGCGCGTTGCCGAAGTGTTTCGAGGTCCATCTTCCAACAATGAAGGCAATGGATCGAGCCCCCAGTAAACCAAATGCTGGTTTTTTTTTTCTGTTGAGGTGAAAGAACAAACAAACACATGACCTGACGACAACAGTTTCAAAGCGACATGTAGTCCCCAGTATAACAACCTGTCCAGTTTTTACAAATTGTCTCTACATTTGGTATTTTGATCTTTGGTATTTGACACACTGTTTGTTATGTTAGGCCATTAGTTTCTTCTATTTTGTAGTGACCATGTTAATGTATGTTATTGAGTTTTTGATTCTTTTCCTTTTTCTTGTGATAGTGTCTTGGGAATGGGTCTTGTCCACCTGAAGGAATTGAGTCATTCATAATGATTGCATTTAAAACCTGTCATAATTTGATTTGTTTATTGTTTTCTAACAAGTGTACATGTATATCCTTACATGTATGTGTTGTGAAGTACATGTCCATAACTGGGTGAGTTATTTCTTTTTCCATGACAAAAAGACGATTATTTCGCCTGAAACGTTGTGTTTTATGTAGATTGTTGAGAAGCTGATATCCTTGCAAATGGTTTTATCGACATTCCTTCTCGTGTGGCAGTTTACCCTGGACCCCCGTGTAATGCTTTACGTGCATATATTATTTTAATTGATATTATTGGTGCCTAGAGCATACTATGCAGTATAGTAATCATCTGGCAGCAGCCAGCGATTTGTGTGTGGCTTTTTGTTGGCTATTCACGATCAGCAAAAAATGGCTGGCCAAAATTATATTCCGCCTTCAAGGACGTTATTAATTGTGGCTTAATACTTCAGTATGTCGAAATTGTATGTGTTAAATTGAATGTGGCAAAGAAGCGAACAAGCAGATGTAGGCGGAGCCATCGTGCAGAAAAATAAAAATGTTAGTCATGTAATTAAAATGAATAACATATATCGTCATATGATGTCGATCGATTATTATATAATTTTATAGTTTAGCGTTACGTATATCTAAGTCAATTAAATCGGTTCGGTAAATTTGAATTTCATTATTAATTTGATATTAATATGCCAGTATAGCAATTATGTTTCAAAATTGACATGTACTTTTTAAAAAGGAGACATTAACTGAAGGCGATAAATTGTTGCTTATTGATACTATCACTGACCACATATTATCTAAATACACATCATTCTAAACTATGTGCAGTGTAAGAAAATGTAAGATCAAAATGTATTAAATATAATTGAAAAATTAGTATACGCGTAGACTTGACTATTTTAAGATATCTATTTTGCTTTCCCATTTATAACGAACAGAAGGAAACGATAAAATCTGGGTAAACATTATTATTTTCATGATATTTTAAGCCTCTATCATCCATAATGCAGAAAGTTGATTTGCTAAATTATTGTAATTTTAAAACGAAATCAACAAGCAAAAACATAAAACGTCAATGTCATGTTGTAACATTTAAATATACAGTGCTACTGTTATACACAATGCATTACATCATACAGAGGTTCAATCGAAACAAATAAAAAGCAAATCAACATAGAGTAGTGACGTCTTCGTTAAGAAACACATTTTTCCTCCTACACTGCCTAATCTAAACATATTAAATATCTCTGCAAATGCTATATTACAGATATTTGTTTTAAATAATTATGTCGTTTAAATTTGATGCAAAATAAGCACAAGTTTCAATGGGCATTAGGACATTTGCATACATATTAAAAAATCGAACATAAACAGTAATAACAAATTTGAATGTGTCTAATAAGTTGATACCGAATCTAAAGAGGCACTTTTTGAAATGTAAGTTAAATTACCGAAACGAAAAACACAGCCATTTATATATATACATATATGTATATATATATATATATATATATATATATATATATATATATATATATATATATATATATATTATGATGTATATATTTGCCACACCTTTCTCTGTCCATTCGAATTTGTTTGTAAATTGTATGTTCAAACAATGTAACTCTACGTTATACAAAATATCACGAAACCAATTTACTTATAGTAACCAATGCATACAGCCACTGTCTATACGTCAACTAATGCTAATACAACAAACTCAAAAGAAAAGAAAGGTGTGCTTCCTTTTTTTTAAACTGTTTATGCTAACTGGAAAAGACATCGTCATTTGTGTAGTTACAACATTCATTTATTTTCTTGTTTAACGTGTCCGCTATTAACTAGCATGCCAATCATGTTTGATTGACCTGCTGTATTTTCTGTATGCTGTGGATATATTTTTTGCAGAGCACGAAATAGATTGGAAAATTAAACAACATACATATAGAAAATACAGTCGAGCACATACATTCAATGACAGCTTTCTAAAACCCGAAACTGTAACGACAATATCAAAGGCAAGTATGTCATTGTATATTATGGACACAGAATAAACTAGTTGATGAATGAAGACCAGCAACAGTTATATCTAGTACTATGCACATGAAGCAATCTCAATGTGCTTGAAAGACGATGAATAATCTGTCAGAGCCACAGTGCAAAATTAATATAGCATCAATGATTTAAATGTGAATTCGGGAATATGAATAATAGTATCATCACCTGTTAAAAAACCGACCAGTCATTTGTAGATTATATGCGATCTGAATGTATACATTTCGAAGTGTTGTAAAAGACAAGTAGGACGCATTTCTTGAAAAAGAGAATAAAACACATGTAGAGGTATTGATAACGTTAGAGATGGAAAAATAAATAATTACAACAATTAAGATCAGAGAATGAAGATAGTCTGTACATATAAAACAGCATTTTGCTTTGTATAAGGTAATACTAGAATGTAAGGTGAAATTGAGTTTTTTTTTTAAAAGACAAAAGATTGTAAGGGGACGAATATCAACAAAAGATAGACTGGAAAAACTCCGGCAATTTGCACCATTACATATAATTACACTGTGGATTTATTATAGCCGACCATCGATGTGCACATGGCAGTTGAGCTGCACTTAAATGGAGGTACACGTAAACAATAGCTAAAGATGGGGGGGGGGGGGGACTTTCACTTTATAATATATTGACCAACATATGAGGAATGTAATGTCTACTACATTATTCTGCGTTTACTAATATGATAAAGCCAAGTGCAAACACTAGTAAGCCAATTGGGCTCTACAAGTAAATGTAATGTACACGTGAGTTTAGTATATATGATACAGTCGGACAGGAATCAAGTAATATGTAAATACTTTGTATACAGTTGATATGAGAAATAATGGTAGCAATATCGTTTCTAGTACAGAGAAGACATCAGACATAGATGAAGGGCAATGTGGTGATCTATGTCTTTACATTTATATTTCCACGTCAGATGTATCTAGTCAAATCTCATTCTTCTTCTCTTTCTTATTTTATCCTACTACTCTTGCCATGCTGAGTAGCAGAGAGGTGGTATGCGTGTATTTATTGTTATGGCCAAGAGAGAGGTGTGTGTTGTCGTTAGGTGAAACATCGGACACGATCACGGATTGTCTTTCAAGTCAAATGTTGATGTAATATGCATATACGCTATTTATACTGTATAAATATACAGGACTTGACAAAAACGCTCGTCTTTGAGGAATACAAATTATTGCTTGACGAGTAAAACAAATCGGCTTTTAATCGTTAATTACGTTTTTAATAGTTACTGCATAACGACTCTCACACGATTTTTAATGATATTACGGTTCGAATAGATTGCACGGAAGCTAGCTGATGATGGTAATTCTAAATAGACCGACACTTCCACAATTTGAACTTACTAAAGTTATCGATGCATGCTACTACAGTGCTACAACGTCCAAGAATCTACAAAGACTCACGCGATGCCTCTGACAGTAGTGTATTTTTTCATAAGACGAAATGGAGTAATACTGTGCAAGTAATACAATATATTTTGGTTTAGTATGAATACAATTGAATTAGTGCCTAGTTTACATTTTTAAACATAAATTGCATGACTGTAGTCCGACCATGCTGGATGGTGACATTTTTGACTGACTGATATGCCACACTAAAGTTTGTCAAGCTATGCATGTGTGTATTTATTTATATATATATATATATATATATATATATATATATATATATATATATATATATATATATATATATATATATACATACATACATTTGCACATACACACCCGGAGGGTCTCATGTATGGCACATGGCAAGTGGGTAACATAGCAGTAATATGACACAAGTGTCCCTAACTAATGATAGTAGTTTCAGAACACTATAACACATTCAGGTTTAAGTAGAACAAGAAGTACTGGTTTGATTTGAACTCACCTCGTATATAGTCGTTATTGTAATTTTGTTTATGTTTGTATAGAGTTTAAATATGTCTTAGGTTATCATTTCAAAAAAATAAATTATCCGTTTCATTGCATTATGCAACATTCCGGATAGTACTTTATATCACTGCATTGTCAAGTCTTTATCAGAAGTAATTCCAGTACCCATGTTTTATTATAATTACTTAATAAACACTTCTAACTAAAAATGAATATCTACGTCTATCATCCAAAGGAGGCATGTCTCTAACAAAAAATAATAGGATTACCTATTAAAAAACCTACATCAACACTGATAACAAATGATATTCAGTCTGTTAATTTCGTTTACGTTTGCCCGGGCTACACATGTTCATTTTAAAGTTATGTTAGTTTTTGTGTGGTTTTTTTGTTTATACACAACGTTGATTATTTCTCGCTATATGTATACACTGTTGATCATTATGGTGAGCGATGGCTCTATTGCCGTTGAAAACCTTGCGAAGCTTGCCTCTGTATTTACTGCTCATGTGATAGTAAATAAAGATATTCACTGATGCGTTTATACTTTCTAGAGCGTAGCCAATTCCACCAATTATTATTGGTATTCTTAAATACTTGCCACCCACTGACAACTCTGGCACAAACGCCAAAGCCAGCACGCAACTGTTAATAGGGACAAAGCAAACGATGAACAAGACTGAAATCATGACAACCATTTTAGCTGCTTTTTGGTTACGACTTGCAACTCTGTCATCTTTTGCATTAGCAACGACCGTAGTTCTCCATTTTGTGTTGCTGCGAAGTTGGTATGTCAGTATTGTGGTACACACAACTATAATTACAAAAGCACAGTAAGGAATTGTGAAGTTGTTGATGCCGAATGAAATCATTTCAGCTTGTTGTCGATCTTCCGTGGAGACAACACCTACAATCGTTTTGTTATATAGTGGAGAAAATATCATGTCCAATCTGTAAACCATGTATACCGGGACTCCACTGCAGAATGTGACGAGGAATAACAATACGACGACCACTGTCGCTCGTTTTGGAGTAATGATACTTTTGACCTGCATGAAAAGGAATGAAACTGTCTTGAAAATTACTTTTTATTAAGTTTTCAGTAGAGACATTATGCAATTTTCTATAATGATGAAACAATAACGATTTACAAAAAAACAAAACAATGTGCAGGTCAGGTCACCCTGTAATCGCTGAGGTCGTTGGGGCACACACGAAGACATTCTCACAAACCCACACCACCCTTCTCTGTCAGCGGCCGCTGCCTGTGCCTCTTCTGGTCCGAGGTTGGTCCATTCTTTTATGTTGTCCTCCACCTTTTTTTTGGGCCAGCTTCTTCATCGTCTGCCTTGCTCCTTTCCGTGGAGAATCCTATTTGCAAGACAATTTGATACCGATATGTGACCGTACCAAACGAGTTTCCTTCTCTTGACAGATGCCAAGAGATCTCCAAAAGGCCGTATTGCTGTTGTAATTATATCTCATAATTCCTAATTTGTAACTCGATCTTTGTACGTGACGTTTAAAAGTCTTCGGAAACATCTCATCTCCAAGTCCCGTATCCTACGCTGAAAGTCACATATAACTGTCCATGTCTCACAAGCATAGAGGAATATTCACAGGACCAGTGCACGCATTAATTTTCGATTTTCGTGCATAGTGCTTACCGTTTATCGTGCCAGATTGTGTTATGCCGTTCAAGCGCTGTTATTGGCTGTGCTATTCTGAACAACACCTCAAATTGTGATCCTGGTTAACAATGTTAATTCTTTCAAATTCTTCTATCTGTTAGTTGTCCCGAAATGCAAAAGTAGCTCACGGTATAGTCTGTGCAACATCAGAAATTGGTACAAATCTCGAAAGATATTGCGAATAGCGACAGATTAATTTTCGAGAAAGAAATCAGAAAGGTAATTAGAAAAAGCCCTAATTACAAGGCTCCAGGTGTGAATAGCATATCAGCAGATGCTGTAAAAGCTTGTCGCATTGTAAAGATAAGATAGCTCATAAAAGTCTTTAATTAGGCGTATATTGATGGGAAGGTGGAGAGCTGTGGTAGTACCTATTTGGAAAAAAACGAATGCAGCAGAAAAGATTCAACTCTTATATAGGTAATTACCCATCTTAGTCACGTTTGAAAAATTGTTTACGGTTCATTGAGCAACAAGTTCGATCTATTGTGGAGCCGCTGTTCAGTGCTTTAAAATCAGAATTCCAGATAACAAGAGGGCATATACGAATGCTATATTTACGCTTATACAGTTGAGTGAAAAAAACCATAGGATAATATAAGAAACTCTATGTGATTTTCAGTTGTCCCGGTAAATCGATGTAGACTTTGGGAGGTAATTGAGGAATATGATGTGTAGGCTCAACTACCAAATGGTATTAATTTCTTATACGCAAAAAGTGAAGGTTAAAGTACGAACGAATGCAGGTATGGTACATTTTTTTCCAGTTCTGAGTTATGTACGACAGGGATGTGTTCTTTCTCCACTTCTGTTCATAATTTATATGGATGAAATTACCCAGTTTGCTAACCCTCATAAGGAGTCATAAATGAACTGTTGTTTGGTGATTATCAATTCATTAATTACCAAAAATGGAGAAGGTCTACAATACTACCTAAATTTTCTTCATTTGACTGGTAACGAATACGACATGAAGATCAACACAAGCAAGAAGGAGACTATGTTGATATCGCGTGAACATATGCAGAGACGTTTCCACATCAGTGAAATCGATATCAAGGAAGTACGGGAATTCAACTACTGCGACAAAGTTGACAGATTGCACATATAATTCAGAAAGCGAACAGTGTCCTCTATCAAATGTCACCGATTTTGAAACACCCTAGAGTGCTTTTTTCATCTAAGAGAAGGCTTATATATGTACTATGTATTTCTACATTGTGTTGCCAATGTCCATTTTCGCCTTTAATAGAAATATATACGAGTAAGATCCACATCTGTAAGAAGTGCAGCCGCAAAGGCAATCCATGACCGAAGCCGCATTACCACACCGATGCAGAAAATGGGGATACACCCAGTTAGTAACTACATTGAAGCACAGCAAATCAAGCGGTTTGGTCATTTGGTCAAAATGCATTATGCCCAGCCTGCAGTAAAAACATATCATATACTGGTCTTTGGTCCACGAGCAAGAGACAGACCTCGACGTCCATGGATAGAGGGTGCCTTTGACACTCTCAGGAAGTTACATCTAACAACAACACAAGCCTTCCACTTGGCTATACCAAGAAATCTACGCAGTAGGACAGTAGGACAGTAGGACAACGGAAGAAGACACATTCAGATCGGATTTTATTGGCTGATCAAAACATGTCATCATCTCCAGTAGATTGTGTTGTTAAATAATCGCTACACACATCCGTTGAGAACGGTTAAAACCAATCGGATCAGAGCTCTATGGGTACCAGGTGTCCGGTGTGCTAATACCAGACCATCCGTAAAGTTTTCTTTCTTCCTTGTCATATTCTGTTTCACAATTGATATTCATTTTATGAAATAATTTAATGTTATTATATTATAATCTTTGTACTACCTCAAAACCGTAAATGAATGTAAGTAAGATGTGTAATGCCTTATTCTGAGAGAGAGAGAGAGAGAGAGAGAGAGAGAGAGAGAGAGAGAGAGAGAGAGATAGATAGATAGGTGCTCGTGTTGCTGGACGAATGGACAGGTTGAGGAAGGCAGGATAGCAGCGGGAAGAATGTTTGATTTTAGGGGGAGGGGGGCGAAATTGCTGCTGACGGTGGGGGTGGGGCAGTAGACTAATTGATTGATCTATATGGACAGGTTGATGAAGAAGAGATCAAAAGATGTGGTCGGATTGTAGGGAGAAAATTGTGTCGGATTGTAGGCAGAAGATAGGGTCGGATTGTACGGAGAAGATATAATCGGATTGTACGGGAAGATATAATCGGATTGTAGGGAGAAGATAGGGTCGGATTGTACGGAGAAGATATAATCGGATTGTACGGGAAGATATAATCGGATTGTAGGGAGAAGATAGGGTCGGTTTCTAGGGAGAAGATAGGGTCGGATTGTAGGCAGAAGATAGGGTCGGATTGCAGGGAGAAGATAGGGTCGGATTTAGGCAGAAGATAGGGTCGGATTGTAGGGAGAAGATAGGGTCGGATTGTAGGGAGAAGATAGGGTCGGATTGTAGGGAGAAGATATGGTCGGATTGTAGGGAGAAGATAGGGTCGGATTGTAGGGAGAATATAGGGTCGGATTGTAGGGAGACGATAGGGTCGGATTGTAGGGAGACGATAGGGTCGGTTTGTAGGGAGAAGATAGGGTCGGATTGTAGGGAGAAGATAGGGTCGGATTATAGGCAGAAGATAGGGTCGGATTGTAGGGAGAAGATAGAGTCGGATTGTAGGGAGAAGATAGGGTCGGATTGTAGGCAGAAGATATGGTCGGATTGTAGGGAGAAGATAGGGTCGGATTGTAGGGAGAAGATAGGGTCGGATTGTAGGGAGAAGATAGGGTCGGATTGTAGGGAGAAGATAGGGTCGGATTGTAGGGAGAAGATAGGGTCGGATTGTAGGGAGAAGATAGGGTCGGATTGTAGGGAGACGATAGGGTCGGATTGTAGGGAGAAGATAGGGTCGGATTGTAGGCAGAAGATAGGGTCGGATTGTAGGCAGAAGATAGGGTCGGATTGTAGGAAGAAGATAGGGTTGGATTGTAGGCAGAAGATAGGGTCGGATTGTTGGAAGAAGATATGGTTGGATTGTAGGCAGAAGATAGGGTCGGATTGTAGGGAGAAGATAGGGTCGGATTGTAGGCAGAAGATAGGGTCGGATTGTAGGGAGAAGATAGGGTCGGATTGTAGGCAGAAGATAGGGTCGGATTGTACGGAGAAGATAGGGTCGGATTGTATGGAGAAGATATAATCGGATTGTATGGAGAAGATAGGGTCGGATTGTTGGAAGAAGATATGGTTGGATTGGAGTGGGAACTGATGGTCGGTATGAATTTGAGAGGCGATATGGAGGGTATTGGACCATTTGAAGCAGGATGTAACGGACGGGTTGTGAAACAAAGGCGATGGTTGAAGTGGTGGGAAGAGATGGGCATGGAGATCATGCAATTTAGATGTAATGCAGGGTAGAAGGATGGTATTGCAGAGGCAGCTGTTTTCTATGATTATGTGTATTTCGACTGAGACGCAGATGTTCTGCAAGGGTCTGCTAGCATGTCCGTTTATCATACCAGATCTACGGGTTCGTTTCCGTGACAAAGTGCACATTCGTTTCTGACATCCCATGTGAATGCTAGTCATATTGGCCATACCTTGAGTAGTATTCGGTGCATGTTGTCAGTTCTAAATGTACAGTTCAGTGTCTGAACTCCAGTTCCGCAAATTCAAAGCTTTTGATGGAAACTGTGAGGCGTTAGTACAAGAAACATAATATAAAATGACATGTTCCTTGACAAATGAAAATGTCTTGTCTGTATCGATGAAAGCTGGTGGATTAAGCCAGCTAACTCGTCAATTTGCATTGTCTCTTCTACGTGGATATATGCATATACTTGCTCAAACAATGCATGATAGGTATATTACTGTAAACAATGTCAATGGTTTCAAATATATATAGTTTAAGGAAATACAAGTATGAGGACATGTTTACATTCATTGCTGAGACACGGGAAAGATATTTGTCAGTGTTTTGAAAAAACTATTTAAAAAAAATATATATATATATATAAATAGGGCCAATTCTATTCTTGTTGGCCATATCAAAAGCATTGGTTCACTATAACATACACTGTGTGACTGTCTTGACTTTTCTACTGAAGTTTACGTTATTAGACCCACTTGTAATTTACACTGGTTTTCTATGAGTAAGTTCAGCTTCTAATGACCATTTGAGCGGCTGAGTGAAACTCAGACCAGAACTTTCCCTACACTCGACAGTAGGCCAATATCTGTGTGATTGTCTCAACATTGATGGTTGCCTTTAGGTATGCACAAATGTACAATAGTGGCATTTTACATCTTCATTGGAACTATGCATTACCTGCACAATTGCGCTGCTCTATATAACAGAAAGAAGTGGACGTTCACGTGGTACTACATATGCTGCAATCAATCATTTCAAATATATTCATTTTTCTGGACATGGTTATTTCGCTGCACATTTTATGGTATGTACGAGGCGTGTTTAAATGAAACCGGACAAAACTGCAATAAGTGAACATACATACGATGCGCATGATGGCGTCACTTCTAATGCGAACATCACATACCAACCGTCAAGTTTGCGAACATTCATTATCATCCGACTCAAAGTTTCCTCAGCGGACTGTTGCAAACATGGCTGGTGTGATATGGAAACCGTCCAGAGTTGATCAGCGAGCTGTGATTCGGTTTCTATCAGCTGAAGGAGGTGGACAATCACTGTAGAATGCAGACAGTATATGGTGACCTAAGTGTGTCGAAAACTGCAATGCAGATCTGGACAACGATGTTTAAAGAAGGATGTGAGTTAACGAAAGATCTTTCGAGTCCAGGTCAGGGGCATATTGTTGCATTCTCACGTCCTTCTTTAAACATCGTTGTCCAGATCGCCACTGTTGTTTTCGACACACTTTTGTCACACTATACTGTCTGCATTCTACGATGAATGTCTACATCCTTCAGCTGTTAGAAACCGAATCACCGGTCGCTGATCAACTCTGGACTGATCCCGTATCACACTCGCCATGTTTTCAACGATTTGCTGAGGAAACTATGAGTGGAAGGATAATGCAATTTTGCAAACTTGACGGTTGCATTATGTTGTTTACACCATACGTAACGTCAACATACGCATTTTACGTATGTTCAGTTGTCGCAGTTAGATCTAGTTTCATTTGAACACGCTACTTACTTTGTTTTTCTTCTAGTTTTTAATGTTGTAATTATTTTGCTTTCCACAAATTGACTCCAAATGCCTTGCGTTAATGTTCCTGAAAATTGTACATTTGTTTGTCGAATGTATTGCCCTGAAGTGAAGGATTTGTTCTTTGTCGTGTCTAAACACCTCTTGCAATAACGGGTGGAAACATAACTATGCTGTGTGTCCTGTTCAAGAAGCGGAATAATTCTTTGCCCGTGAGCTCCCAGTCAATATTCGTTTAGTAATGCATCAACTCATGAATCTGCTTCTCTGACGTTGTATCTGTGGGTGTCGTGCACTGAAGTGTAATGACAATTAACCCTCATTATCCGTATATGTTACATTTAACCACTTGCATAAATGAAACCACTGTTACAAATAGAACACAATATGTAACATTAGACTACACGTTCCAACCTTTAAAGGCGCAGTTATACACAGACATCTCTCTAGCGTAATCATGGATGTAATACAGCCGCTAACTCGGGTGAATGAAAAATGTGTCATGCCAGAGGTCAAGTAACAAACGGCCATAGGATCGAACGACACATCGGTTGCTATGACTGAAGTGGTAACGAACATGCACGAGAAAGCCATCGTCACGAGGCTGCCTAGATCAGAAACTGATAAACCTGAAAAAAAGATAATAATCGTATTATTTAATGTTGTTTATAATAAAGAAAAACAACTAGTAGAAGATGTGGATTAGTTCTTAGATAAATAAAGACACTTCCTATGAATCATTCAATACATGTAGATGCTTGAACGTTGTCAATGCACTTTAATTGTTACTAAAAAACATGTAGACACATTACACGTATTAAATGATTGATGTATGACACACATGGTATATTGTTCTATTTTGTTTGATTAAGTAAAGTAAAGTAACCCATAGCATTACTGCCGTAGGCGTGTGAGGTGTTAGCGATCTCACATTTCAAAGGCTCGGCTATATGAGGGCGGTAGCCATCTCCTCTCCCTCGCCGCTTTTACTTCCCGGACTGCACCAGTACCCATTTAAGGCCGGGTAGACCCGGGAGCCATTACCGGCTCAACTGGGTAATGAACCCATGACCACTCAGATGCGAAGCCAGAGCGCCAACCAATGCGCTACGTGGCTCCCTCGTTTGATTAAAGGTTTGCCTTTTTTTGGATTCCACTCGCGAACGCAGGCTTCTTTCCACCCCTGACTGCAGTCATATGGACGATGTGTATTCAGTTGTGGAATTCTTATCGTAGCGGGGAAATACATATTCTAGAAATGATATACAAATGAGCGACACAACTGATAGTGGTAATCGGTATTATAGTTTGGAGGAAAGACTAACCAAATTAAAAAACTGGCATACTGTGTCTAGAAAAGAGACGACTTTTAAGTTACGTAATACAGGGTTTCAACAGTCTCCAGTAGTGTACTCTAAGCCAACTCAAGTTCCGAACAAGATAGACTCTCACACGAAATAAAATCCAACATCGACTTGCTGCCGTAAAAAAGCAGACCTAGTCATATAGTGGATTTCAGTCTACTGCGCAATCCTTTAAATCGTGATAGATGATCTAAAAAGTTTGGAAGTGGCAGAAAGTAGTGAATATTTGGAATGCTTTGCCCCATGAAATGGTGGAGGCAGAGTCAATTAATGCACTCAAGAATAAATCAGATGCGTATTGTTTTTTTTTTTAATCAAGTGAAATTAAAGAAACAGGATGTTTAAATAATTTGCACAATTTTCTAAACCAGTACAAAAACGTTAAGTCAAGTTACATTAGAACGTATTGACCAGTGCATGTATGTGTATCTGTATGCAGTGAGTTCCATTTAAAATTTAGCAGTACAGTAGTTTTGCCAGTCATGTATGCACGTGGAGAAGTAGTCCTACCGAGAAGAATTGCCGACTTGCTAATATATGGCCAGTAAAGGTAGCACCAAGATCATTCTGGAGGTATATACATATTGCATAAGGCAATTGCACAATTCACACATTAGAAATGCTTTGGATATTCTCAACAGCATCGGCAACATTGCACACATACATGATAACTGATTCTACAACTTTCTAAGTTCGTGTTGTTAAGTATGTTAAACAAATTTTTTTTTTAAAGTTATACGTTTCTTGTCTTCAGTATTTCAAATTACATTTTTCGGTTTGTATAGTGAGGCTGTTACAAAAATGTAAACGTGTGTAACGGGCATGTATTCATATGCATACGTAATCTCACTTGACTTATTCGCCCATCTTGCACATGGTGGTGTAGATTCCCTGGTGTGATATTGCTTGCCAGACTATTGAAAATATCATATCCATACAATTCATGCGACGGTAACATTTAGCCATTATCATGCATCCACACCAGTTTAGGTGTGTGTTCATGATAAAACATTGATTTTAAATGTCTAGCCGAATCCATTAGTGTTATACTGATAATGAAGACATTGATTTGTATGTTCATACTTTAGAAATTACTAATCAGATAATCAGAAAGCAGTCAAATTTAAACATCGGAAGTAGAATCGAACTCAGTGCACTAATTTACATTTGCAGATGATCCGTGTCTGTTCCATGATACTGAAAATAAACGTGAACGTGCCTGTTACAAGATATGCAGTGAGACATATGGACGTTTTACATTAGAATGAGTGTGCAGCGAAACGTAAACCGACGCTTCGCATTTGGCTCTGGAGAAACAATTTAAACTCCCCATTATGCTGAACAGTATAGATGGAGAGACAACTGACTAGCTAACATATACCTATCAAACTGATGTTAACTGTGTCTTGGAAACCTTGCTTCACAAAG
Source organism: Ariolimax columbianus (assembly GCA_036924085.1). Classification (NCBI taxonomy): domain Eukaryota; kingdom Metazoa; phylum Mollusca; class Gastropoda; order Stylommatophora; family Arionidae; genus Ariolimax; species Ariolimax columbianus. The sequence continues at coordinate 10,200,558 of JAVGWX010000007.1, forward strand.
CAAACAATATTGATAATGTTTGTGATGATTCCAAAAACATTTATTGCCTGACACACCACACCATAAAAAACGATTGTATACATTGCGATAGCTTCGTCACTGATGCTAAACATGTTTACGAATGTTGCTGCTGTAGAAACGTGAATGGTTTGGTAAGTGCTGTGTCTTCCAGATGTTATACTGCAACGATTTGTATTGTTTTTGTTTTTTTTGGAAATGAAAAATGGGGAGTCAGCTTCAGATTTTAACTAAGACAACATAAAGTTTCGGGCTTTAGAAAAACAGTTCAGTTTATCTTTGGACCAATTGCTTTGTACAATTAAGCGTGCTCTGAAGACATCAACTAGACGTTCGTCATTTTTGTTATGAACTTATCAGGAAAAGTAATTGCATTTCGTACTTCTCTGTAGTAAAGACTATGATACAATGTTTACGCGTGTATTACTAGTTGCAACATCTATTGACGTCATATTAAATCACGAATGTATTAGCCAGGGCTGAATCTCACTTATAACTACTAGAGGTCCCAATGTTTTAGCCTGATAATTGATTGACATCGTGAAGTGTCTATGACGTCTGAAAATAATTTATTTCTGCAAAAACAAAGCAATTCGTGTTTGTGAACATTGTATGTTTACAAATAGCAGTCATGATATCTAAGTGTCAAATCATAACATATATTAAACTTAGCGCACACAATGACAAACAGAGATTGTGATGTATTAAAAATGGTGAAGGAACAATTATTGTGTTATAACGAAACATTGCGTGCTTTTATTTACATCGTGTTTAATGATTACATACCGCATTCTGGAATACCGATACTTAAATGTAGAGTTTATGTTGTTTATAATTTATACTCCTGTAAAAAAGAGATTATGATAACAACGTTTTCAGTTCATTACATATTAGAATGAATACAGTAGACATATCTGTCTATGTATACTAACCGTGCTTGCACAAAGAAAATACTTACCAATATAAAATAATACAACAATGATACCAACTTATGTGTGTGTAATAATTACATAGAAATCCAAATACCAGATGTTTACGATCTCGTTGACCCGATCGATAAAAAGGACTTTTAATTAATGGGGATTATTGTTCTCCATGCTCATATCGTACATGTATGGCGTCTGTGGCCGATCTATATCTGCACACCAGGCCAGAAGGGTAGCTGTTTAACCTGTCCACCCCAGTGTGCCAGGACTACGGTAAGGATGGAGCTCGTTAAGATGGTATTTGCGAATGATGCGGTTCTAGTCACCAATGGTGAGGAGGCCCTGCATAGACGGAGACAGATTCAGAGGTGCAAACAGTATGGGATCAAGATAAGCCTGAAAAAGACGATGGTTTGCGCTCAGGGTATTAACACTCCCCCCTCCAAAGAGATTGATGGTGTCACTCTGAAGGTCGTCAACATCTTGCCATATAGAGTATGCCATTAGCTACACCCTCTTGCTCAAGAAGGAGAAAGACAGTAGGCTTGGCAGGGAGAGTACCGGTATGGCCCGTCTGACAAAGATAGTCTCTCTTGGAGAACAATGCGTTATACGGGAAATTCTCACTCGAATCGCCTTGGCATCTTTTGTTAAACCAATTAACAAATGTTGGTAGTTCTACATGACCGAGTAAAGGTGTCAAACTCAGAATACTTGACTCACACACCACTTTGAAACTGGAAACTGACGATTGAAATTATACTGAATGCATTTGAATATGAATGCTTTAGAGGTATAATGGATATTTACTGGTAAGAATTCATTACTACTGATCAAATACGTTAACAGTGCAAACACCATTATGTTTTTAATGTGCTCCAGATGAACAATAATAGAATTCCGCTAAAGGCGATATTGTGTAAACATAGAGTTAAAAAAAGCGGGGTAGACTCAGAGAGACTATGCGCTGAACTATCACACAGGAGAGCACACTCATGCGATTAAGGAACATGTCATTTCTATAGAAGGTAGCAGAGGACCAATTCGACTGGACACTTTTTAGTTATGCCTTAAGCACTTCTAATTTGAAAAGAGACCAGCGATGAGAGAAAAAAAAAAGAGAGAGAGAGAGAGAGAGAGAGAAAGAGAGCTGATGTTTAAAGATGTTTACCTTTTTTGCACTAGCGCTCACTTTTTTTTTATATTGCAGCCCTTATATTGATCGAAAAGGTGTGCAACAAAAACTCTGATCAATTAAACGTTAAGTTCATTGAACATGTTCTTCACTATTCAGTGATGGATAGAACATTAAGTTAAAAGAACAAGGTAATTAAAATGGATGATTCTTCTTCTTCTTCTTCTTCGTACGCAGTCAGACAGTAACCATTATTTTTTTCGAAAATAGCGGCGGTCATCCTGAGGCTGTCAACACTGCCATAGAGCTTGTCTTGTGGTTCCACTGGTGATGGCCACATCTGCTCTCTCTGATCCTCGTATGTCGGGCAGTTCTGCAGCAGATGCTCAGCGGTCATTTTCCCGGTACCACACGGGCATTCGTCGGTACCACATATCTTCAATTTGTTGAATAGGTGGTACCTCAGTCTATTGTGCCAGTGCGAAGTCTGAAGACAACGACCTGCTCTCTTCTGTTCAACTGATAATAGGCATCGTTTTTGATGTAGCCGGTATGTTCAGTTTCCCATTTGGTCATGTATCTGGCTTTAATAAACCGTTTTAACTCTTCGTACGTCATGCTAGTATATGTTTGTGGTAGTCTTGCACCTTCTTTGCCAGTCTGTCTGCCTCCTTGTTGCCTTTAATGTTGCAGTGTGATGGGACCCACTGTACCACTACCCTTTTTGGAGTACTGCTCTTAAGTCATTAAGCTCAGTGTTTTTCTGGCTTTTTAGCGCTGTGACTACGGCCAGAGCATCTGTAAGCAGGACTATACGGCGTTCATTTTCTTTATGTGTCACCATTTCTTCCACTGCCGCCCTCAGTGCATCTGCCTCCGATTTGAAATTGCTTGTGTACTTACAGTAGCGAATGACAGTGTAATTTTTATGCCATTTGGTAGGTTCAGGAGTGCTCCTGCCCCTCCGTTCTGTGTAGTGTTTGTTACAGAACCATCAGTGTATGCATGGGTCTAGTCCATGCTTGGGTAGTTTTTCGATATAAAGCTTAGGGTAGTATCTCTCCTTTCTTTTTCAGTCTGGCAGTTTTTGTTTCCAATACCTGGTATATTTTCTACCACCTCTGAAAATATATCCTGTCTCCAGGTAGGTTTTCGTACAGTAGTGATGGGCTTTGGTGTTGTTTGTGCGTTTATGGGATCTTCGTGCATCTTTGCTTTGGCTATTTCTGCAAAATTTATCCGCTTTAGTCTTCCATTTCCAAAATTGTTTAGTCTCTGGTGCATTGGATGGTCAGTCAGTCTTCGGAGTTTCTCTGACTGCAGCTGGGCTCTGCAGTCTCTTATATCGGTCATGGGTTGCAGCTTTGTAATCTTTTCTTCTTCTTCTTCTTCGCCGTACACAGTCAGACAGTAACCATTATTTTTTCGAAAAAAGCGGCGGTCATCCTGAGGCTCTCGCCACTGCCATATAGCTTGTCTTGCAGTTCCACTGGTAATGGCAAAATCTGCTTTCTCTGATCCTCGTATGTCGGGCAGTTCTGCAGCAGATGTTCATTGGTCATTTTACCAGTACCGCACGGGCATTCGTCGGTACACCCTATCTTCAATTTGTTGAATAAGTGGTACCTCAGTCTGTTGTGGCCAGTGCGAAGTCTGAAGACAACTACCTGCTCTCTTCGGCTCAACTGGTAATAGGCATCGTTTTTGGTGTAACCAGTATGTTCGGTTTCCCATTTGGTCATGTATCTGGCTTTGATAAGCCGTTTTGACTCTTCGTACGTCATACTGGTATCTGTTTGTGGTAGTCTTGCACCTTCTTTTGCCAGTCTGTCTGCCTCCTCGTTGCCTTGGATGTTGCAGTATGACGGGACCCACTGTACCACTACCCTTTTTGGTGCGGACTGCTGGCACAGTTTGCAGAGTGCTGCTCTTAAGTCATTAAGCTCAGTGTTTTTCTGGCTTTTTACCGCTGTGACTACGGCGAGAGCATCTGTCAGCAGGACTATATGGCTCTCATTTTCACTGTGTGTCACCATTTCTTCCACTGCCGCCCTCAGTGCCTCTGCCTCCGCTCTGAAATTGCTTGTGTACTTACCAGTAGCGAATGACAGTGTTATTTTTCTGCCAGTTGGTAGGTTCAGGAATGCTCCTGCCCCTCCGTTCTGTGTAGTGTTTGTTACAGAACCGTCGGTGTATGCATGGGTCCAGTCCATGCTTGGGTAGCTTTTCGTTATGAAGCTTAGGGTAGTGTCTCTCCTTTCTTTTTCAGTCTGGCAGTTTTTGTTTGCAATACCTGGTATATTTTCTACCACCTCTGGAAATATATCCTGCCTCCAGGTAGGTTTTCGTACAGTAGTGATGGGTTTTGGTGTTGTTAGTGCGTTTATGGGATCTTCGTGCTTCTTTGCTTTGGCTATTTCTGCAAAATTTCTCCGCTTTAGTTTCCCATTTCCCAAATTGTTTGGTCTCTGGTACATTGGGTGGTCCGTCAGTCTTCGGAGTTTCTCTGACTGCAGCTGGGCTCTGCAGTCTCTTCTATCGGTCATGGATTGCAGTTTTGTAATCTTTTCAAGTTCTACAATTGGCGTTGACTTCATGCCACCTGTTATAATTCTCATGGCTTGGTTTTGAAGTTTGTTAACTTTATCGAAGTTCGCCTTCGCTGCTGTTGTCCATGCCGCAATGCCATACTCGAGAACTGGTCTCACTCTTCCAGTGTACAGTTTCTTTAGTATGCCTTCGTCTGCTCCCCAGCTTGTGCCAGCAAGTTTCCTCATGATTGCCATTCTTTCTCTGGCTTTCATTCGGTTTCTCTCAATCTGACTTTTCCATGTCATGCGCCGATCAAATGTGAGTCCCAGATAGTTTGGGTTGTCGTTTGGCTGCAGGATTTTGCCATTTAGACGTAATTTTGTGTTTTGGGGTTTTATTGAAAGCGAGAATGTCGTACATGTGGTTTTCTCCTCGTTTATTTTGACCAGCCATGAGTTCGCCCACTCTTCCAGCGATGTTATGGCCTGCTGCAACCGATTTCTTGCTATGGTGAGATTCTTTTCAGAGGTCCACATAGCCAGATCGTCTGCACACATTGAGCTATTGACTCTTCTATGTATATTCTATGTAATGTCGTTTAAATACACCAGGACGAGTGTGGGTGACAGTACTCCCCCTTGGGGTACTCCCTGCTCGAGTGTCACCTTTTTGCTCATCTGCCCTTGTGCTTGGACTCTGACCGTTCTTTTTTTTGAGGTAGTGGTTGATCCACTTGTACATTCTCCCACAAACTTCACTTCTCCTTAGCTTGACTCTAAGTCCGTCTTTCCAGACTTTGTCAAATGCCTTTTCCAGGTCCACCCAAACCGCTACTGTGTGTTTCTGTGCCTGGTAGGCATCTTCTATTTCCTTGGATATGAGGATGACCTGGTCCTCAGTGGATCTGTGCTGTCTAAAGCCGGCTCTCTGTGGAATTAGTATTCGTTTTTCTTCCAGATGCCACATCAGTCTGGTGTTTATCATCCGTTCCATCAGCTTGCCGACACAGCTCAGTAGGCTGATGGGCCTGTATCCATTTGGATCTGTTTTATCCTTTCCTGTTTTTGGTACTGGTACCAGTATTGCATCTTTCCATGCCTGGGGTACAATACCCCTTTTCCAGCTTTGGTAATCTTTTCAAGTTCTACAATTGGCGTTGACTTCATGCCTCCATTTATAACTCTCATGGCTTGGTTTTGAAGTTTGCTAACTTTATCGAAGGTCGCCTTTGCTGCAGTTGTCCATTCTGCAATACCATACTCGAGAACTGGTCTCACTCTTCCAGTGTACATTTTCTTTAGTACACTTTCGTCTGCTCCCCAGCTTGTTCCAGCACGTTTCCTCATGATTGCCATTCGGTTTCTCTCGATCTGACTTTTCCATGTCATGCGCCGATCAAATGTGAGTCCCAGATAGTTTGGGTTGTCGTTTGGCTGCAGGATTTTGCCATTTAGACGTAATTTTGTGTTTTGGGGTTTTATTGAAAGCGAGAATGTCGTACATGTGGTTTTCTCCTCGTTTATTTTGACCAGCCATGAGTTCGCCCACTCTTCCAGCGATGTTATGGCCTGCTGCAACCGATTTCTTGCTATGGTGAGATTCTTTTCAGAGGTCCACATAGCCAGATCGTCTGCACACATTGAGCTATTGACTCTTCTATGTATATTCTATGTAATGTCGTTTAAATACACCAGGACGAGTGTGGGTGACAGTACTCCCCCTTGGGGTACTCCCTGCTCGAGTGTCACCTTTTTGCTCATCTGCCCTTGTGCTTGGACTCTGACCGTTCTTTTTTTTGAGGTAGTGGTTGATCCACTTGTACATTCTCCCACAAACTTCACTTCTCCTTAGCTTGACTCTAAGTCCGTCTTTCCAGACTTTGTCAAATGCCTTTTCCAGGTCCACCCAAACCGCTACTGTGTGTTTCTGTGCCTGGTAGGCATCTTCTATTTCCTTGGCTATGAGGATGACCTGGTCCTCAGTGGATCTGTGCTGTCTTAAGCCGGCTTGCTGTGGAATTAGTATTCGTTTTTCTTCCAGATGCCACATCAGTCTGGTGTTTATCATACGTTCCATCAGTTTGCCGACACAGCTCAGTAGGCTGATAGGCCTGTATAAATGGATGCTTCGTTTATTGCATGTGTATTTACTGCAAAATATGAATTACCATAATTGTAACGGTATGGTGCAATGAATGCATATACACCTTTGATAATGTATTGTGTAGACTGGCCTCCTAAATGATATGTCTAAATAAGGCAGATGCCTGGTAGCCAAGCAATTTGCTCCGAGGAAGAGATCAGTCGTACTCGGCTTTGAATCTTGGAAATCATAGTTGAGGTGAATATGTCCAGAACTGCGGAATAGTTTTCAACTATAATCGGTGCTGTTTAACATATATGCAAAGAAGATGGTTAACATTCAACAAAAATGGCTTTTGAACAATTGCATATGCCATTCAGACGTACGGAATTGGATTTAGGACAAGACTTAGATAGCCAGGGAATGGTCAAAAACATTCAAGGTATCGTGCAGTGATGCGCGGATTCAAGCTTCCAGATCAAAACTAACAAAACTTGCAAAATGTGGTGTTCATCGAACAACTCTGTAATGAAGGTTGACCTCCTGTAGTTTATCGTTGATGGATACGCCCACGTTTAATTATGTATGGGTGCCCGTTGATCGTACACTCTCATTTAGGTACCCCGCATTTAGGTATCACGCAAGAAAATGGCAGCGGCAAAACTGCAACAACGATTGTTTTTCATCCTGCCACTGGTTCTGGCGGAAATACACACATCTTGAAGATGCGGAACATGTTGGAACTTATGTCCTTGACATCTAGAAATAAACTGACAAAACCTAAACAAAAAGTAGCACTCACTGCACAATACTACCTCAGTCATCAAGGGATCAACAATTAAGAGATTATATTCCTGGATAGCACACTCCGAGAAAATAATTGGACATATGCTCACAGTTGAAACAATAGTGAAGCGGGAAGAACATGTTTATACTGGCGCCATAATGTCAAATTACCTAAGAGTCATTATAACACTAGACAAGGCTCGCAAAGAGTGGTGCAACGGGATGGCAGAACTCGATCTTGTATATTGGTGCAACTATCTGTACATATTTCGTGATATATATATATATATATTAAGGGTGCAGTTATACACAAGCATTGCTCCCTCGTGATCATGGTGGTAATGCATCCGCTAACCCGGGTGAATGACAGGTGTTCAATACCAGATGTCAGGTAACAAACCTCCACCGGATCGAAGGACAAATCAGCTGATGTGACTAACGTGGTAAGGAAAACGCAGGTCACGACCATAGTCACAAGACTGCCTAGATCAGAAACTGTTAAACTTCAATATACAGATACTAATTGTATTGTCTTAATGATTTTAAATGAAGAAAACAACAGCTTGAATTTATGCATTAGTTTCAAGTTGAATTGGCTCATTATCCAATCATTGTTGATGTAGCAGCTTCTATATGCTCGTTGTTTGATATCGGGTTTATTGATGAGCGGGCAATATGCAGAGCACTCGCTTTTCATGACAAGGTACGGGGTTGAACTCCAACTACCAGCAACTCCAGCCAACCCATATGTAAATATGTACCTGATTTACGGTTAGGGAAGTAAAAGGCAATGAGTAAGGTAACTGTCTAAGTATATTGAAGTCTATAACAATGCATTCCAGACCAACGGTTAAGTATGTTGAAGAACGTCATGTACCTTTTCTATTGAAGACACACGAAATTAGAAGCAATGAGTGGCATTATAAACGCCATAGATGATTGGCATGGTACGGGCATCAATGACAAGTGTTAAGTACATCGTATCGCTGAGGTATAGGCAACATGTGATAAGTATCAGCAAGATCGTTTTTGAAATACATTTTGGAGAACATAGATGTTCTTCACATTCAGCAAAGTATTTCAACGATCACGTATGCAGCAGGTAAAAATAGTATTATACGATTCATAATTTTCCGACAGTACCGTGATCCGATTTCCAGACGAATGGTGACAGTACGAATGTTGCATTCTATTGTGAAGCTATGTTTATATTTCGGGATGCAGCTTAAAGAAAACATCCAGGACTGTTGACCAGAGAAGAACTGTTCCGTTAGGAAAATGACAAACCACTAAAGGTGTTATTTCCCGAGAAAAAAGTGCATCCACTTAGGTGGCAACTTCGTGAATATTCACATCCTGGACTGACTCTGTGCGAGATCCCGCCTATTTTATTGGTTAAAACCCCACTGCGGCTGGTGGAGTTACCAAAATGGCCAAGAAGATGGACGTAACGTTCAAATGGGGCTAATACAGCATACCGAGTATGTATATGCTGTAACTTAACTTAACTTAACATCTTTATACTGGTTTAGAAGACCCTGCAGAGTCTGTATACAACCAGTTACATTTACATCACCTTGCTCTAAAAGCTATGCGCATCCAGTTTATTCTTAAATGCATTAACTGTCCCTGCCTCCACTACCTCCCCTGGCAATGCATTCCAAGCAGACACCACTCTCTTGACTAAAAAAAATATTTTCTAATATCTAACCTGGACCTCTCTTTAGTCAGTTTGTAGCTATGCCCTCGTGTTATTGTAGGTAGCTGTATTTTTAAAAAAAACTTGTTATAATCTATGTTATCGATTCATCTGATCATCTTATAAATCTGTATTGAGTCACCACGAATTCTTCTCTCTTCGAGACACTGTAGGCCGATTTTTCTGAGTCGTTCCTCATAACTGTAATTCTGGAATCCCACTATCATCTTTGTGGCTCTTTTTTGTATTCTTTCTAGCATGTGTATGTCCCCTCTATGATAAGGACTCCACACCTGTACACAGTACTCCAATCTAGGTCTAACTACAGCTTTATACAGTTTGACGATCACTTCATTGCTCCTATGTTTCATATTTATTTTTATCATACCTAACATTGCATTTGCCTTTTTTACTGCTACTTTAACTTGGTCCCTCACCTTTCCTGTATGATCTATTATAACCCCTAGGTCCCTTTCTTTATCTATCTTTCTAATATTATTTTCTCCCATTCTGTAGTTATGTTCCATATTGGATCTACCCATGTGGATGACAGTACATTTATCTACATTAAACTCCATTTGCCAGCTTATAGACCATTCTCGAATTTTATCTAAATCTGACATCAATATATCCACTTCCGCTTTAGATGAGATACTACTGCATAGTTTTGTGTCATCAGCAAATTTCGCAATCATGGATCTCATATCAATGTCTAAATCATGTATATATATCAAGAACAAAATTGGTCCCAAAACCGAGCCCTGTGGCACACCACTTTTCCCTTCACTCCACTCAGAGAACTCCTTGTTTATGCCCACCCTCTGCCTTCTTCCCGTTAACCAATGTTCAATCCATTTGGCAAATTCCCCCCCCCCCCCCCTATTCCATGTGATTTTAACTTTCGAAATAATCTTTGATGAGGTACTCTATCAAAGGCCTTTGCAAAGTCTAGATAAATAACATCCACTGGCGTCCCTTTATATATGATTTTAGTAACCTCCTGCATGAATTCTAATAGATTTGTTAAGCATGATCTTTTGTTTAATGAAACAGCGTTGTCATTAACATGTACCAGACATTTTCAGGTACGCTTTCTTACTGTAGGATACGCTTTCTTACTGTAGGACACACATTAACATATCGGTGTATTTTAGTTTCTGTTAATGTCGACAGCGAGATAAACACCAAATATTCACACTGCATAGCGTAGAAAAGTGATCTTTATATCTCTAGTTTAAAAAAAATCTCACTCGAACTCGTAATCAATCATGCAGCTCAGTGTCTGTGTTTACATTGTTTGTAGTACACGCAATGGTCAAGTAATGTCTAACTAATGGAAAACATCCCTGATTTGCAAGATTAATCAAGAATGGAAAACAAAGTCTATGATTGTGTTAAGTTTTTTTTTTGCAACAATCTTGTACCTAATAGACGGATGTTTACAGTGTCCTGGAAAACTTGCTTTGCAAAGCAGATAATGTTGATAACGTGTGTGACGATTCCAAAGACATTAAATGCCTGACACACAACACCCAAAAATATTAATGGATAAACTAATATATCGTCGCCATTGATACTAACATTATCATCAGATGTTATCAATGTAACACTGTGGAATATTTTACCAAATGAATGTTTTCAAAACGCAATGATCCACTTCCGTGTTATTTCTGGTGTTTCTTGACAACGGAGTCTACCTGATAAAATAACTAAGAATTCATCAAGAGTTGTGCTTCAAAAGAAAAAAACTATCCACAGTTGTCACATATGTTGCACATTTGATTACGGCAGGAGGGACGTAGAAATTATTACTGTTAATTTACGCTATCAACTGTTTAAGTGACAAAATTACTAACAACGAAGTCAGTGCAAAGTTGGAAAGCGCAAACAATTGTCAGATTAGTTACGATCCTCGGCAGGTGCCGCTTGTCGTGGCTTTGTCAAGTGTACATAATGTACCAACATGTATCCTTTAGGGAAAGCTGACTAAGGGCAAGCGTAATAAAAGTAGAGCCTTCTTCCTCTATACAGATGTTTGACCACGTGACCTGCAAGCGTTGGATATGAACACATGTAACTGGGAAGAACTTGCCAAGGACAGCCTATATTAGTCTGCAGGCAGGGGAAGATACGATTCATCAATATACAAACTGTAAACGTATTCGACGAAAACAAGGGCAACAACTGTTCTCTCCTCTCTAGTGTGAAGTCCATTGTCTCTAGATACTGATATGATGGCAATTAATCAATCAATAACTGAAGCAGTGTGAAGTGAATTAATCCGAGTATTCTTAATATGAACTGAATACTTAAATTAAACACTTATATAAAGTGTTTTATATCCAGCAGGATATTAGCACTTGTCGAGTTGAGTGTAACCATATATTTTTTAATGAGGAAAGCAGATATAAAGTCAAAATAGTGCCGTGCATTAAATATATAATGCCAATCATATATTATATGGCGTGTAATCTTGTCAGGGATGTCAATACTCCACTGGCCAAACACACAACGAATCAGTTAGATTGGTCGTAATATGCGTGGTCCAATGCAAAGTGTAGATTGGCAGTAATGTGCGTGGTCCATTCAGTCAAACTCTCAGTGCCACATCTAAATTGTATCTCTCAGGTCGTCAACTTTGATATATTGATATCATATATAAATAACCCAGCTCTACGGTAACGAATCAATGGAATATTTAAAAAAAACCACACGGTAGGTTGATATTCGTTAGAAACACAGATAATTTGTTGTTTAATGTTTAACAACGTTTAATCCTAATGGCATGTTCTTGCTCTGTATTTGCTGAAATAATTGCGAAGTATGTCTCTGTATTTACTGCTCATATTATAGTAAATAAAGATATTAATTGGTGCGTTTATACTCTCCAATATATATGCAGCTCCACTAAATTGAATTGCTATGATTATGCATTCCATCTGGTGCCATCTCGGGCACAGTCGCTAAAGCCAGCATGCTGCTGCAAATAGGGACAAAACAGACTGTAAATACCACGGAAATCATGACCTCCTTTTTAGCTGCCTTTTGGTTCCGGCTTGAAATTCTGTCACCAGTAGTATGAGCCACGATCGTATTTCTCCATCTTGTGTTTCTATGAAGTTTATGTGTACGTATTGTGGTACAGACAGCAATTATTAAAACGCACAAAAATGAATGGTAAAGTTGTTTATACCGAATGAAATCATGTCGACTTGGTGTCGATTCCCTGTAGAGACAAGACCTAACATCGTTTTGTTAAAGAGAGTAGAAAACGTCATGTCAAATTTTTAAACCATGTATACAGGGATTCCGCTGCAGAAGAGGGTGACTGATATAAGACTGACGACCACTGTTGCTCGCATTGGAGTAATGATGATCTTTACCTGAATGAAAATAAATGTGGATATCAGGAAAATGCCGTTTCTTTTCAGTTGCATCTGAACAAATATTGTCTTTTCTACAACGTTGCTACTTCTAGAAATATGTATAGATATTGACTTGCCAACGCTCACAAAATCAACTACGGCATTGCAATTATGATCTTACATTCTACTTGGTCTCTATTCATGCACATGTACTTCTTTGTATATGCCTTGGTCATTCTTGAACTAATGATCAATGGCAAAGTCCAACCCAACAGTTCTTTTGTACGCAAATGCTACCAACCTGGACCCATTATGACGTCGTAGATCTGTATAGATCAACAGTTCCAAAGGATACGTTCTGCTGTAATATATTGTGGAATGCGGAACATGTAAATGTATTTTCGATTGGTATGTGCACATTGGCAAGTTCAATACATTTAACACGTATGTTCAGAATTTCAGAAGTCTATATCGTTGTGGGATGTTACAGACATACATAACGGCCTGAGATTATTCCCTTCTCGATGTAGGTGTCATCAACGTACCGGTTATTTTAGTAGATGTGCATTCAGTCACGATGCAATCGCATAGAAGATAAGCTAACCTTTAACGGTAGACAGCGAAATTGTCTTAACTGGCTGTTGAGTACGGGCTTATGTTATTGAAGGATGACACACCATTCTTTTTCTGTCATTCTGTCCTTGTAGGTCGGTTCTTCCGTACACTTTTCAATGTAATACACTTTGCAAGTAAGCAATATAGGAGCATGTCTTTAGTTACATTCTTTCAGTTGTATTAGTTTGAAGTCAGTACTAAGTTGGTTTGATATTGCGTTGCTACAATTAGTACTTAATTCTGATTGTATCCCTTCATCCAACAATGATGGGGATAGTATCCATCCTTAGTACACCCGAGTAAGCCTGCTCTCCAGCCAGAGACATTCTCGAGCAGTACTACTGGTTGGAAAGAACGTCGGCAAACAATAAGAAAGCCAATGCAATTAGCACATTTTTCCAGCAAAAGATTACATGGGAATATGCAAACTGTTCAAGATACCGATTGCTTGCAAAAGAAGTGTCAAGCGAGCTAAACTAAATATTATCGAACACAGACACATACTCCGTCGAAAGGCCGCTGACGAAAAATGAGTTACATTATATCTTAAGATAGAAAGAGCCATCATCGAATTATATACATAACCTTTAAGTCAGCATACTCTCTTCTAACTCGAATTCTGATCCCACCCTAACTCTAACCTTTACTGACATCGGAGATCAGAAGCGATGTAGAAGGCATGGCTTTTGGAAACTCCTCAAGCAAGGATGGAATGATTGTTGGGATGATCAAATCATGCGGCTACACACTCTTCTCAGCCATGACGCACATCTCAAGAAAACAAAGGAAATCCAGACGCCAGTCGAAGACCGTCATGTTTACAATGAAGGGGGCAAGATGATTTGTCTAATTACAGCCAGAACACCGCCCAGTTGTATACAAAGTCTTCACAAAAGTCCTGCTAGTGAGGATACGCAGCAACCCTCAAAGGGAAACATACAGTTGCCCAGGATTGGATGAGGTGTAGCTATAGCACAATGAACCATATTTAAAACGTGATGTCATTTGATCGAAGTAGCATCATATTACCACACGCCGCTGGTGATGATATTCACAGATTGCAACAAGTCATTAAACTATATAGAATCAATATTACCTCGTCCGTATCCTCCAAATGGAGAACACTATGTAGTCAGAGGTCGCAATGCGAATACGAGCAGGCTGGGCGGCCTTCAACTCCATCAAGTTTGCCACAGATGTCACAGAAAAAAACATCAAACTAAATGAGGACTTTTTCGACTCAACTGCAACTGTTTTGCCGGCACTGTGCTGCGGCAGAGAAAAATGGTCACTAACGTAAGCACTAGGAAACGCATTACAAACAACACAAGCATCATTTGAACGAAGTCTTGTAGGACTGACAATCAGAACCAACAGCGGGGCCTTCACAACAGAGATATCCACAAATGGCACGTGGAAGATATTGAGCATCATATAAACCAATCAAAACATCGATAGGCTGATCACATCGCAAGAAAGAATGACGAGCTCTGGGGTTCCACAACTGCTCTATGGTGTCCTAGGGGAAAGAACAGACACCGCAGTCAGCCACCACCAGATAGCAAGACTCGATCGTGGAGAACAACAATATTCGCGAACCTATGTTGAATGAATTGCGCATCTGCTGGTACTCGTGTCTGCGACTACATAGACCACAGAGTTGGGGCCAGAACAAGACTAGCCAGCGTGTTGAAGAACGCATCGATTACGAGTACACTTAATTTGAATGTTTCAAGCGCTGTGGATTCAATTCTGGCTCAGATCGTTTAACTTATTATATGTCGGTTTACTGTCCTGATGACTTACTCGCTATCAGGCTGATGTTTATCGTGTCTTGAAAACCCTGCTTCGATATGCAGATAATGTTGATAACTTTTGTGACCATTCCAAAGACGTTGACTCCCTGACACACCACACCAAAGAAAACGAATGTGTACACTTGTATTACTTCGTCACTTATTCCACATTTATCGTCGGATTCTGTCATTGTAGCGAAGTGAACGACTTGATAAGCTATTTGTTTTCGTGTTATTTATGGGTTCTTTCTGAATATGGATGACACAGAGGCTACTTAAGTTGATTAAGTTGACATTAAATATTATTCATTTAACGACGAACGCATTTTCACTTTAGTACTTAAAATAACGTTGTTTTATTGTTGAAATAACTAGATGATCAGACCGATTTGGCGTGCTAAAAAATAAAACATATGTGGTCGTTATTTATATTATCAACTTATCTGAAAGTCTATTACTTCGTTTACGTAAAGATCACGATATACCGTTTATATGTGAATCCTTAGTTTCTAAAGCTATCGCAGTCACATTAAAGAAGAAGTAAAATAAATATAGCTTCATGTAACGTACCTCTATTAGAATTCCCCATTTTCAGATATAGAATCGATTGATATTGTGCATTATGTATGATTAGTGGAAGTATTATTCGTTAAGCAACAATTAAAAACCCAACTAATTTTGCGAACACGTTGTGTTGCCAAATAGCAGCCCGCCTATTAAATTGTCAAGTCTTGAAGAACACACTTAAATTAGCGTGCACAACGACACGTGTCCTATATTGTATATTATATGTTAATGTGTGGCGAAAGTAATCATTTTATAAACATTCGCATGAATTTGCCCACACAGTTATATATTGTTTAGTCTCCACTTACCATTATTTGGACTACCGTTGCTAAACATCAGATTTAATACTACTGATAACTAAGAAAATAGAGCATTACTGTGTTTTACAATAATTTTCATCATTAAATCATTACAGTCAACTTCACTGTTAGTAAATTTCCGCAAACAAAAACACATCCCCCTACAAAGAACGAACTACATTTGTAATGTTATAAAAATAATAATCATTTATTCTTAACAATAAATATGTCAGTGAACGAATTACTAATCATTACATATTGATAATGGTGAATTATGTTTTATTATAATTATATAGTGAACAGACTGACAGATGTTCGCTCAATCGTCACAAACCATTTGACATAACCAGACATTTAATCAGAAGTAATATGTAGCGTACATGTCTTAAACTAGTAGATGAATCAACTGCCAGCAGTACATCTCCTCGATGTTTGATTTGACCTTCCATAATTTAAACTGTGATATCACTCAATAGATTGATCATTGAACAAATACAAGCGGACAAATGTGCGTTCTGGCAGTTGCCCTTTCAGCGTCACTTGGACCACTGCTTAGGAAACTGATCAAGTAAAGGGTACTCTGAATTACGGATCAGTGATACTGGATGTCGATTTTAAAATAATTGTGAAAGTGTCTTTCATTTTAAAATTTTATTAAAAGGAAAAAGAGGAAAACAAAGAACAGTGTTTCAGGCATGTGTATGACTAATGTGACTTGAAATGACTAAAAACAAATGAAAGTGAGCACGCTCAATTTTGAAAAGACCTACATTTACACGGCGAGAACGAGTAACAAGTCACATAATGGATTTCTTCTTCTTCTTCTGCGTACACAGTCAGACAGTAACCATTATTTTCTCGAAAAAAGCGGCGGTCATCCTGAGACTCTCGCCACTACCATAGAGCTTGTCTTGCAGTTCCACTGGCAATGGCCACATCTGCTGTCTCTGATCCTCGTATGTCGGGCAGTTCTGCAGCAGATGTTCAGTGGTCATTTTACCAGTACCGCACGGGCATTCGTCGGTACACCCTATCTTCAATTTGTTGAATAGGTGGTACCTCAGTCTGTTGTGGCCAGTGCGAAGTCTGAAGACAACGACCTGCTCTCTTCGGTTCAACTGGTAATAGGCATCGTTTTTGGTGTAACCAGTATGTTCGGTTTCCCATTTGGACATGTATCTGGCTTTGATAAGCCGTTTTGACTCTTCGTACGTCATACTGGTATCTGTTTGTGGTAGCCTTGCACCTTCTTTTGCCAGTCTGTCTGCCTCCTCGTTGCCTTGGATGTTGCAGTGTGACGGAACCCACTGTACCACTACCCTTTTTGGTGCGGACTGCTGGCACAGTTTGCAGAGTGCTGCTCTTAAGTCATTAAGCTCAGTGTTTTTCTGGCTTTTTAGCGCTGTGACTACTTCGAGAGCATCTGTCAGCAGGACTATATGGCTCTCATTTTCACTGTGTGTTACCATTTCTTCCACTGCCGCCCTCAGTGCCTCTGCCTCTGCTCTGAAATTGCTTGTGTACTTACCAGTAGCGAATGACAGTGTTATTTTTCTGCCATTTGGTAGGTTCAGGAATGCTCCTGCCCCTCCGTTCTGTGTAGTGTTTGTTACAGAACCGTCGGTGTATGCATGGGTCCAGTCCATGCTTGGGTAGCTTTTCGTTATGAAGCTTCGGGTAGTGTCTCTCCTTTCTTTTTCACTCTGGCAGTTTTTTGTTGCAATACCTGGTATATTTTCTACCACCTCTGGAAATATATCCTGCCTCCAAGTAGGTTTTCGTACAGTAGTGATGGGTTTTGGTGTTGTTAGTGCGTTTATGGGATCTTCGTGCATCTTTGCTTTGGCTATTTCTGCAAAGTTTCTCCGCTTTAGTTTCCCATTTCCCAAATTGTTTAGTCTCTGGTACATTGGATGGTCCGTCAGTCTTCTGAGTTTCTCTGACTGCAGCTGGGCTCTGCAGTCTCTTCTATCGGTCATGGATTGCAGTTTTGTAATCTTTTCAAGTTCTACAATTGGCGTTGACTTCATGCCACCTGTTATAATTCTCATGGCTTGGTTTTGAAGTTTGTTAACTTTATCGAAGTTCGCCTTCGCTGCGGTTGTCCATGCCGCAATGCCATACTCGAGAACTGGTCTCACTCTTCCAGTGTACAGTTTCTTTAGTATGCCTTCGTCTGCTCCCCAGCTTGTGCCAGCAAGTTTCCTCATGATCGCCATTCTTTCTCTGGCTTTCATTCGGTTTCTCTCAATCTGACTTTTCCATGTCATGCGCCGATCAAATGTGACTCCCAGATAGGTTGGGTTGTCGTTTGGCTGCAGGATTTTGCCATTTAGCCTTAATTTGGTACTTTGGGGTTTTAATGAGAGCGAGAATATTGTGCACGTGGTTTTCTCCTCGTTTATTTTGACCAGCCATGAGTTCTCCCATTCTTCCAGCGATGTTAGGGCCGTCTGCATCCGATTTCTTGCTATGGTGAGATTCTTTTCAGAGGTCCACATAGCCAGATCGTCTGCAAACATTGAGCTATGGACTCTTCTTGGTATATTCTCTGTAATATCGTTTATATATACCAGGAAGAGTGTGGGTGACAATACTCCCCCTTGGGGTACTCCCTGCTCGAGTGTCACCTTTTTGCCCTTGTACTTGGACTCTGGCCGTTCTTTGTTTGAGGTAGTGGTTGATCCACTTGTACATCTTCCCACAGACATCACTTCTTCTTAGCTTGACTCTAAGTCCATCCTTCCAGACTTTGTCAAATGCCTTTTCCAGATCCACCCACACAGCTACTGTGTGTTTCTGTGCCTGGTAGGCATCTTCTATCTCCTGGGCTATGAGGATGACCTGGTCCTCAGTGGATCTGTGCTGTCTGAAGCCGGCTTGCTGTGGAATTAGTATTCGTTTTTCTTCCAGATGCCACATCAGTCTGGTGTTTATCATCCGTTCCATCAGCTTGCCAACACAGCTCAGTAGGCTTATGGGCCTGTATCCAATTGGATCTGTTTTGTCCTTCCCTGTTTTTGGTACTGGTACCAGTATTGCATCTTTCCATGCCTGGGGTACAATACCCCTTTTCCAGCTTTGGTTCAGGACTGATAGTAGTTTCTTCTTCGCTGTTTGGCCCAGCCCCATCAGCATTTCGTTTGTTATCCCGTCTTTTCCGGGAGATTTCCTTTTCTTTAGTGTACTCATAGCCTCTTCCATTTCGCGCATTGTTAGTTTGGCCATCATGTGCTCTTCAGGAGCCGTATTTATGTTTTCGTGTCCCTTTAGCTCTTCGCTAATGTCTGTATGCTTATCTGCAGGGACCTCGATGTGGTTTGCTCTGGCATAGTGATCGACAAAGGCGTTTGCGGCTTTCTTACCTGTGATCAAGTTCTCGCCCTGCTTGATAGTAATTTGTTTATTTGACGGGGTTTCGTCGTTCATGGCTCTGACTAGCTTCCATAGCTTGTTCCCGTCTTTGTCCAGGTTCAGACTTTCCGTTTTATTTTTCCAACTTTCTCTTGCTGTTTGCTTGAGAGTGTGTTTGTACTTCGCCGCGGCGGCTTTGAGGGCGAAGTTTGCCTCCATGGATTTTTCTCGTTCTGCCATGTTCCTAGCATTTGTTACTGCATCTTCCACTTTCTGTAACTCATCATTCCAGTAGGGCTTATAGTTTTTCCTAGCTCCTCTTGGGATGGTTTCAGTGGCGGCTTGCATTATTGCCTTGCTTAGGCTCTCCACCATGGGCTTCATTTTGGTGTTTCGTGTGTTGATGGTTTCACACAGCCCATCTGTCAGGATTGCAAATCTGTCCCAGTCGGCTCGTTTGTAATTCCAACGTGGGAGCGGTTTTGTTTCCTGTGGGCTTACTTCCATGTCAATGGTTAGCCTGATCGGCCTGTGGTCGCTACCGGCCAGTTGGTTCAGCACCTGGCGGTCTATTTTATAGTGTATGTCCTGTGTGGAGAAGGCCAAATCTGGAGTCGAGGTGGTATGCCATGTTCTTTAATAGAAGCTAGGGCTATCCTCCGGCCTATTGATTAGGGAGAGATTTGTATCTATCTCCCAATCTTCCACTTCGTCACCTCTACTGTCTGTGTCAGAGTATCCCCATCTCTCCGAGTGGCTGTTGAAATCTCCAACTACTATGCAGTTGGAGTCTCTGACCTCCATACTCGAGAGCGATATGTCTCTGTTTGGTGGTCCGTACAGATTGAAAATGCGGAGTTTCGTCTCTTGAGCCATTATGTCAACTCCTACAATTTCTGCTTGTCCGGTGTGATTGACAGGTACCGCGCTACTCGGTATGCTGTTTCTGGTCAGTATCAGGACCCCTCCTTTGTGGCCTTCTCTATCTAGACGGAAGGTCTGGTATCCTCTGATTGAGAATTTATGGTTATTGTTGAGGTGCGTTTCCTGGATACATGCCACGTCAATCTTACCTTCATGCAGGTGGTGTGTTAGGGAAAGTTTTTTGTTAATGACTCCCTCCGCATTCCACTGTAGTATTTTGAGGGTCTTGAGGTTTTGGCCAATAGACGTTACCCCATAGCCATGTGCCTTTACTCCACGACACATGGGTGGGTGACCACCAGTAGTCAAGGGTGGGCCCCTTCGAGGCGTGAGGCCCGGCGCTATCGCTGCCTGGCGGGTCTCCTCAGGATGAGCGCCATACGTTTTTCGAATAGGTTGTGCTGCCATCATACTGTGATTTACGTTGCACTGTTTTGTTAGGCTTGCGGCCCCGTGCATCCGATTTCAACAGGCGTTTCTGTAGGGATGCCCTCCTTAGCCTTTGGCTGTCCCCAGCCTATCTGCAAGGCAGCAGTTGTTTACGATCAGAGTTTTCTCTCCTATGGAAGTTGTCTTACCGTGCAGCATACTATATGCATCGATACGTTGTCACTGAATAGCCCTATTCCTTTAATATATGGCCGGTATCATTCGAACGATGACCATCATCACTTTCCCAGCGGAAGCTTGACTTTTAACATTTTCTTAACCAGAGACAACGGTTTAGTTCATGTCGTCGACCGTCTGGTGCTATCTGTTTCGTGTCGGTACATAGATGGCTCGTCTCATGTCACAATGTGATGGAGAAACACATATCACTGAAAATCGTCTGTCGGTGCAAGTGATTATCGGAAAGCTGGGCTGGGATCCATCTGCAACACACTTTGCTGTCACTGGTCAGCATGCCCAACTTTAGGCGCAACGCTGTGGCTTATGTTGACATCTACGGATATTGCATCAATATGGACTAACTTATTGCCACGGACTAGCTGCTCGATCTGCTTTTTGACTGTCAAAGGACACGCTTGCTAGTATCCATCGATGTAGTTCATAAATGACATTGTGTCTTTCGTTTTTAAATATGTCCATCCATTCATACACATTCCTTTGACTCAGCATCTGTCACGATACTGATCCGTCATTCTTCTGTAGACTTCAAAATATGTTTCAACCTCTGTCCGCAATTAACGAATTCGTATGTTCTTCTTCAAAGGCATATGCCAATCGTTTGGTAGTCTTATTGTACGCTATAGTGCGCATGTGCATGCTGCTTGTTCGTCACATTCCGTACATGAAATAATGCTAAAGAGATATTGCGTGTTCTAAAATTAGAGTGTCCACTGTCCATGCTCTTCCATGCATGACACGCGTATGGTAAATGTGCATGAAACAAAACCAACTAAAAAAGGAAGACTGACTGTTCGATGTGCGTACTATTGGTACATTCATCTAAGATGATCTTCGGGATGTCGGTGATGCCAGGAAGACATTGATAGGGATCTCTCTCGTCTGAATTGGGACATATTCCATTCAAGACGTTAGACTTGCCTCTAGTGGCACAAGTAGGGAGAAACAACTACACTTTTTTGTGAAAGAGTCGTAAACGTAACGATTCCCAACATCATCTGTTGACTTTGGCATTAACGCACCCTAATTGTCTCAGTCGATCGTCATTCAGAAGTGCATGAGACGTTCGCCTCGTCCCCGCTACAGGACATCGCAATATCTTTAGCGTATATGCCCCAAACCTTGACATCTCCGGAGGAAGCGAAGAATCACTTATATGGGCAGCTGGGAAGAATGATCGAGAACAGCTACAATGGAAGATGCAGTCTCGTTTCTCGGCGACATGTATGCTAGAAAAGGTTAGTACTCCAAAGCGTGGCCCAACTGCCTCGGACATCGCATAATAGGCTGGATAAATGAAAACCGGCAGATTTGCTGGACTTGTGCATTTAACAAAACATATGCATTACAAATACTTTATCAATAGTAAGTCGTAACATAAAGTGTCATGGAAACACCCTAGGTCACTTAGGTGACATCAAATAGACTTGATTGTCACTAGTAGCTCAACTCTAAACATGGCCCTCTCCACTAGGAAACTACCACAGTGCAGACTGTGACTGACCATGCTCGTGTGCGCATCAGGGGATGCATGCAGCTTCGCACACTATGTAGCGCCAAACGAAGCGAAGATGCTTATTTTCTCCAAGGCGGAGAGGTTCGTGTCTGACCTGTATCTTGCTCTTTAAAAAAATATCATAGTGTTACGTTACAGATACATTAAACGTTATGACATGTTCCATTCATAACACGTCATTAATTGCGTTTGACGTGGATGAACGGGTCAATCACGACTGGTTCAATACACACCTCGCAAGGATGGAACCAGTAATTGATGCCAGATGACAAGCCTTCATCACTTTAAAAAAAGAATGTCCAAATGAGAAGATGCAGGCTATACACAGTATGACCCGAGGCACTACTCAGAGCTCTACTACTCACGGGAACCGGTGGTCACTGACGATGCTTTGTGTAGTTTACATGATCTACTAAATAATGGATGACCTTGACAGATCACCCCCTCTGGAAGAAACTTGGCAAGGTTCTACGTCGCAAACCACAAGTCAAATGGTAAAGATGATACTCCACACAACGCCATTAAATGCGGGAAATCTGCAGTAGCTCAGTCGATGTTTGGCATTCGTTGTCTTTTCTGGCAGTAAATTGCATTCACCAAAGATTATTTAGGAAGTTAAAATCACATGAAATAGGTGAAGCAGTTGCTAATGGATTGAAAATTGGTTAACGGGAAGATGGGAGATATATATATATATATATATATATATATATATATATATATATATATATATGTCTGAAAGCATCTGCAGTAAAGTATGAGCTGTCGCTACTGTTTAGACACCAGACAATTGGTTGGGAAACAAAATAGTAGCTATTAAACATCATATGTTCATGCCGACTCCGTTTTATGGGGGTCAAACGTGCCCCGTGTCCAAGGCGAGAATAAGGAGGATTTGTACTTGTGAATTTGACGTGTTTGAAGAAGGGCATCGGTGTTACAATGCACGATATAATGGGAATGGTAGACATTCGAAGTATGGTGGCACTACGGCTTGTGCTGAAAACATTTTCAGGCGCAAAACTACTTTAGCTCTGTCATCTCATCAACTTCACTGATGAATTACAGCGCAGGTAGATCTGGTTATATGTCAAGAATGTTACCTCCAGACAGCTGGATAGATGCCATCTGAGTGATTGTGCAACGACACTGGATTACAATAACTGAAATATGTAAATTAGTGTAGGGCAGACGATTTTAGTCCACACACCCACGCCCCTCCCCACTAAGCTCAACGACTCTAGTAAAAATGCAACTCACTAAAATAAGCTGATCTCATACTAACAGTAGCAATGCAACATTGGTTGGGACAATTAGGTCTAGCACACATTTGCAAAACGAAATGTATGTCCCAATTTTAAAAAAAAGTTCTGATGAAAATTAATAGTAAATGTACAATTACAAATGTCAAAGTAACAGTAAGATACTTCTCAACAAATCCGTAAAAACTACTGGTTTAACAACAGTGTGCTAACACTATCCTAACATTCTAAGGGAAACATACGAAATTATACATATACCTCTGGAAACTGTCAATTAAAACTTTTAGCATTGCTATAGATTCCTGTTTGACGCTTGAACAAAACCGTCCCGATTGGCCTCCTAAAATCACACCAGGTGCTCAGAGAGCAGTATTGATCTCGACTGTGAGAGTCTGAACACATGACATTTATGTTTTAACAGACCTACCGATGACATCACCGTCTATTGTTTACATGTGTGTTCTACGTGCATCAAAGTCTGCAGGGCATTAACTGGACTTAGAGCATGACGTTTTGCAGCATCCATGTCTACGATGTGGAACTTGTGCATGTTATGAGGGGCTGTAATCCTATTTCGAGGGCATTTATGAGGATGTTTAAATGTAATGTATGTGTTATTAAAGACTTGGTTTACGATACCATACATTACTTTGTTCTCCTATCGCTGGGAAACACTGCTGACTATTGTCTTAGTTTCGAGCAGCAGCGTGAAGGTTTCGATGTATTCTTGTCGTATATCAAACCAAGTTAACTATATTTATGAATGTTTGGCAAAAACAATTTTTTCTAACTGTCCTAATGTTGTTTCATTTCGTACTCTATTTATTGGAATGCTTATGACACATTTTTACAAGCACTTCATTTCACATCCTCCGTTATCATGATTTAGTCAGTGCCAATATATGACACAGATATCTGAGAGTTGGAGTGTTCCCATAAACCAGTGTTAGTGTCTTCTGAAGAGCAGTAGCTGGTGTGTTATTATATTTGATATCCAAATGTTTGATTTCATGATGTTCACGATGTCGTAATCTGGGAACAACATTCACATATATATACACTTCACGAAACTTAATGAAGTTCCGAGTCTGTGTCCTATTCATGGAATTGATTTTATTTTCTACTGCTTGTCATTATCTCCTTTTAATATTTGTTTTATTTCATGATATGTTCTCACATGAGTCAAGTTATTCACACATGTTTTAATGATGTTTTGTATCTGGGCGTATTTCACTCTAATCTTTAACATATTTACGTTCGTTCAACACGAATGTGTATGTATTTTTTAAGAATGGCGTCATGTCCATACATGTTATTCGCAACATAACACATATTTCTGCGAGCACTCAAGCGGTAATCTCAAACCATTTTCCTAAATGTTCACAAATGTTGGATATTTGTTCATTGTGTTGTAGTTGAGTTGTTCAGATGCTAGAAACGTACTCAATTATCTTCAGAGAATACCAATCAGTTGAAGTTACTCGATCACATGTTTATTTTTGTTGTTGTTGTTGCTAGAAAACCGACGTTTTCCACATTACAACAATTATTTTAATCGCTATTCTAATTATTGAAAAGTTTAAAATTGTAAACGTAAACATAAGGTTGTCAATTTAAGCTGATTATATATGCCCGTCGAAATGCCACCCACACGCATCATACAGGAGCGTATGTACATGCAATTGAAGAACAATGCAATGATCAA
Source organism: Ariolimax columbianus (assembly GCA_036924085.1). NCBI lineage: Eukaryota > Metazoa > Mollusca > Gastropoda > Stylommatophora > Arionidae > Ariolimax > Ariolimax columbianus. The sequence continues at coordinate 10,225,766 of JAVGWX010000007.1, forward strand.
GGGTGCCTCCTTCATTACGTCAATATTTAATGTGCATTTACTTTATTATACATGTTTACAGCTTTTAAATACATTTCCGTTCTGAATATTATCGTTTATTTTTGTTTGGAAAACAATACAAATGTAATATGTTTGCCATATTGTTATGAGTACCACTTGACACTTTACATATAATAGTTTTGACAAATCACTAGACGTTTCTCGTTGAGAACACAGTTTAACAAACGTGCAGACATTATATGTCGATTACACATGTTCATAATTTATACAATTTCAGTTCCATTGTATCGTTAACAGTTTATATATCGAGCATGTTACGTTCATTCCAATCAGTTGAATCAAATGAAATTGTCATAGATGAACACTGTGTTTGCTTTCAAACATTGTTATTTCATTCAGATAATTAGAGCCATTTGCCATAAAAACATCATTTTCACTGCAGTTGCTAGTTTGATCTACTGACAATGTCAGTCGAACGATACTGAGCGGTTATGGTGTTTGAATGTATTTGAGTTTGTACACAATTATAAATTCAGATATTTAGTAGTGTCGGTTATTGTAACCGTACGGTAACAATAATTCATATGCATGGAAAACACGGTGACCAAGGTATCACAGTGGTTAGTACACTGGAGCGTGGGTAGGGATGGTAGGGGGTGGCGAGTTGTGGGCTGGGCGTCCCGCAAGGAAAGTGCAGCGTCTGATTTTGGCTCTCCTTTCCAGGTGTAGAGATCGCCGCTGGATTCACCGTTCGGTTTGCCGTTCAGCATTGTCCATGTCAATCGCCTCTCTTGTATTATTGTGTCCCCAGCACCACCTTCATGAGGGGCCCTCTGTATCTTACAGAACCTGCTCTTTGGCGCGACCGAGGTGAGTACCCGGCGGTATTAGTGGGAGGACAGATTGGACGGTAGAAGAAGCTTGTTGGGATGTTCTAGCAGTTCTTCTGAGATGAAGGAACTCTGATTTTAAACCCACAAGTCCCATGGAGTGCTGGCTAGTCTTTTGGACGATGAGAGTATCATCGGATGTCTCGAGTAACTAGCATATGCGGTCAACGACTGCAATGCCTTGTGGAAACATCGGGAGAGGGTAGTGCTACATGAATAGACCCATCAGAAAATCCATAGTGGTAGTACGTATAGCGGCTGGTTTACAAACTGCGAACTCATTCCGGCAGCTTCTGCAGCTGAGCTGGTGCCAATTTGTAATGCATTGCATTCCTTTGGATTACACCAGTGAGGGCAAGACGGGGATCCTGCAGTTTGGTCAGCCCATGGTCTCCATATTCATCGCCCAGACTTGAGCCCTAAGATACTACTGACAGGGTGACACGCGCATGGTCTACAAAGACTGAGACGCCTATGTATTAATATTGTGAGTACACTACTTCCCATTAGAGAGAAACTGGTTCAGTACACAGTTCGTGCGAAGCTTTCTCCAAGCACCATTACCCCAAATGTACCACAATAACGTGTTAACAGGATCTTTACTTACTTGCTTTGAGAATAATACAAGGTAAAGAATGACCTTAATCTGCGAGGTGCATTCAGTCAAACACTCATTGCTATATATATATATATATATAAATATCAACTCTTGAATGATATAATATCAAACAAAACTTGCTGAAGTCGGATGTGCTGGACCGAAACGCGCAAATATCGCAGTCAAGCTGTAAACTACGACACAATGCATTCCGTTATCTGGACTACATTCATCTACTTAATACATTTCATGGTTTGGTAGCTGGAGATTGAGAACCAACGAAGCCAAGCCACGCCATATCAAAATAGTTTAGCGTTACGGTAGCGAACAAATGGAATATTTAAGAACACAACGATATAGCTTGCTATTATTTTACACATTTCAGTTATCAAGATGTCTTCTTGCTGTGTACCTACTGAAATACGTGCGAAGTACGCCTCTGTATTTACTGCTCATGCTATAGTATATAAAGATATTCATTGATTCGTTTATACTTTCCAATGTGTAGCCAAGTCCGCCTATTAGTACTGATATGCCTATGCAATGTCCACCTGGTGTCATTTCTGGTACACTCGCTAACGCCAGCATGGAGCTGCAAATAGGGACAAAACAGACTATAAATAACACGGAAATTACAACCACCATTTTAGCTGCCTTTTTGTTCCGACTGGAAATTCTGTCATCACTAGTATGAGCGACCATCGTATTTCTCCACTTTGTGTTTTTGCGAAGTTTGTATGTGAGTATTGTGGTACAAACAACAATGATTACAAACGCACAACAAGGAATGGAAAAGTTATTGATACCGAAAGAAATCATTTCAGCTTGTTGTCGATATTCCGTGGCAACAAGACTTAAAATCGTTTTGTTAGAAAGATAAGAAAACGCCATGTCCAAACTGTACACCGCGTATAGTGGGATTCCGCTGCAGAAGAGGGTGACGGACACAAGCGTAACGACCACTGTTGCTCGTTTTGGAGTAATCATGCTTTTTACCTGAATGAAACAAATAAACGTGCCATGAAAATGTAGTTTTTTTATTTTTCATTTGCAACTCAACATATATTTTTCTAGACCGTTGATAGGTCTAGCAGTACATGTATATATATATATATATATATATATATCTATATATTTATATATATATTTATATATATATATATATATATAAATATATATATATATATATATATATATATATATATATATATATATATATATATATATATATATGTATATTCGTATGACAATTTCTAATAGATCAAGGGATATACCCGGGATACACAAGAATGGTGGTTGACTGATATACGGTTGCACGACTTCCGCCCAACTCTTCCAAAGAGCGGTTGCAGTTTCCGTACACACAGGATTCCGTCAGGGGAACCCCATCACACTGAATCTTTTCTGTAAACGCCTGGACACCGTCACAGGCAGGTGTGACGGAAATACCATTGGCATTACTATAAAGGACTTGTTGAAAAATCACCTTATCTGTGCATGTCATCGAGTATTCATCACTGAGGCAGCCACATGCGCCAATGAAATGCAATCAACGTCCCCAACGAGACTGAAAGAAAGCGGAACTCGAAATGAACATCTCCAAGACAAAGGGCATGCGCAATCGTTTCGCTTCCCGTGACAGTCTGCCGAGATGGAGTGAGATTGAACAAATGATGACCTTGGACACATGCTCAACTTTAAGAACGAGAATCCATGAGTCTACAAAACAGCTTTGCGTGGGTTCGGCCGCTTTCTCTTCGATAAAACTATTAAATGGACAACATCCGTGACCAGACATAGCGCACCTATGTATTCATCTCCACGGCACTACCTGTAATATTTTATGGGGCAGAAACATGGCGACACACGAAGAGTTCCTCAGGGCGCCTTAGAGAGATTATGCACGTGCCATAGTCAGAGCATATACGATCTTCATAATTCGGCATACGTAAAATCTCCCTTGTTTAAGATGACGCATTTTATGCAGACAAGATAAAACATTGCTAGGAGGACCACTTACTGCAAAGAACGGACGATCGATCAATTACAGCGACATCAAAATGGTACCCCAGAGACAAGAAACGGCCACAGAGACAACCACCAATACGATGGTCCGACTCCCTCGCATCCCGCTACAACATTCACGATGTCATAGACAAATGGGCGACTCATTATCCACTGGTCCACCATGGCCCAAGACAGTTGCCGTTGTAAGAGAAATTGGGTCCCGCATTAAGTTAACCGCTGCTTAAGAACGGGTCGTACATTGATCCAGAAATGCAGTATAAATATATATATATATATATATATATATATATATATATATATATATATATATATATATATATATATATATATATATATATGTATATATATATATGAGATAAAACCCAGACACAATACTGACATTTCCACAATTACACAACCTACTACATCATTGTAATTATGGTTATCCCATTTACATGCCATTTATTGTGGTCAACAGCAGCATCTTCTAGTCTAAGCGTGTGGGCTGCTGCTCTCGAGAGGTACGACATTCGCCTCTCAATACATCAAAGACACGGTGGACGATCGACTCCAACAATTTTCAAGGGACCCCTGGTCTCACAGATTGTACTACTTGAATGTCTGCATCCTGAGCTACGTCCACTCCTCTTGAATGTATGTCTTGCCACTTGTTCTCGGTAACTCAGGACGAGAGAGTGAGATTGATGCCAAGCGCAGCTGCTTTCTCACTATAATCCAAATTCAGCGCAAGGTACATCTTCAGGACACAGATATTCTGATGAAATCTTCGCTTGCGATGAGCAACTTATTTAATGACTTACTTTCCTACCAGCTCATTTGCTGAAGGTTGATCTTTAACTTTCAACTTTTTCTGACCTCATAGATCAGCCGCTAAGTAGAAAACATGGCTTCTCAAACATCTCTTAACAGAATCGAATACCTGTTGATATGATCAAATCTTGCGGACACCCCTACTTCACAGCAGTAACCACCAACCACGATATGTTTCAAGAAACAAAGAAAATCACATCCACCAGGCGCCAGTGAAATATTGTCCCGATGTACAATACATGAGACACACTGGAGCCTGCTAACTACTTCCCGATTACTTTTCCCCCAGGGTTATTCAAACTGTTCACACGAGGATACGTAGTTCCCTCAAAGAAACACAACCAGTGCGCTTGGGTTTACTCGCAGTTATAACACGATGATACATGCAGCCACTTTTTGACTTATGATCAGAGCAGAACGATGACACCATTTCCGCTGGTGACGACTTTGATAGACTACAGAAGAGCATTCGACTCTATGTAAAACTTTGATAGACTACAGAAGAGCATTCGACTCTATCGAAAACTTTGATAGACTACAGAAGAGCATTCGACTCTATGGAAAACTTTGATAGACTACAGAAGAGCATTCGACTCTATAGAAGACTTTGATAGACTACAGAAGAGCATTCGACTCTATCGAAGACTTTGATAGACTACAGAAGAGCATTCGACTCTATAGAAGACTTTGATAGACTACAGAAGAGCATTCGACTCTATCGAAGACTTTGATAGACTACAGAAGATTATTCGACTCTATGGAAGACTTTGATAGACTACAGAAGAGCATTCGACTCTATCGAAGACATTGATAGATTACAGAAGAGCATTCGACTATGGAAGACTTTGATAGACTACAGAAGAGCATTCGACTCTATCGAAGACATTGATAGACTACAGAAGAGCATTCGACTCTATCGAAGACATTTATATACAGAAGAGCATTCGACTCTATGGAAGACTTTGATAGACTACAGAAGAGCATTCGACTCTATCGAAGACTTTGATAGACTACAGAAGAGCATTCGACTCTATCGAAGGCATTTATAGACTACAGAAGAGCATTCGACTCTATCTAAGACATTGATAGATTACAGAAGAGCATTCGACTATGGAAGACTTTGATAGACTACAGAAAGCATTCGACTATATCGAAGACTTTGATATACTACAGAAGAGCATTCGACTCTATCGAAGACATTTATATACAGAAGAGCATTCGACTCTATGGAAGACTTTGATAGACTACAGAAGAGCATTCGACTCTATGGAAGACTTTGATAGACTACAGAAGAGCATTCGACTCTATGGGCGACTTTGATAGACTACAGAAGCGCATTCGACTATATCGAAGACTTTGATAGACTACAGTAGATCATTCGACTCTATCGAAGACATTGATAGACTACAGAAGAGCATTCGACTCTATCGAAGACTTTGATAGACTACAGAAGAGCATTTGACTATATCGAAGACTTTGATAGACTACAGAAGAGCATTCGACTCTATGGAAGACTTTGATAGACTACAGAAGAGCATTCGACTATATCGAAGACTTTGATAGACTACAGAAGCGCATTCGACTATATCGAAGACGTTGATAGCCTACAGAAGAGCATTCGACTCTATCGAAGACTTTGATAGACTACAGAAGAGCATTCGACTCTATCGAAGACTTTGATAGACTATAGAAGAGCATTCGACTATATGGAAGACTTTGATAGACTACAGAAGAGCATTCAACTCTATCCAATACTTTGATAGACTACAGAAGAGCATTCGACTCTATCGAAGACATTGATAGACTACAGCAGAGCATACTTCTCTATTGAAGACTTTGAAAGACTACAGAAGAGCATTCGACTCTATCGAAGACTTTGATAGACTACAAAATAGCATTCGACTCTATCGAAGACATTGAAAGACTACAGAGGAGCATTCGACTATCAAAGACATTGATAGATTGCATACGAGCATTCGACTCTATGGAACCAGTGGAAAGAACTGGAGGAGCGATGCAAAAACTGCGGCTATATTTCACTGTTTGAAGCACTATTGAAGCAGATGTACTACATGTATCTGTCAGCTCACACTTCCTGTCTCAATCGCCACCGAGAACGAGGCTATACATATGGGACCTTATATCGATTAACCTTTTATTCGCATACATGGGGTCATTGCTTCTGAGAGGAAAGAAACTGTCATAGCAATAGACAGATAACGACTTAACCCTCTCCTGTATTCCGACTACAGCGCATTCATCCTATAGACCTTATGTTATGTAACAAAGATGCTAGCAACTCTGGACGTGTCATTCCGGTTCGGCCGCCTTCAACTCCATCAAGTTTCCGCAAATCTCACACAAAAACACCAAACTACGTGCGGACTTATTCTACTCAACTTCAACAGTCTTGCCGGGTTTGTGCTACGTCAACGAACATGGCCGCTGACGAAATAACTGGAGAAGAAATTACGGACAACGAAATGCCTCATTGTAACGCCGTCTTGAAGGACTGGCAATCAGACAACATCGACAGAGGGCCTTCACAACAGGACTATCCGAAGAATGTGACAAGGTAAAGATATTCAGCAGCATATAAACCATTCAAAACACGGAAGGGTTTGCCACAACGCAATAAGGCGGAAAGACGAGCGCTGGAGTTCCAAAACTGATCTATGGTATCTTCTGGAAAAGATGATGCCATGAAGATGCCCATGACATGGCATTACTTGACTGAGAGGAACAACAGCATTTGAGACCGCAAATCGAATAAACTGCTCATTCACTGGTCGTGACTCAGTGAAAGGACACAGAGTTGGGCCCGCACAAAGCCAAGCATTTTTCTGATGAACGGATCGATTGCAATTTAGATTAGTAAGCTCAATTTGAATGTTTCTAGCGTGTGGATTCAATCGAGTCTCAGATCTTTTGACTTCTTATCTGTGTATTTCAGTACTGATTATTTACTCGCGATGAACTCCCGTAAAACCCCTTAGTTTTGCTTACAAACGTTAACAACTAATTCCATTGTTACAAACAGCATAAGAAATTCAGAAAAAGAAAATACGTTCTCACCTTTAACGGGGCAGTTATGCACAAACATCTCTCCATCGTTATCATGGCGGTAATACAACCGCTGATTCGAGTGAATGAAAGATGCGTCATTGCAGATGTCAGGTAACTAACGCCTAAGGGATCGAAAGACAAATCAGCTGCTGTGACAGAAATGGAAAGGAAAATGCACGTCAAGACCATCGTCACAAGACTGCCTAGATCAGAAATAGATAAACCTGAAAAGACAGATCATATCCATGTTGTTAAAATGGTAAATGAAGTAAACAACTACACGAAGGCATGCATTCGTTTTCTAATTAATTACGTCCCTATCCAATCACCTTTTTTGCAGCTTCTTTCCAATGTGCATAACTTGCTACTGATTATACTGAAGACCCAGACAATGAGAAGACGCAGGCGTCATTATTGGTCCCGTGGAGAATTGAAAATGCAGTACGGAAATTACGGGAATGTTCATAAAGGATGAGTTGTATGCTGATCTTGTAACTAGGGTCCATGCAGAAAATAGAACAATCAATTGCAGGATTATTTCCGGACGGCTTGCTGGAGAACATCACTCTTGTATGAGGTAGCCGTACACATTCTGAATAAGAAGTGTGGTGTGGGATGGCAGCAAAAGCAAAATCAATGCGGTAGTATTTGATCTAATTCTAGACAAATTCTAACTATGACGTGAATTTCAAACTAATAAGCAGTTGTAACGAAATTGTTATATAAAGTTGAACATTTCGCATCAAGAAGTTGTTAGGTAAAGCTATGTGTGTCTGATCAAAAGGCTGTTAGGTAATGTTATGTTTATCTGATAAAGAGATTGTTATGTAAAGTTATGTATGTCTGATCAAGCGGTTGTTAGGTACAGTTTAGTGTGTCTCATCAATAGGTTCTTAGATACACTTGTGTGTGGCTGATGAAGATGTTATTAGATCAAATTATACTTGGCACATCACGAGTTTGTTAGACACAGTTGTGTGTGTCTCCTCAGGAGTTTGATATGTAAAGTTATACGACTCTAGTCAATATGTTTCATTTATACTCGATCTGGCATGACCTAGTCGCTTCTCTTCTACCATTGTTGTAGCTGTCTTAGTATAGGTTTTCGTGTGGTCAAATGTTACTTCTGGAAAGAGTAACCATTCCTATCTATAATACTCATAAGACGAATGTTGGAACTGGCCATGCACGTTTCATTGTTCTTAATCTACTCGCACTTTTAGCAATTAGGTAATACGAATGTACCTTACATATTTACACACCAGTCTACCTTTGTATTTCGTTAATATGTTGCAAAGTTGGTAAATATGTCACAAGCTAATATAATAAAGCAGAAACTTGTAGTTGGACGATTATAAAGGTGTCATTTTATGACACCACTATTCATCGTTCCGATTACTTTAGATATCACATTCCAAGTGTCACTATATGGCACTACATGGTCGCTGTAGTCAAGAGGTTAAGACACTCGTCTTTCACAGTGCTCAACGAAAACGGTGGTTGATCGAATCCCACAAGTTTCAAGCGACTCCTGGTCTCATGAAAGGTATGACCAAATTGCCTGCATCCCGAGCTACCTCCAGTCGTCTCCACCAATAGTCTTGCCACTGATCAAAGGTAACTCGGGAAAGGCGTGAGATTGATGACCAGCGCATATTCCTGCTCACTATAATCTAAATACAGTGCACATCACATTATCAAGACAAAACCGTCTGGTTTCGTGGCTATCATCGCATCGCGATGAACATACTTAATTACAAATAAAATATGACACCAACAAAGAACTTTACGATTACTTTATGTAGCACATTCATGTCTCACTTTACAGCACCGAGATCCAGCTTTATGCTTACTTTAGGTAGAAAACTCTAGGTGTTATGATATGCAGAACTGTGACTTTTTCACATCAGATGTAATCAAAGAACATCGTGCTTATTTCTTTAGTAAAGCTATTTATAATGGTATTATTATGTCTTCATGTGGTGCTTCGATGCAATCGAAACATCCTCCCTCATCTTCTGCCAAGAACTTTAAGGTTACGCCATTACCATGGGAGGTTGTGATTGCAAGTTACGGAATTCACAGATAGTGGTGCAAACCAATAACAATAAGGTTGGTGATATTGTGAATGGTGTATGCTACTGTAAAGTTATGCTGTTACTTTGACAAGCAGTTCAAAGAAAACGTTCAGACCAGATGACTACAGCAGCACCATCATGACAATGCCCGATAACATACGGCTCGATTAAACCAGGACAACATTCTTCATTTACATCCTCAATTTAAACCCTTGCAATTTGCACCTGCTATGTGAACTATGAACTCTTCTTTTTTTTCTTCGTGCGATGTCAAACGTCAACTTGAATTTGTTCGAAGAAAGCAGCGGTCATCCTGAGGCTGTCGGCATCGCCACACAGCTTGTCTAGTGTTGGCACCGGTGATGGCCACGTCTGCTATCGCTGGTCCTCATATGTTGGGCAACTTTGCAGCATATGTTCAGGGGTCATTTTCCCTGCACCACAGGTGCATTCGTCTGTAGCACATATTTTCAGTTTATTGAATAGATGGTACAACATCCTAGTATGGCCTGTGCCGAGTCTGAAGACCACCATCTGCTCTCTTCTGTTCAACTTGTAAAAAGCATCATTGTGTGTATAGCCAGTATGTTATGTTTCCCATTTGGACATGCGCTTGGCCCTAATACATCATTTGGACTCTTGGTTAGTCACACTATAATCTGGTTGGGTAACCTTGCACATTGTTTTGCCAGTGTGTCTGCCTCCTCGTTGCCTTGAATGTTACAGTTGGATGAAACGCACGATACCACTTCTCCTTTGTGTGTAGACTGCTGGCATAGTTGACAGAGTACTGCTCTTAAGTTATTAAGTTCTGTAACTATGAACTCATAGTGGCGTTAAACACCTGGAATGGTGAACAGGTGCAAATGTGATGAGACTGTAGAATGCATATTTATATGCTGCAAATGTGGGTGCTCACATACAGCGCCGGGAAAGGGGCATCACTGTTGGCGGAACGTATGTTGATAAATATGGGTAAGTGAAAAATCACATGGCTGTCAAGATTATGTCAAGATTCAGAAAAAAATGTACGTGTGTGATTACATTTTCTAAACTGCTCTCGTACATGCGTATGGTGTACCATACTTCAAAAGGCACCTGCTCGTACTGTAGGAGACATGTGCAAATGTTAGTGCATTTTAGTTTCCTTTGTTGTTTGTGTCAACACGCAAATAAACAAATGCCAAGAACACTGTACAGGGACAATCTAGACATATGCCTGTTATACATCTGCTTTTAAACATCTCATTCATACTGGGAAACAATCCCAAATATATGTCTGCATTGTTCTTTGGAATACACGAATTTGTCAGAGTAGGCATTGAAATGTAACCCCATTTTGGTTTTAAGTTATACTATTTTAGCAACCACATACCTGTCAGGGTGATGTTTATCGTGTCTTGAAAACCTTGCTTCGATAAACAGATAATGTTGATAATGTTTGTGACGATTCCAAAGACATTGATTGCCTGACACACCACACCAAAGACAATAAATGTATACACTCGTATTACTTCGTCACTGATACCACATATATCTTCAGCTGTTGCCATTTGAACGAAGTTAACGATTTTATGATCTCTTTGTTTTCGTGTTATTTATGGGTTCTTTTGTTTAATATGGATGACACGGAGACGACTGACAAAATGTACGTTTGACGAAAAACGTATTTTTTTCAGTTCTTAAAATATATCTTGTTTTACTGTTGAAATAACAAACTGATCAGTTTCATTCATGGTGCTCTGAAATAAAACATATGTGGTCTTTATTTATAGTATCAACCTATCTTAAAGTCTTTTACTTTGTATACATAAAGATCACGATACATCGTATACATATTAATCCCTAGTTTACAAAGCTAACGCAGTCACATTAAAGTAGACGAGCAGTAAATATAGCTTCTACTATCGTATCTCTATTAGTTTTCCCCATTTTCAGACGTAGAATCGATTGTTATTGTGCATGGTATATAATTAGTGGAAGTGTTTTTCTTAGAGCAAGAATTGAAACCCCGACTAATTTTGCAAATCGTTTGTGTTTCCAGATAATATTCCGTCTATTGAAGTGTCAAGACTTGAAGTACACACTAATTTAGCGTGCATACTGACACGCAATCTTTATTATTGAATAGTATATGTGTTAAAGGTGATCATTTGGTAAACATTCAGGACGATTGTGTGCATAAAGTTATACATTATTGAATCCACACGTACCAGTATTTGACCTACAGTTACTAACAAATAGACATCATACTGTTAAATGCGTAAGAGGGCATTGATTAAAATTTGGTTTAAAGTAATTGTTAACATTAGATCATTACAGTAAACTTCACTGTTAGTATATGTCCGCAGGCATACACAAAAATAACTACATGTGTAACTGTATAACAATAATGTTATTAATAAGAATAAATATACCAGTGAATGAACTACTAAATATAACACACTAAAGATAGTTCATAATGTTGTGTTCTAATTATATAGTGAACCTAATGACATATGTTCGCTTAATCGTGACCATCCATTCGATTTAACCAACATGGATATATTAATCAGAAGTAATTACTTGTATGACGTACATATTATAAACTAGTAAGTGATTCAATTTAAAGTAGTACACCTTCTCGATGTTTGGTTTGACATTCCATTATTTAAACTTTGTCATAACTCAATAGATTGATCATTGAACGAATACAACCCAACACATGTATGCACTGCCAGTTGTGCGTTCACTTTCCCTAGAACTTTATTGTTGCTTATATGTCCCTAGAACACTACTAAGAAACGGATATGTAGTCGGTACTTTAGATTAGTGATATTAGGTTCAGAATTTAAAATAATTGTGAACATTACTGTACTATTTTTTAAAGGAATAAGAAAAACACAGAATAGGGATCCAGTCATATGTATGGCTAATGTAACTTTAAATGACTATACAAACAAATTAAATTGAGCAGATTCAATTTTGAAAAGCACTTCGTTTAGGTGGCGATAACGAGTAACGAATCCGATAGTTAAATGGATTTGAGAAACTTGACGTTCTATCCACTAGCCCATTACGGCTTAATTAATCCCAATTCAGACACTGCGGCAAAAGATGAAGTTTTACTGCATTATGTTGCACCTCAGTTTGATATGGTGTTGTATGGTCAGTTCCCCATAATGGAGTCATTACTTTCTTAAAGCTAGGTATACATTTACACATGAGTCGACTGGATCGTGTTCCTTACAAGGTTAAAACAACGTGCAGTTGCTATGACTACCAGGGACTCTAACATGCTGCTATCTAGATGATCTCGTTAACTGAACAAACCCTGAAATATGGCATTTCGCTGCACCAAAATAACGGAAACAGTTTGAAGTGTATGGGTATTGTTAGAATACATGCGAGGATTAAGTGAAATTCGTAAAAAGATATGTAAGTACAGGGGGCAGTCATTAAGTAAGAATTGTATAAATAGCATATTTCCAAGAATACAAACCAAAAATATGTGGTTGATTCTTTTTTTTGTTGTTGTTGTACATAGTCCATGTGCCTGGCAGCACACTTTGCCCACTAATTCGTGGATTAGAAGGACACTTTTTTAAGTGTCACATTTAACTTATTTTGTACCGCCTCCGTTACCCTGTTGTTATCTGCAAACCTCTGACCCGGCAAATGTTCTTCCAAGGTCCCAATCAAGTGAAACTCAAATGTACAGTGTGTATGTTGGCTGTCTATAGACCTCCAATTTTAGTGCACACACTGTATCCACTGTAAGCGTTTTCGTAAGTGGCCGGGCATTGTCGTTCAGCAGCAACGTTCGTTGTGAGAAAATGTCCAGCGTTACGATCGTGCAGCAGGCTTCTACCTGTTAGCAGGTTAATATACTTAGTAAAACTTACCGATTAACCTTATTTCCTTAAATGCATCATTAAATAGCCAGTGTCATTCACAAAGATGATCAGCATCTTATTTCCAGCGTTAGTCTGTGATGTTACATTTTCTAAGTTAGAGACAACGGTTGATTTCATTTCATTGAATGTCTCTTACTCTCTGTTTCGTATTGGGACACACATGTCTCGTATCATGTCACTGAAGTCAACGCCAATTGTAGAACTTGAAAAGATTACAAAACTGCAAACCATGACCGATAGAAGAGACTGCAGAGCCCAGAGGCAGTCAGAGAAACTCCGAAGACTGACTGACCATCCAATGCACCAGAGACTAAACAATTTGGGAAATGGGAAACTAAAGCGGATAAACTTTGCATAAATAGCCAAAGCAAAGATGCACGAAGATCCCAACACCAAAACCCATCACTACTGTACGAAAACCTACCTGGAGGCAGGATATATTTCCAGAGGTGGTAGAAAATATACCAGGTATTGCAAACAAAAACTGCCAGACTGAAAAAGAAAGGAGAGATACTACCCTAAGCTTCATAACGAAAAGCTACCCAAGCATGGACTAGACCCATGCATACACCGACGGTTATGTAACAAACACAACACAGAACGGAGGGGCAGGAGCATTCCTGAACCTACCAAATGGCAGAAAAATAACACTGTCCTTCGCTACTGGTAAGTACACAAGCAATTTCAGAGCGGAGGCAGAGGCACTGAGGGCGGCAGTGGAAGAAATGGTGACACACAGTGAAAATGAGAGCCATATAGTCCTGCTGACAGATGCTCTCGCCGTAGTCACAGCGCTAAAAAGTCAGAAAAACACTGAGCATTAATGACTTAAGAGCAGCACTGCAAACTATGCCAGCAGTCCGCACCAAAAAGGGTAGTGGTACAGTGGGTTCCATCACACTGCAACATCCAAGGCAACGAGGAGGCAGACAGACTGGCAAAAGAAGGTGCAAGACTACCACAAACAGATACCAGTATGACGTACGAAGAGTCAAAACGGCTTATCAAAGCCAGATACATGACCAAAAGGGAAACCGAACATACTGGTTACACCAAAAACGATGCCTATTACCAGTTGAACCGAAGAGAGCAGGTCGTTGTCTTCAGACTTCGCACTGGCCACAATAGACTGAGGTACCACCTATTCAACAAATTGAAGATAGGGTGTACCGACGAATGCCCGTGCGGTACTGGTAAGATGACCGCTGAACATCTGCTGCAGATCTGCCCGACATACGAGGATCAGAGAGAGCAGATGTGGCCATTACCAGTGGAACTGCAAGACAAGCTCTATGGCAGTGTCGACAGCCTCAGGATGACCGCCGCTTTTTCGAAACAATAATGGTTACTGTCTGACTGCGTACGCAGAAGAAGAAGAAGAAGTATCATCTCACAATCTGTTGGAGAAAAACATATACTTCACTAGCGTGAAAGTCCAAATCGTCTATCGGTTCGTGTGATCATCTGACAACTGCTTTGTGATCCATCTTCTACATACTTTACTATACAATCTTCCTCTTTCGTTCGCTTTAAATTAGTGTATATTTCTGTAATGTTGTCTCTTGTATAAACTTCACTGTCTTTTGTAGTTCACATACAGGTTCATAAAGTCTCTCTTCCAGTGTTGGTTCTATGGGTCAGTGAGACTTTCTTTGTATATCATATTCGGGGCAGTTGTGTAGAATATGATATGCTGTCTGAGGTGCCTGTCCGCATGTACACAAAGTTGAGCTGCCAATCTTCATTGTTGTGTACATGTGGCTGCGGAGTCGGTTGTGTCCTGTTCCAAGGCTCAAAGCAACAGTTTGCTCTTGTCTGTTCATGTTATGGTAATCGTCTTGTGTTACTGTTGATGGCTTTCTGATTGATTTGATCATCCTTATCTGCTGTTGGTATGTAAGTGTCTCATCTGGTTGCTCGTCTTCAGCACCTTCCTTTGCCAGTCGATCTGCTCTCTCGATTCCTGGTTTTCCACAATGAGAAGGTATTCACTGCATGACAATCTGGAACTGGCTGCCCAGTTCAGACAGTTGAGACCGTTGATATATCAGTTTCTCAAATGTCAGTGCTTGGATTGTTGATTGTGCATTTTTCTGAAATACTACAGGTCGTGAACTGCCATTGGTGTTCAACAGTTTCTCATTTGCCGCCTTGATTGCCTGTTTTTCTGCATCATATGTATGGCAGCATTTTCCAGTTGGTACTCTGACTTTGTCCCTAATGTTGTTTGGGTATTCTATGTACACTCCAGCTCCACCATATTTTACTGCATTCTGTGCTGACCCCTTTGTGTATACTCTGATCTAGAGGTCTTGTGGGTATTCTTCATCCAGGAAATTGAGGATCACTATCCTTTGTTGCACACTGTTATGTGCATCCTTGTCTAATTTCCATTTCACTTTTGTTTGAATGCATAATGATAGTCCATGCTCCTCTCTCCAAGGGGTTTGTTCTTTCACATACTTTAGGGGGATGTCAACTTCAGGTAGATCTATAATTTGCCTGCGAAGTCGTTTCGCCTGATGCATACAACTACTTCATGCCAGTCTTCTCATTGCTAAATGTTGATATATGTCTTTCATTGGATGGCATGGCATGAAGATGAACTTCTCTGTCTGTGTTAATACCTTTTGTGTGTCTGCGTTCTCGTATTGCTTGTATCCTTCCCATTTTCTCCAACTCCACTATATGTGTTGATTTCATTGCTCCTGTAATGACCCTAAGTGCCTGATTGTGCACCTTATCCACCTCTTTTAGGGTAGTGTTTGCTGCAGGGCAGCCCGCTGCTGACCCATATTCCAGATGTGGCCGTATACCTTGTTGGTAAACTTTGTTAAGTATTTTTTCCACTAGCTCCCAATGTTATTCCACTTAATTTTCTCAGGATGGCCAACTTCATCCTGGCTTTTTTGGCTGCCGTGTTGACGTGTTTCCTCCTTGTCAACCTATCATCGAATGTAACCCAAAGATAGGTGGGTTGTTTATCTTCTCTGAGGTGTTCTCCATTTATCTTGAAAACTCCAACTTTTTGTTTTGGTGAGAGGGTGAAAAGCGCAGTGCTATATTGTTATGTGATAATGTTTACACGCCATCTGTTTGGCCATGAGGTTAAGGCATCAATAGCTCTTTGCATCATTATGGTGGCCAATGTTGCTTGCTCATGTGAACACCATATTACCAAGTCATCTGCATACTTTGCAACTTTTGTTCCTTCTGGTAGCTGAACAATCAAGTCATTAATGAATACTAAGAAAAGTGTAGGAGAAAGAACCCCTCCCTGAAGCACACCATGACGCAGTAGAATTTTCTTACTCTTGAGGCCATCTACTTGGACTCTGGCTTTCTCTGATTATCGTATGTCGGGCAGTATTGCAGAAGATGTTCAGTGGTCATTTTCACAGTACCGAAAATGCATTCGTCAGTGCCACCTATCTTTAATATTATACTGGTATAATTACCGCGTCTTTCCATGCGTGCGGTACAATTCCCGTTCTCCAGCTTTGGTTCAGGACTGATAGTAACTTCCTCTTTGCTGTTTGGCCCAGCCCCATCAGCATTTCGTTTGTTACGCCATCATTTCCGGGCGATTTCTTTTTCTTTAGAGTTCTCATGGCCTCTTCCATTTCATTCATTGTTAGTTTTGCCATCATGTGTTCCTCTGGTGCCATATTTATATTAATCGTGCCCCTTTTGTTCTTCATTAATGTTTGTATTCCTATTTGTACGAACATATATGTGGTTTGCTCTGGCATAATGTTCTATAAAGGCATTTGCTGCCTTTTTTCCAGTGAGCATGTTGTCGCCCTACTGTAGGGTAATTTGTTTGTTCGCTGGAGTTTCGTCGTTTATGGCTCTGACTAGCTTCCATAGTTTGTTCCCGTCTTTGTCTAGATTGAGGCTTTCTGTTTTGTTTTTCCGGCTGTCTCTTGCTATTTGGTTCAGAGTGTATTTGTATTTCGCAGTGATGGATTTGAGGGTGATATTTTCCTGCATAAATTGTTCTCTTTCTGCTATGTTCCTAGCATTTGAGACTTCGTCTTCCGCTTTCTGCAATTCATCATTCCAATAGTGATTGTAGTTTTTATATGCCCCTCTTGGGATGGTTTCGGTGGCTGCCTGCATTATTGCTTTGCTTCGGCTTTCCACCATGAGTTTCATGTTGTTATTCCGTGTGTTGATGGTTTCACATAGCCCATCTGTCAGGATTGCAAATCTGTCCCAGTCGGCTCATTTATAGTTACAACGTAGGAGCGGTTTTGTTTCCTGTGGGCCTACTGCCATATCAACTTTTAGCCTAATTGGCATGTGGTCGCTATCTGCCAATTGGTTTAGTATATGGCGGTCTATTTTGTGGTGAATATTCACCGTGGAAAAGGCAAAATCTGGAGTAGAGATGGTATGCCATGTTCTAGAATAGAAGCTCGGGATTTCCTCTGGCATATTGATAAGTTGGAGATGTGTGTCTATCTCCTAATTTTCCATTTCGTCACCTCTGTTGTCTGTGTCCGAATATCCCCATCTCTCCGAGTGGCTGTTGAAGTCTCCAACTACTAGACAACTGGAGTCCTTGATCTCCATACTCGAGAGCGACAGGTTTTTGTTGGGTGGGCAATACAGTTTGAAGATGTGGATCTTCGTTTCTTGTGCCATTATGTCGACGTCTACAATTTATGCTTGTACAGTGTGATTGACAGCAACCGCGCTACTCGGTATGCAGTTACGTGTCAGTATCAGAACCCCTCCTTTGTGACATTCTCTATCGAGACGGAAGGTCTGGTATCCTCTCAATCAGTTAATTTGAAAGTCGTGTTCAAAGATGAATGTGTTTGCATGCGTACATTATTATTTAAGTCAAATTAGACAGTTCATGTGCCATAAATTCTTTATTTCCAATGACGAAAATAATTTTTTGGATATAGTTTGATCTACTAACAATTTCAGATGAATAATGTTGATTTGCCATGGTGTTTGAATTGATTTCATTGGTGTACACAACTGGTACCAATGAGAGTAATAATTTAATACATACTGATGTTTTATAGCTCTACCGTGCGGGCAGATGGATGCACATGTGCCCTAGAAAATATAGGGTGAGAAGTAGGGCAGTGGTTAGTGCGCTACTTCCTAGCAGATCGATCATGGTTCGGGGCACAGTTTGTGCGGAGATTTTCACAATCATCAAAATATACTGCACTGGCTTTTGACGATATCTTCCCTTACTTACTCTAAAGAAAATACACCGTGTAGACTTATTGTAATCTGCGTCACTAATTTATTAAACTTATCAGTGATATATCTTACCTGCGTCACTCATTTATGAAACTTTTCAGTGATATATCTTAATCGTGTCACTCATTTATCAAACGTGTCAGTGATATATCTAAATCGTGGCACTTATGTCGTAAACTCTTTAATCATATAATATTTAAATAGTTCAAAACCGACGGTAACAGACGAATATAATATTCCACAACACAACGAGATATGTTGCTATTTGTTTAGAAACACATATATTTGTTTTCCATGTTTATAAATTATTGAACATGATGATGTTTTCGTGGTCTGTATTTGCTAAAATGCTTGAGCAGTACGTCTCTGTATTTACTGCTCATGGTATAGTAAATAAATATATTCATGGATGCGTTTATGCTCTCCAATGTGTAGCCAAAACCACCAAAAAGAATTGATATGTTTATGCACGATCCATCTGGGGTCATACCTGGTGCAGTCGCCATAACCAACATAAAGCTGCTAATAGGGACAAAACAGACTATAAATAACACCGATATCATTATCACCATTTTAGCTGCCTTTTGGTTCCGAATGGAAATTCTGTCATCACTATTATGAGCGATGATCGTATTTCTCCACTGTGTGTTTCTTCGAAGTTTGAATGTAATTATTGTGGTGCAAACACTGGTAATTACAAACGCACCAAATGGAAAGGAAAAATTATTGATACCGAAGGAAATCAATTCAGCTTGTTGGCGATCTCCGGTAGCGACAAGTCCTAAAATCGTTCTGTTAAAAAGACTAGAAAACGTCATGTCCAATCTGTAACCCATGTATATGGGGAGTCCGCTGCCAAAGACGATGACTGACATGAGAATGACCACCACTGTTGCTCGTTTTTGTGTAATGAGGCTTTTTACCTGAATGACAAAATAGGAATGCATAATGAAAATGTCGTTTCGTTTAAGTTGTATTCTTCTTCTTCTTCATCGTACGCAGTCAGACAGTAACCATTGTTTTTTCGAAAAAAAGCGGCGGTCATCCTGAGGCTGTCGACACTGCCATAGAGCTTGTCTTGTGGTTCCACTGGTGATGGCCACATCTGCTCTCTCTGATCCTCGTATGTCGGGCAGTTCTGCAGCAGATGCTCAGCGGTCATTTTCCCGGTACCACACGGGCATTCGTCGGTACCACATATCTTAAATGTGTTGAATAGGTGGTACGACGTACGAAGAGTCAAAACGGCTTATCAAAGCCAGATACATGACCAAATGGGAAACCGAACATACTGGTTACACCAAAAACGATGCCTATTACCAGTTGAACCGAAGAGAGCAGGTCGTTGTCTTCAGACTTCGCACTGGCCACAACAGACTGAGGTACCACCTATTCAACAAACTGAAGATAGGGTGTACCGACGAATGCCCGTGCGGTACTGGTAAAATGACCGCTGAACATCTGCTGCAGAACTGCCCGACATACGAGGATCAGAGAGAGCAGATGTGGCCATTGCCAGTGGAACTGCAAGACAAGCTCTATGGTAGTGGCGAGAGTCTCAGGATGACCGACGCTTTTTTCGAAAAAATAATGGTTACTGTCTGACTGTGTACGCAGAAGAATAGGTGGTACCTCAGTCTATTGTGGCCAGTGCGAAGTCTAAACACCACGACCTGCTCTCCTCTGTTCAACTGGTAATAGGCATCGTTTTTGGTGTAGCCGGTATGTTCAGTTTCCCATTTGGTCATGTATCTGGCTTTAATAAGCCGTTTTGACTCTTCGTATGTCATACTAGTATAAATTTGTGGTAGTCTTGCACCTTCTTTTGCCAGTCTATCTGCATCCTCTTTGCCTTTGATGTTGCAGTGTAATGGGGCCCACTGTACCACTACCCTTTTTGGTGCGGACTGCTGGCATAGTTGACAGAGTACTGCTCTTAAGTCATTAAGCTCAGTGTTTTTCTAGCTTTTTAGCGCTGTGACTGGGGCCAGATCATCTGTAAGCAGGACTGTATTACTTTCATTTTCTTTATGTGTCACCATTTCTTCCACTGCCGCCATCAGTGCCTCTCTGCCTCCGCTCTGAAATTGTATTCGGAAACGTATGGACTTTTCTAGAATGTTTATAATTATATAATTACTGTTTCATATACGTATATATTTTATAATACAGAGATACAATAATGCTATTTCCACACGTACAAAATCAACTACAGTAGTGTAATGATGGTTTTGAATTTTGATTGATCTATATTCAAACATATCAACTTATTTGGATGTGCATGAATATGTAGAATTGGTAGAAGACTGACATACCATCAAATACATCAGAGAATATATAGATTTGTAAAAAGGAAACTAAAGCGGAGAAACTTTTCAGAAATAGCCAAAGCAAAGATGAGCGATAACACTATGAACACCATAACAACACCAAAGCCCACCCCTACTGTACACAAACCCACCTGGAAGCAGTATATTATTCCAGAGGTCGTAGAAAATATACCAGGTATTGGAAACAAGAACAGCCAGAGTGAAACAGAAAGAAGAGACATAACCCTGAGGTACATAGCGAAAAACTAACCAAACATGGACTGGACCCATGCATACACCGACGGTTCTGTAATAAACACAACAGAGAATGGCCGGGGAGGGGTATTCCTGAGCCTAACAAACGGTAGTAAAATAATACTGTCAGTTGCAACTGGAAAATTCTGAAGCAATTTTAGCGCGGAGGCAGAGGCACTGAAGGCTGCAGTAGAAGCAATGCTGACATGCGAAAGCAATGAAAGCCAGAAAGTCCTGTTTACCGATGCCCTGGCCGTGGTTACAGCACTAACAAGCCAGACAAATACCGAACTTAATGATTTAAGAGCAGTACTCTGTCAACTATACCAGCAGTTTGCACCAAAAAGAGTATTGGTACAGTGGGTTCTATCCCACTGTAACATTCAAGGCAACGAGGAGGCAGACAGACTGGCAAAAGAAGATGCAAGATTACCACAACCATATTCTAGTATGACCTACGAAAAGTCCAAAAGGTCTATTAGGGACAGATACATTGCCAAATGGGAAACATAGCGTACTGGCTACACAAATAATGATGCATATTACCAGTTGAACAGAAGAGAACAGGTCGTGGTCTTCAGACTCCGCACATGCCTCAACAGACTGATGTACCATATATTTAATAAAGTGAAGATATGTGGCACTGACGAATGCACATGTGGTACAGGTAACATGACCGCTGAACATCTGCTGCAAAATTGCCTGACATACTAGGACCAGAGAAAGCACATGCATCCACCATCAGTGTCAAAACTAGACAAGCTCAATGGCAGTGTAGACAGACTCAGGATGACAGCTGCTTTCTTCGAACAAATTCATGTGGACGTCTGACAGCGTATGCAGAAGAAGAAGAAGAAGAAGTAAGCTCAATTTGAATGTTCCTTGCGCTGGGGATTTAGTTCAGGCGCATATATTCTGACTTATTATATGTTGGTGCACTGTCCTGCTGATTTACTCACGATGAACTCCCATAATCCTCCTGTAATTTTGTTGAAAACAAGAACACGTAATTTCTTTGTTTCAAACAAAACAAAACAATTAGAAAACGACGGTGAATTCTCACCTTTAACGGTGCAGTTATGCACAAACATCTTTCCATTGTGATCATGGCGGTAATACAACCGCTAACCCGAGTGAATGAAACGTGTGTCAATGCAAATATCAGGTAACAAACGTCCAAAGGATCGAAAGGCAGATCGACTGATGTGACAGAAATGGGAACCAAAATGCACGTCACGACCATCGTCACAAGACTGCCTAGATCAGAAATAGATAAACCTGAAAAGGCAGATAATATTCATGTTGTTTTAATATTGCTAAATTAATTGAACAACTACATGAATTCATCAATTATTTATATAATGCTTTTACTCACAATACAAACACCTTTTAATCCAGCACTATTCCAATAGGCATGACTTGACATTGATTACATTTAAGACGCAGAAATATAGAAGACATGATCAATTCTGTTGTTGACGTGGCGTATTAAGAAGGTCGTAAGCAAATTATCGGCACGTTAACACAGGATGCGTTTTCTATAGATCTCGAAACTTAGATTCATGTAGACAATGTTATAAGTCGCAATAGTAGGATCATTTCCGGACGGTTTGCTGGAAAACATCATTGGTGTACGAGGTAGAAATTGACATTACGAATTAGAAATGTGGTGGAGAATGGCAGCACCAGTAACAACAATTTATAAGTGCTTGAATTTACTATATACAATATACTACTATACTACTATACACTGAGTATGATGGAAGAACACTGTCCTATTCAATGGCGCATACATGCCTACACAGATGGATTAGCGACAAATGCTGGTAAGACTAGAGACGCTGGTATCTTTATAACATAACATGAAGACCATTGTGAGTCTAGGAGAGTTCCCACTGGTAAATTCGGTTCCAACTATACTGCTGAGTTTCAATCTCGCAAACAGGTTTGCCAACATGACTTTGTAATTCTGGTTGCCATCAAGTAGTCATCTTCACAGACGCATTATTTGTGCTGCAAGCTCTTAATGGTAGTAAACTCTTGCTTCTGAAAGCAAACTGGGTAGGGTAACTGCTGGAAAGCGAACTATACTCAAATGGCTGCCATCCCAATGTGGCCTGTCTGGGAATGGCAGGGCAGATGGGCTTGCGAGGAGGAGAGGAGATTTTGAACAAGAAGACATCGAAATCACATGCTTTGAGAAAAAGAGAGTTGTCCTGGATGTTAGAAGAGAACAGAACTAACCAAACGATGAATATCACACCCTTGACCGGCAATGGCAGACTATCAACGTTTACCTCAAGACTGCGCACAATAGACTGAATAAACACATACACAAGATTCATCAGTCTGCTTCACCGCTATGTACATGTGGGACAGGCGATCAAACTATCCAGCATATTTTGCAGGAATGTCCTCTAACGAAGCTGTTAGAGAAGGACGTGTGTGTGTGTCTAATCAAGAGGTTTGTTGAAAAAGATATGCGTTTCTCATCAATATGTTGATATGCAAATTTATACAAGTCTTGCCGATATGTGTTTCATTTATACTTGATCTGTGATGACTTAGTCGCTTCTCTTCTTTCGTTCTCTTCTTTGTTTCTGTTTTCGTGTGATCAAATGTCACTTCTGAAAAGAGTAACCAGACATATATCCAACACCCATTAGAAGAGTTGTGCAGCTTGCTTTGCATGTTCCAGTGTTCTTAATCTAGTCTCCCTTTTAAGAATCATCAAACACTCCGGTATTTTACATGTTTACACATCCATCTACTTGTATGTAACATGATGCAGAGCGTAAAAAGTCGATTATTATGTCACAAACACATATGAGCAAAGTGACAAATGTAGCTGATAGTTTCTAAAGGTATCACGTTGTGGCAGCATCATCCAGTTGTACGACTATTTTAGGTAGCAGTTGCTAGATGCCATGCGTATGTTCTTCGCCGAGATGTATAACGGTGTACTTCCTCACAGAACGTACAATGACAGAACAACGTTTTGTTATGTGCTTAGTTTTCTTTTCCTATTTATTCATAAAGGCATTCTTTCTTCTTCATATAGTGTTTCGGTGCAATGGGAATAAGAGTACATTCTTCGTTTAGAGCCGTAACTTTGACACCCCCGAGTTGCACATGCACTACAAACTTACAGCAACGTTAGACGGTCTGAATGGCAAATAGGTAGAAATTGGAGTGCACATGTGATTAAGACGGTACACTACAACTGTATGTGTGTGTGTGAGCAAATAAATCTGCAGAATAGGTGCATCAATGCTGATGGAAAGTATGTTGATAAACAGAGGTAAGTGCTATAACACATGGTTTTCAAGATTGAATGTGATGTCTTTGTTTTTTTGTTTGTTTTTTTAACATATCCGCACGTGACCACATTTATTAAATGTTCTCGTATACGAGTATGTAGTACCAGCATTGCCAAGGTATGTGCTCCTACTGTAGGAGGAATGTTCAAATGTTGGTTTTCTTTTAGTCATAGGTTCATGTTTGTCTCCACAGTGAAATCATCAAATAATATGGGCACTGTACAGGGACAATCTAGACACATGACCGTTAAACTCCTGCTTTAAACAAAAAAGTTGTTTCACTAGGAAACAATCATAGCAATTTGTATGTCCATTGTTCTTTGGATAAACATCACATTGACAATATAAGCCGACTCTGGTTTTAAGTTATTATATGTTAACAGGCACATACCTATCAGGCTGATGTTTATCGTGTCTTGGAAATCTTGCTTCGATATGCATATAATGTTGATAAGGTTAGTGACGATTCCAAAGATATTGATTGTCTGACACACCACACCATAAATAATAAATGTATATACTTGTATTACTTCGTCACTGATAAAACATTTATTTTCCCCTGTTCTCATTGTAGCGATACTATATTTGATAATATATTTGTGTATGTGTTATGTTTGAGTTCTTTCTGAATATGGATGACGCAGAGGCTACTTAAGTTGATAACATTAACAAATATACATTTCATGAAGAACGCATTTTCACTTTAGAAATTAACATTTGTTCTGAAATAACTAGATACTCAGTTCGATCCGGTGTGCTCTAAAATAAAAGATATGAGAAGGATATTTATAATATTAACTTATCTGAATGTCTTTTATATCGTTTAGGTAAAGATCACGATACGCCGACTACATGTTAATTACTAGTTTCCAAAGCTATTTCAACCAGATTAAAGTAGAAGTGAAGTAAATATATTTTCTACTAACATATCCCTATTACAAATCATAATTTATAGTCTTAGAATCTATTGATATTGTACATTGTGTATGATTTGTGGAAGTATATTTCGTAAAGCAAAAAAGGAATGACTCAACTAATAAGCAGACTCAACTAATAAGCAGACTCAACTAATAAGCCCACCTATTAAAATGTCAAGACTTGAAGTACACACTTAACTTAGTGTGCACAACGACAAACAATATTTATGGGTATAGTATAGATGGCGAAGTTATAATTTAGTAAACAATCGGATGATTGTGTCCACAAAGTCATATATATTTTAGTCCGCACCTACCAATATTTGGCATATCGTTACTGAAAAGTAGATTTCATATTGTTAAATATTCAGATAAGTGCGCATTAATTTAAACGTTTTACAGTTAACATTTAAATTAAATGATTACATTATACTCCACTGTTATTATATGTCCGCAGACAGGAAACATACACACACACACACACACACACACACACACACACATGCGCGCACATACACACGCACCCATAGACAACGAAAGAAATATGTCATGTTATAACAATAATACATTCTTTAATATGAATACACATATTAGCGAATGAAGCTCTAAATTTAACTCATTGATTACGGTCAATTATGTGTCCTTCTAATTGTATAGTGAACAGACTGATATATAATCGCCGAATCGCGGCCACTCAATCGATATAAACGGACATGTAACTATTACCAGAAGTACTGTACATCGTATACGTCCTAACATAGTAGGAGACTCAATGTCCAGTACACATTCTCGGTATGTGGTTTAGCATTACAGAATGTAAACTTTGACGTCATGAAAAAAATACTGACAGTTTTACTAGAAAAATCGAACATGTGAGTATTTTGATTAGAAAACTATGCATCCAGTGACACTATTTTGGAAAGGAAATTAGTGATACTGGATGGCGATATTAAAATTATTTTGAATTATATTTTCCAACCCCCCCAAAAAAAAACCAACAGCGATCCAACCATTATCATGGATAATGTTGTAACCTGAAATGATTGTTATATACGAAATAGAAAAAGGTGGCAATGGGCAGGTTCAATCTTAAAAAAAACTCAAATTACACTTCATAGTAACAAGAAAGTGATTTGGGAAATGCAATAGTGTATCTACTATCGCACCTAATATCCAAATTAATACAAAAGCAGACACGTGTCAAGAATGTGGTGATAAATACCATACTATTAGATCTGAGCTTGATTTGGAGTTAAATGATATGTTGCCTTCATATGTACCCTTTTCTGTCTTAAAAACAAGCCAAGTATACATTTTCATAGAGACGACTAGATCGTGTTCATAACACTGATCAGACATGATGCATTTGCTATGAGTACCTACAACGTGATGTGTGCACTACAAACGTACATCAGCTTTAAACGTTTTGAATGTCGAGGAGGGGGAATATGAAGTGCACTTATAGTTCAGACAGTGGACTACTCAGATGATACCGTATGTTGGGCAACATATAAAGTAGGGCATTCGAGTGCACATGGATAACTTAAGCAATGTAAAGCGTATACATATGGGTGCTGTTAATATAAATGCGATACATGAGTAAAATACACATAACGGTAGTTGCAATATGAAGTTGTAAATATGAATTACAACTTGTCGAGTTGGGAGGATCTAGAGTTTATATATTTTTAAACGAAGAAAAGTGATTGCATTTGATAACAGCAAATAATGTTTGCTTAGGCGCCGGTGACCCGTTGAGCCAAATACGTGTTCACATGCTGCGTCTTGCTGCAAGGCCAAGTCTAGAGCTGAAAGTGCGGATTTCAACTTTCGGCTCCATGAGGTGCAGTGGCAAACGCTTCTGCGCCTCCTGCGTAAGGTGGGTGGTCCTTGATACAGAAACATTATTTGATAAGGATGCCATGATGCTGCGTGACAATGTGTCTGAAAATAGAAAGTCAGCGTCGGACCAGCAATTCCAAGCTGAGTATGAGATGTTTCTGTACGGTGACATCTGCATTACGAGTAGATCCGTGCCATCGAATTCAAAGAATGTGTCGCTGGTTGTGCATATGAACTATTCAAATTGTTAATGTGTGTTGTTTAAGCAGCGTACATGTCTTTTAGCCATATATGAGTTTTCGGATCACACATATCAGGTAAATGCGTAATTTGGATTGACGGAACGTTTACTATTGCTCAACACGCTTCACAGATCGTCCATTACAGAGGAAGCGAGTCCAATCCATCGTGACATGTCTGGTCTTAACCTTTGCACCATTCAATGGTATCATGTTTCCCAGGCATATTAATTCATCCGTGATTCACCTGAAATCCTGTGTCGAAGCCAAAGTTATGGACTTTTACTTAGACAATTAAATGGATTAGCCAATATGGATTTTTTTGTGCAATCTAAATACTAGAGAGGCACTGCAGTGTTGCGTTTTCTGCGGCAACCAGAACTATATCATCGAAATAGACGAGATCAATGATGTGTGACTGGTCGATGATGATACACTGATGGTGATACCATGATGGTGATACACTGATGGTGATGATCTGATGGCGTTACCTTGCTGGTGATACCCTTATGTTTATGTAATGATGGCGTTACCTTGCCGTGGTGATACCCTGATGGTGATACTATGATGGTGATACCCTGATGGTGATACCCTGATCGTGATCCCTGATCGTGATAGCTGAGTCAATAACTGTGCCATTCTAGAAATGTTTAAACATACATGCACGGTTTTGTTTATGTTTCAAGTTTGTCAATGAACCTACAAGCCAAACGAGCCAGAAATCGGAATGAACGAGTTATCCCAGTGATAAAAACACTCAACTGGTATTGCTGTTATATGCCAGTCGTGTTGAATTGCATACACTTTTCTCGGCTGTTAATTGCTAATCGGTCACATTAACTCTGATTATACTACTAGATGTACTGGATACAGTAGACATGCGCTCTCTTGTTTGTTTTTTGGGAAGAAGCTACTGACCGTCACAATTAGAGATGTAACCTGAAAATGCATCTCGTGATGGGAGAAATGAAATCTCTTGCATCCAAAAGAGGTGAAACAGGCATGTCACAAGGAAAACAAGAAAACTCAATAGAGAGTTGTCACTTCAAGATCATATCATCCTTTAATCAGTTAAGACTACCAATACAAAATTGCTGCTACAACAACTGCTACTACTTCTACTACTACTACTACTACTACTACTACTACTACTACTACTACTACTACTACTAATACTACTACTACTACTACCACACCTACTACTATTGCTGCTACAATTACTACTTCTACTACTAATATTACTGCTAAAACTTCTGCTACTTATACTATTACAGATACTACTACTACTACAATTTATACTACAACTACTACTGCTAGTACCACTAATACAACTACTGCTATTACACTACTTCTTCTGCTACTACTACTAATATTACTACTAATAATACTATACTATTACTACAACTATTAATACAACTACAATGACTACTATTGCTACTACTGATATTGTTATTACTACTACACTTACTACTGCAACTACTACTGTTACTGTTACTATTATTAGTAATGGTATGCTACTGTTACTGCTACTACTACTACTACTACTACTACTACTACTACTACTACTACTACTAATACTACTACTACTACTACTAGTACAACTAATCATACACCTACTACTATTGCATCCTCTGTTCATATTACATATATTACTACTACTAAGATTACTATTACTACTAATACTACTACTACTACTACTACTACTACTACTACTACTACTTGTACTGCTCCTAATATAACTGCTCCAATAGCAACTAACACTACTTATATGTATACATGTATTATGTATAGATGCTCCAGTGCAGGATCCAGCTCTGGTATGAGCTGAATGTAGCCGGGAGAAGGGTTTCCTGCTTAGGGGGCTAGGCTCGTGCAGCTGAATATTCCACTGCGTTTGGACACGTTCTACCGGTTAACCGATGTACTATCCCATATTAATAGACATGTATCATATGTAATCATATGTCCCTATCTGTGTTTGATGTAATTTACTTTATATATCGCAAATCGTTTCTCACACTTTTCTGTCACGTTAAGTGATATTTGTGTACATAAACCAAATGTTTTCCATCAACTCTAGTTTTTTGTGTAGTGATGTTTTTGTTGATTTCGTATGTTGCATATCTCTGTCGAAGGTATTGCAGCCGGCCTGTAGATATAGTTTTGATTTTGGTACGGTGCTATCAGTTAGCATAACCTTTTTTATGGTTGTATTGGCTTTTATTCGCTCCAGATTCGATCTGTGTGTGTGTGTCTTTAAAACTAGAATTCAGAGTCAATAATAACAAAAAACAACATGACTGATGGCATACGAAATACTACTGCACATCGCATGCAGCTTTGTCATACATACGCCGACAGTGACTATTGCAAAACAAATCAAATTGTTTAAAATGTAAATAGTATACTCTTAGTTCAATGTGTAATGTAATTATTTTTTCAAGATATAAAATAAAGTGGAGCATATATACTGTAAATGGTCATATGGAATTCATTGTCTTCTTTATATCAATGGTATTCCATATAACACCATTTCATTAAAGTAACACTATTGTACAACAACATATCACTTTTTTGGCAAAAATATAAGATGGAAGTTGTGTCACAAGACAGTCATTGCTGCCCTGAATGACGCTTTCAAGTCGTGTTGCACTATGCTAGATTGTTCAGTGTTGTGATCAGTTCCCTTCCTCGTTGCACTGCATTCGTTAAAATCTGTTTTTTTACACAAATAAGGCTAAACACGCTGGGTTACATCGCATTAATAATGTGGCCAGTCTAGTTTACTGTACGCTAAACGGTAGCATTGACGATATGTCATAAATGTTGACTTGGGACCCTGTTTTGTTATTCAACAATAGACGTGTATAGGTAACCATCCACTTGTATATATGTATTTGGTAGGTGGTTATCATTGGTATTCTTACATAAGGGATCATACCGAAGAACATGGAACTGGATTTTGCCGGCGCTAGTGCAATGCGAGGGTTCTCATTAGAGTAACCACTTGGAGATCGCATTGTCGATCTCCATCACGTTGACCAGACGTATATAACACGGATGTAGATTAGCAGCTAGGGATTTGTCAGTATGGTCACATAACTATGAAGCTAGTTTTCCCTCCCCAGAGCATGTGTGCTATCACTGTATTAGTGGTCTAAACATGTAGAGTAGAGTGTCCAGTTCTCATATAGGCATGTTTGCATTTTGAGGACTAATGGAGTCAGGTAAGCAATTACAGGTAGAGTGACCGAGCGAATTGGACACTAAGGGCTTTCACTATGCGAATGTGGATGATCAGATGAACAGCGTAAGTGAGAACCAACACCATTTTGAAAACTAAAAGGGCTGCGACAGGAACTATACTGTTACATCAAACGAATACAATCAAATACTTGGAGAAAAAAGTAACGAACCTAAAATACAATACGCTATATATTTTATGAAAGCTGAAACAGAATACATGTGTACACTGAGAATAGAAAGTCATCAGCAGATCGTAGATAATACCATATCATTGACATGACATAGACAAGTTAGAAGTAAAACATCGTAATAGCATTATAAAAATGTATGTAAGCCTTCATAGCACAAAAACCCTGAACTGGATTAACCAAGTCAGATCCTTGGTTTAAACCGATTCTGAAAGAGAACAAGACGATACAAACAAAATTTGGATAACATGGATTGAACTGGAAACTAAGACAATCAGCGCTCTAATTTTGGCGCTAATTAAAACAACAATATTTCACAATTGTCAACTGCCAAAAATGTCTCTCTCTCTAACAAGTTTGAACTCTGACAGCAGTAGCCTCGTTCAGAAATGTCTGACGTTTAGGATGATTTGAGGTGTAACTTACCATCAAGTTTGTTTACTTGGACGGTCGCTTGTGCATCTTTCTATGGAGAACATTTTGTTTTTGTCCAGACAATGACACAATTCGATGCAGTTTTGTAAAAGTAACGACATCTCCATTGCCTCCAGTGTTCGATAAAGGAATTGACGGAAGGACACCACCAGGAGTGGAGCCTGCGGCTTAATTTGACTCAACACGCCAAAACTGTAATATGACTGACAGGCTGAGAGCACTTTCGTTGGGTCTAATAGGGAACGTGAACTGGAATTAGACCCACGGAAGACAGGTCAGTTTTACCCTGTTAATGAGAGCGTTGCTACGGTAATCTTGCTCAACCCTAGATGAATAGCAGGTTCCAGACACTTGAGCATTGGCTGACTAAAAAGCACTCTCTCAATTCGTTTGGTCCAATAGGGAACGGCTGCTGGTATTAGACCCTCGGAAAACAGATCAGTTTTACCCTACTAATAACAGGGCGTTGCTACGGAAATCCTGCTTAATTCGAGATGAATCGCAGGTCGCAGACATCTGGTCCACGTGCTTGGCTGATAAGCCAATGGTGCTAGGCTACCACATAAGAGAGTACGGCCGAACGCCTCTAAGCTGAAATCCTGCCCTAATAATCAGCACCACTGCGATGGGAGGCTACGATAGGGTTTGGACATGGGGCTCGCGTCTCAGCCCGACCCGGTCGAGCCACAGAAAGAGGTCTCTGCAGTCCGCCAATCAAAGCGGGCGGGAAGCTGCTCGATATTCCCCCCATACGGAGATGAAGTGTGAAGCCACTAGCAGATGACTTAGGTCTCGGTCGGGGTGTCGTAAGCAGTAGGGCAGCCACCTCCCTATTGTGACAACCTCCCAGGTGGCGGGGAATGCTGGGAGTACCATCACTGCAGATGAGCCGAGAAAATAAAAGGAGCAAGGAGATACTTCACTCACATGCATATCCTACGTTTTCGGTTGGACGTGACTATCCTGGAACACAGACACACTGGACTGCCTCTCTTCTAAGATACTTGAAAAACTAGTACATACAGTCCATTTTCTCATATTATTGCCACACCCTATAGACACGAGTGGGTAAGACTCGATAGTCCCCTAAGAGAGACAACTCTGACCAAAATCAACTGCTGCCTTGCAGATTGGATAGGGACAGCCAAAGGCTAAGGAAGGAATCCCTACAGAAACGCCTGTTGAAATCGGATGTACTGGGCCACAGGCTTAACAAAGTAACACAGTGCAACGTATATCGCTGTAGCCAGCGTATGAAGAAGAAGAAGAAGAACTGCCAAAAATGTCTCTCTCTAACAAGTTTGAACTCTGACAGCGGTAGCCTCGTTCAGAAATGACTGACGTTTAGGATGATTTGAGTTGTAACTTACCGTCAAGTGTGTTTACTTGGGCGGTCGCTTGTGCATCTTTCTATGGAGAACATGTTGTTGTAATTGCACAACTTTCACACGCGCCCTCATGGTGAGGCCCTTCCATTGCACGTTGGTTGGACTAGCTTCTGATGGCGCACAAACCTAGCATAGGTACATACAGACGCATACATGCATCCAACGACTGCTTTATGCGTCCTGATATCGCCCAATGGACTACGGTCTGGGGTGGAAAATGGCACGCCTCCGCCAGTAGAAACTAGTGAGGCAAACATCTAAGCAAAAAAAAAAAATATTATCACCACGATGCTAATTTGTCCAGACAACGACAAAAGTCGATGCAGTTTGGTAACAGTAACGACATCTCCATTGCTAGCAAAACAATCAGACCGCGCTAGACCGCCTTAGGGACTCCAATCTGAATGTGTCGTTAAGGTTTAATACTGATTCATTCACATCAACATCTATTTCGCACGGCAGTGAATACTGTGATTTCAAGATAATTGCAACAGAAACCTGCTCGACAGATGAGTCAGTGTATCCCCCTAAGGGATGTGGAGCTAGGTTAGCCTTTCCAAAGTAAGTTTGACACCATTAAAAACCCTTCGTAACGATATCAAACCTCAGCTAAACGAACTGGATTGTTTTCATCTCCTACACATTGCAACTAATAAACACGACATCTACTAAATAGCTCTCTCTCTCTCTCTCTCTCTCTCTCTCTATCTATCTCTATCTCTCTGTCTCTCTCTCTTAATATATATATATATATATATATATATATATATATATATATATATATATATATATATATATATTTCACACACACATACACATATACACAACACACACGCACAATCACACAATATATGAGCAATGAAAGAATACAATTTGAAACAAACCAGGTGTAACTTTAATTATGTTCATAGTACAATATCTGACAAGATTTTGTTAATGCAGAATTATGTATCGCTGCTATGTCTGTCCTTTTGTTTATTTTGTTAACAATTATTCTTGTTATCCATGGTCTGTGTCCAGTGGTCTCTCGGATGTGGTTGGATGCTCACCAGTATAACTGTTGTAGGTGTCGTGATTATGATACGCTCGACGAAAATGACCACAAGTTGAATAAACAATAAATGTGAGAAAGTCAAATGGTTATGCTATCCATATCAGCTGACATAGTAAGATAATAATTGCACTGAATGTGCGTTCATATGTTGGTTTGATCCTGTTATTGCAAGACATGTTGAAATGCGTGTTACGTGTGTGTTTAGTAAATAATTAAATGTCATTTATGCTATCTAACATTGTGTATTCGTATAATTTGATTGTATTGCAACTTACAAACGCCTTCGGAAGTTTATCTCAATTAGAAGTTTCCCGAATGACTAGCTGTATGTATGTCGTGTCAAACGACGATCAGTTCAGAGTAAACCTAAAGAATACAAATAAACATCTTCAAATTGGCAAGCATACTTGTATATACGTTTTCACTCACATTTAAGCAATCATGCTGTATGATTGTCAAATATCATCCTGAGTTTAATTAAGTGATCTAGCAACACTAATCTGCATGGTAGCCTGAATGGTATGTCGGGGTCTGTATGTATGATAAGGACAAGAATAGCACCACTGCCTCACATAAATCATGTCGTAAGAGGCGACTAGCTGTGTGATGTGGCTTAACTTCGGCCATGGCTAGGTGACTTGTTTAGAGAAGCATAGATGGCATCTAACAAGCTGTGGGTCTACTTTGATTTAGTGTTTGAGTCTATTAAGATGGACTCGAATATCGGTTAACAATTCTCCGCAAGAGCCTGTTCCAAAGCAGCAGAGTATTCAGCTGCGTGAGCCTTACACGAACACACACACACACACACACACACACACGTGATTGCTTTGATTTTTAAGACATGGTCCCCGTGCATGGCAACACACTTTGCCCACCTGTTTACTAAGTTGCAAATGTCTGTAAGGAACATTTTTAGTGTCATAATTAACCAATGGTTTGCTGCCTCCAGTACCTCGTTTTTAATTTACAAACCTCTAGGCCGGCAAATGTCTGTTCAACGGTCCACTCTACACACTACCAAACTATCGAGCTAATCAGCCGCGTTAGCACGGTACTCTTACTGATCTTATTAATAAATGTAGAAACGGTTTGAATCTAAAATTCAGGAAGTCTAAGCATGTTTTAAGAAAGACAGATGGTCCAGAGGTCATATATTCAATATGAGAAATTTATTTTAAAAATGTAGTTTCTTCTTCTTCTTCTTCTTCTTCTTCTTCGTACGCAGTCAGACAGTAACCATTATTTGTTCGTTGCTGTCGCCACTGCCATGGAGCTTGTCTTGCAGTTCCACTGGTGATGGCCACATCTGCTCTCTCTGATCCTAGTATGTCGGGCAGTTCTGCAGCAGATGTTCAGCGGTCATTTTACCGGTACCGCACGGGCATTCGTCGGTACCACCTATCTTCAATTTGTTGAATAGGCGGTACCTCAGTCTATTGTGGCCAGTGCGAAGTCTAAAGACAACGACCTGCTCTCTTCGGTTCAACTGGTAATAGGCATCGTTTTTGGTGTAACCAGTATGTTCGGTTTCCCATTTGGTCATGTTTCTGACTTTGATAAGCCGTTTTGACTCTTCGTACGTCATACTAGTATCTGTTTGTGGTAGTCTTGCACCTTCTTTTGCCCGTCTGTCTGCCTCCTCGTTGCCTTGGATGTTGCAGTGCGATGGGACCCACTGTACCACTACCCTTTTTGGTGCGGACTGCTGGCACAGTTTACAGAGTGCTGCTCTTAAGTCATTAAGCTCAGTGTTTTTCTGGCTTTGTAGCGCTGTGACTACGGCGAGAGCATCTGTAAGCAGGACTATATGGCTTTCATTTTCTTTATGTGTCAAAAATGTAGTTTAATTTAAACATGTACACGTGTTTTATTGATTACACCAAAGAATTCGATACGGTAAAAGATCAACATATATGAAGGACATCTTGTTTATGTGCATTTTATCCATCTCATTGAAACATGCCAAAATCAACGAACCCCTGCCCGAGTGTCTGAGCAAACATCATATTTGTCCTCAATACAAAAGGGAGTGACACAGCGATGTATCCTCTCACCTTATCTACACAACATATATGCGGAATATATAATGAGAAATGTTAGATAAGACAGAGCACTGAAAGTGTTGATACATGTACGATTGGCAGTTACGAGATTACAGTTACCATACGCAGACGACACAGTCATACTATCAAAAAGTGCAGACGGGCTAGAACAGCTATTTTCAGCCGTGAATGGAAACATAATACAAATCAAAACCGATTTATAATCCCAAACAAAACAAAGATAATGACCACCAACAAAACATGATATCAACATACAGTTACAGTGGATGGTGACGAAATATATCAGGTCACAGATTGTGAATATCTTGGATCTAGCATTGACAAAAACTGCGACTGCTCGATATGAATCAGAAATAAGACTATCGGTGGCAGAGACTGAAAACCCTGAAGGAATTATCCCAGAGCACCAACTAAACGACAAAACTGAAAGTCTTGAGAGCCTGTGTTTGTCATGTGGCAGGATGTGAATGCGAAACATGAACGATTTCTAAAACTTCTAGACACAAATCGAACGCTTCGAGTCAGAATGTTTCCGAAAGATCCTCATAATACCCTGGATAGAGAAAAAGACAAATGCAAAACATTCATAAAGTGTTGGTTTATCAATTCCATTTTCGCTTTGGTCACATCAAGAAATTCAACGGTCTGGAGAAAACAGTCATGGTAGGAATAATGTCAGTCAAAAGATGCAGGTGTAGGACCAAGAAGACGATGGCACCAAGATATCCATAAATTCGTGGGTGGTATAACTGTGGCGGAGGCTCGAGTTTTGGCAAGGAAAACGGTTTACAGCAGACAGATTGTGATGGGAGCGACGTTCTATAAAGGGCATGCTACATGATGACGATGATAATTATGTCGATACATATGTGCAGGTACCAGGTCTGGTACGAGCTGAATTTAGCAGGGAGAAAGGTTTCCTGCTTAACGTGCTAGGTTTGAGCATCGTAATGTTCTGCTGCGTTGGGGCAAGCGCTTATAGATGGTGGTTAACCGATGTACGAGTCCATGTTAATAGACTCAAACACTTAGGTAAAGTAGACCCGCAGCATTTTAAGCCTCATATATGCTGCTCTAAACAAACCACCAAACCATGGCTGGTGTGATGTATGTCACACAGTTAGTCACTTCTTGTGACATACTCTCTGGGAGGCAGTGGTGCTATTCTTGACCTTGTCATACACAGGCTTTGGCAGACCACCCAGGTAATATATATATCCACCGCCCGGAATTCTTCAAGGGAAATAACGAAGCTTAACATTCAATATGGAATACAGTTTTAGTCAATTATCCCCCTTGTATGTTCTATGTTGTCTTTTGCTGTTCTATATTTCAAAGTGTTTAAGCTACAACATGTAGTAAATATAGTTTGATTTCAAATTAGTAACACATTTACATATAAGGAAGAAAGATTTTGTAATGAAAAGCGGGAATATGCTGTGAATAACAACACTGTCAGATTAAGTAGGCCTGTTCTAGTATGTTTCTTATTTTTAAAATATTCATTTTAAATCAAAGTATACTCTTCTTCTTCTTCTTCGTACGCTCCCAGACGTTGACCTGTATTTGTTCGAAGAAAGCAGATGTCATCCTGAGGCTGTCGATACTGCCATAAAGCTTGTCTAGTGTTGCCACTGGTGATGAAAAAAAACAGCGAAGTGATAAACTCGGACAAAGGTGTGGCACATTATGATCTCCGAGACAGAATAACGAACGAATTGTAAACATGCAATATCAATGGGATAAACAAAATTGAGTAGGAAATGCTAACATGCATTTAAAAAAGGTAAGATTGATATAATTAGGGTACACATATGACACGCATCGTCTACCATGGTATACTGCAAAGGCGCAAATTAAAACAAAGAATGAACACAGATGGACGTTTTGCAGTGTTACCAACTTACAGTAAACATATATTTACAAATGTCAGAGTAACAATAATATATGTTTAAATATATCACTAATCGGTACTTAAGCGAATAAGAATATCACTGGTTCGAGAACAGAGCTCATACCATCCTGATATTTTTACATACACTGAAGAAATTATACATATACTTCTTAAAACTGTATGTAAGAACAGAACTAGCGACGATATTATGGTCTTCAGATTATGTTTATCCAACGAGCGCCAGAGTCTGCAGTGCAAAAATTGCACTTTAATTTGCTCCTTTGTTGTCTGCCTAGTGCATAAGGTACACTGAGTTACGAGGTATATTCCTTTTTCGAGGGCATTGATGTGGATGTTTAAATGTACGAGGTGCGTTCAAGTCAAACCAGTACATTTTTTTAAGGGAAAAAAATCTCAATTAGTGAAAATGCCATTTATTATTTAATGTAGTATCATGCAACGTTTATGCACCTATCAGATCCTTTAAGTAATGCTTGACAACTTCAGCGCGGAAAGATTTATCAGGATGTTTGAACCAATCCAGGACGGCCTATTTCACTTCGTTATCAGTTCTGAAAAGCTGACGTCCAAGGAATTCTTCCAGGGGTTCAACCAGATGGACGTCACTTGGAGCGAGGTTCGGGCTGTAAGGTGTAAGTGGCGATACATTACAACCGAGTTATTGCAGATGACACATAATGCGGTAAGTCGTATGAGGTCGAACGTTATCTTGCAGGTGTAGGACGACCTTTGAGATATAACCAGGCCATTTTTTGTTTCACAGACAGTTTATGCACATCACTCAAAATAGGTATGTACATGTCACTATCGATAGTGTCACCAGGGGCAAACATTAACAATGAGTATGTCAAGTTTGTCTCAGAAAACACACGCCATCACTTTAAGTGAAGACGCAATCATCCAAAATGTTGTGGGTGTTGGTGATTGTGTATGCTTCCACTGCCTGGATGATCGTTTCGATTCAGGAGTATAATGATGCGTCCATGACTCGTTGCATGTAATAAAACGATTCAAAACGGCATGCATTTCCTTGTCAAATCGTTCCTTCAAGAAAATGCAGACTATAACTTGTCTCTGCTGGTAAAAAGCAGAAAGCTGTCTTGGCACCCAACGAGCACTAACCTTTAGAAAATGCAAATGTTCTTGAATAATAGGGTTCACCGTACACAGATACAATATGCGTCGATTGTCCAGGGGTAAGACGTTCAACAATCTGGATATTCATAGGAACGACTATAGTGGGTTCAGAGCATCCACTGCTGGCATAATCACATATTGATGTACGCCCCTCTCTAAAACGTTACACTTTTCAAATGTCGTATTGCCGCTGAGTGCCTCATCACCGTATTCGTTAACAAGAAAACACGTCAAAACACTTGCTGCAATGCACTAACAATGTTGTCCGCCATTTGCATGGTTCTGACACGATACTTTTCCATGGCAAATGAGTTACAGAAAAGTAATAGGACACAAGTGCCCATCACTAGTGATAATAAATCAAGTACTTTATACTGTGGCATATGCGAAGTCTGAAGACCACGACCTGCTCTCTTCTGTTCAACTGGTAATAGGCATCGTATTTTGTGTATCCAGTATGTTCTGTTTCCCATTTGGTCATGTGTCTAGCTCTTAAAAGCCTCTTGACTCTTCGTAGGTCACATTAGGGTCTGGTTGTGGTAGTCTTGCCCCTTCTTTTGCCAGTCTGTCTGCCTCCTCGTTGCATTGAATGTTACAGTGATATGGAACCCAAAGTACCACTACTCTTTTTGGTGCAAACTGCTGGCATGGTTGACAGAGTACTGCTCTTAAATCATTAAGTTCAGTATTTTTCTGGCTTTTTAGTGCTGTGACTACGGCCAGAGCATCTGTAAACAGGACAATATGGCCTTCATTTCTTTTGCCTGTCACCATTTCTTCTACTGCAGCCCTCAGTGCCTCTGCCTCGGCTCTGAAATTTCTTAAGTATTTTCCAGTTGCCACTGACAGTGTTATTTTTCTACCATTTGGTAGGTTCAGGAATACCCATCGACCTCCGTTCTGTGTTGTGTTTGTTACAGAACCATCAGTGTATACATGGATCCAGTCCATGCATGGGTAGTTTTCCGTTATGTACCTCAGGGTTATGTCTCTTATTTCTTTTTTTCAGTCTGGCTGTTCTTGTTTCCAATACCTGGTATATTTTCCCCCACCTGCACATATATGCTGCCTCCAGGTAGGTTTGGGTACAGTAGAAATGGGCTTTGGTGTTGTTAATGCGTTCATAGGTTCTTCGCTCATCTTTGCTTTGGCTATTTCTGCAAAGTTTATCCGCTTTAGTTTCCCATATCCAAAACTATTTAGTCTCTGATGCATTGGATGGTCTGTCAGTCTTCTGAGTTTCTCTGCTTGCTGCTGGGCTCGGCAATGTCGTCTGTCGGTCATGGATTGCAGATTAGAAATCTTTTCAAGTTTTACAATTGGCGTTGACTTCATGCCTCCTGTTATAACTCTCATGGCATGGTTTTTAAGTTTGCTATTTTGTCAAAGTTCGCCTTTGCTGCTGTTGTCCATGCCGCAATGCCATACTCGAGAACTGGTCTCACTCTTCCAGTGAACAGTTTCTTTAGTATACTTTCGTCTGCTCCCCAGCTTGTTCCAGCAAGGTTTCTCATAATTGCCATTCTTTCTCTGGCTCTCATTCGGTTTCTCTCGATCTGACTTTTCCATGTCATGCGCCGATCAAATGTGACTACCAGGTAGTTTGGATTTTCGTTTGACCGCAGGTATTTGCCGTTAAGAGTTATTTTAGTATTTTGGGGTTTGTTTGAAAGCGAGAAATCGTACATATTGCTTTGTCCTCATTTATTTTGATCAGCGATGAGTTCGCCCACTCCTCAAACGATGTTAGGGCCTACTGCATTCGATTACTTGCTACGGTGAGATTCTTTTCAGAGGTCCACATAGCTAGATCGTTTGCAAATATGGAGCTGTGGACTCTTCTTGGTATATTCTCTAAGATGTTGTTTATATACACCAAGAAGAGTGTGGGTGACAGTACTTTCCCTTAGGGTACTCTATGCTCAAGTTTCACCTTTTTCCTCATATGCCC
Organism: Ariolimax columbianus; assembly: GCA_036924085.1. NCBI lineage: Eukaryota > Metazoa > Mollusca > Gastropoda > Stylommatophora > Arionidae > Ariolimax > Ariolimax columbianus. The sequence goes on from JAVGWX010000007.1 coordinate 10,266,623, forward strand.
TTGTACTCTGGCTGTTCTGTTTTTGAGGTAGTGGCTGATCTATCTGTACATTTTCCCACAAACTTCACTTCTTAGTAGCGTGACTTTAAGTCCCGCTTTCCAGACCTTGTCAAATGCCTTTTCCAAATCCATCCAAACCGCTACTGTGTGTTTTTTCTCCTGGTAGGCATCCTCAATTTCTTGGGCTATGAGAGTTATCTGATCCGCAGTGGATATGTGCTGTCTGAAGCCTGCTTGCTGTGGAATTAGTATGTGTTTTTCTTCCAGGTGCCACATCAGTCTGGTATTTATCATACGCTCCATACAGCTCAGTAGACTGATAAACCTGTATTCATTTAGATCTGCTCTATCTTTTTCCTTCTTTGGTACTGGTATAATCACAGCATCTGTCCATGCCTGCGGCACAATTCCACTTTTCCAGCTTTGGTTCAGGACTGATAGTAACTTTCTCGTTGCTGTTTGACCCAACCCCATCAGCAGTTCGTTTGTTACGCCATCTTTTCCGGGCGATTTCTTTTTCTTTAGAGTTCTCATGGCCTCTTCCATTTCATTCATTGTTACTTTTGCCATCGTGTGCTCCTCTGGTGCCATATTGGTGTTGTCGTGCCTCTTTTGTTCTTCATTAATGTATGTATGCCTATTTGTAGGGACATCAATGTAGTTTGCTCTGGCATAATGTTCTATAAAGGCGTTTGCTGCTTTTTTTTCAGTGAGCATGTTGTCGCCCTGCTTGATGGTAATTTGTTTGTTTGATGGTATTTCGTCATTCATGGCTCTGACTAACTCCCATAGTTTGTTCCCTTCTTTTTCTAAATTGAGGCTTTCTGTTTTGTTTTTTCAACTTTTTCTTGTTATTTGGTTTAGAGTGTATTTGTATTTTGCCGTGATGGCTTTGAGAGCGATATTTGCCTCCATAGATTGTTCTCTCTCTGCCATGATCTTAGCATTTGAGACTTCTTCTGCCACTTTTTGCAATTCATCATTCCAATAAGGCTTGTAACTCTTTCCTTGTCCATCTTGAGATGGTTTCGGTGGCTGCTTGCATTATTGCTTTGCTTAGGCTTTCCACCATAGGTTTCATATTGTTATTTTATGTGTTGATGGTTTCACACAGCCCATCTGTCAGGATTGCAAATAAGTCCCAGTCGGCTCATTTATAATTCCAACGTGGGAGCGGTTTTATTTCCTGTGGGCCTACTTCCATATCAACGTCTAGCCTAATTGGCCTGTGGTCGCTACCTGCCAATTGGTTTAGCATATGGCGGTCTATTGTGTGGTGAATATCCATCGTGGAAAAGGCCGAGTCTGGAGTAGAGGTGGTATGCCATTTTCTAGAATAGAAGCTAGGGCTATCCTCTGGCCTATTGATAAGATATAGATGTGTGTATATCTCCCAATCCTCCACTTCATCACCTCTGTTGTCTGTGTCCGAATATCCCCATCTCTCTGAGTGGCTGTTTGTCTCCAACTACTAGGCAGCTGGAGTCCTTGAGTTCCATACTCGAGAGCGACAGGTCTTTATTTGGTGGGTCATACAAGATGAAGATGCGGATCTTCGTTTCTTGTGTCAGATGGTATATCTAAATTGTGTCTCTCGGGTCGTCAACTCGTGAATGATTTACTATTTAAATATTTCAGCTTCCTATTATAACATGCCAATTGAATATTCCCAAAACACCACGAAAAATGTTTAAATCTGTTTCGATAAAAACAAATATATTTGTTTTACATGTTTATCAATTATTGGTTAGGACGATGATGTTTTCTTAGTCTGTAAATTGCTGAAATGCTTGCGAAGTTTGTCTCTGTATTTACTGAGCATAGTAAGTAAATATATTCAACGATGCGTTTATACTCTCCAATACATAAGCAAGTCCGGCAAATAGAATCGATATGTTTTTTTCAGTTTATTTATGGTGCGATCTATGGTACAGTCTCCAAAACCAGCATGCTGCTGCAATTAGGGACAAAACAGACTATAACTAACACCCATATCATTACCACCATTGTGGCTGCCTTTGTGTTGCGAATTGAAATGATGTCATTACAAGTATGATCGATGATCGTAATTCTCCACCTTGTGTATTTGCGAAGTGTATATGCAGGTATTGTGGCGGAAACAATCATGATTATAAAAGCACCAAAAGGAATGTAACAATTGTTGATACAAAATGAAATCAGTTCATCTAGGTGTCGATCTTCGATAAAGGCAAGACATAAAATCATTTTCTTAAAGAGAGTAGAAAACGGCATGTCCAATCTATAAAACGTGTATAACGGAGTTCCGCTGCAGAAGAGGGTGAGTGACATGAGAATGACGAACACTGTTGCTCGTATTGGAGTAATGAGGCGTTTTACCTGAATGGAAAGAAATGAATGCATCCTGGAAATGTCATTTTTTTCAGTTATTTTTGATCAATTACCATATTTTAAATAACGTTCATTGGTCTAGAATTATTTAAACAATTATGAAAATACACATACAATAATGGCATCTCCGCTCGTTCAAAATCTATACATCATTGCAATTACATAATCTATATTTCCACATACGTAGTTATTTGTTTATGCATGAAATTCTAGAACTGATGATCTGGAACAACGTCGAACCCTCACAGTTGTTCTGCATAAAAATCAAACAAACCTGGACCCCACATTACGTCGTACATCGATAAAGGGTGATAGCACATTTAGGATACGTTCCGCTGTACTCGTGTATGGTATGTGGTACATGTCAAAGTATTGCTACACCATCTGATGATGGATCGATGTGTGTATATTAGTTAGATCAAGACAGATAACACATATGTTCAGATATTCAAAAAGCAATATGGCTATGGAATACTAAAGACACCCATGACTACATGAGATCAGCTTATTTTCGCTGTCGGTGTCAATAACGTATCGGTTCTTGTTGTTGATGTGCATTTAGTCTCGTTGCCATCACATATAAGATAATATAACCTTCAACTGGAGGTAACTAGATTGGTCTTAATTGATTGTTGTCTACGGATTTATGTTATTCAAAGATGATACTACTTTTTTGGTCGTTCTTTCCGTTTGCTATTACTTTGCTTGGCCAGAAAAGTCAGTGCGTGTTGTTGAGATGTACATCTTTCTACGCATGGCAAAGGATTTCTCTCAAATTATTTTTAAGTCTAAATGATTGTTAATATGCATATTCTGGCAATGTCAAATAGTTATCTAGCAGACCTGTTAGTCTCCCTAATAACATATATACATGTTTCCAATGTACTGTCCATTGTCTGCACATGCGTCATGCTCTATAGAGTGCACTATTCTGAGCATTCAAATGCCGCACCACATGTTAATTCCAACGTGCTCTGCCATTGCATATTTTAATGCATTTTTAGAATGCATCCACAATGCCTTGTGTTTTGTTGTGTTTTGCGTATGCGTACTTTATTGAATCCAATTTGTTCCGACAGGTAGGCAATATCGGCGAAGGCCTCTAGTTACTTTCTTTGAAATGTATTAGTTTGAAGTGAATACCGAATTGTTTGTATAATGTTTCGTTTCAATTGCCCCTAAATTATGAATAATTCGCTATATCCATCCATGCGGTGAGATCATTAATAAGGTCAAATAAGCTTAATCTCTAGAGATCTCCGCAACCAGCGTCTCAGATTAAAAGAATGCAGGGAAACGACACGAATTTCAATGTAATTGGCAAGTTATGCCGACAAAGGATTGCAGATGGCCATGCGAAGTGTTCAAAAGACCGATTGCTTAGAGCCTTAAGGTCACATAGCAGTAATTAAGCGAGCTTAACTAAATTTTACCAAACACATAAATTAATTATACATCGAAATGCCGCAGACGGAACACGAGTTACATCGGCTTACTTCAAGATATAAATAGTCATCAGCGAAGCTCTTTAACACTCTCTTCCAGCACAATTGGCGATGGCCCATCCCAACTCCCATCTTTTCAATTTGAAAGGCGTGACTTCTGGAAAGTCACCAGGCAAAGGATCGAATGCCTGTTAAGATGTTCAAAATTCAAAATTATGTTAAAATATACCTAATCTAATATGATTAGATGCGGTGGTATGGAGTTACTGCATTGTTCTGAGGTTCTCCCAAACATGGGGCGAAGAACAGAGTACTTATGGGTCAAACCGTGTGCCCTGACGGCGATCTGTATAAACTAAACTAAATTATATTATTAGTTAATACAATAAACGTTATATACTCCGAGTGGAAATTAAATGTACCTTTGTATCAATCATGTGGCAAAGATTCAATGATCATCTATCAGTCTGTTAACTATATAATTATGATTCAAAATAAATTACCACCATCGTTGTACAACGTTTAGTTTTTCATTTGGAAATATAGTCCTTCTTATTGATGTAGATGTGCACGTATGTTTAGTGTTAACTGTTATATATGAACACATTGTTACACATGTATCATACTAGTATGTAATCCACATGAAGCGCTAATCATAAACCTTGTTTCTGATTAATTCAATCTAAACTTTACCTTTAAGAAACGGTAAACCACATATTACCATGTCAGAAAATATAATGATATAACTAAGTGCACACTCTTGCAAGAGCGTACTAAAGTAATACCTTCTCCACTTATGATATACACTAATCAGTGCTTGTCATTGTGTTCGCTAAGTTAAGTGTGCATATTATGTTTTAACACTTTAATAGGACTGATATTTGGAAATTTGAAATGATAGCAAAATGATTGCTTCTCAAACTCTTTTGTTTCTTTTTTTCCCGATATGTACTTAACAATAGTCAAAATTGTTGTACAAAAGCATTCGATTCTCAGACTATACGTTTGACATAATAGTTACAAGTTTACAGCCATAGTTACTTAACTATCGGTTAAAATGACTAAGTAAAAATTAACACAGGGAATACACTTGCATGCATTGTACCTTAGTTCTTACCAAAACAAAGTAATAGAATTTCCAGTAGCAGATAGGTTCATAACAAATACATCGACGATATTCGTTTTGTCTTCATTATACGTTCAATAGAACTGATAAGTTGATTAACCACACAGTAAAACAGCACACATTTAAAGTACTAACGCGAACATTTTTTTCATACGATAAGTTCTTTCTGTGATCATAGATATCAGCTTTTTAGATAACGTTTTCACATTTAAAATAAAATAACTTGAATCCAGTATATATTCTAAAATTATCACTTTGCAGTAATGGAAGCATGCGAAGACAGTATTTGTATCAGTCACGAAGCTATAGTAGTTTATACATTAATGTTTTATAGTGTTATATGTCAGGCAATCAATATCTTTGGAATTGTTACAAACATTATCAACATTATCTGCTTTGCGAAGCAAGGTTTCCAAGATACAGTGAACATCAGTCTGTTAGGTATGTGACTGAAGTCAAATGATAACTAAACGTTGGCATATTTGTTTCACGTACACTCTTACAATCAGGAAATTACAACTTGACGTAGTCATTGCAAAGGAAAGGTGTGCTTTAAGATCAATAACATTGATATTATTGCCCGGACCGCGGTCCATCACAAATGTCTCCATTTAAGGGAGGTCTCATTATGTCATTGAAATCGCCGATAACGAAATTGCAGTAGCTATGGCGTCCCCGGAGGACTTCAAGGAAGTTGTCGAGTGTTTTCTGGGTCATCTTTGTTTGCTCTTGGTGCATACACTTAAATGGTGGTAGCAGTGCGCTGTTTGGAGATGCTGCGGCCCAATAAGGCGAGGTGGTTGTTTACAAATGTTGCTAGTTGAAAGAGAAGGGTACCGCAGGAGGTTGCAGGGGGGGGGGGGGTGATAGTCTAAGCCTCACAGTCATTCTAACAAGAGGCTTTCAGAGTTCGTAGAGCACAATGGACCACATTTCAACCTGCTGATGCCTTATTGAATCATTATTATAATTCCAGACACCCTTGATTTGTACGTCCATCAACTATACAAAAAACAAAAGAAACTTTCGATTCTGTACAACAACATTATTGTTGCGACAAGGTGGCTATCCTGGTTACATCATATTTCTTACCAACAGTTATTACGAGATAACCATATTTTGTCCCTTCCAACGTCCGATTGGTGTACCAGTAGAGAAGCCACCCCCACCCCCGAAGGAGGAATCATCTCTCCATACCTTTTCTCCATTTTTTGTGTAATCAGCAGTTACAGTCAGGACGCAGTTGCCATCCATATTGGCGATATAGTTGAGGATGACATATTGCTGATCAGAAAGTTAGTAGCAGAAGTCAACCACATGGTACAGCTACGCAAGAAAGCGGAACTAGAAATGAATGCCTCAATAACTTCCATAAGAGAGACAACTCTGATCATAAACAACTGCTGCCTTGCAGATAGGCTGGGGACAGCCAAAGGCTAAGGAGGGCATCCCTACAGAAACGCCTGTTGAAATCGGATGCACGGGGCCGCAAGCCTAACAAAACAGTGCAACGTAAATCGCAGTATGATGACAGTACAACCGATCAGAAAAACGTATGGCGCTCATCCTGCAGAGTCCCGCCAAGCAGCGATAGTGCCGGGCCTCACGCCTCGAAGGGGCCCACCCTTGACTACTGGTGGTCACCCACCCATGTGTCGTGGAGTCAAGGGACATGGCTATGAGGCAACTTTTTTTGACCAAAAACTCAAGACCCTCAAAATAATACAGTGGAATGCGGAGGGAGTCATTAACAAAAAACTTTCCCTAACACATCACCTGCATGAAGGTAAGATTGACGTGGGATGTATCCAGGAAACGCACCTCAACAAAAATCATAAATTCTCAATCAGAGGATACCAGGCCTTCCGTCTCGATAGAGAAGGCCACAAAGGAGGGGTCCTGATACTGACCAGAAATTGCATACCGAGTAGCGCGGTACCTGTCAGCCACACCGGACAAGCAGACATTGTAGGAGTTGACATAATGGCTCAAGAGACGAAGCTCCGCATATTCAATATGTACGGACCACCAAATAGAGACCTATCGCTCTCGAGTATGGAGGTCAGAGACTCCAACTGCATAGTAGTTGGAGATTTCAACAGCCACTCGGAGAGATGGGTATACTCTGACACAGACAGCAGAGGGGACGAAGTGGAAGATTTGGAGATAGATACAAATCTCTCCCTAATCAATAGGCCGGAGGATACACCTAGTTTCTATTCTAGAACATGGCGTACCACCTCGACTCCAGATTTTGCCTTCGCCACACAGGACATACACCATAAAATAGACCGCCAGGTGCTAAACTAACTGGCAGGTAGCGACCACAGGCCGATCAGGCTAGACATCGATATGGAAGTAGGCCCACAGGAAACAAAACCGCTCCCACGTTGGAATTACAAACGAGCCGACTGGGACAGATTTGCAATCCTGACAGATTGGCTGTGTGAAACCATCAACACACGAAACAACAAAATGAAGCCCATAGTGGAAAGCCTAAGCAAGGCAATAATGCAAGCTGCCACTGAAACCATCCCAAGAGGAGCTAGGAAAAACTATAAGCCCTACTGGAATGATGATTTGCAGAAAGTGGAAGATGCAGTAACAAATGCTAGGAACATGGCAGAGCGAGAACAATCTATGGAGGCAAACATCGCCCTCAAAGCCGCCACGGCAAAATACAAACATACTCTCAAGCAAACACCAAGAGAAAGCTGGGAAATCAAAACGGTAAGCCAAAACCTGGATAAAGAAGGGAACAAGCTATGGAAGCTAGTCAGAGCCATGAACGACGAAACCCCGTCAAACAAACAAATTACCATCAAGCTTTCGTCGATCACTATGCCAGAGCAAACCACATCGAGGTCCTTGAAGATAGGCATTCAGACATTAGTGAAGAGCTAAAGGGGCACGACAACATTAATACGGCACCTGAAGAGCACATTATGGCCACATTAACAATGAGCGAAATGGAAGAGGCCAAGAGAACATTAAAGAAAAGGAAATCTCCCGGAAAAGACGGGATAACAAACGAAATGCTGATGGGGCTGGGCCAAACAGCGTAGAGGAAACTGCTTTCGGTCCTGAACCAAAGCTGGAAAAGGGGAATTGTACCCCAGGCATGGAAAGACGCAGTACATGTGCCAGTACCAAAAACAGGAACGGACAAAACAGATCCAAATGGATACAGGCCCATCAGCCTACTGAGCTGTGTCGGAAAGCTGATGTAACGTATGATAAACACCAGACTGATGTGGCATCTGGAAGAAAAACGAATATTAATTCCACAGCAAGCCGGCTTTAGACAGCACAGATCCACTGAGGACCAGGTCATCCTCATAGCTCAGGAAATAGAAGATGCCTACCAGGCACAGAAACACACAGTAACTGTTTGGGTGGATCTGGAAAAGGCATTTGACAAAGTCTGGAAAGACGGAGTCAAGCTCAGAAGAAGTGATGTTTGTGGGAAAATGTACCAGTGGATCAACCACTACCTCAAACAAAGAACGGCCAGAGTCCAAGTACAAGGGCAGATGAGCAAAAAGGTGATACTCGAGCAGGGAGTACCCCAAGGGGGAGTATTGTCACCCACACTCTTCCTGATATATATAAAAGGCATTACAGAGAATATACCAAGGATAGTCCACAGCTCAATGTTTGCAGACGATCTGGCTATGTGGACCTCTGAAAAGAATCCCACCAAAGCAAGAAATCGGATGCAGCAGGCCCTAACATCGCTGGAAGAGTGGGCGAACTCATGGCTGGTCAAAATAAACGAGGAGAAAACCACATGCACAATATTCTCGCTTTCAATAAAACCCCAAAATACAAAATTATGTCTAAATGGCAAATGCATGCAGCCAAACGACAACCAAACCTATCTGGGAGTCACATTTGATCGGTGCATGACATGGAAAAGTCAGATCGAGATAAACCGAATGAGAGCCAGAGAAAGAATGGCAATCATGAGGAAACTGGCTGGAACAAGCTGAGGAGCAGAAGAAGGCATACTAAAGAAACTGTACACTGGAAGAGTGAGACCAGTTCTCGAGTATGGCATTGCGGCATGGAGAACAGCAGCAAAGGCGAACTACGATAAAGTTAGCAAACTTCAAAATCAAGCCATGAGAGTTATAAAAGAAAGCATGAAGGCAACGCCAATTGTAAAACTTGAAAATATTACAAAACTGCAATCCATGACCGATAGAAGAGACTGCAGAGCCCAGCTGCAGTCAGAGAAATTCCAACAGGAAGCGGAAAAACTAAGACGACTGACTGACCATCCAATGCATAGGAGACTAAATAACTTTCGAAATGGGAAACTAAAGCGGAGAAACTTTGCAGAAATAGCCAAAGCAAAGATCAGCGAAGACCCTATAAACGCATTAACAACACCAAAGCCCATCCCTACTGTAAGCAAACCTACCTGGAGGCAGCATATATTTCCAGAGGTGGTAGAAAACATACCAGGTATTGGAAACAAAAACAGCCAGACTGAAAAAGAAAGAAGAGATACAACCCTGAGGCACATAACGAAAAACTACCCAAGCATGGACTGGACGCATGTATACGACCGTTCTGTAAAAAACAGAACACAGAACGGAGGGGTAGGGGTATTCCTGAGCCTACCAAATGGTAGAAAAGTAACACGGTCAGTGGCAACTGGAAAATACTCAAGCAATTTCAGAGCGGAGGCAGATGCACTGAGGGCTGCAGTAGAAGAAATGGTGACAAGCAAGAGAAATAAAAGCTATATAGTCCTGCTTACAGATGCCCTGGCCGTAGTCACAGCACTAAATAGCCAGAAAAATACTGAAATTAATGATTTAAGAGCAGTACTCTGTCAACTATGCCAGCAGTACGCACCAAAAAGAGTAGTGGTACAGTGGGTTACATCCCACTGTAACATCCAACGCAACTAGGAGGCAGACAGACTGGCAAAAGAAGGCGCAAGACTACCACAACCAGATACTAGTGTGACATACGAAGAGTCAAAAAGGCTTTTTAGAGCTAGATACATAACCAAATTGGAAACAGAACATTCTGCCTACACAAAAAAACGATGCCAATTACCAGTTGAACAGAAGAGAGCAGGTCGTGGTCTTCAGACTTCGCACTGGCCACAATAGACTGAGGTACCATCTATTAAATACATTGAAAATAGGTGGCACTGACGAATGCACCTGCGGTACTGGCAAAATGACCGCTGAACATCTGCTGCAAAACTGCCCGACATACGAGGATCAGAGAAAGCAGATGTGGCCATCACCAGTGGCAACACTAGACAAGCTCTATGGCAGTGTCGACAGCGTCAGGATGACCGCATCTTTTTTTCGAAAAAATAAAGGATGATGTCTGACTGCGTACGATGAAGAAGAAGAAGAAGAAGTATACTGTCTCTAATACCATTCAGACGATTGTGTAATATTATAAATTATTTATTCTTCAGGTGCCTCGTGAACCTGGTATACCCTATTATTTCCATCCCTAAGCCAGTGCAACTCATAGTTGTTATTTATATATTTTTTAAAATAATTTATAAACAGTGCGGCTCTCATTAGAATTATCTAATCTCAAACAATGTGTCCCTTACTCATCTTGGAAGAGATCAAATTTATTTTCTCGAGAAGCTGACAGTCCTGAACCTGTTTGCAGCTTGCTAATTGTAAAGGCATATATACTTGCAAATTTCCTGTATCGTCTATGGTAGTATACAGATCTGAATAGCATGTAAGTTAGTTTAATTGAATATAAAGACGTCAACTTTAAACAAGCACAATTGAATTTACATGTCAAGAAAAAAAATTAAGATCTACAATGTCATTAAGTAAAACAAAATGGTATTCCTCCTCGTCATTCCTTGAAATAAATTCGGTACTCCTAATTACACTATCTGGTGGCGAACTACAATGTCTTTTATCACATCCTGCTGGTGAGGGGCACTTGGTAGGAAGACTCCTGCACAAAGTACAATGCAATGTTCCACAGTAAAATCACTTATAAGGAGATCAGAGTTACGACCCTCATCTTCTTAGCGACATTGCCATAAATATAGCATGTTTACAGGAAGAACTACTTGGAAGTGATGTGGGGGAGGGGGAGGGAGGAGGGGGGATATTGATCAGTATGTTTCATCTGATCCCTGACTAACACTGTCTCATTTCTTTTCATTCAGATAAAATATATCATTACTCCAAAACGTGCAAAAGTGGTCGTCAGTCTCACATCCATCATCTTCTTCTGCACCGGAATCCCGGTCTGCATGGTTTACAGATTGGACATGACATTCTCTACTATCTTTAACAAAACGATTTTAGGTCTTGTCTCCACTGGAGATCGACAACAAACTGAAATGATTTCATTCGCTATTAACAACTTCTCTATTCCGATTGGTTCATTTATGATCATTATTGTCTGTACCACGATACTTACATACAAATTACGTAGTAACATAAAATGGAGAAATACGGTCGTCCGTCATACAAAGGATGACAAAGTATCCAGCCGGAACGGAAGAGCAGCTAAAATGGTTGAAATGATTTATGTTGTGTTTATCGTTTGCTTTGTCCCTAACACCAGCTTCATGCTTGCTGGCTTTGGCATTTGTGCCAGATTTGGCAGCAGACGGGAAACTCCAAAACATATCAATTATAATTGGTAGAATTGCCTACGCTTTGGAGAGTATAAACGCATCAATGAATATATTTATTTACTATAACATGAGCAGAACCTATGGAAACGTTATTCACAAATTGTTATGTAAATACCGATCAAAAGCACAAAATAGTGTTCAGGAATTGATGCACACAAAGCACAACAATTAAAGCATTAAAAAAAACAATATTAAACAGTTAATATACACGTATGTAGACATGTTTATCATCCAAGCATTTGACCGACAAAACTTCGTCCGGTTGCAGTTTTGGTTTATGACTACATTTCGTATTCAAGTGTTGACTCCATATTGGTAATACCCGGAATTTTCAACCGGATACAACGTGTTTTCGGCTATATTAGCGTATGTTTAAAAATTAAAATTGTAATAGTTTGCTAGACTTTAACTTTGATAAAGTCGTAATGTTTGAGTGTGTATGCGTAAACAGTAATTTGACAACGATAGAGGAAATGGCATCTAGTCCCAAAATGCAAATGCAATTGCATACAATCTGTCACCATCATTTAAACACCTTAAAACATAAACTTGTCTCCGGCAATAATGCTGATCAACAGTATATCCAACTCTCTGTGACCAGTGCCAAAATATGGCTTTTATCAACTATTTAGAGAAAAGTATCACCCCATTTTAGCTGAGATACCTTCGAAAAACAATCAACGTAATTTAACGAGCTATAATGCGAATTAAAGCTATGGGATGAATAGGGGAATCAAGTCCGAGCACTGAATATATTGATGATGAGAGAAGCAAGTGGTTTAACCAATTAATGATAATGCAACCTGACCAAACTACCCATGTGCTTCTATAGCGCATGGCGTTCTGGTTTTCGCAACCGTGGAAGACCGAGAACTAAATAGATAGCAAATGGTGCGGTTATTCCAAATCGTCATGGGATGACAATTTCTTCAAAATTTGGTCTGGCCCTGGACGGAAAACTGCGGCTCCCCACTTCGCTTCACTGCACAAGTGGATAATACAAGGCAAGATTAGACAATAAAACAAACTCAAAGAGGAAAAATGAAAAACATATTATATACCCAGATGCATAAAATAATCGATACAATCCATTTCAATCTGAAAATTGAACAGTTAAATACACGTACCTATTTGTCCGTCATGCAACACACTCGAACGATGAGTTGTAGCTCTGTAAAATTAGTACAGCTCATTCTATCTGAAAATTATAGACCAACGCAATTTCTTTTAGCTCGTTGTGTCATTACTTTTCCAGTTAATTTATAATAACAAAATGTGTATTTTATGTCGTATTTTGATACGTGGCCAAATGGGAAACAGAACATACTGGTTACACAAAAAATGATGCCTATTACCAATTGAACAGCAGAGAGCAGGTCGTGGTCTTCATACTCCGCACAGGCCACAACATACTTTGGTACCACCTATTCAATAAACTGAAGATAGGTGGCACTGACGAATGCAGTTGTGGTACAGGGAAAATGACCGCTGAACATCTGCTGCAAAACTGCCCGAAATACGAGGACCAGAGAAAGCATATGTGGCCATCACCAGTGGCGACACTAGACAAGCTCTATGGCAGTGTCGACAGCATCAGAACGACCACTGTTTTTTTCGAAAAAATACAGGTTGACGTCTGACACGTACGAAGAAGAAGAAAAAGAAGTATTTCAATTGTGTGACTCATTATACTTATTGTTCTAAAGTCTGAGCATTATCTTGCATTAGGTTTTTTCGGTATTATTAGAAACGTAGATGTTTTTAAATATATATATATATATACATAAAGACAAAAGTCTTTTCAAGATGGCTTTCGACTATGTTTGCCCTTTGGTTTTGCGACCTTTGTGATCAACAAGAAAACCTCGCTTCTCCATATGTCATGTGAGAACAGTGTGAGCGACGTAAACTACAGCTCAAACTGCATTAGAGAGAGAAATAATACATTAGCAACGATGGGTTCAAATGTGTAAAAATGTAAAACGGGTGTAAAATACTGTTAACATCAAGCGAAACAATAGATTCAAGTCATTTAAGAGAAAGTCCCACGTAGTTGAAGTGTAGCATTTATGTTTGAAACATGGGTCGATGGTGCCCTAATTAAGTGGCATTTAGCTGGTTCAGAAGCTGGATCTAGGCCCCATTTAGGAACACAAACTCAAATATGAAACTAAACGTCTTATACACTTACTCTCACATGAACTTAAAAAGAAGAGCCAAATAGAAACAGTTTATACACACGAACATACTGAATGAAACAAATATATTCGATTAAACAAAATCGAGAGATATAATGATGGCGATGGGAAACAGATATGTAAAAATATGAGTGGACGATGGAAGTCATGAAAAGAGTGGACGAAACGGGTCTTTGAATAATGCCATAGTCGTGAGATATTAGTATATTTTTTTCGCAGTAAACTAACTGGCTATTGGAGGAAGAATGTTCCAACACAAGAACAGTAGAAAAGCAGCATGAACATCACTAGATCATGTAACGGAAAAGCATGTTGCACATATCTGCATTCCACGCAGTGTAAGTTGGCAGGGTCTACAAACGATAAAATGTGGTTTCATTCCCCACACTAGTGTTGGCCAACAGTAAAGCTTACCCGACAAAAATTATAACACCTAAAGTCAAAAAGCTTCGTTATAAAAGTAGATGAGTCTTCAAAGTTGTAAAGAACAGTGATTTGATCATCATACCCGGCAACGCATTGGGAGCATCCGAGCAGGTAGAGATAGCCACTGGCGGTTTTGGAAATTAGTAGTGAGAACACATAATTGAAAACAAATGTTTAAAGTTGCTCAATATTAAATGTAATCAAAACTACGAGATATCGCACCGAGACGAGAAGACAAACGAACGTTACGACCAATATGCCTTCATCAGGGACAACAAATAACAACAATGCTGAACCATCAAATCCACATATAAGGAAAAAAAGGTCTACTTAGCTGTTATAGTATCTATCAACGCGACTTATCAGGTCAAAGACTTGACTCTAAATGGGAAATTAGTAAGAGTTGCACAATGTCACGAAAACAACGTGCCGTACAGTTTTTAGTGAACATAATGGTCATCACGAAGAATAAAAACCACTCCTTGAGGTGAGACGATCAAATAAAGTGGCATAACTTAACATGAAAACTGGAGCCACCGCAGCTAAAATATGTAACGTCTACAAGAGGTAAACACATACATTTAACACCATTAATATAGAATTAATAAACTGCATGCACAGCATGGCTACAGAAGCCCAAGAGGCTGCAGATAGAGGAAACATAAAACGGTTCGATAAAAACTAACAAAACGGCAGACCAATCAAACATAAACTGAGAATGCAAGACATCTTGAAACAACTCAAGAAACGTTGGGGATCTCCAAAGTAGACGATTTGCAGTCAACTCGCCTGACATTCTAACTACTGAACAGGACATTAACAATAACTGTGACAAGTCAAAAACAACAGACTGCTCGATATTCACCCCATACGGCGATGAGGTATGAAATCATTTGTAGAAGACTTAGTTCTCGGTCGGGGTGCCCTAAGAAGTAGATCAGCTACCTCACTGCGAACTGCTGAGACTCAACCCTCAACCCTTGACCATGAGATATGTCCGCTCCCTAGGCGAACAACATCTCCGTGCAAGACTAGGCTTGTCACCTGGTCAAATGCACTATTTCGAGAGGAATCACAGGTCGCTGACATTTGGTCCACGTGCGTTGCTGATAAGCTACCATCTGAGGGATTACGGCCGAACGCCTCTAAGCCAGAATCCCGCCCAAAATCTCAGCACCGCTGAGATGGGAGGCTACGACATGGCTGGGGCTTGCGTCCCGGCCGGATCGAGCCACAGGAATGCACCTGGTAAAATGCACTCCTTCCTCGCTCTTTGCATCTGTCTGCTATCAGTCATTCCAATGGATGCAGAAGAGATGCAGTCCAGCGGACATTGCACCTCCTGCCCTATGGTGACAAGCCCCCGGGTGGCGGGGAATGCTAGGCGTACTACCATCACTGCAGATGAGCCGAGAAAATAAAGCGAGCAAAAAGATACCTCACTCATATGCATATGCTACGTTTCTGGCAGGACGTGACGACCCTGGGAAAAAGTCACACTGGACTGCCTCTCTTCCGAGATAGTACAAACTAGTACATAGTCCATCATATCATTGCCAAACGCTATAGACTCGATAGTCCTGCAAGACAACTTCCTAAGAGAGACAACTCTGACCAAAAACAACTGCTGCCTTGCAGTTAGGCTGGAGACAGCCAAAGGCTAAGGAGGGCAACCCTACAGAAACGCCTGTTGAAATCGGATGCACTGGCTAACAAATTAAAACAGTGCAACGTAAATATCGCTGTAAACAGCGTACGATGAAGAAGAAGAAGTACAACAGAAAGCAGGGAAGCAATTGTCCTTCTAAATAATGTGATTAACCGCGGGCCTTAATGGGTTGTCAGATGATGCAATTGAGCAGATATTGAAACATACAGCCATAGTCTTTACATATTTATTTGATCTATACATGATGAATGAATTATTCGAAATGAATATAGAAAAGGATCTAGTTAAGTTACACAGCAAATACAGTCTTCAATAATGTCAAAAATAATGTTCTTGTTAGTAGCTAGTAAAGTGTTAAACATACGTGTACTTGACAAACTGAAACAATTTGAGTTTTCCAGACAGAGATGTACACGCAGTATTCAAGCAACCCGAGTATGTACAGTTCAGATGACCCACATTGTAATCACCCTAATGAGATGCAAGTCTCTAAATGAGTATTGTTGATATCGTGGAAATGGAAACACTCTGCACACTAAAATGTGATACGATCTCGAAATCTCTCTTGCACAAACATATACAATATCAGCCCCATGCTGATTTCGAGTGTGACGTTTTTACGAGATGCAGCTCATATAATATTCAGTTAATATTATTTTTGAGGTTATATATGGCTGACTTTCATCACCATATCTGTTCATACATGTCGATAATTGTATTTTGAAATAAACTACATTTTAGAGAAAAGGTATCATTTGGACCTTTTTTTTTTTGCAGAATTAAATGAATTGGGCGATATTTCCCTTTTACTTCACAGTGAACTCAAGAAAACACACTATACATTCACACAGAATGTGAGGAAAGCACTGCAATACGTCACTAAATGTCTTTTTCAGAGAGCACACAATCATTGCGGGCATTCACAAAAACATCAATAACAGCATGTATTATTGTTTAACTCAACACAACGAAAATACACTATCTCCAATATATGAACTGGCACGTAGTTTCTATGAACACATACACTTATCAGCACAGCTGTACATACACTAGAATAACTGTACACATTTTAATAACATAGACTACATAAACATGTTTAATACAAATACATGAAAATGCACGTGTTTATAACTCGAAATTGTGAAGTTCTTGTAAAGCACATATGATTCGTGTGAAATTCCCTCGTTGGAATAACATTCAAATGTGAAGTAAAAAGATTGAAGACATGTGCAAATAACTTTATTGCAACAGAGATTTATTATAAGCACACAATTATATCATTTGTATTTGATTACGAATAGTCACAAGTCACAATGTAAATTAGCATTGTCAACACAACTAACCACTAAAAGAAATTACAAAGAAACGCATTAACAATTACATAAAACATAATCGTCGCTGAGCTTTAGTTGCCGACAAATAATATAAGCAAGCGATTATTGGAATATTAGCAACAATCTGTGTTCACATAATACTTCTCTCATTGAAATATAGTTTCAAATCATCAATATATATATATATATATATATTTATATATATATATATATTAATAATAATACAAAACTTCTTCATTCAAAATGTCAACAAAACCAATTGGTAATGTTACTCCTAACGACCGAGACGTACTTCCAAAGTACACATATCAAATGATGAGATTATATCTAAAACATGTGAAGAGCAACGCATGTTCTAATTTGGGTGTCACGAATGTTGGTAGTGTTATCAACTGCATGTATGTATTGGAGCTGCACTGCACATTGGTATTTAGTTCGTGGTAGGACTTCCCGGGAGCAAGTAGACACATTACTTCTGTATTCTTCGAGTTGACGGCGAGATTACAGTTGTGCACGCAGTGTAAAAGTCATCGATGACGGTCTGCGTGTCCTGAACAGTCTTAACGTCGTAGCTATCAGCAGAGACAAGATATAATGTAGTTTCTTCTGCCATCTTTATGATGGACCTTTGACTCTTCCTCAGCTGAACCGTCGGCCCATCCATTCTGTATATTATCTTATCAGTGCCACAGCCATGAGTAGAATCTATGTGGAACGGTTATGTCCATTGATACTCACAACTGACAGAAATGCACGTGGAAATTGCCATACTCTTGCGCACAACTGCAATACATGTCTTTAACTGTTTACATTTAACATGTTAAATACAAAGGATGCAATATAACTACATGTGTGTAGGGGACAGCGTGGGATAGTGGTTAAGTGACACAGCTCACAGCCCCAAGGTTCGATCCCCATTACAGCACCGACCGTTATCACTGGGAAGCAACACCTTAGAAAATGCAGGAGGAAGCAGACCCTCACATAAAAATGCATGCTGAAGTCGGATGCACTGGGCCGACATGCACATAATAAAAACCACAGTGCAACTCACACCACCTTGGACAATGGAGAAATAAATCGAACGAAACAAACAAACAAAAACTGCAGGTGTGAGAGAAAGAAATATATAGATTAGGACAGGGTGGTTGTGCTGGAGTGTAAACGTATGTGTACTTAGTGGAGCTTTCTAGTGAAATACTTATAATACATGTACTAATAGATACATGCAAGCATTGATTGCATATTTTCTACCAAAAAGAACCACCATCAATATAAATAATTATGCATAGAAGAGCGCTTGGCTGAATGGTTTTTTCGATGCCTGCCTACTGATGAGGACAGAGCGGATCCAAAACACGATAACACACATGTTGGTTTTATTCAGTTGGGAGTGAAAACATACTAACATAGCCAGCATACACGTGGTGACAGCTGCAGCTAAGCGACCTGTTGTGCTCAGTCTAAATACCCGTCTACTACCATATTTAAGATCATTTAAGTAAAGCTAAGATTTGTTTGTGTGTTTTTATATACGAATGGGAGCCGCGTAGCGCTGTGGTTAGCGCTCTGTCTTCGCATCTGAGTGGCCCTGGGTTCATTCCCCAGTTGAGGGGGTAATGTGTTTTTTCAGACCACAATGGATCCCGGGTCGACCTAGCCTTAAATGGGTACCGGTTCAGTACGGGAACTAAAAGCGACGAATGAGAGGAAATGGCTACCGCCCTCAAATAGCCGAGCCCTTGAAATGTGAGATCGCTAACCCCTGACAGCCCTACGGCCGTAATTATATGGGCTACTTTACTTTACGTTACTTTACATAGGAATATGTTATTATTTGACCAGAAGACGACACAAATACAAGAATTAGTAATAAAGTAGCCGATGTACACATTATGTGTTCTTGTGTCTGTCTCATGTGAATGACTGTATCAATTGTTCCTTATTTATTTCGATATTTACTAGATCTATATTTAAAGAAAAGCGTGCAAAGTATGTCTCTGTATTTACTGCTCATGGTATAGTAAATAAAGATATTCATTGATGCATTTATACTCTCCATTGCATAACCAATTCCACCAAGCAGAATTGATATTTTTAAGTACTTACCATCTACAGCCAACTCTGGCACAAACGCCAAAGCCAGCATGAAGCTACTAACAGGGACAAAGCAAATGATAAACAAAACTGAAATCATTATAACCATTTTAGCTGCCTTTTGGTTCCGATTGGAAATTATGTCATCTTTTGTTTTAGCTGCGATCGTTTGTCTCCATTTTGCATTACTTCGAAGTTTTAATGTAAGTATTGTGGTACACACAACAATGATCACAAATGTACCATAAGGGATAGAGAAGTTGTTGATAGCGAAGGAAATTATTTCAGTTTGTTGTCGATCCCCCGTGGAGACAAGACCTAACATTGTCTTGTTAAAGAGTGGAGAAAATATCGTACCCAATCTGTACACCAAATAGACCGGGGTTCCGCTACAGAAGAAGATAACAGATACCGAGATGACGTTCACTGTGGCTCTTTTTGGAGTAATGATACGTTTTATCTGGATGAAAAGAAATGAAAGAATATTGAAAATGACGTTTTCTTTTTTCTTTTCATTACGTAAATGAAAAATGACGTTGTCTAGAACATCAGCTGCTTAATTAATGCTAGGGTATAATAACTATAAAGGTATCTCTCTGCTCTGTGGTTTAGGCACAGTCTTCGCCAGCGTAATCTTACTAAGCCTACATAAATTGGCTGAGCGTGTGTATCCGAATCGTAAATTGGATTATAGTCCGGCATTTCAACAAACGAAGTCATGTTTTTCTTGTCAACACAGTCAAGAAAAAAAATCTAAGTAGAACTAGCTGTTTTATGTCGCCTTAATTCCTTTGCCCTGATAACGGCATTTAATTTTCTTAGTAGGTCAAATCCTTTCTAAAATAGGTCGTCAAAGCAAATCTATTGGACTAATAATATCGTTCCATTCGGGCATAACAGAAATAGTACAAGTTGATGGTATCATTCCACGATCATTTGGGTTTCAAGGTGGTGTTAAGCAGGGCTGTGTTCTAGCCTAGACACTCGTGGGAAACGTCTTTACTCTATTAAAGAAGCATGCATTTGGTAACGCAATTAAAGGAATCTTCCTTCCCACTAGATCAGGTTTAATATTGCAAAGGCTCGATTCCAAAACGAAGATCACGGAAATCACTATCAGGGACTTACTCTTCACTGACGATGCTGCAAATGTCACCCTCAGTCGGCAGGAACATCAACGGTGAGTAAATTGCTTCTCAGGCTTGCAAATATTGTGGTATCATAATAAGTGTCCAAAACAATGTGCTGGGATAGGAAGTAGATGTCACGCCAACTCTTGTCATTGACATTTATGAACTGGCAGCTGTACACGATCACCTCATCAACGACAAGCTGTCTCAAAGTCCAGAAATATACAATCGGCAGAAATATACAATCGGATTGGCAAAGATCAGAGAAAGCAGATGTGGCCATCACCAGTGGCAACACTAGACAAGCCCTATGGCAGTGTCGACATCCTCAGGATGACCGTTTTTTTCGAAAAAATAAAGGTTGACGTCTGACAGCGTACGAAGAAGAAGAAGAAGAAGGATTGGCAAAGCTGATGTTACATTTTCTAGCCTCACAACGCGTATTTTGAAAAATCTAAACCTGACAATTAATACTAAGACCATGATGTGACATATATGTGTCCTCGGCACACTTCTACATGATAGCGATAGTTGGACAACGTTTGCAAAACAAGAGAATATACTTTACACCGCATATCTACGGAAGACGAACCGTTCTTGCAATTACATGGAGGGACAGAATGACAAAAGAAGAGGTGAACTCTCGCACCAGTCTCCCAAGAATGCAAATTCTCCTAAGTCAGCGAATACTACAATGGCTTGTTCATGTTCGCCGCATGTAAAATGGTCGCATTCCGAAAGATATTCTCTATGGTCAAGTGGCGGACGACCACAGTTGAGGTTTAAAGGTGTGTGATCATGAAGTTCTTGGACATGAGGATTTTATCCTGGGAAGACGAAGCCGCGGACCGATCCAAGTGGGGATGTACCATGAAGGACTAGCTCAAGCTGTGGTGAAAAGAAGCTCTCCAATCCAACATCAGATATTGTGGCAAGTCATTTGGATACGCTACACACCACACACGTTTACAGTAGTGACTAAGTTGGACTTCTGTTCCCTGTTAACGTACATAACACATGTGAAAATGTACGCATATGGAAGCAGGAAAATCGATTGGTCTTACCACTTAAACAATGATGTTTAACTTTCAATGTCTGAAAGTCCTGTTATCACTGCTAGCCAAATCCGTGTAGACATGTTAGCATGCCCGCTACAGTTTCCAATGTATGTCCCCCTAATTCATATATAAACATTAGACAATATTAGCTTCTTGATAAACATGAAGTGGGTGGTCCATGTCTCTGAAAGTTTCGAATAATCTCCATCGGACAATGGCATGTAGTCATCTGGTTGTCATTGCTCGTATAACTGTACTGGTGTGTGTCTTAATTAGGCATCGCACTTGTTGACATACCATTTGACCGTTTTTCGCAGTATGGATCACCTCGTCAAATACACTGAACGCTTACTCTGTAGACATGTCTTTCCTGATCAATGCACTTATGTATTTTGCTTGGCTTGAAGATCTATAGGAGCAGACATCTTAGCATGTCTAACCGTCGCAGTGTTCAACAAACGTAATTTGTATATGAAGTAGAAGTCATCGTAGCAGCGTCATTCATCAATGATTAAAGTGATGTCCTCCTAGAATACTCAGTAATCTAGAAACTATGTCAGTTGTCTTGAGAATGGAACGAATTGCTAAAACAAATAGTATTGTTTAAGTGGTGCAACCAATCAATGTCCCTGCTTCCATAAGCGTACATCTCACCATGTGTTATACAAGGGAAGATTGAACAAAAGCACATCTTGATCATTACTGTAATCTCGTGTGGCGTATAGCGTATACCAATGGATGTCTACAATATCTGATGTTGGATCGATCCATTCGGATTTATTAGACCTAGATACACAGCTCAAATGTTCAGTCTTCCATAGTTGCTGTACATGTATCGGTTCCCAAATCAACCTGGTACGCTCTTGTCATCAATAGCTATCTTTGATGCATCCCTTCTGAACAAAGGTGTCAATATTCCCTCTAACCAGCGACATGCATTTCTTTTCTTTGGCATAACAAATGCATGTCTTTCTGTCCATCTTTAGTACCTATATCGGCCTGAATGAGGCGCTGAAAGCACATTCATATTATATGAGTTTAAATACTTCAATCAAACTATTGGACGACAAGGGATTAAAGGATAGCAGAATAGTGTTTTTGTATGACTGCGTGGAAATGTTGCAGGCCACACAAAGAGAACCACCAGATAGAGAACTTAAACGACAGCTAAACAAACTCTCAGACCACAATAAAATCACCCTCAAGTGGATTCCAGCTCACTGCGGCATACATGAGAATGAATGGGCGGACAGACTGGCCAGGGAGGAAAGACAAAGAGAACAACTCACCCATCCAGTGTCACTGCCAGAAGTCAAGGCACACATCCACACACAAAAATATATAAACAACAGTGGATAGAAAGAAGAAACGGCAAATACCCACAGAGCCTAATCCATAGACTGAATAGGAAACAGTATACCACAATTTTCCGCCTCACAACAGGTCATTGCAGATTAAATGCACACATGCATAAAATGAAAGCAGCAAGGCTGCACAATGCACCTGTCAGAGAGGACCCCAGACTCCAGAACATATGCTGCAAACATGTCCACTGCACCAAGCCTCCCGTGAGAAGACCTGGCCCGAGG
This sequence comes from Ariolimax columbianus, assembly GCA_036924085.1. Taxonomy (NCBI): domain Eukaryota; kingdom Metazoa; phylum Mollusca; class Gastropoda; order Stylommatophora; family Arionidae; genus Ariolimax; species Ariolimax columbianus. Next base: position 10,289,717 of record JAVGWX010000007.1, read on the forward strand.
AAAGAAACATACAAGACAAACTGTGGGGGACCATTGAGGACCTGCGACTGACGTGTCACTTCATGGAGGCGGCCCATCTGGTGGCATTAAACCAGCATACAAAACCGAACGCGAAGAAGAAGATTAAATACTTGAGTACAACCATATGGGACAGAAGCCGACATACAGCCTACGTTCAGGACATTTGATTTATATATTATGATATGTAAAACGTTGCTGGCTGGCATTGTCTCATTGTCATGCAGAGCAAATCACGTTGATGCGAAGTATATCTGTTGCTCTTGGAATATATTAGTGTGATGCTATCTTGCATTGATGCTTCTTATCTCCAATGTTGGTTGCTCAAGCAGTTCTCTAGCTCAGCACGATGTGTGGAGAACTGGTCTCAAGCACTCCACGCAATGTTTCACTCCTAAACACGTGTCGTGCTTTATGTAATACATTATGCCGAACACATGCATGATGTCATACTTATTATAACCCGTATTGTTCTGCCTCCGCTGATCTGTTATGATGTTTGCAAGCATGGTGTCATTTGCTCTTATATTCTGCCATGACTATGTGGTGTGGTTGAAAGAAGAAAACAACGTGTGGTGTAACGTCCATTATGCACAGCGGGGAGGAATCATGTAGGTACCAGTTTTTAATTCTTCCGTACAAAGTAATAATTCACCTTCAAAGGGATTAACTTGGGCGTTCTTAGTTTGGCGGACTAGCTCTTGACTGACAACTTCTTTCGTCTAATCTATAGATGTACTGTTTTTATGACTTGCTAGTAACGAACGTGTGCATTCCTTTGTTTGTTCTGGCTGCAAGCTTAAATAAATAATACCATTGTTACAAACATGACATGAAATGTTCAATAGACAGTTCTTTCTCACCTTTAAAGGTACAGTTATACATAAACATCTCTCCAACGTGATAATGGATGTAATACAGCCGCTAACCCGGGTGAATGCAAAATGTACCATCCCAGATGTCAGATAACAAACGTCAATAGGGTCGAATGACAAATCAGATGCTCGAACTGAAGTCGTGAAGAAAATGCAAGTCGTAAACATGGTCAGAAGACTGCCTAGATCAGAAACTGATAAACCTGAATAGACATAAAATAATTGTACTGAGTATATATGATTACACTTTGTTTGAGAACTTGAAATCAACCATGTTTATCACGGGAATACATTCTCCTCCAATCAATCGTGTGATGTACGTACACGTCAGTGAGATACAAATACACAATGTATGATATGTTTTGTTTGATATTGATGGAAAATAAGGAACGAAATGTAATTAAGGGTCAGGTGAAACACATTGCTTAAGATCCCATCTCAGAGTATTGTCCGTGCTCCTGGGAAACGAGGTGGACATTGATACTGTAATCACTAAAGGCATGAACCTGCTGAGGAGCCTTACACTGCAACGCTTTCATGGGTTCCCCGGTCTACCTTCTCGAGCACCCCTCAAGGTGTAAGAAGAACCAATATAACACCATTTCAAGAGAGACGTGGATAGTTCACTCAACTCAGAAGGAATAGATTCGAACGCCAACAACAATGATGAGACTGAAAGCGGGAAGTACTGGGTCTCTTTATTGAAATCATTGCGAATATATATGGGGAATATACATATTTTCGAATGTATTCTTGAAATGTTTATAGGCATGAGTTGAATTTAGATCATATAAATGGGTTTGATGTGGACAGTAATATAACTATCAGAAAAAAAATGTATGCGTGTCGTTTCATGGGGTTGCTAAATACTGTTTCGTATGTCTTAACTAGGAGTTGAAAGCTAAGAATGTACGAGTATAACCATTATGCGTTTAAATATATAAGTGATCTGACTTGACTTAATGTGTTTATATCAGATTAGAAGACTCTACAGAGACAGTATACAAACATTATCTTTCACTCCACTTGATCTAAAAATAAATATGCGCATGCAATATATCTATGTATTACCTGACTCTACCGCCACTATTCCAAGCATGCCCCACTCTATGACTATTAACATATTTCTTATAATCTAATCTAGATCATTCTTTAATTAATGTGAAGCTGTGCCGTCTTGTTATTCTAGACTTGACCTAGTCCTTCAATTTCTACCATTTGGTGTAATTGTCTGTAATTCTTTGTTCATGGAGTTTTAAGGTTTTTTTGGGACGGGCGTCTCTTTGGCGAAATCAAGCCGCTTGCCTAGTGTTCAGACGATCGGAGTTCGAATTCGAGCTGCGACGGTCGGTCCATGGTGGCATTTTTTTCGCAGATCCCTGAGTTTATCCCTGGGGCTACATATTTTACGCTTGGTGTTATGCTCTCGGCAGGAGGGATACTGTTCTGCTGAGAGAGACCGAGTCATTTGGGGAAACCCGCGGCGACCAAATAGAGCACTGGCCTTTAATTTTTGTAACCATTAAACTTTAGAAAGGGTAACCAACATTTAACATTTCTTCTAACATTTGTTAATCGATTTTTTAAATATCTTTTTTGGTATGTGTCAGTGTTATTATCATTTGCTCGCATCGCATGCCACAGTAACACTCTTCCGTTGGAGAAGAGTTTACAAAAGTTCACTTTAATGATAAAAAATGAATTATATATATATGAAGGATCTCATTTGTGTCACTGAAAACAGTATATAAATCTATGGAAATATACACTAACTCCAAGTTAGTACAGTACTCATGTACGGAACAAACACATGCATAACGGCAAGGACAATACAGAGAGGACTCCAGTCGTTCGTCAATAAATGTCCATGACGGTTAATTGGAATTGTCTGGGATAACAAGGTGTGGAATTTAAAAAAAGGGAAATGAGCCAACAACAACCATTGGAGCAATAGATCTAACGTAGGAAATGTGGTTGGATTGAACACAAGCTACGAAAATCGGCTTCTAGCGCAGCTAGACAGTCACTGACATGAAATACACAGGCGGATAGAGAGAGCGGAAAACTGTCGAACCCTTTGAGAAGAGGCTAAGAAAATGAACTTCGTTTTCTTCACATCAACTGGAGAGAGAAAATACATCTCAAGCGACAAATTATTCAAAAAATTGTGTAATAAACACTATATCTACATATTGTATATGCGAAGGAACAGATAGCGTTCATTTATAATTTGCTTACACTATTGTACCTATGAGACTGATGTTCACCGTATCTTTGAAACCCTGTTTCGCAAAGCAAATGATGTTGATAATGTTTGTGATGATTCCAAAGACGTTGACTGCTTGGCATGCTGCACCATAAAAAACCAGAGTATAAATTGAAATAGCTTCGTCACTGATAATAAAATTGTTTTCGGAAGTTGTCATGGTAACAAAGTATGTTATTTAAATTGTTCTTTTTATAAATGATCAATTCGGATATTCTTGAGATGATAACTATTTTAACATACCGACGAGATGTATCTTTAAAGTCAAGTGATTTATATATTTGCTATTTAAAATATACGATGTTTATCGTAAAGGATGCAGACTATTAAATCATAAGAACCTGTTTGATTAAGATTTTGAATAAAATATAATGTGAGAATTATCACACCTAAGACAAAACTTACGAAGAGTGTCAAAACACCAGACCCATTTTTAATAATTGTGTTTAACTGAGTTATTCCATTATACGTATTATAAACATGTTTTAAATGTGTTCGTTATGTTTTATTATCAACCTATCAAAATGAACACGTGTTCTTGTAACGAGTATGAAACAATGCAAACACGCGTATTCATATTGTCTGTAACTATTGCAGTCATATTTAAGAATGAATGAAATAACTATAAATAATAGTAACTTATACATATTTTTCAACTGCAACGTTTTCAGATGAGAATCGATTGGAACGTGTGGATATCGTGCGGAACGTAGTATCGCAAAAACTTAAAAATAACAACAAGGATATGTTTTGCCAAAATTGGGTTTCCAAATTGCAGTCTGTCTATTGAAATATCAGGTCTTAACAGACACACTTAGCGGACTAGTAGTGTTTAGTGTATATTATATGGCTGATGCACAATGATTTAGTACGCACTCTTGATGATTGAGAACGTAAATTAATAGCGTTCTTAGTTTATACACAAGCTAATATGGTGTTCCGTTGTTTAAATGTAGAGTTTATACTGGGAAACATATATAAAAATAGGTTATGGCTCAAACGTCACGATTGATCACCTAGTATCATGATTACAGCATTCAACTACGTTCTTAACTGGCTGTTGACACTAAACATACTTATCGAAACAAATATCAACATTTGTATGTGTTACAAGGAACATATCGTTAAATGAAATAATAGACATAAAACATATATGCTACTCAATTATTCGTGTCACACTTACAAAGTTAATAGAATGACCAGAGTCTCAATTCCTTAGAAGATCGATGTAGACTGCACAATCAAATAGTCCTGTCTGGCGCAGGTTTTGACAAAAATATAATGCATGTAAATTAGCCAGCGAAATACGTAATCTTGTATGAATGGCAGACCAGCAAGTCCAATTAACGTATTGCTCTTTAGAAGATATGTAAGTCCACGCTCCTGTGCAGTATTGTGTTGACTGTTTGGAAGGATTGACAGATAATTTGAGACTAGTTGTCAGAAACCGTCTGCTGTTATTCACCAGTTGTCACCACTGCGTATACATTAAAATTACATTTGCAACAACGTACCAGCTGATAAAACGTTAATTAAACAGACTCTTCTCTATCAGTGCCAAACCTGGCACTTGTCCAAATCACAGGATAATATAACGTGCTTTGTAAGATGAGATCTCTGAGAAAGATCATCGGTGTCACCATGAGTGATTATGAAATGATGACATGTAAAATATCACCTAATTTTCCAGTGTGGTAAATATATCAGAAGTTGCAACATAAAATGGTTCTTTTATTTTTGAGATCGCTCCCTGATCGACTACTATTCTGTATTACAGTGCATGCAAATCTGGTCACTAACCACGAGAACGGCAGTGCTTCAGATTTAATAATAGTGATTCTTAAACTACCCGGTTTACTGTGAACATTTTGATTAAGAACAGCGATGTAGGCCCCTGGCATTGGTTAACGTCACAGGTGGACGTCAAATTGACTGAAACTGTCAGACTGATTGATTGTCATCAAACCGTTATCAATCAATCGGTACACTTTAATTGTAGTTTATGTTTTTTAAAATGTTGTCCTAAGGAATAAACGTGTACATACGATTTACTTGTTCTTTGTCATCGACCTTTCGGTTCATGAGCACAGTATGCGCCTGCCTCGTTAACTTCGCACCCACATTTATTGTACTGGAATGAATCATTGTGTTTCCAACAGGTGTTACGCGTAAATCTCTGTTCTCGCATTTCGTCTCTAGTGTTTCCCGACATTTTTCTAGTGGGTCTACGACAGATGTCTTCTTTCCTCAACAGGTCTCTAGTTGTTCCGAAACAGGTCTATCGAGGTTCCGCGACAGCTCTAGTGGTTCTACGACAGGTCTCTAGTTGTTCCGAAACAGGTCTGTCGAGGTTCCGCGACAGCTCTAGTGGTTCTACGACAGGTCTCTAGTGGTACCGCGATACGTTTATAGATGTTCATCAACAGGTCTCTAGTGGTTCTACGACAGGTCCCTAGTGGTTCTGCGACATGTATATAGATGTTCATCGACAGGTCTCTGGTTGTTATACGACATGTATATAGATGTTCATCGAAAGGTCTCTAGTGGTTCTGCGACATGTATATAGATGTTCATCGACATGTATATAGATGTTCATCGACATGTATATAGATGTTCATCGACATGTCTCTAGTGATTATGCGACATGTATATAGATGTTCATCGACAGGTCTGTAGTGGTTCTGCGACATGTATATAGATGTTCATCGACAGTTCTCTAGTGGTTATGCGACATGTATATAGATGTTCATCGACAGGTCTCTAGTGGTTCTGCGACATGTATATAGATGTTCATCGACAGGTCTCTAGCGGTTCCACGACAGGTCTCCTCTAGTGGTTCCACGACAGGTCTCTAATTGTTTCGTGACATGTGTCTAGGGATTGGGCGACCTTTTTTCTAGCTTTTCATCGACCTATCAATAGTGGTTCTGCAACAGGTCTCTAGTTGGTTCCTCGACATATTTCTAGATGTCTATCTAAAGGTCTCAAGACGTTTCGGTAAAAGTCTCTCGAACTTTCGACAAAGGTGTTTGCAGAATGTATTAAAAGTGCCGCCATTAAAGATAATTACAAATCAACATTTTTGGCAAGGGATCGATAATCCTTCAGACGGGTTGTGTTGGGTGCGATGCTCTGAAAAATAAATGATTCGTGATGACAATATTAAAGCATACATTAGGGTTTCAAATAATAAACTCTACCTCGTAGTTGTGAATATAAACTGAGCGGGTAGGTAAGTCTATGAGCCTTGGTAAATGTTAATATGCGGGCTCGAACCCACGCTGTTTCCGTTCATCGCTTTGATAGTTCATTGCCTTACGCCTCGACCACAGCGACCCTAAACAAAAGAGATACATGCTCAGACAACTTTAGAACCGATGTTAGGACTTACCAACCAGAGGAAAGGTTCTACTGGAGAGAAGTGTTCATACAGCCTTACAACCCGTCTTAGAACTGACTAGTCAGATAATCATTGGTGACAGTGCATTGTTCTTTCGATTACAGAATATGCCTAATTTATTCAAATGGCTGGGTATAATGGATAACATTTGAATAAAAAAAAATGATGCAATCGTGGAAAAATAACATTCTTGATCGGCACGTTTCGAAAATACACAAGAAACTAAACTACCAATGGAAGAGGAAACGCGATCTAACAACAAGAAAAAATCAACAAAAGCTAACGTTGGAGACACTATTTCTCTATTATACAAGTACCACATTATGAAGAATGTACTGTCTATAAAATACTTCTGTATTGAATAATATTACAACGTTAATCGCAAAACGTAATGCACCAGGGCGTTTCTAAATGTTTGTAATTTGCAATAAATTGCAGTAAAAACGATTGAATCTGACAAACGTAAAGGAATGCACGCAACCTTGTTCAAGAGGTCAAATAACATTTTACTGACTTTACTAACACTACAAATGTGTATACATGGAGAGCGACATATGCACGTGATTAGGTTTATGATAGAGTGTAAACGGATATTTGTATGTTACATTTGTATAGTGAAATACTCGTACTCACATCGTATGCTTATGTGAGTATGTTGTGGCAGCTTGTATCTCTTAGCTGTTTCAACATATAGTTCGATAATTATGCATATGTGCATTACATTTTGTTAAACTTGATTATAATACCCTTATTTGGCTAGACATGTAATCTTTTCTTGGTTTATTTGTCGTTTCTTTGTTGTATTTTATCAGACTAATGACATGAAATGGACACATTACAACTGCATTATTTTGTATCAGTCTTTTTATCAGAGTTAATCCCAATTATATTGTTGCGTTAAAATGATGTAGACTTACATACAATTAAAAACACGCAAACAGGGTTCCGTTAGTAATGTTCTGCATTGTTAGACACAACTAAACATGTTCAATTTAAGTGAATTGTCTTATGTTAGGCATATCTGAAAATGTTCAATTTAAGTGAATTTACATTATGTTAGACATAGCTAAAAATGTTTAATTTCAGTGAATTAGCTTATGTTAGACATACTTAACATATTCAATTTAAGTGAATTATCTTTCCTTCGTTTAGTAAATCCGTGACATATGTTGGGCAATGGCTTTCAAAAGTTGATCATTATAATAGTATTTTACTTTGTACGTAAAAACAAATTGGCGAAAAATATTGTTGTATTTGGTGCTCAAGTAATAGTAAATAAAAATATTCATTGAGACGTTAATGCTCTCCATTACAAAACCAAGTGTCATTGATATATTTACGTACTTCCCATGTACTGCCAACTCCGGCACTAACGCTATAGCCAGCATGAAGCTATAACCAAGTACATTGAAACGATAAACAGTTTCGAAATCATTACAGCCGTGTTAACCGCTGTCTGGCTGCGCTTATTATTTCGGCCATTCTTTGAATGAGAAACTATCGTATTTCCCCATGGTGTGTTACTGCCTAGTTTGTATTAAACAATGTTGTCCTGTTCTTCCCTGTTGTCTTCGATACACTTCTGTGACAAAACACTGCCTTCATTCTGCGATGAATGTCAACTGGTTGACATCCTTCAGCTGTTAGAAAGCTAATCACTGCTTGCTAATCAACTTTGGACGGATTCCGTATCACATACGCCTATGTTTTCAACGGTCTGCTGAGGAAACTATTAGTCGGAGGATAATATAATTTTGCAAACTTGACGGTTGGCAGGTGCTGTTTCCACAAGAAATTACATCATTATGCGCATAGCATGTATGTTTACTTTTGCAATTTGGTCCGGTTTCACTTAAACACGCCTCGTAGTATACACCATTGTGACATGTTAGCAATATATGTTGAACATATGTTTAAACATGATAATAATATCTCATCTGAAATGGGTGTGGGTCTAACAATATAAGAAATTGCAAATCGGCAATATGCTTGACAATATTGAAGTAATGTGGAAACAGAAACATTTCAACCCTTCACACCATGTATTCAAAATATAATTGTTGCTCTTTTGCTAGACGTGATAGCTTCAATCTATTCGAGAATGTGCAATATGGGATTCCTATTCAGTGATTTTACTTGATGGAATTGTTAAATCCCGTGTTCAGTCATCTGTTTTCGTCTATTTTTTCATCATGCTTGGAACGTTCAATCCAAGTCAGATGCCTTCACCACATCGAAGATTGTTGACAAGGAACGTCAGCGACTTATGTCTCTTCCTTCATAGTTCACATCGCAAAGCTTAAACAAGTTCATGACCTGATGTTATTCTCAACCTTAAAAATGCTTTTCCTCTGCCTAGTTTGCTCTTCACCTTTCTTGTCAGTATTGTTTTATGCACATTATTATGTCCCAGGATGTGAAACACATACTTAACTGTGGTACTCTCTACCCACGGACTGTCTCCAAAGACTTCATAATTTGTTTTCTGTACATGTCTCCAGTATATGTTTTACAGGAATGTCCTTCCATCGTACACACTCTGAGACGACTCGGGAGGCTGACGAATTGTGAAGGCCAAAAAACTTCAGCAATGGAATAGCAAATTATGCGGCACGCAAGATACAAACCATGATACTCTTGACAATAACCAAACGCCGACGTGAACAAATGTTCCCAGACGTTTTATTGCTTTCTCTATTTCTGATATGATGATGCATGGTCCATCATGACTAAAATGTGCGGGTTTATCACATACGTTACAGTAGAACAGTACACATATATATTCAGCAAGAATGGTTGATAAACATGATGATGATCTTCCGTCACATGTGATGAAGACCACTCTCTTTATTCAGCCTGATTAACGTGAGGAAGATTTGCGCAATACGTTAATCTCTCTTTATCGTTATGAAGTACATTTGACCAGTGGCAAACAATTATCGAGACGACTGGAGATAGAAATGTGAGAATATTTTTATTCTGAAATTACTCCAGAATCATTTTTCTGCAAACATCTATCCCGCAAGGCAGGTGATTTCTGGTGTATATATGTATATGGTTTCCCCATACATTTATTCATTATTTCTTCTATTTTGTGAGAGTTATCTTTCAAGCAGGTAAATCTAACTAGTTGATTATATATCTTGCAACGAATCTATCAATGATGTTTCCGTTTAATGTATGTGTAAGTGTCTTGTATTCGTCATTATTTGCTGAACATCGTTTTTGGTGTAGCCAGTATGTACGGTTTCCCATGTGGTCATGTATCTAGCTCTAATAAGCCGTTTTGACTCTTCGTATGTCATACTAGTATCTGGTTGTAGTAGTTTTTTCACCATCTTTCGCCAGTCTGTCTGCCTCCTCGTTGCCTTGGTTGTTGAGATGGAACCCACTGCACCACTACCCTTTTTGGTGCGGACTGCTGGCATAATTGATAGAGTACTGCTCTTAGATCGTTAAGTTCAGTATTTCTCTGGCTTTTTAGTGCTGTGAATACGGCCAGAGCATCTGTATACAGGACTATGTGGCTTTCATTCCTTTTACCTGTCACCATTTCTTCCACTGCCGCCCTCAGTGCCTCTGCCTCTGCTCTGAAATTTGCTTGTGTATTTTCCAGTAGCGAATGACAGTGTTATTTTTCTGCCTTTTGTTAGGTTCAGAAATGCTCCTGCATTTCCGTTCTGTGCTGTGTTTGTTACAGAACCGTCGGTGTATGCATGGGTCCAGTCCATGTTTGGGTATTTTTTCGATATGTAGCTCAGGGTAGTATCTCTTCTTTCTTTTTCAGACTGGCAGTTTTTGTTTACAATACCTGGTATATTTTTTACCACATCTGGAAATATTTGCTGCCTCCAGGTAGGTTTTCGTACAGTAGGGATGGGCTTTGGTGTTGTCAGTGCGTTCATTGGGTCTTCGTGTATCTTAGCTTTGGCTATTTCTGCAAAGTTTCTCCGCTTTAGTTTCCCATTTCTGAAATTGCTTAGTCTATTGTGCAAATAATGGTCATTCAGTCTTCTGAGTTTCTCTGATTGCTGCTGGGCTCTGCAGTCTCTTCTGTCGGTCATGGATTGCAGTTTTGTAATCTTTTCAAGTTCTACAATTGGCGTTGACTTCATGCCTCCTGTTTTAACTCTCATGGCTTGGTTTTGGAGTTTGCTAATTTTATCGAAGTTTGCCTTTGCTGCTGTTGTCCATGCCGCAATGCCATACTCGAGAACTGGTCTCACTCTTCCAGTGTACAGTTTCTTTAGTATACTTTCGTATGCTCCCCAGCTTGTGCCAGCAAGTTTCCTCATTAATGGCATTCTTTCTCTGTCTCTCATTCGGTTTCTCTCGATCTGACTTTTCCATGTAATGCGCCGATCAAATGTGACTCCCAGGTAGTTTTGGTTGTCGTTTGGCTGCAGGTATTTGCCGTTTAGACTTATCTAAACCAGTACAATAACGGTAAGTTAGGTTAACGTTCATAAAAAGGTTCGCGCAATTAGCACGGGCCTTTCTCTTGGACCAAACAACCCGCGAGTTCGATCATCTAGGCCAGCCCTGTCTAATGTTTATACTACTTTAGCATCGTATAGTCTCACTTGAGTTGACACAAACTAACAACATATCTAGTTATCTGGTTGATATACGCTGCCAATATATTAGTCCTCGCTCGTCTAGTGGCCTTCTGTTCTTACCCTCCGATCTTGTAGGGTCTGAGTCTTCTAATATTCCCGTCTCATCTTCAGGTCAGGAAGTCTTGCGACAAACACAGCGGTTCGTGTATTGCGGAGGTTCTCCAAAAAAGAATAGCGCTTTTGGTGGCAGTGGCTCTTGTGTCGACTACAGTGGTTCTTATACTGAGGTCTCAGACCAAGAGTAACACCTTTGCTATGTGTAATTTGTCTGTGTTTTAGTCCCGAATTATCTTTCACGTCTTCCATCAGCCCACAAAATGCTGCACATACATGTGGACTCACATACCTGCTAAAGAGCAATCGTTGTTTACATGTATATAAAGTGGACCTTATTTTCTGGCAATTATCATAGATTATGTATTCTGCGTGCTAACCCATGTTATATTTGTTTCCATAGCGACATATGCACGTTCATATGAGTGGATTCTACACCAATCTTCATACATGAGACTAATATTAGTATGTTTACTCTGTGAGCGTGACTCAGATACATGAGCATCACCAACAAGTTTGTCTGTTCTGTCGTTCACTGATGTATTAATTCTAGTAATTATATGTATACGTTTTAAACTCTGGTTTGTTATTTATGATGTGGCGAGGAAAGCAATCAATGTGTTTGGAATCATCACAAACATTATCAACATTATATGCTTTGCGAAACAGGGATTCCAAGATTCTGTTAACATCAGCATCATAGGTACATTGTGTACCAAATACTATTTATTGGCTCTTTCCGTCTTAGATGATAATGCGTTGTTCTGTGAAAAAAGTGATGTAACTCATACTATCAATCCGCGATAAGAAGAATCGTGCACCGTGTGTGCAGGGAGCATCAGGACAGTTAGCGGCATATCCTTGTTTGGCGTATATCCTCAAACGCTGAGTCCTTAACATATCCGCAATCAGTATTTTATTTGTCTGTACTCCAGGCTTAATTATGCCCTATCGATGCAACACATTACCCTACGTCCTGTCTCCATGATTTATATTATTCTTCTTCTTCTTCTTCTGCGTACGCAGTCAGACAGTAACCATTATTTTTTCGAAAAAGCGGCGGTCATACTGAGGCTGTCGCCACTGCCATAGAGCTTGTCTTGCAGTTCCACTGGTGATGGCCACATCTGCTCTCTCTGATCCTCGTATGTCGGGCAGTTCTGCAGCAGATGTTCAGCGGTCATTTTACCAGTACCGCACGGGCATTCGTCGGTACACCCTATCTTCAATTTGTTGAATAGGTGGTACCTCAGTCTATTGTGGCCAGTGCGAAGTCTGAAGACAACGACCTGCTCTCTTCGGTTCAACTGGTAATAGGCATCGTTTTTGGTGTAACCAGTATGTTCGGTTTCCCATTTGGTCATGTATCTGGCTTTGATAAGCCGTTTTGACTCTTCGTACGTCATACTGGTATATGTTTGTGGTAGTCTTGCACCTTCTTTTGCCAGTCTGTCTGCCTCCTCGTTGCCTTGGATGTTGCAGTGTGATGGGACCCACTGTACCACTACCCTTTTTGGTGCAGACTGCTGGCACAGTTTGCAGAGTGCTGCTCTTAAGTCATTAAGCTCAGTGTTTTTCTGGCTTTTTAGCGCTGTGACTACGGCGAGAGCATCTGTAAGCAGGACTATATGGCTTTCATTTTCACTGTGTGTCACCATTTCTTCCACTGCCGCCCTCAGTGCCTCTGCCTCCGCTCTGAAATTGCTTGTGTACTTACCAGCAGCGAATGACAGTGTTATTTGTCTGCCATTTGGTAGGTTCAGGAATGCTCCTGCCCCTCCGTTCTGTGTTGTGTTTGTTACAGAACCGTCGGTGTATGCATGGGTCCAGTCCATGCTTGGGTAGCTTTTCGTTTTGAAGCTTAGGGTAGTATCTCTCCTTTCTTTTTCAGTCTGGCAGCTTTTGTTTGAAATACCTGGTATATTTTCTACCACCTCTGGAAATATATCCTGCCTCCAGGTAGGTTTTCGTACAGTAGTGATGGGTTTTGGTGTTGTTGGTGCGTTTATGGGATCTTCGTGCATCTTTGCTTTGGCTATTTCTGCAAAGTTTCTCCGCTTTAGTTTCCCATTTCCCAAATTGTTTAGTCTCTGGTGCATTGGATGGTCGGTCAGTCTTCGGAGCTTCTCTGACTGCAGCTGGGCTCTGCAGTCTCTTCTATCGGTCATGGATTGCAGTTTTGTAATCTTTACAAGTTCTACAATTGGCGTTGACTTCACGCCACCTATTATAATTCTCATGGCTTGGTTTTGAAGTTTGTTAACTTTATCGAAGTTCGCCTTCGCTGCTGTTGTCCATGCCGCAATGCCATACTCGAGAACTGGTCTCACTCTTCCAGTGTACAGTTTCTTTAGTATGCCTTCGTCTGCTCCCAGCTTGTGCCAGCAAGTTTCTTCATGATTGCCATTCTTTCTCTGGCTTTCATTCGGTTTTTCTCAATCTGACTTTTCCATGTCATGCGCCGATCAAATGTGACTCCCAGATAGGTTGGGTTGTCGTTTGGCTGCAGGAATTTGCCATTTAGACTTAATTTGGTACTTTGGGGTTTTAATGAAAGCGAGAATATTGTACATGTGGTTTTCTCCTCGATTATTTTGACCAGCCATGAGTTCGTCCACTCTTCCAGCGATGTTAGGGCCGTCTGCATCCGATTTCTTGCTATGGTGAGATTCTTTTCAGAGGTCCACATAGCCAGATCGTCTGCAAACATTGAGCTATGGACTCTTCTTGTTATATTCTCTGTAATATCGTTTATATATACCAGGAAGAGTGTGGGTGACAGTACTCCCCCTTAGGGTACTCCCTGCTCGAGTGTCACCTTTTTGCTCATCTGCCCTTGTACTTGGACTCTGGCCGTTCTTTGTTTGAGGTAGTGGTTGATTCACTTGTACATTTTCCCACAAACATCACTTCTTCTTAGCTTGACTCTAAGTCCATCTTTCCAGACTTTGTCAAATGCCTTTTCCAGATCAACCCAAACAGCTACTGTGTGTTTCTGCGCCTGGTAGGCATCTTCTATCTCCTGGGCTATGAGGATGACCTGGTCCTCAGTGGATATGTGCTGTCTAAAGCCAGCTTGCTGTGGAATTAGTATTCGTTTTTCTTCCAGATGCCAAATCAGTCTGGTGTTTATCATCCGTTCCATCAGCTTGCCGACACAGCTCAGTAGCCTTATGGGCCTGTATCCATTTGGATCTGTTTTGTCCTTTCCTGTTTTTGGTACTGGTACCAGTATTGCATCTTTCCATGCCTGTGGTACAATTCCCCTTTTCCAGCTTTGGTTCAGGACCGATAGCCGTTTCTTTTTCGCTGTTTGGCCCAGCCCCATCAGCATTTCGTTTGTTATCCCGTCTTTTCCGGGATATTTCCTTTTCTTTAGTGTTCTCATAGCCTCTTCCATTTCGCGCATTGTTAATTTGGCCATCATGTGCTCTTCAGGTGCCGTATTCATGTTTTCGTGCCCCTTTAGCTCTTCGCTAATGTCTTTAGCTTATCTGCAGGGACCTCGATGTGGTTTGCTCTGGCATAGTGATCGACAAAGGCGTTTGCGGCTTTCTTACCTGTGATCAAGTTCTCGCCCTGCTTGATAGTAATTTGTTTATTTGACGGGGTTTCGTCGTTCATGGCTCTGACTAGCTTCCATAGCTGGTTCCCGTCTTTGTCCAGGTTTAGACTTTCCGTTTTATTTTTCCAGCTTTCTCTTGCTGTTTGCTTGAGAGTGTGTTTGTACTTCGCCGTGGCGGCTTTGAGGGCGATGTTTTTCTCCATGGATTTTTCTCGCTCTGCCATGTTCCTAGCATTTGTTATTGCATCTTCCACTTTCTGCAACTCATCATTCCAGTAGGGTTTATAGTTTTTTCTAGCTCTTCTTGTGATGGTTTCAGTGGCGGCTTGCATTATTGCCTTGCTTAGGCTTTCCACCATGGGCTTCATTTTGGTGTTTCGTGTGTTGATGGTTTCACACAGCCCATTTGTCAGGATTGCAAATCTGTCCCAGTCGGCTCGTTTGTAATTCCAACGTGGGAGCGGTTTTGTTTCCTGTGGGCCTACTTCCATGTCAATGGTTAGCCTGATCGGCTGGTGGTCGCTACCTGCCAGTTGGTTTAGCACCTGGCGGTCTATTTTATGGTGTATGTCCTGTGTGGAGAAGCCCAAATCTGGAGTCGAGGGGGTATGCCATGTTCTTGAATAGAAGCTAGGGCTATCCTCCGGCCTATTGATTAGGGAGAGATTTGCATCTATCTCCCAATCTTCCACTTTGTCACCTCTGCTGTCTGTGTCCGAGTATCCCCATCTCTCCGAGTGACTGTTGAAATCTCCAACTACTATGCAGTTGGAGTCTCTGACCTCCATACTCGAGAGCGATAGGTCTCTAATTGGTGGTCCGTACAGATTGAAAATGCGGAGCTTCGTCTCTTGAGCCATTATGTCAACTCCTACAATTTCTGCTTGTCCGGTGTGATTGACAGATACCGCGCTACTCGGTATGCAGTTTCTAGTCAGTATCAGGACCCCTCCTTTGTGGCCTTCTCTATCTAGACGGAAGGTCTGGTATCCTCTGATTGAGAATTTATGATTATTGTTGAGGTGCGTTTCCTGGATACATGCCACGTCAATCTTTCCTTCATGCAGGTGATGTGTTAGGGGAAGTTTTTTGTTAATGACTCCCTCCGCATTTCACTGTAGTATTTTGAGGGTCTTGAGGTTTTGGTCAATAGAAGTATCCCCATAGCCATGTGCCTTGACTCCACGACACATTGGTGGGTGACCACCAGTAGTCAAGGGTGGGCCCCTTCGAGGCGTGAGGCCCGGCACTATCGCTGCCTGGCGGGACTCCGCAGGATGAGCGCCATGCGTTTTTCTAATCGGTTGTACTGTCATCATGCTGTGATTTACGTTGCACGGTTTTGTAAGGCTTGCGGCCCCGTGCATCCGATTTCAACAGGCGTTTCTGTAGGGATGCCCTCCTTAGCCTTTGGCTGTCCCCAGCCTATCTGCAAGGCAGCAGTTGTCTATGATCAGAGTTGTCTCTCGTATGGAAGTTGTCTTACCAGACTATCGAGTCTTCACTACTCGTGTCTATAGGGTGCAATGATGATATGTGAGCTGATATATGAGTTGGACTGGTTTACCAGGAAGAGAGGCAGTCCAGTGTATCTGTATCCCAGGATCATCACGTCCACCCAGAAAAGTAGCATTTGCATGTGAGTGGGGTATCTCTTTCTCCCTTTTTTTTCTTGGCTTCTATGCAGAGATGGTACGCCTAGCATTCCCCGCCACTTGGGGTGTTGACACAGTGGGGAAGGTGTGCAATGTCCGCTGGTCTGCATCTCTTCTGCGTCCAGCATGATAGTTATATGGCTGATAACGTACAGAGGTAGATATCGTAGCCGAAGTGCATTTAGCCAAAGGACAAGCCTGGTAAAGTCACAGAGATGTTGTTCGCCTGGTGTGCGGACAGCTGTCATGGTCATTGGTTGAGTCTCGACAGTTCACAGTGAGGTGGCTGCTCTACTGTTTTCGACACCCCGACCACGTACTAAGTCTTGTGTTGGTGGTTTCGCACCCCATCGCCGTATAAGGTGAGTATCAAGCAGTTGTCCGCCCGCTTTGATCGGCGGACGGCAAGGACCTCTTTCTGCGGCTCTACCGGATAGGGCTGGGGCTCAAGCCCCAGGTCCCGAGCATGTAGGAGCCTCCCATTGCAGTGGTGCTGAGATTTTGGGCGGGATTGCGGCTTACAAGGGTTCGGCCGTAATCCCCCACATGGTAGCCTTGCGCCATTGGCGTATCAGCCCGGTACGTGAACCAAATTGTCTGCGGCTCCTCTCGTTATGAGCTGGTTTTCAGTAGCTACGCCCTGTCATTAGTAGGGTAAAACTGACCTGTCTTCACATGGTCTATTTCCAGCACCCGTTCACTATTTGGCCAGAAGAATTTATTGAGGGCTTCTGTTTGTCAATGACCAGGTACTTGAAATCTGCAGTTTCTGCGGAGTTAAACACGATTTCCGTAGCGTTCTTTCATTAGAGTGTTAGAGAGCTGACTTGTCTTCCGTGAGTCTAATACCAGCGTACGTTCATTATTAGACCCAACGGTAGTGCTCTCGATTTGTCAGTCGTTCTACAGTATTGGCATGTTCAGTCAAATTAAGCCACAGGTTCCACTCCTGGTGGTGCCCTTCCGTCAATTCCTTTAGCGAGACAATCAAGTTACTTAGATGGTAGCCCCCAGATTTTCGAGGGTCTAATTCCAGCACATGTTCACTATTATACCCCACGAAGGTGCTCTCTTTTTGACAGTCATTCTACAGTATTGGCGTGTTAAGTTGATTTAGGCCTCAGGCTCCACTCCTGATAGTGCGTTTCCGTCAATTCTTTTGTCAGAACACTGGATGCAGACCAACCGAGCCACAGGGGGCATAACCCCAGATTTCTGAGGATCTAAATACAGCACTAGTTCCATATTAGACCCCAGAAAGGTGGTCTCGGCATGTCAATCATTTCAGTGTTGGCCGTGTTGAGTCAAATTAAGCCGCAGGCTCCACTCCTGGTGGTGCCCTTCCGTCAATTCCTTTAAGTTTCAGCTTTGCAACCATACTTCCCCCGGAACCCAAACACTGTGGTTTCCCGAAAGCTTCCCGCAGAGTCATCGAAGCAACTCCTGCGGATCGCTAGTCGGCATCGTTTATGGTCAGAACTACGACGGTATCTGATCGTCTTCGCGCCTCTGACTTTCGTTCTTGATTAATGAAAACATTCTTGACAAATGCTTTCGCAGTAGCTTGTCTTGCGAATTTCAAGAATTTCACCTCTAACGCCGCAATACGAATGCCCTCGTTTGTCCCTGTTAATCATTACCTCCAGTTCCGAAAACCAACAAAATAGAACCGAGGTCCTATTCCATTATTTCATGCACCATTATTCAGGCAGCCGAGGCTTGCTTTGAACACTCTAATTTTTTCAAAGTAAACGCGCCGGCCACCCAGGACGCTCAGCGAAGAGCACCCGTGGGAGAGAGCCGGCAGACGGTAGGGCAGGAGACAACGGGCAGTGAACCGGCGCGAGCCGGACCGCCCGCCTGCGCATGAGATCCAACTACGAGCTTTTTAACTGCAACAACTTTAATATACGCTATTGGAGCTGGAATTACCGCGGCTGCTGGCACCAGACTTGCCCTCCAATAGATCCTCGTTAAAGGGTTTAAAGTGTACTAATTCCAATTACGGGGCCTCGAAAGAGTTCCGTATTGTTATTTTTCGTCACTACCTTCCCGTGCCGGGAGTGGGTAAGTTGCGCGCCTGCTGCCTTCCTTGGATGTGGTAGCCGTTTCTCATGCTCCCTCTCCGGAATCGAACCCTGATTCCCCGTTACCCGTTACAAACATGGTAGGCATGTCACGTACCATCGACATTTGATAGCGCAGACATTTGAAAGATGCGTCGCCGGCACATGAGGCCATGCGATCAGCACAAAGTTATCCAGAGTCACCAGTGGGGACGCCGCAACCCCGCGAGGGGAAACGACGATTGGTTTTGAACTAATAAAAGCGCTCTTTCCGCGAGGGTCGGAGCTCGGTAAGCATGTATTAGCTCTGGAATTGCCACAGTTATCCAAGTAGAATCGTGTCATCTAAGGAACCTCGACTGATTTAATGAGCCATTTGCGGTTTCACCGTGAGACAGTGTGAACTTAGACATGCATGGCCTAATCTTTGAGACAAGCATATGACTACTGGCAGGATCAACCAGATATCTGTCGGAGACGTACGTACAGCACACACCGGTCGGCGGAGGAAGGGTGTGTGAAAAGCCTCACTGGGACGGCCGCAGGGACCGACTGACGGGACGGACGGACGGTTGTTCCACCCGTCCCTCACTCCGTCGACCTAGGACCGCCTGACAGGGGCCTCCCACACGCACCAGACGACCGACCAACCGGGCTCGCTCGAGGAGGGATGGCAGCGCTCTGTGCAGAACGGATTCCAACGACCTCGGCGATGAATTTCACTGAGACTAGAGACAATTTGGCCTGCCGGCCTGCCCTTCTCCGGAGGAGAACGCAGGGCCTTGACGCACGATTCCTGCTTTCCATTTGCCGGTTACCCGCTCTTTGCGAGAGTCGGACCACCAGCGAGACGTACTGTCGAGCTCTGCTATAAGCCTTAGATAAATCACCACGGACGGACCACGTGTCCTGATACGGACCAGACGAGCGCACCTCGGTGGAGGAGACGCCACAACAAACCGCACCCAATTCGCTCTACGGGGAAAGGCAGGCGAGCGTTTTCCGCAAGCCCGCGCTATCGCTCCGCCTGGCGGGACTGAGATGGCTTTACGAACACTGGTTGAAATTGAGTCGCGTCGGCGAGACAACTACCCCAGATTGATTTATATTCGATGCATGCAAATAATAAGTGAACTCTGTGTCCCTTCGCTTAAATACCACGTTCTTGCGCAACAATGATGACTTCATATACAAACTAAGCTTGGTGAACACTGCGACGGATTGATAAACTAAGCAGCCGGTTCCGAAAGAGCTTCAAGCCCCAAACAATAAAGACGTGTATTGATCAAGAAATAAAAACCAACTTAGGTAACGTTTAGTGTGTCCGACCAGATGATCCCCAATCCGAAGGTCCCGTGAAATTATATCACAGAAAATGTTGTGGCTTATTAAGAGACATTCCATCAGCACATCAAACACGAGAAATGATAATCATTTAACTACATATCAAAAATGGAAGAACGTTCATTCAGGTATTAAAGACAAGGATCCTGCACTTCACGTGTATATAACATATGATGTGATCACTGTTTACACACGAATTATGAGTTCTTACAATGACAATTATAGAAGGTAAGACTGACCAGTCTACTTAAATAAAACAAAAGTATCCTGATGTCATTAAGCAGTCTCAGGGTCGGCGGTATACATATTTGCACTCAACATTACCGGACACGTCATGAAGAAATCTGAGACATACCAACATGGATACTGCAGCACTCTTTTCAAATGACTAAATACAGAAACTAGGTTAAACAGCTGAAGCAAGCGGGATTAAAAGACTTAGTGCAAGCTGTAATAGTAAGAACAAGAAGTTTTACTGACATGACGGATACAACTTAATGAACCATTTAGATTATATGTATATATATATATATATAAACATAAACACATAATGCACATAGTCGGAGAGAACCGCGATATCATGTAACACACACATGTTTATCACCTTCATTTCTGGTATCTGTAACACCATGGCATTGCGCTGTGATTTCTACCTCCCATCATCATGTCTCTATCATTATTCACAATTATATTTGCCCTTTTCGATCTGCAAATTAAAATGCTGTTAAGCGTTTAATCTGTCTAATATGCCGCCATCTTCTTACCGTTCTAATACTTTACATATGTTTTACTAATGTACCGCCCTAATTGTTTTCTCACTGTAGATGCATTCTCGTTAGCATCGTGCGTAAGTTAGTGTGTTAAATATACATATACATATGTTCTTCTAATGGTTGGTCAATTATTGTATATACTTTCGTGTATTTGTTTCTTGAATTGTTCCTCCGTAATAAAATAATTTAATGAATTTATTGACATAGATATCAGTAATGTAAACTATCTGGTATAGCTTGTTCAAGTATCGATCCAAGTATAAGTATCAAATAAATCATGACAATAACGCTGACCTAATAGGACAGTATCATAGAGAACACGCAATTGCAGATTGTTATGCAACCGGTGCCGTCTGCAAATGTTCACAACAATTTATGGTCGGACTTGAATAAAGACATTGGAAAATGTATTTTAGAACTGTCAACCTGCGACTAATTACGATGCCTGATTTTCCAAAAGCTACTAGCTTTCAAGGATTTTGAAACAAGTGCAGACTATGTCGCTGCTACCTACAAATGGAATGTGAAAATACATGCAATCACATTAGAGGAACAAAAGAGTGCAAAATGTGAGACCAGCATTACAATATTGTAATGAATGTTACAAGTGCTAGCCGGTCATACATTTATAGTTTGTGTTATCTTGCTTATGTTATTAGCTGTATATGTATCGATTTTTAAGATACGCTATGAATCATGACAACAAATTTTAAAAACTTACATTTTGAATATTCTTTCATTTCTTTTCATCCAGATAGCAAGTACCATTACGCCAAAAAGAGCGACAGTGATCGTCATCTTCGTATACATAATCTTATTCTGCAATGGATCGCCGCTACATGTGGTTTACAGATTTGGTAAATTATTTTCTCTACCCTTTAACAAGAGAATGTAAGATCTTCACTGGGGATCGACAACAAACTGAAATAATTTACCTGGGTATCAACAATTTGTGTATTCCGTATGATTGATTTGTGATCATGTTATTTGTTCGACAATACTTGCATAGAAACTGCGAAGTAATGCAAAATGTAGGCAAACGATCGCTGCAAATTCAACAGATGACAGAGTTTTCAGTAGGGACCAAAAGGAAGCTAAAAAGGTTGGAATGATTTCGGTTTTGTTTATAGTTTGCGTAATCCCTATTAGCAACTTAATGCTGTCTTTTGCGGTTGTCCCAGATCTGTCAGTACACGAGAGATATGTAAAAATACCAATTACAATCGATGGACATAGTTATGTAATGGAAATTATGAAAGCATCAATGAATATCTTTTTTTTACTATTACATAAGTAGTAACTACAAAGACACATTTCCAAGGCTTTACTTGAAAAATAGATAAAGAGAATATCATAATAAATAAACAATTGATCAATTACTTCCAATAAGAAAAACATGAGCAAACAGTGTGCAAGAATGTGACTGAATGGTCCGTTCTGTGTATGTTTTAATATGTCTATATAATAGCATGTACACTGTTATATATGTCCTTGTCTCCTTCTGACTAGATATGCCAATTTTAGTCATTTGTAAAGTCATTCTCCTTGTACCAGGGTATGTGTATGATCTTGATAATGCAATATCTGACCTTTGACTAACCCACATAACGCTGACTAACAATATTTTTTTTTCATTTTGCTTATGCAA
This sequence comes from Ariolimax columbianus, assembly GCA_036924085.1. NCBI lineage: Eukaryota > Metazoa > Mollusca > Gastropoda > Stylommatophora > Arionidae > Ariolimax > Ariolimax columbianus. The sequence continues at coordinate 10,312,000 of JAVGWX010000007.1, forward strand.
GTACATTATGATTGTAAAATGCCCACACATTAAAACCCCACACACACATACACACACACACACACACACACGCACGCACGCACACGCACGCTCGCACGCACACGCGCACACACACAGAGTGAGATATAGAGAGAGAGAGAGAGAGAGAGAGAGAGAGAAAATAACAAACAATAACATAGTACATACCAAAGATTGTCTTACATAATTAATAATATTTGTTCATCATTCTCGATGAGGACCACCATCACCCTTGTCACAGATTTCCATGTTGGATGTGGTTGCACATCTGGCTGAACAGGCCAGTGGAGGCTAGAAAACATCTGCTGCACAGCAGACACAAGAGGTCAGTAGAAGGTTAAAGTGTTACCGATGTTCGTGATTTCTGGGTCTCGCGTCTGCTCTGGTCTTTCCCAACAGAGTGGTCGTCGCTGCTAGCTACATCCGCGTTGACTGCACTTCTTCAGTCAGATTTGTTTAGCGCTAGACATTCACGGGTGGTGATATCTATATGGCAACACTTCAGCGAGTCCCTGAGAGTGTCTTTAAAACGTTTATATGCCCCGTCTTTCATGCATCCTTCCCCTCCCAGCTCGCCGTAGTTAATCATTAATTGCAAAATATAACACAAACAATTCCATACTCGCACAATGATATATTGCATAAACATATACTATATACATTTTACTAGCAATTTGTACCACGGAGACATAGATTTACACTTTCTTAGATGCGTCTCTCTTTCTTTCCTCGTACGTATAGTTATAACGCCTCTTGTATATTGTACATCCGCTATTAAAAAGATGAAAATCAATTACAGTTAACACATTTCCGATTTCTGCTGGGAAAGGATAACTTGACAAATGCATACCAAAGCGCAGTAGTAAATATGAAAAAATAATGATAGTCCTTAATTCCATAACAATTTTTGTGTGAAAAGGAGCAAACATCGGGAACTATCATCAGATAAAAATGGAATCAGCGTACACATTTCATAAATGCATGCATACATTGCAGTCTACTGATGCGATGCATTGTTAATTGTTCGCAAATGACAACATCTGCAGGTGTGGAACCGTATGGTAACTTCCAACTTTATTTATGTCAGTCGTGATTGACCATTAAATGTGATCAGTTTACTGTGCTTACTTTGTATGAACTGACGATGTAACATATGCGTACTGTACTATTGCATGTCGTCATTGCTAGGTCTTGGCAATGGGTGATGGTAGCGCATGACGAATGCCTGAGACTGACGACAACGCAAACTTGCCTCAATTAAATAGGGTATATGATGAATTTAAATGATGAGCTGCACTCGGTCATCTTCTCGAATGCCAAGTTCGAACCACCTGTTATCGTTTGTGATTTCAACATCAATCCATGGCCACCTTCAGATGAAAGGCCGTCCGACTCATCAGATAAAATACTCACGAAACGTCACATGTGTAGATCAACTAAATTACAAAACTCACCAGCACTCAAATTGTGTGTAGGTATATAATCAATCCATACATCATTCACACAAAGAATTTTTTTTTAAATGAACAGTACAAAACATACCACATCACTGTTGAGAGTGATCGTTTCCCAGAATCGTGCCCTGAAACAAATTAAATACCCATCTTCTTTTCTTTATTTACGATATATAACAACCAGCGCTCCTAATGAAATTAGTCTTTTGAAATGATTACCCTTTTCATGACTGAGTATTTTTGTAAATAACATGCTCTCCGTATTTTACGAAATCTTGTTCGTATATATATACAAATATCGAGCATTAGCTGTAGTCTATAATGAAGGGATGATCTTGACTATCTTATTTGAAAAAAATGAAGTGAATGCTCAAAAACACAAGAGAAATTACATGAATACTTTTGCATTTTTTATAGTATATGTTTACAGTATTTTATGTTTAATTACATTTTGAATTAACATGTTGAATACTACTTTAGAATGAAACAGTAAATTATATCTTGTTGTACAGTGATCCTTTTTACAGCAGTTGCCCAAAATGTATATGGATGTTTCAATTTTTATTAAAGTTACAACAATTATAAAAATAATACTCCTCACTAGGTAGTACTCCTTAAAGGACATGTAGCAGGTGAAAATAGAACTTTCAAACTATGCGATATCAAAGGACTAAAATATGCAGCTTTATAGAATATAGAGATATATTATTTGGACCAATGTGGGGACCATATTTTGAAGACGACGAGGGCTATTGAAAAAAGAGGGACTGTCGTTCTTTGTTACGAGAGCAGTCAGTCATCAATGTGTTGAAGTCGTCCGATTATGATTAACTGAAACATTAATTCACATGTTGTTTTCCTAGAAAGAAACTTTCCATCACCTTTGCAAAACCGTCTAGAAGATGGATCTCAGAACTGAATATAGCCGTTTATTGTTTGCTCCAGCAATTGTTTAAAAAACTGAACCAATCAATCTAAAGTATGTACTTTCTATATTCTTAGCATCTTGTTCTTTTACATTTACACACATTTTCTACGAAATGTTCAGTTACGTTTTACATCTCTTAAAACACATGGACTACATTAAACAGAGCATTTTGTGGAGCCTGATGTATAAAAACTCATTCGAATTGAAGATACGTCTATACCTAAAGAAAGACATTTTTTTGTTAAATGTTCAGTAAAGTATTTTCTCAAAGGAGAGAATAATTACATTGCTAACAACTATCAAAGGAACTAACCACTTTAAGAAAATGGCACTACCTCACAAAATGTAAATTATTATTTCATTGCTACATTGAAAAGAGACGTTAGCGTACTAAAATCACGCTTATCAGTGAATGGGTTTTTGAGATATTAGACGGCAATTGACGGCAACACAGGTACGTTCCGTCATTTAGTCGGCGATCTTTCAATATGAGTCCGAAGGCCTTCTATCCAATGATGTCCATGGTCAATGTCCATGGGTTACATTTCACAGGTACGTGCAACATTAATTGTCTGCAACTGTTAAGCATTTTTCTCACTAATGATCTCTCGTACACCAAAACCGTGATTGCTGTCCACACACAATCTAACGATCACCAACACAATTTGTATACTGCCCAATTGCAGGAAGACGGCATATATCCATCCCCGCTCAAAAACAGGGGTATCTTAGTAAATGACCTTACCAGAAAGAGCAATAGGCGGAATGTATGAATGACAAGGAATACGTCTGGATAAAAAATGATCGACAGAGGACCGATTCGTTGTGTCAAAATTGTACCCATACATATAGCCACGGTGGCATACTGATGGGCTGAAACTCATGAGATGACAACATCTTCAAACTGCAGTGCAGATCTGATGTATATGACTGTTTTATTGTTCTGGACAATCGAAAGCTGGAAACACATATGTGCATAGAAACAGTGGATGATAAAGAGGCATTTATTAAGGCTGATGTGTACTCTACTGTTCCCAAGGTCTTATGGCATGGGGTTCGATGAAATTATGTCAGCGTTCATGAGAACAATGAGGCTATTTAGAAAACGTTGTCTATTAATATGCCATCAAGACGATCTCTTAGTATTTTCCAAAAGTCAGCCTTAGCCAATATTCGTATAATTGTTCAGAAACAGCTCAGGGATATGCAGGCTCAACAGGAATCCATATGCAAACCACCATATGCATATGTCAATTACTCGAATCGGCTTTACGATGCTCTTCATCGTCTTCTGCGTTCGTTTTCAATCTCCCTCTACCAAGTCATGAACAGGGCCGTGCAAGTAGCAGAATGTAGTCCGGAGAACGAAATGCATTATTTTGCTAGGTTCGACACATCCGTCTTCAGCAGTATGAAGCTCTAAAATCAGTATACGGGCCAATGTCGTATCATCCATAAATTGTGCAAATGGCAATACAGACCAAAGAATATTATATTATGAAATCCTGGTCAGGACACTAAGCGCGATCTGAAACTACCATCTCCTTATTATCGAACTAGCTATAGCACGCATCCTTCAACCTGCTATCAGCGTCGTACTCGAGATATACCGCCTACTGGAATCACCAAAATGTCGATAGCTTGGAAAAGTCTGACAGGAGTCTCTTACTTTTGCTGGCATGTCTATATAGTTCATGTTGATGTCGTTACATATTTCAGTTCTGACAAAATTCAAACTCTGTATGTTGTTATAACAGTGATTTATAATATATATTGTTGTTTTGTTTTTTTACATATTACCCAGTCTGTGACCCTTTTTTCAATAATAATATCGGATACATCTCTGCAATTTGCAATCTTTATTTTCCATACATATAATTCGCATGCGGCTCAAATTGTGTTTTTCATTTCTCAAATTCGAACTAACATGTTAAATTCGACAATTAAAATACTATGATTTTAATGTTGCGTACGTTTCGACGAATTATGATTGTGTTTTTAGCTCGTTATAATAGATGTCGTTATGTAGGAGTGAAAAATGTACATGTGGTGTCGCTTTTGTCTTTTAGTCATTCTTACGATTTACATTATCTATTATGATAATCTACTTCGCGTACACTATTCTGTTTTTATGAATCCTTTGTGAATCCATTTCAAGTATTGGTCTTTATGGCGTTGTTATTCTGCTCCATATTATTTTTCTTTTACACGGCGTCGGATTTTCTTCATGTGTGCACCATTCTGTATAGTAAATTCCAGAACATGGGGAACTTAACTTTTTCATGAAATCTGATGTCTCTTCACGTGATATTCTTAATTGAAAAAGAGAACGATATTGGAACTTGCTTAGCTCTTCACCTGTCTTAATTAAAATCCCAGATGTAGATTTGTGTGCACTAGCAGAACTCATAGGTCCATATGAGTGACAACACCAATTGTCTGTTTTTGTTCCCAACATAGTGAATGAAGAAGTGTTGTATTGTTCTTTCAATATAGGATTTTAAAATAAAATAGAATGAAAAAAAGTGTTTCAATAATCTACCGCCTTAATATCATGATCTGAGCATTGATAATGTTGTTATCATATTCTGCATTTTCAATTAGTTTCCATTAATTGGCTGATTATATTATTTATCATCTAATTATCAGTATACATTATGCTTCCCCTGTTTAAGATGTTATTTTATTTGGTTGTAAGTTTTCTTATTGTTCCAAACGCTCGAATTTGCACTTGGACGTGTTGATATTCTAAAGAGAACATAGATGATACAATTGAATTCTTAGCATAAATTACTGCTTCAACATATTTATTTGCGAATGTTCGATCTGATTTGTTTTCAAAACAGTATTTGATTTACATCGAACGCATACCAGAGTAAGGGTGAAGGGGATTAGCATAAAGTCAACCAAAACATACTGCTTAGACTGAGTTGTTCAGATGAAACATGCTGATCAAAACCTCCATGTCACTTCTTAGCAGCTCTTCTTAGACACAGGCCTTTTTTAATGGCAATCTCATCTTTGTGATCTCCATAGTAGTGAGCTTACTGGAGAACATTGCATTTTACTTCAGCCAGGATGACCCCAAACTGCCTGCCAAAGTACCTCTCACAATTTGAGAAAAGCTACTGTGATCTCCATTTGACCCTTTCATCTGTAGCTATCTTCATTTCTGCACATGTTTGGACTTTATTGTCTCTGAATGCCTAAGATGTAGCTGTGAGTCATGGTCGCTCCCTTCACTGAATTTTAATCTCTAGTATTTTCTGTAGAAGACTTTCATGTCTCATATTGTAACCCAGCTGTTAAACTTATATTATTTTTTAAATATATATTTGTAAAGCACATCAAATCAGGATTTTTTTTTAAACTGCCACCCAATAAAGTAATTAAGAGTACCTATCTCATTTCAAGACCTAGCTAGGAGGTATATAGTTATTTTGATTCATTTGATTGTTAGAATGGAATTGTTTTCATGAGATTAAATTCAAGTGTGCATGTTTAGAATTGAATTATTTTTAATAAATTCTACTAGACGTTATTCAGATCTGCTAGCTACGATAGTGGACCCAGTCAATTAGCAAATAGAGATGAATGTGCAATATTCAAACTGCAAACAGGTCCAGGACTGTCAGCTACTCGAGAGGAGCAGACTGATAAAATAAGACCTCTGCCAAGCTAAGTACGGGATAAATTGTTGCAGCTGAGATAAGTCTAATGAGAGTCGCCAAGTTTATAAAGTATATAAATGAGATTTTTTTAGCATATTGAAAAAAAAATGTTTGTCACTTAATTCTTCACAACACAAATATGTCAACCGCATGGTAAAACTATTTTACAGAAGTCAGAACTATGCTATCACCAGATGTCAGATATACTCAGAAGTGGGACACTTTCTATTCTGCCATGGGTCAAAGTAAGTGCATTTTGTATTAAGTAAGTTAATTACAAAGGTGTATAAATGATCAGGATATAACAATATCTCAACTGCTTTATTAAGTTTGAAAATGCGTTTCACAGCGTGCTGTAGAACGTGACTTCTCTTATTTTTAAATATCTCAGGGAGAATAGAACAAAAATATGCTCATGCACGAAGAACTATTGATTGCCAGAGAATCAGCAGAAGTTGATTAAGGATTGCACAGTGATATCCAATTAAGTTTTAGTGAACCACATTTTTACAAGCAATTTTTTCGACATAACTTTTGGAGTATTACAGCTGTTACTAAAATTGCAATATCTAAGTTATTTGTCATTGTTCAAGCAAGTTGTAAATATCAAAATGTTCAGAAATAACATTTCTGTTTCATGACTGATAAAATAGGTCTTGTTTTGTAAACGATGCACATGTATGTGTGCTGTAATACTAAGAAACGAAAAACAAAACTGAATACAACATTCATCACTTTCACATCATTGTAATATTAAATATATCAAACACTGGTATAGTTAATAAACTGGCTTATTTACAAATGTTGACCCTATTTATGCAATCCATAAGAGTTTCAGTGAATATCCAGCATGCATAGCATTTATATGGGAGTTCTACATTTCTTAGTTCTTAATCTACCTGTGCTCCTATAAGGGCAGATGCCCATATGCAGATCCCAGCTCTGGTATGAGCTGGATATAGACGGGAGAAAGATTTCCTGCTTATCAGGCTAGGTTCGAGCAACTTCATACTCCGCAGCGTTGGGACAAGCGCTTACGGAGGGTGATTAACTGATGTACGGGTCCATCTTAATGGACTCAAACATTTGAGCAAATTAGAACATAGCCTGTTAGGCGCCATCTATGCTGCTCTAAACAAACCACCTAATAATGGCTGGTGTTATGCCATGTCTTACAGTCACCTCTTAAGACATGCTCTCTGTGGGGCAGTGGTGCTATTCTTGTCTTTGTCATACAGAAAGACCCCGGCAGACTACTTGGGCAGTTCTACATTTTCTACATTAAAATTTTTAAAAACATATTTTACAACAGGATTATAGCTGATTTTTTTGTTTTAGAAAACTAGGTACTCCCACCACATCATTACATGGCATGTCCCTTTGAATGATATTGAGCAAAGCAGTCATTAGGGTGAAGGAATGGTCTATCAGTATATCCGTGACAGTAGAATGATGTTCTCACTCTTGCTTCGGGGTACTGCAGACAACACATCTGCTGGATGAAGTTGATTTACATCAACAGAACACCTTGATTCAGCGTATCCCTTTTCCTGACAGTATCTGATTACATAGTCATTGATAGATATGGCAAGGGACTGTTGAATATCATCACAAAGCAGCGCCTTTAAACAAAATTAAGCTGTTGAATTTTCAGGCACGATGTCAGGACTGACACTGGGGATACTAGAACCTCCTGGTGCAAACCAAAAATTGTTGTGGGTACTACCATCATCTACAGCCTCCCATGGCTCCTCAGCAGTGACATCGGTGTCTTCAGTACTGTTAGTATTTCTAGTTCTAAAAACATACCGAAATAGTGTTCCTATTTGTCTTGTCCTTATAAGCACGAGCCCGAGGCAGGGAAGACGCTTATCTGTCTCCAATAAAACTACTCTATGATGACGACTCATCATTCGCAACAACATTCTGATCTGAATCAGAAACATCGCTGAAAAATGTGTCCACGTCTATCTTGTTAAAACAAAAATTGAATGAACTGAGCAGCCTGCCCATCTGTAAACCTTGTCTTACATGAATTAGATGAAGCAGCTATTACTCTTGTTCAAAATTTTGTAAACAAAAAAGTTCTGCTGTTAATAATTTGGTTAATTTTGAAGACAACACTCTGCAAATCTAGAAAATCTACTATCACATTTTTACAATATCTTCCGGGTGTCTGAGATTGACTGTGTAATAAAAATGTGCTTTGGATTGGAAACAAAACAATTTTAATTAAAAATGTTACATGTAACTACAATCCGCCAATTCATGTGGCCACTAGTTTTTATGGTTCCACAAGCCAACCTATTAGAGTGGCCGCGCATCCACAAAGTATAGAAAGACTATGACAGTTAGCAAAAGTTGACCAAAGACTTGACAGTGATATTCAGCTAAAGTAATCCTCTGTAAAGTACAGTAGAAATATGAACGAGGTAAGAAGAAACAGTTGAAAGAGGCCTCAACCTATATGAAAATGGTATAAAACTATGGAAACTTGTAACGAATAGTAAATACCAGGTTCACGTAGACCCTACAGAAAAAAAAAAATTGGAATATGACACAATGACCTTTCATAAGATAACACAGTTCAACAAGAGAACCAAATAACACTTATCACACAAGAGATGGAAAATGCATTTGAGAAAGTGGAACACATACTAATGTAGCAGACCCTCTGCTGGCCGAGATCTAACTTAGAACATTCTCATACTCATCCACATCATCATGACCATACTCAGTAAATGACATATCACACAGCAGGTGACATATTTATTAAATCATACTCATATCATAGAATGAGTAGAGAAATTACAAACACAATATAATACATATCTTAACTAAACATTCTACTAAAACGGGAATTGTAAGCATTAGCTATTGATGGAATTCCCAACTAACTAAAAACCCAGTTCTATTGCCTTGCAATTACATCACACACACATCGCCTTAACTGCGTCTTCAACACACCTTATCAAATACTCTTCCTCACTGAAATCCCCTCAGGCGGGCGATCTCGACATAACACGTTCACAATGTGTCCTAGCTTACAAACACACGTTCAGGTTATCTATTAATGCAAAACTCACACACCTATTTGAGCGATCCTGTTCTATCACTAAACATTCGTCCAACCGTCTATCAATCGCTCCTCTATCTAAGTCGGTGAGTTAAACATACTATCTACATTCAGTCTCTCTCTCTCTCTCTCTCTCTCTCTCACTCTCCTCCATACAGCCTCTCTCTATCCAGCCTCTCTCTCTCCAGCCTCCCGAGCTAAACTTTGTCTCGAGTTATATATCATCAAGCTAGGCCAGAGCTTGACCAATCGATCTCAGGTGATGGTCATCTTCAATCCCAATTGGAACGAAACACTTTGCACACCTGTCACTCATTCTCTCGCAGCAAGCCCTGTTGCCAATTTCGTCTGTCAATCAATCTCCCCCTACCAAAATCGGAAGGCCAGTGGCCAGTTTCTACCTGTCCACATTCCTTAACCCAACTCTGTTCTCCTTTGCTGAGACGGTGAGTGACCTTGACATGCATTCAGGTAGCTTTAAGCTTTAACATGTTCAGGCATCCTAAACTCCCCTTGCTCCGGCGGGAACTGTTACACTAACAGTATGGGTAGTAAGGTAGAAAGTATACAATAGATGATACAGTCATTTGGCAAGTAGAGATCAAGTTAAAATATTCTACCAGGTATCGGATACAAGAACAGCCAGACTGAAAAGGAAAGAAGAGACATAACCATGGGGTACATAGAGAGAAACTACCCAAGCACAGACTGGACCCATGCATACACTGGCGGTTCTGCAACAAACACAACACAGAAAGGAGGGGGTGGGGTATTACTGAGCCTAACAAACGGTAGAAAGATAACAATGTCAGTGGAAACTGGAACATTCTCAAGCAATTTCAGAGCAGAGGCATTGAAGGTTGCAGTAGAAGCAATGCTGACAGGCAAAAACAATGAAAGCCAGATAGTCCTGTTTACAGATGCCCTGTCCGTGGTTACATGACTAAAAAGCCAGACAAATTACTTAATGACTGAGAAAAAACAACTTAATAACTTAAGGGCAGTACTCTGTCAATTATGCCAGCAGTCCACACCTAAAAGTGTAGTGGTACAGTGTGTTCCATTCCATTGTAACATTCAAAGCAATAAGGAGGCAGACATACTGGCAAAAGAAGGTGCAAGGTTACCACAACCAGATTCTAGTGTGACCTATGAGGAGTTTAAAGGTGTATTAGGACCTGATATATGGCCAAATGGGAAACAGAGCATACTGACTACACAAACAATTATGCTTATCACCAGTTGAACAGAAGAGAGCAGGACGTGGTCTTCACATTCCACACAGGCCACAACAGACTGAGGTACCATCTATTCAATAAACTAAAGATAGGTGGCACTGACGAATGCATCTGTGGTACAGGGAAAATGGCCGCTGAATATCTGCTGCAAAATTGCCCGACGTACGAGAACCAGAGAAAGCACATGTAGCCATCACTGGTGCCAACACTAGACAAGCTCTATGGCAGTGTCGACAGTCTCAGGATGAATGCTGCTTTCTTTGAACAAATTCAAGTTGACGTCTGACAGCGAATGAAGAAGAAGTTAAAATATTCAACTGCAAACAGGCCCAGGACTGCCAGCTACTCGAGAAGAGGAGACTGATTATAAATAGACCTCTCCTATGACAAGTACGAAATAAATTGTTGGTTGTGAGAGAACTCATTTGAGACCCGCAGGTTTATATGGAATTTAAATCAAATTATTGAAAACAATTTTTTTTTTAAAGTGTTTGCTATTTATTTAAATTTACAAATATGCTAGATGCGCTGTAAAAATATGTTCCAGAACTCAGAAATGCAAATGCAGAAAGTGTGGACCAGACTGTCTGGTCATGTAAAACATACTGATCAGACTAGGTTAGCCAAGGTTCAGGTGAAACATACTGTTCAAGACCCCATCGTGACTTTCAAGCAGTTCTCCCAAGAAAAAGGTTGTTTCATGTCATTCCTGCTAAAGAGTAGGGATTGCTGCTGTGATACCCATAATTGTGAGCTTATTCCTAAACCTTGCATTTCACTACCTTCACTAGGACCCATGTCCATCTTCTAAATTACGCCTTGGGACATAAATAAGAGAGTTTACAGTTCTATCTATAGAAAATGGTAATAAGTTACCTCAATTACAAAGCATTGATGAAAACTCCACTTCAAATGGAACATTATAGAATTAGGTAAATATGTACAGTCCATTACTATTGAGGACATGTTATGCACAAGAAATGTTATGCATATACCAGTGTTGAAGTTAATGCAATATCTGAAATATATGTCTTTATGTGACTGACAAATATCCAGAAATAGTTGACCAAGATGATACATTAACATGTTCAAATGGCGGGCAGATGTTCTGCACGTAAAAAAAATGTTGTTTCTGTTTTATGTGATGCAGTATGAATGTTATGTTAATTATTTTGCTAGGCTCTAATAGTTTTGCAATGCAAACTTCGTTTACTTTCCATTAATGGGAAGTGATGAATAACTCTTACAAATTATAGTTTTAAACTATGTAACAAAATGTTTATATTCTGATATCTATGAACATTTCTGGATTTAGTCATGTTTTCAAAGCATAGAAAAACATAACGGGTCTAACCACTGTAACTTGCTACCAAAGAAAATCGTCAAGAATATGTAACTCAAGCACAAATTGCATTAGTAATATCATACTGTTGTACTTTACCATTACGCAATCTATAAATTTATCTCATGAATGCTGCATAAAAGACTGCAAAGATACTTTTTTTCTGCTTGTCATAGCAACACGTTATGAAGGTGCGTTTAGTAAGTAAATAAGTAAGAAGCCTCTTTTCAGTCATTTCTTCTATAGGTTGATTAATCCTTGGAGTAACAGCTCTCTTAACTTGGTTTTTTTGTGTTTCCTTTTTTTCTTGCAGTGTTGTCTTTTCAGTTCTCTTTGTTTTTCCCAGCCTGATGTGACTTCAGATTGCATCTCTATTTGAATCGGTCAGCAGATATGTCTTCCCAAGATGTCACATCCATACTCAGTGCTTCCATGTCCTGGTTTACATGCGTCGTTGAACCACATATGTTGTCGGCCAGCTGTTCTTTTACTTCATGTCAGCTGTCTATTGAGAATATTTTTGGGGATGCGACTGTCTTGCAAGCGACGAACATGACCAAGCCATCCAAATTGTCGTTGTTGAAGAAGAGTGTGGGTATATGTGTGTGTGTTTTTTTTCGAATGCCCACAATGGGTTTTGTCTACTCTTTTGTGCGCCCTGAACAGAAGTTTAAGTAGCGGGTTGCAGTAGGTTTCCTCACATTCTGAGCATTCTGATGACTGTAGACTGTTGTCCTCTAAGCAGGTGTGCTATGCTTAGCTTCATCTGTATATCACTTACTACTTCAGGGATTATGTCGATCTCTTACCTCGTTAGCCAATCTGCTATGAAAATAGCCAGTTTCCAGGGAGGGCTACTAGGAAGCCGAGGTAAGGGTCTTAGCCAATATATTTTCTCTGACTATGAGTAACATGTCTGATCAGTATGTTGTGCCTAACCAAATGTTAGTCTTCCTCCCCATATATATTTACACACGTGTACCATTGATTGTTTTCGATTTGTTATCATACACAATAAGAAATAATTATATTAGACATCATAGGGCAATTAAACGTTTGATTTACCAGAAAATAGCTTCAGTGTATTATTTTTCACAGCGCAAGCATTTCTCTCTCTTTCTCTCTCTCTAGATATATATATATATATATATATATATATTATATATATATATATATATATATATATTTATATATATATATATATATAAATTATCAATGGGGTTTCCGTGGCGAAGTAGTTAAGCTGTCGGCCCCGAGATTAGGTGGTGTGGGTTCGACTCCGGACTCCACCGTCTTTATCATGGGTACTTGATGCGGCGTTCCCTGCATCTCGTAGTCGCCCCATAGTCATCTTGTCCTTGACTTGCCACTGGGGTCGCGCGGCTCGAGACGAGAGAGTGAGGATAAAACGTAGCGCAGTTAATCCTTATTAAAAATAGCGCTAGCAAAATTAATTATGCCATCATCGTCTACGATGGACGGCGACTTTTGTTTTTTTGATAAAGTCTCCTTGGCCAGATAAGATCTATAATAAAATGATAACTCACCTGGGCTCATTGGGGGAAGAAACAGTCCTCAAGTTAATAAAAATGACTTGGAGAAATGGCCATCTGCCCAAAGACTGGAAAGATGAGCATGGTATCCCCATCATGAAAGGCAACAAATCTCCAGATGAACCAAACATCTACTGTCGCATCTCATTAACATCATGCCTTGGAAAATTTGCAGAAAGAATGGTAAATGCATGCCATTAGTGGTTCCTTGAGAGTTCAGAAATCTGTTGGCATGAACAGGCAGGCTTCAGAAAAGGTAGTTGCACAGAAGACCAACTTTTCAGGTTAAAACAGAAAATTTGCAATGAGTTCCAAAATAAGAAACATACAGTAGCAATCTTTTTCGACTTACAATAGGGTATGATTGATTATGGAGTATGACGCGGTGATTAGCGGAAAGCTATACAAGTGGATAACATATTTTTTCATTGACTGAACAATACAGATACAGATGAACAATGCAGTCTCCTCTAAAGAAATCTTAGAGGAAGGCTTACCACTGGGCTGTTCTTTGAGCTGCATTATTTTTCTCATTTACATAAATGACATGGCCAAGCACATCCAAGCTGAAAAAGCCATGTTTGCTAAAGTTCTGGTAATATGGCAGAGCCATGAAGATATTGAAAGTGCAGCATAAAGATTAAATGGAGACCTGAGAGGCATGTCAATTGTATATTGTCAAATGGGGAAACTGAAGATAAACTGTGAAAAAAACTGTTAGCACTATCTTTACCAATAGCCACAAAGTAGCCAAGAAAAATATCAGTCTGAGATTCTGCAAACAGAAATTACCCAGAGAGGAAGAGGCTTGCATATATATAAACAAGGGGCGTTCCAAGTAGTCAAAATGCTATTTATTTGTAGACATAATCTCCTGCAACGTTTATGCTGATCCTGATGCTGAAAGGCACAACCATGACAAGTGAAAAGAATCTGAATGCACTTATCAGAGCGTTTAAGTTATGCTTGAAAAACTTAAGCGTAGAAGGATTGGTCTTAATGTTTTAACCAATCCATAACAACCTGTTTCACTTCGTCGACAGTGCCGCAATGCTGACTACCCATGAATTCATTTAAAGGTCCAAACATGTGGAAAACACTTGGATGAAGGTCTGAGGTGTAACATGGATATGGCAATACCTCTGAGCCGAGTAGCTGCAAATGGCACATAGTACGGTTAGCAGTATGAGGTTGAGTGTTATCTTGCACGAGCAGGAATCCCTTTGTGATCACTCCAAACCTTTTTTCCACAGACTGTTACGCACATCACTCAAAATGCGTATGCAATGTTGATAGTGGCACCACGGGTTGAAAATCAACATCCAGGTTAAGGCGAACCATAATCTGTATTTTCACATGAATGCCTTTGGTCAGTTGAGAGCCACCACGGCCTGGATCATCTCTCACGGATGTACGGTCATCTCTAGAACGTATACATCATGCACACGTCTTTCATCCGCTGAGTTTCTAATCACAATATTGTATTTGCAGTCTTCTGTAAATTTTCACATGATTCATGCGTTCTTTCATAAGAAACTTCATCACAACATGTTGTTCAATGCAAGCAATAACTGTCTTTTCGTCATTTGTATTTATCTGTCAAGTGACTGACCAATGACAAGTGAGCAACCTAGCAGTAAAAGGACATAAGTATGCTTAACTAATGATAGAAGTTCCAGCAAGCTATAACCCTTTCAGGTAGAATTTGAACAAAAAGTCTGAGTTTGATTTAAACGCCCCTTGTATATATTTTCCTCCTTTCAAGACATGCCTGACAGGTTAGTTACATGAGACCAATTCAATTTCAAGAAAAATATATTTGCACTTCAAAAATGAAAGGCTCGTAAATTATTGCAAATTAAAAACACTCATTCCGTTTTCGGTAAAAGTGGAACGCTTAAAAGAATGGATTATCCAACTCCCCAAACAGTCCAACAATGTTTTAAGTTACCTTCTCGTTTTGCCTATTGAAGAGAATTATTCTCAAGCTCTCTCTGTATTTACTGCTCATGTGATAGTATATAAATATATTCATTGATGAATTAATACTCTCCATTACATAACCAAGCCAACCGATCATTATTGATATGTTCTTATATCTACCTCTAATCGATAAAGACGGAATAAATGCCACTAGCAACATAAAAATACAAACAGGAACAAAGCAAACAATGAACATTGCAGAAATAAGTACAATCATTTTCGATACTTTCTGGTTGCGGCTGGAGACTTTGTCAATCTGGGTGCCGGTGAGAGTTGTACGTCTCCATTTTCTTGAGCTGAGCAGTTTCGATGAAATTATTGTCGCACAAACAACGATAATTATAAATGCACCGAATGGAATGGAAAAGTTATTGATTGCGAAAGACAATTTCTCAAGAACTTCTCTTTCCTCTGTTGATACAAGGCCGATAATGGTCACATTTCTTAATGGAGAATATATATATCCCAATCTGTTAACTGCGTACACTGGCGTGCCACTGCAGAACAAGATGACGAATATGCAGATAGTGCTGACTGTTGTCCTTGTTGGTGTAATTAGACTTTTTACCTGAATGAAATACAAACATGTCCTGGATATTTCGTTCTGCCAATACAATACATGTTTCGTGAAGCCCTTGTGAATCAAGTGTGTCATTCTACCGAAATATAATATATGTATGTGTATGTATATATGCATGTGGGTATGTGTGTATGTAGTTATGTGGGTATGTATGTATGTCTGCATTAATGAATATATATATGTATGCAATTAAGTATGCAAACATGCTTATATGTACATACTTAATATAATGTCCTTTTAAGAGGTGAAATTTACATAACCAAAATAAAAATTTTCCAAATTGTTTGATGTTCAATTTCTTAATAAAGACTCATTCCAATTTCTAAACAATATGTATGAGTATAGGTCGGTAAGTAAGTCACATATGGATGTGTGATAGTTGAACAACAATGTAGTTGGAAGTTTCTAAAGATGTCATTAGGTACCAGCAACATCCACCTACATGATTACTGTTGGTAGCAGGGTATAGATGACGCATTTGCAGAAGAAGCTTAGAGACAATATGGCGTCTGCCACAGAGTGTAATCAAAGAACATTTGTGCTACTTTATTCGTCTTGCAGACAGTCATGAAACATGTGTTTGTACTTCACTTGATGGGTCTTCATTCCTTGCGTTGTAACAACTCTTTTTTCGAGAGTCTATTTCTTGGTGGCTTCAAACGTCACTACGTCTATGTAAAGTCTGGCCTTTCATGAAGTTCGCACTGTTTTTTCTTAATTTTTATGGTAGATGGAAATGTCAATATTGTTGAAGCCTTGCAGTTATATTTAAACATCATCAGGGCTTTACCTGAGAGTTCCCTTTCCTCCGATACCTCACTACCCTACAAGTATGGAAATCGGTCTGTTTTCCATTCTCTTCAGGCCACCCAGCCTTTTAATACCTAATAATCAAATCATAGGAAACAGACTTGTACGTTTCTTTACTTATGTGTTTGAAATTTTTCTTTGTTATTCATAATTCCCCGCTTACAACGAGGGTGGAAGGTGTTTAGCCGGCTCTAATGTATTGAGTATATTGTCCATGTCTCTGTCGCGTACAACATGGTGCTTAGCGCACAGATGCGATACAATTTTTCTCTGAAGATCAGTTTTTCTCTACGGTCTCTTGGATAGTCCACCAAAAAAAGTTGCTGCCCATCACCTTATTATATTTATTTCCTCGTCTAGAGAGAGGGTATTTGTAACGGGTGAACCGATGTAGCTAACATTGATTGTTGATTAATTCAATTGCACGTGTGACGTAGACCACCATCAAACATTCATATACATGCATTTAACCCAAACGGCTTATTCTTCGTGTTATTAGTTCACTCTCAAATTTTGATTTAATGTTACATCCTCGCATCTGACGCCGAGGAAAATGTGAATGTGTGCAACATTAGTTATTATCATTATAAATACATATTCTTTATTACCATCACGAAGCGATAATAGCCACATCATCAGACGGCTTTGTCTAAAAAATGTGATGTGCGCTGTAGTTGGAAATGCTTTGAATTTGGTGCACTTGAAATTTGCGGGATTCGATCGCCCACCTTTTTCGTTCATCACTGTGATAGTCAAGTCCCTTAACCTCTGGACTAGATATATATATGCATACATGATACTGGTGTATTATTTACGGGTAGTTAGCTCCGATTTAACGATACATCTTTCTTTTTTTAATTGTACTGAAATAGAAGTGGTGTATGTCAACTTAATCTTGTAGACTAAAATTATGAACATGTTGCTATAGATAGTTATGAAAGCTTCGTTATTACTATGTCAAGTTAGCGAGACGACCACATGCACTAATTAATACGCATGTGCATCGTGTTCACAATTAAAGTAAAATCTAACCTTCAAAGGAGCAGTTATACACAAACATCTCTCCAGTGTTATCATGGCCGTGATACAACTGCCGATTCGAGTGAAAGATAAATGTGTCATCGCTGTTGTTAGATAGCCGACTTCCATCGGTTCGAAAGGTAAATCGGCTGTTGTGACTGACGGGCTAAAGAAAATACAAGTCACAAACATCGTCATAAGGCTGCCTAGATCAGCTACTGATAATCCTGAAATGACATATAACATTGTGTCTGCTCTTGCGATATTTTTTAAATAAACGTAAATTAAAATTAAACAGTAACAGCTCAATGATTGTATTACTATGAATGTGTGTTAGTGACAACGATCATAAGGCAAATATGTAAATGCACTCGGAAAACGTAAAAAACCAGCAACATAAATGAAAGTGAAGTGATATTTAGTGTGACAAGCAACGCTGGACCTACAGGCGGCTGAAGCGCCTCGCAGCAAGTTATTGATCAGTTAAGGTACCAGTCCATCGAAGTATCCCTAAAGATGTGTCACAACTATTCAACTATTTCGTCATCAAACATTTACGACTTTGGTAGTATCAATAGCGAGTCTTAATACCGATGGCTTAAATACCAGTTCGTCACAGAAACCCATTTATATATATACAGGCGTTTATGCCCCTGTGCAAGTCCAAGCTCTGGCGTGAGCTGGATGTACCTGGGATGATGATTTCCTGCTTAGCTGGCTAGCCTCGATCAGCTTATTACTCCGCTGTGTTGGGGCAAGTGCCGTTAACATCTTTAACCGATGTGCATGTCCATCTTACTAGACTCAAGCACTAGAGGAAAATAGACCCGTAGCATGTTAGGCGCCATCTATACTGCTCTTAACCAACCATCTAACCAAGGCCGTTATTATGACATGCCACACAATTAATCTCCTAGGAAGAACATGCTCTCCGTGGGGCAGTGGACATATTCCTGTCTGTGTCATACACAAAGACCCTGGGATACCTATCGGTATGTATATGTAATCAATGAAATAACCGAGATAGACAGAGCAATACAATTCTGACAGTCCAAACCTGCTTTAATTGACGACTAAAGAGGTCTATATATGAAAATATTAACCATATCTTATAAGACAAATTATCATTATGATCAACCACAGCAACACATCAGTTGGGGGCTTCCTTGAAAAGATACAGTTCTAGTTGTAACATTTACTTTACTGTACTAGAAAAGAAGGGTGAATGATTGAACATATTTAAGAAAATTATTGATTTGCAAGTGGCACGCTTCACTAGTAGCATATACTTCGCATTCGTGCAGAAAGGTGAATACATGATGATGTTTATGAAATATGCACGTTTAAATCACAGAAATAAAGGAATGTGGCTATTTCCATATACTTTCTCTCACCCTCGATAGTTGTGGGACTGACTCCATTTTCCCCAGGACCATTTTTTGTAATGTTCTATACGAAATACCGCGCATATCTTTACATCTTCCACGACGTTCTTTACACTGAGACTATTCGCATCTCGGTCTAACGGTCACCCCTTTCCCACGTACTGAGTTTTTTAAGTTTAGCCTCGTTTTGACCGTCGCTAACGCATTCTTATGTATCGATCACAAATCCAATTGTACGTGAGACCCATGGCCATGGTGATACCTAATTCCCTCAACAGCGCCATGAAGCTCTGTCCCTTCGTCTGGCTCATGCCATCTGCTTGAGTTGTAACAACACGCATTACGACCAAAGTTATGTCCCATGTCAAACATGAACGTTCGGTGGCCGATTTGAATCAGTTTTTTAAAATGTAATATATGTAACCGTTTACCAAAGATGTAATATGACATTTCACTGAAACTAACATTTAGTCCAGTACACTGTACACTTTACGTTGTCGTTAGGAACAGTTACACAATACACCTAACACAAATTCAAATCTCGCATCCTATCTAATGCAAGAAAGATGTGACCATTAATATCGAGGGATTAAAAAAATACACACATCGTCGCTACCTCGACAAATGGATTTAGACAAAGATGCCACTACCACCCAATACATTACAAACCATAACATAGATAACGCGCTGTATAATGCATGCCACATAACCCAATAGATACCACATCATCCAATACATGAAAACACACACACAATACTTTACACGCACACAATACTTTACACACACACAATACTTTACACGCACACAACACTTTACACGCACACAATACTTTACACGCTCACAATACTGTACACGCACACAATACTTTACACGCACACAATACTTTACACACACAATACTTTACACACACAATACTTTACACGCACACAATACTTTACACGCACATAATACTTTGCACGCACACAATGCTTTACACGCACACAATACTTTACACGCACACAATACTTTACACGCACACAATACGTTACACACACAACACTTTACACATACGCAATACTTTACACGCACACGATACTTTACACACACACACAATACTTTACACACACAGCACTTTGCACACACACAATACTTTGCACATACACAATACTTTACACACACAATACTTTACACGCACACGATACTTTACACACACACACAATACTTTACACACACAGCACTTTGCACACACAATACTTTACACATACACAATACTTTACACACACAATACTTTACACGCACACAATACTTTACACACACACAATACTTTACACGCACACAATACTTTACACGCACACAATATATGACATACCACTCAATAAGCTACAAACCACCTAATACATGACGCACAAAATACGTTACACACCACCAATTCATAACACATCACCCAATTCACGCCACCCAATACACAACAAACCGCACCATCCAATACAAACAACACCACCCAAAAAACATAACACAACACCCATACACAAAATATCACTCAATACAGACCACCCGATTAAATACAAAACACACTACCCATACACAACTCATCACCCAATACAGACGAAACCACCAAATGCACAACACACCACACAATACAGACCAAATACACCACACAATACAGACCAAACCAACAAATACAGAACACCACCCAATACAGGCCATATCATTCAATACACAACACGCCACCCAAAAAAAAACTCAATACAGACCCCACCACCCATTACACAACACACTGCATAAAACTCAATACAGATTACACCTACCAATACACACGATACTATACATGCAGCACCAGACAATACAGGCCACACCACCAAATACATGCAACACCACCCAAAACACAGCAAACCACCAAAAATAGACCACACCAGCCAATACAGATCACGCTCCTAATACACAACATACCGCTCATTGCAGTCAACACCACCCAATACATGCAATACCATCCAATATAGGCCACACCACCAAATACACAACACACCATACAGGCCATGCCACCCAATGCACAACAAACTAATTAATACAAGCTAAACTCCATATCCTGACTAAAGAAGACTAACACAAACTAGCTTCCTCCACACTTCTACGCATATCCATGGTTGCCATGAAAACCCCCATCCCAAACACAGCTTAAAAGCTTAAAAATGTAAATGTTAACAACTACAAGTAGTAGGACTATTGCAAGGAGAATGTCTCAGACATCTGTTTCCTGGATGCAAAAAAAACACCACCAAACCAATCTTCTACTAAAAGCTTTAGCTCGGGAGTTGATTGTGGAAAATTGCCTCCACGATAAACGACACTAACTATTTATAGATGGCTTCACAGAGCAGGTAATAACGAACGAAGATTGAGTCACCTATATCGTTCACAACGATTAAGGAATTTCCCACAAGAATTTCGCAACCCGCAAGTGTATCCTCTAAACTAAGGGCAGCATCGAAGTCACTAAGAATCCATATAAAACCCAGCAAGTATTCACCAGCCAAAATTGATTTCTTTACTGATTGGATATCCTCACTTGAATATTTGCAGAACACAACACCAGCAATTAAAACATTCTTTGGTAATACGATTCTAGCTTAACGGTAGCCTAAGGAGCTCAACAGTTGCCCTCCAGAGACTATCATGTAGGATTACAGAGAACGAGAGAGATGAAGCTATGTCAAAAGCTGGTAGTCAAATGGAACAAAGCTTTCATACAGTGCCATGCCGAGAAGGTTAACAATTTTATTCACAACTATTACAACCAATGCAAGACAGAAATGCATGTATACGATGCATCTGACCCAATTTATCAACGTCATAGGAAATAAGATATTGCTCCTTTCCGTCTGAGAAAATGACATAATAAATTGATATGTCACCTACAGTCCCTCAATGTGAGTATATACAATCAATGTGTATGTATCTACATTAATTCGCTTTAATTTCGTGTCTACAATTAAAAACTTTGATTTAAATAGACACCGATACACAGTTCAGTTAGATTCGTATTTGAAGAATGTGTTCATGTCATGTATGCTTATGTAGCTAGTATACATTGAATATATATATATATATATATATATATATATATATATATATATATATATATATATATATATATATATATGTATATATATATATATATATATATATATATATATATATATATTCAGTTGTGTAAGTACAATGGTTCATATACAATGTAGGCGGGACATGTATACACGGATTATAGATATAACGTCTTGGGACGACATAGCTGCAGATCGATGAACATTGAGATGCAAACTGCAGAATCATCTTCGGCTGGGCGAAAATACACTGATACTGAACACACAAGTCAAATGACGTCGAACGATAAAGTACACCAAAACCACAGTAGAGAATGTCTACTCCAATGTTGCATCAGACAAGACTGAAAAGTGACTACCTACTATCCGAGCAATATATTCTACATTGACAAATGTCCATGTATAACCGAAACCTAGACCTCTGAACATGACTGCCAAGTCTAGAAAGATCTACGAGGCTAAATCTGGTGATAGATAGCAGAGCTGAGACAGAAGCTATGGGGCTGCCATCCGAATATCGCAAAGACGTAGGAAGTTCGTCCAAACTGCAGGACAACAGATCTAAGATGACAAAGTGCCTCAAACATTAGGACCATGGGCAGTTCCAAAAAGGTAATGTAAAATAGACGGAAACTGTGTAAACATATACAATTAAATGTTTAAAAACAAGCAAATGTGGTAATGGACTGCATAATATACCTAACAGACTGATATTCACCGATTCGTGGAAACCTTGCTTCGCTAAACAAGCAATGTTGATGATGTTTGTCATGATGCCGAAGACATTGATAATTTGACACACAACACTACAGACAACCCAAGTGTAAATATGTAGTGTATGATCACTTATATTGAGGATATCATCAGACGATGCCATTTTTTGCAAAGAACAGTTGCGTTTCAAAGACTCATTACCAATGTAAATGTAATCAATCTGTAATATATGTTTACGTGTGAAGAATATTGTTTGTCGTCGTAATTCAAATGTCCGATTGGTTGGACAGTGTTAATAGAAAACAAACATAAACCGTTTCCTTCTTATGTGTTTCGTTACATTGCAGGGAACAGTAAATCAATGTATTTATTGTTTGCAACGATTACAATCCAAAACATGTGTAATTTCAGTTGTTTCTTTTCTGAAAAATATAGTCATCATAATGTTTATGATTGTAACAGCTATATCATCTAACATATAATACAATATATATATATTTATATATATATATATATGCATGCTGTCTAAGAAATATGTCACACTATGTCATTATTACGATATGGTGGTGTTTATCCGTACTGACAAATATAATTGATGTAGGTAAAGGTGAAAGTTAAAACATCAGTTGTTATATTAACGTGTCAAAGCATACACGACACTGACATCTAGTTCTTTATTTTTTTTTAGTTGACAGTATGTGTTTAGTGCACTACTATTTGAATTGTGAAATCCAATGTTTTTCTCGGAGACTTAATTACTCATTGTATTGCCGTTAAAACGATATATTTGTATAACATTGGAAAATAAATAGACTAACCAATTATATTTGAAACTTTGGAATGGAATTAGTTTTAAATATTATTTAAACAGGTACTCACTATATATTTTAGGAAATTAAAGCAACTATAAACGACAAACTTGTATTATTATACGCACGGCTTTTTCAACTACTTAGTTCAGCAATATTTGTCACATGTCCTGAACATAGAGATGGAGGTCAAACGGGGCCAAATATTGACATGACACATCTGACCTACCTGTTACGATAGTATAACAGTTTGAAGAGTACGATTTCATGCACGTCAGTATACATAATAAGGCATTACGTGACCATTTAAAAAATACACAAAATGGCAACAGCGGAAATAATTAGGAAGGACACGGTTTGTAAGTTATGGGTTGTTGTTGTTAAGTGTCCTCACAGTAAGTAGATTAAATCTTGTATGAGCCTTGCATGGACCGTTAAGCAGTTGGTTGCTGTAGCTCACCTCGCATCACACTCGTGTTGAAGGTGGATCAGGATACTCCAGGCTGGTGTTATACCATGGAATTCATTTGCTTGACGCTCACTACTACAGGGATCATGTGAATCCTTTAGCCAGACTGCCATTAAATGCTCTGTTTCCAGGGGGAACTGAATGAACGTGACGTTTGTTATTGGTCATTATATTTCGTATAACCTTGACTATTATGTCTGAATAGTATGGTTTGCCTGCCCAGACGTTAGTCTCATCTCTCCTATATTTTTGCCACATCGCTGAATTGTTATATTATTTGTGTATCAACAACACGTGTATTATGTTGTAACGTTGTGAGTAATAACAACAAATACGTCTTTTGGATGCAAAAATATTAATTAAAATTAATAATATAATTTTTTTCTAAATCTGAGCGATATTGCTGAAACTATCATGAGTCTTCTACACAATTAATTTTAGGGTTCAATTTTAAAAGTAATCATGTCCGGAATAAATATACTGTCCAAGACTACACTTCACATAGTATTGCAGGCTCCTTGAAACAGTCTGTGGTACATCAGTTTGATCAACGAAATTGAGAACGACATTGAAATAATGATGAACTAACTGGACAGCTACGTATTGCACTACATCCAGGAGGACACAATTACACCTCAAGAATGCATAGGGATGTAAAAGGAGCTACTGCAACCGGCTACCAAAGAAACGTACTTGGGAAGTAACTAAGCTACGTTAGAATGTAGTGCAACAACAAAAACCACAACAAGAATATAGTCATTAATTTCAGTAAAAAATAATAAATGTAAACAAATGACATTCTAAAACAATAATAATAGTTGCCCATCTCAATATGAAATGGCGATAGGATCAAACATGTTGTGAGATGTGATCTATTATGACTGTACAGACAAATCAGTGTACGTCAGATTGTCAAACTTATGTGACAAGCTTGATGAGTCAAATGTGCGGTCGTGCGTTCTGCTATTTCGGGCATTTACCATTCTTTAAGCCTCGTCGATTTGAGAGCTGAGAGAGGGACGGCGCGAGAGAGGGCGCCCAAAAGAAACGTTTTAAAGACGGTCTGAAGGACTCACTAAAAAGTTGCCAGATAGACTTCGACACCTGGGAATGTCTTGCGAAAAACAGATCTGACTGGAGAAGCGCAGTCAAATCGGGTGTAGCTGCCGGTGAAGATGACCGTGTTGTGAAAGCCCAGAACAGACGCGAGACGCGGAAATCCCGAGCAGCGGGAACACCATCCCCTTCTACAAATCTCGTGTGCCCGATATGTAGCAGATATTTTCGTGCTCGCATTGGCCTGTTCAGCCACATGCGCACCCACACCCAACAGGGAAATCTGTGACAAGGATGATGTCGGCGGTCCTCATCGACAACGATGGACAGCTATTATTATTATTATTATTAAGCCTCGTCGATTGAATTTTACTCTGAGATGTAAGCATATTCTGTGAAACACCAGCTGGGAAGGCGGCATGATTATATGCAAACATTTCTCATGAAGTAGAAACAATATTGAAACATTTCAGAGACAAGCTTAATGAGTCTCTGCAGCATTACTTTGGTTCCCTGATCCTAAAATAATAGTCTAAAAAACGCATGTTCATAACCACGTCTGATGACCGCTCCCCATGTGACCTGCAGTTATGTAGGGGAACTGGGGATCTGTTTTAGCCAGGTGTTGCGAGGACGGCCCCCGAGCACGTTTCCAGGATGAGGACGGTATCTTCCCGTTCCTCGTCCACTCAGCCTGCCGGATCATATCATGGATCTGCATTTCCCGGCAACGTGACTGAAGCGGGAGAGGTTTTACTGTGATTCGTCAATCCACAACTGCATGAGCACGATACATGCTGCTACGAAACTGTTTTACAAATTAGCATTATTTACACATACCCAAACAATTACTTTATCTTTAATTGCTTACCACATAAAAACACGCACTCCATTAGACACTGGGGTTTTCTTCCTCGTCAATTTGAAGTGCTAGTTATTACAGTTTGCAGAAGATATAGAAATCTTGCTAGGATCGTAAATGTACTAATGTTATACCGGTAGTTATATCTATATTGATACCTACATAAGAATACGAAGTCTGAAGCTTGCAAAGTTTAAATTAAAATTAAACCTTTGTATGGCAAAAACAAACCCAGAAAAAAAAATATCATATATTGTGTTTATATCAACACATTTAAAAAAAAAACCCGGGTTACGATATCTCCGTGATATATTTTCCTAGTAGGAAATAATATCTAAAATACCACTGCCCGCTTAATACATAACACAATACTTTAGTCTCTCTTCTCCACATACATTTTTGACAAATGACGAATGTTGTAAAAATCATAGATCGACGTTGAGAGCAGGATGTTAATACCTTCTTCGTGATACATTTCCAAGACATAGGCCACAAATCAAGGAATTTGTATTAGTTAGTCCACAGATACGTGATTTCTTCCTAGATATCGATTTATGATATCCTTACTGGCAATGACAAGTTAACTCTCATATCGATTTCCTCATGATAACTGACATATTTTATTAGGACATTGCTACCCTCGGCAAAAGGTACCAAAGAAAAAAGAATGACATACTATTGTTGTACCTTTGTGAAAAATGCTCCAAAAACGATTTACAAGCCACAGGAAACATGGAAATAGTGTGAATCATTTCCACTATGGCGGGGACGGCGTGGCCTAGTGGTTAAGTGGCACGGCTCACAACCAGAAGGTGCTGGGTTCGATCCCCATCACAGCACCGGCCGTTACCCCGGGGAAGCAAACCCTTAGAAAATGCAGGAGGAAGCAGACCCTTACACAAAATGCATGCTGAAGTCGGATGCACTGGGCCGACAGGCGCAAAATAAAAACCACAGTGTAACGCACACACGCCTTGGGGAATAGATAAATAAGGCGAACGCAAAAAAAAAGAAAAAAAAAAAATTTCCACTATGGGCCATATTGTCATTTGCAGCTGTGTGAATCTTGTTTTTTTAAAACTTAATTTTAACAAAAACTAAAGCTAATCTAGTGTTTTAATTCACTCATTTTCAGCGTTCACGAAACATAAAATGTCATTGTATGCCATATACACAAACGTCGTCTAAATGTGGTATCCATTGTAAGTCAAACATTTTGGAAGAATCATAATCGTCTAATGTGCTGTAATAGAAACAGTTTTTGTTTAACATGTGTCACAAACGTAGGAGATACATATACATGATAATATTTATAAACATGTTCATCGTGTCTTCAATGTGCTCAGCATTGTCATGCTGTCTTTCATTTTAAAGTAGACCGTGTTGTAGCCTTACTTGCGGTGTGTCAGTTAAGATAATTGACATTGCCATTTGTGAATGATGTTCCAGATCGGTGAATTATTAGGAGATATTGTATATGAGCATAGAAATACTATCTTGCGTTAATTCTTAATTATAACCGTATTATCTTCAGTTTCCGTCCTTCTTCAATCTCGATCGTGATATTGAAGTAGCCCCTTTCAGTCATGCATGTCAATTCATAATTATCAATGGCGACTGTTGAAGTGGCATCTACTACCTGTCCCAGAACGTCTGTTTTGGTTTGAGTTATTGTAACGCAAAAATCTTTACACGCTAGAAAGAAACGATCTGCTAGGCTCTGCAGTTTCTTATGTATGACAACTGTAACATCATCAGCAGAAAGTAAACGCCTTCTGCTCGTGAAGGAACATTCATTCCTTTGTTTTGTAAAGTGTGTGTTTCATTCCCAGAAAAAAAATACTATAATTCAGAATAGAGGTAGGGCTAGGCGCAGCCTTGTTTACCACTGCTGCGTATACCGAATTATTTCAATGTTACCTTCAAATTGGACTGTTCGTGTCATGATCCCATGACACCGTATTATTAGTTCTGCAATTTTTAAGGCAGCCTACTTTAAAAAGAAAGATTTGTAAATCGCAGCAATAGTTTTTGTTAATGAAATGGAAACACCTTTGAACGTTTTAATTGAATTGCATTACTTGACTTGCCAATTACGACTACCTGAGCCCCTAACTGACGATAATTTGATTCCAGATTTTGTTTGGTATTTTCTTGTTGATTTGACTTTTTTATTTACAACATTGCGTTATTGAAACATGGTATGCGTTCTCTTTGATGTTTCTATATCTCATGTATTTGATCCCAAAAAACAAACCAGAAAAAAAAAAATGTAGATTCCCAGTTATTCCAAAAAAATGTGATTCTTAGTATGTTGTGATTTTTAGGAATTATTGATTTCCAGCTTGCTTGTCTGTCGATTATTGCCAAATTTAAAGGTGCAATGTGTACCCATAATGATTTGCTTTGCTCGTTGAGCCACGTAGCGAAGTGGTTAGCTCGCTGGCTTCGCATTTGAGTGGCCCTGGGTTCAGACCGCAACGGGTCCCAGGTCTACCGAGCCTTAAATGGGTACCGGTTCAGTCCATGAAGTAAAGGCGGCTGGCGTGATGCAGACCACATCATCCACTAAGTAACGCTCGGTACATAATAATGTAGGCCTAAGACCATATGCCCAGCATGGCGTGACGGGATCTTTCTTTTTATTATTCTGTCCGTGAATACAAAGTCAAGACATGCTCGGAAAAACTTGGAAAAACAAGTGAACAAAATAACATTACAGGTAGTTGATGACCTACAAATAAAGGAATGTAACATTACATTTTCAGGAAGTTCTAGCTCAACATTTAAGTTTTCTCCAGCTGGCAAACGAACTGGTAAATGTTTCACCATGTATGGCTGTACACGTTATAGCACAAGATGGCAATACCTTCAGCAGCAATAGCTAAGATACATTATCTATATCAAATAGAGGCAAATCAACTACTCGCTTAAAAAACACAGCAATCCAATATAAACAATGAAAACTAAACTAAACTTACCTCTGTGTTACAAACTTGTAAACGATATCGCAGTACAAGCTGTTGTCATGAGAGTGACACATTTCATGTAATTTACTCATGAAGTGAGATATGCATTTTGGATTAGGCTACATATTATATATAGTACCAATACCTGCATTGAGATAGGTGACCAAACACAATCATATATTCATGACATTACACATGGCTTCTCCTCAAGTAGACAGTCACAATACAAACTTGCGTTTCCACATCAGCAGAATATGAACAAGGCGAGGAAGAAATGTGTAGAAACCCAGAACAAATATTCAGGACACAAAGGCCATAGTTAATGCAGTGATAGTGAAATTGTTGCCACCAGGAAAGACATAGAATAACAAACACCTGCAATCAAGACCAGTATAGATGGTAACACAAATGGAAAAAAACAAACATTGAATTCTGGGAAGATATCAAGCACATTTCGTGGATTATTTACTCAAGATAATACAAACGAAGAGAATTAATTGCACGTTACAGGAGCTTTACAAGATAACCAGTTAGAATGGGGTGAACGCTGGCACTGACCCACAGCTGACTGCTTGCGGTCAACATTATGCGGTCAATTCCAAATGGTGAACACATGCATCTAACATGTTTTTAAAGATAAATCAGTGGAGATGTGTTGTCACGATAGAGACGGTGCATATAAACAACATGTTTGGATTTTTTTAAAGGACTGGGATTTGAGAGATACAAACGGATCAATATGATGATATATGAATGATCTATCCAGGACGACCCTAGTTTATCAGATTTATTGATCACGAGAACGTTTTTGATTGAGTCAACGGAGCAAACGTGGTTCAGATATTGGAGCAGATATGTGTTACGATATCACATCTTAGGAAAATCAAGAATGCGTATTAAAATCAAGAGATGATTATATCAATTAAAGGCCGATTCCCATATTTGTATTCAATAAGACATGGGGTACGGCATGGCTGCTTGCTTAAACAGAGTCAGTTTAACACATATTATGAGAGGATGATGAAAAATGGTGTACAGATTTGTAATAGTATGAAATGGTATGAAATAGTATGTAATAGTATGTAATGGTATAAAAGTTAATGCAATCAAATATACCATTGACCAAGTCACTTTGGTAATAGCTAAGGAGAATATGCCAATGAAAATAATCATCGATTTACATAATTAGGGGGAACTAGGGCGAAGTGGTCCGGACGGTCGGAATTCGAATACGATCTGCGAGTGTCAGTTCATGATGTAAATTTTTCCGTAGGTCGCTGAGTTTATTGCTGGAGCTACGGAATTCGTGCTTTGTGCGATGTTCTCTGCAGATGGAATACCTTTCTGCTGAGAGAGACTGAGCTATATGGGGGAACCCGAGGCGATGAAGTTGAGCCCTCGCCTTTAACTTTTAACATTTTAACCTTTATTTAGGGTAAACCCTAACAGAAGTATACCCGCAATGTAAGAGCAGACTTGACTTGACAATGTCTTTAGAGAAAAACAAATATCAATTAATAATAATAATGTTCGCGTAGGCGTCAAAGGCTCGTTACTTCGATCGACCTCTATCATGTCCAACGGCTGAGGATGTGTTCATGAAAAGCGTGTCGACCTAAATACCTACTTATTTACAAGGTGAAGCCGAGTACTCCGCTACTCTGGAATGTAGTCCGCAAGGAGGGAATTAGACCAATGTGTGTACCGGGCATTCCGTGTCTGTCAGTGTCAAACTCCCTGTTTTTTCGTGTCCCGTCGCCGAGGCTTCTAAATGTTGGCCACCTTTTGGTTTGCGTGACCCTTTCTGTGCTGAGAAGACGAGCTTGGGAGAGGTATCGTGTAGCCTTCGATGGGGGAAGAGGTGGACATAAAGAAGGCGTCTTTTGTCCGAGCAGGAAGGTCCTAAAGTAGTGATAACCTAAACTGAATTCTGATATGCGGTTAAGCGGAACGTTGAACTCCATCATGAACTAGTTTTCCAAGTTTTAAGGAAAGTACGAAATGCAGCATAACAAACAGAATAACCAATCGAAAGCACATCAACTTCAACAGAAGAAAGTCATCGATACCACCTGGTGAAAAAGTTGTGAATAATTATCCGAACAAGAACTTCCAAACATCCGTAAACAACACAAATACTGAATCGATTTGAGATCGCAGCCATTAAGGCGCGGCATTTGACCTTTTATTTTTCAAATATGAATTGCTGACCTCAAAATTTGAAATGTGCACCTACTGTTGAACTGAACGAGTGATTTTTACAGAAAGAAAATCTAATGACAAAGTCTCACTGAGGTAGGCACACATAGCTAAATATTGGAAATATTACAAAGACGACGATTGTGTTGGTTGGAACATAATATATGATTTGCAATTTTTCTTCAGAACATACTATATTACAGGTTTCATAAGATTCATGTTTGTAAGTGTGAAAATATAACTCATGTACGTTAAATACTGCAAATTGTGAAAACAAAAAACATGAACTACTAATTTTGAGTATTTGTTTATTGTTACAGGAGGTTCAAATAATTTCTTCCATCAACATTATTGATCTTTTTTGCACCATATTTAAATATTGGCCACGTATACAGCTGGTCGATTTTTAAAAAATGTGAACTTGCTTTTATCGCAGAATAGCATTTCAACAAGTCTATTGAAACCACTCTTTGACAAATTGACCGTTCAAAGTTGCGTTCTAACTTTTGGTATTAGATACACTAATGAGATATACGACACGAACACCATTAAATGAACATTTATTTGTATTGGAAATCAAATGCGGCTGAGCTTCAACACATTTCATTATATGACAAATGTCAATTTTACATCTAATGAACTGTTGCTTTTTATGTTTGGTTTGCAAATGACGATTCAGGTTGAATTCTTTAATAATATGAACTTGTTATTGTAAATTAAACACAGCTTATTATTGCGATTTCGAATACAGAAATACTCTGAAGTCCATTCTTCCTACAAACAATGCAATTTTTGTTCTGTTTTTCGCTTACCTTTGGAATTGTGTAACTAACTTATGACAACGGATTGCAAACTGTCAATACCGTCCTTCTCATAATGTACATACCATCCACATTTAACCTCACAATCAGTTCAGTTTACACATACTGATACCAAAGGCAAAATTGCAACACCCTTTTGAGACTTGTTGATTGAAAAGAAAACTGTAGTCACATCAGTTTGTTAGTATCGAATCATTCAGTCTTCGCATGTAATAGATGTACATATGTACCTCTTGCACGGAAATAGATTTGGTGAAATCATTTACCTTTTGTTGGCAGTATATTGTTGTTGTTATGTGTGTGTTATGTTATAGTTATTTGTTTAAGCTCAGGGTTTATCATAGTGTGTACATTTTCAGTCAACTTCGGAGGCCGATCAAAATAACTTTGCGTATCGGTTTTGAAGACCCGCAGACTGCATGTTTCACACCTGTGATTTAAAATACTTGTCTGTAAATTGTAAGGAACGATATGTTTGTATAATATATAAGGTATCATATCATATGTTTTGTACGTGCTTTCCGTGACATTGTTTTATATTATGCATTCTAACAAATGTCAGCATATGATCAATATTTTGTTTAAGTTATAGATCGAAAATATGTGCATACATACAACTTTATTTGCCATTTACAACTTAATTGATTTTCAGTAAATGTACCTGCATAGCTCCCGGTAATCACTTTTGATGGTTGCACCATTGACAGGTGCGACAGGTTGAAATACATCGGAGTGACTTTTGATCGCAGTCTTTCCTGTAATTGCCATGTTGGCATCTCTCACGGATTTACGGTCATCTTTAGAACATATACACCATGAACATGTCTTACTTCCGCTGAGTTTCTCATCACAGTAATGTATTTGTAGTCTTCTGTACCGTTTCACATCATTCATGCCTTCTTTCACTAGAAACTTCATCACAACATGCTGCTCAATGCAAGCACTAACAGTCTTTTAACCATTTTTATTTATCTGTCAAGTGACCAACCCATGACAAGTGGGCAACCTAGCAGTAATAGGGCACAAGTATCCCTAACTAATGATAGTAGTTCCAGCAAGCTATAACGTTTTCAGGTAGAATTAGAACAAAAAGTCGGAGTTTGATTTAAAAGCCCCTTTTATATATTTTCCGGCTCTTAAGACATGCCTGACAGGTTAGTTACATGAGACCAATTCAATTTCAAGAAAAATATATTTGCACTTCAAAAATTAAAGGCCCCACATTATTGCAATATAAAAACACCCATTTCCCTTTTTAGGTAAAAGCGGAACGCCTAAACGAATGGATTTTCAACACCCCAAACACTCGTTTAACAGTCCAACACTGTTTTAAGTTACCTTCTCGTTTTGCCTATTGAAGAGAATCTTTCTCAAGTTATCTCTGTATTTACTGCTCATGTGATAGTATATAAATATATTCATTGATGAATTAATACTCTCCATTACATAACCAAGCCAACCGATCATTATTGATATGTTCTTATATCTACCTCTAATCGATAAAGCTGGAATAAATGCCATTACCAGCATAAAAATACAAACAGGAACAAAGCAAACAATGAACATTGCAGAAATAAGTACAATCATTTTCGATACTTTCTGGTTGCGGCTGGAGACTTTGTCAATCTGGGTGCCGGTTAGAGTTGTACGTCTCCATTTTCTTGAGCTGAGCAGTTTCGATGAAATTATTGTCGCACAAACAACGATAATTATAAATGCACCGAAAGGAATGGAAAAGTTATTGATTGCGAAAGACAATTTCTCAAAAACT
The DNA here is from genome assembly GCA_036924085.1 of Ariolimax columbianus. Classification (NCBI taxonomy): domain Eukaryota; kingdom Metazoa; phylum Mollusca; class Gastropoda; order Stylommatophora; family Arionidae; genus Ariolimax; species Ariolimax columbianus. Next base: position 10,345,808 of record JAVGWX010000007.1, read on the forward strand.
TCTCTTTCCTCTGTTGATATAAGGCCAATAATGGTCATGTTTCTTAATGGAGAATATATCAATCCCAATCTGTTAACTGCGTACACTGGCGTGCCACTGCAGAACAAGGTGACGAATATGCAGATAGTGCTCACTGTTGTCCTTCTTGGTGTAATTAGACTTTTTACCTGATTTAAATACAAACATGGCTTGGGTTTTTCGTTCTGCCTACATAATTCATGGTGCGTCAAACCCTTATGTATGAAGTTAGTCATTCTAATGAAATATAATATATGTGTATATTTGTGTATGCATGTATGTGTGTGTATCTGTATGAATGAATGTGTGTACTTATGTATGTATGTAGCTATGTATATATATATATGCATGTGGGTATGTAAGTAGGTTTGTATAAATGTATGTATGCAATTAAGTATGTATGCATGGATATATGTACATACGTAATAAAATGCCATTTGAAGAGGCGAAATTTACACAACCAAAATAATAATTTCTTAATAATGACTCATTCCAATTTCTAAACAATATGTATGAGAATAGGTCAGTAAGTAGGTCACATTTTGATGTGTGGTATTTGAACAACAATGTAGTTGGTAGTTTCTAAAGATGTCATTAGGTGCCAGCAACATCCATCTACCTGATTACTGTTGGTTGCAGGGTATAGGTGACGCATGTGCAGAAGAAACTTAGAGACAACATGACGTTTGCCACAAAGTGGAATCAAAGAACGTTCGTGCTACTTTGTTTGTCTTGCAGACAGTCATGAAGCATGTGTTTGTACTTCACTTGGCGGGTCTTGATTCCTTCCGCTGTAGCCGCTCTTTTTTTCGAGTTAATATTTCTGAGTGGCTTCAGACGTCACTATGCCTCTGTAAAGTCTGGCCTTTCATCAAGTTCGCCTTGCAGCTGTTTCTTTCCTAATTATTCTGGCTGATGGAAAATTCTATCGTTGAAGCCTCGCAGTTATATTCAAACATCACCAGGGGTCTACCTGGGAGTCCCCTGCCCTCCGATACCTCACTATCCAACAAGCATGTAAATCGGTTTATTGCCCATTCTCTCCAGGTCACCCAGCCAGCCCAGTCGTTTAACACCTAATAACCCAATCATAGGAAACGAACTTGCACATTGCGTTACTTATGTGTTTGTAATTTTCTCTTCCTTATTCATCATTTTCCGCTTACATCGAGGGTGGAAGGTGTTTAGCCGGCTCTCATGTATTGAGTATATTGTCCATGTCTCTGTCGCGCACACCATGTAGCTTAGCGCACATATCCGATACATCTCAATTTTTCTCTGAAGATCAGTTTTTTTTCTCTGAAGATCAGTTTTTCTTCACTTTTTCTTGGATAGTCCGCCTAAAGAAGTTGCTGCCCATCACTTTATTATATTTATGCCATCGTCTATAGAGAGGGTATTTGTAATAGATGAACCGAGGTAGCTAACATTGATTGTTGATTAATCAATGATGAATTTAATTGCACGTATGGCATTGCCCTATTCCATCATCAAACATATTCAAATTAAACCTTCATATACATGCATTTACATTACTTAATCCAAACTATCTAATCTTCTTGTATATACTATTCACTCACATTTTGATTTTTTGTTTTTATGTTAAATCCTCGTATTCTACACATCTGCTGAACTGATTCCGATGAAAAAGTGATAATGGGAATGTGTGCAACATTAGATATTATTATTATTAATAATTATATATATATATATGTATATTTTTTTATTGCCCATCGCAAATCGATGATGGCCAAAACATCAGACGGTGTTGTCTACATAATGTGATATGCGCTGTATTTTGAAACGCTTTGTTTGGTGCTGCATTTGGTGCGCTTGAAACTTGCGGGATTCGATCGCCCACAGTTTCTGCTCATCACTGTGAGAGTCGAGTGCCTTTCCCTCTTGACTACATATATATATAAATATGTTTATATATATATATATATATATATATATATATATATATATATATATATATATATATATATATATATATATGCATACATGCTACTGATGATGAGAACGATCTAGAAATACAGGGCCTTCTCGATGCAAAACAAGAAGCGCAAAGGGAATACCAGAGGGACACACCATCTCCGACAGCAAAAGCTGCCTTCAATACTGCTCGCAAAGCTGTCCAGACCAGGCTTAGAGAGATGCAAGACTCCTGACTCAGAAAAAGAGCTGACGAAATTGAGATGTTCGCCGAGCGTCATGACACCAAACGGTTTTACGAGGCACTGAAAGCTCTCTACGGCCCGCAGCCCTCTAGTAATACTCCAGTTCGCAGTGCGGATGGGGTACTGCTGACATATAAGGTTCAGATTCTAGACAGATGGGCAGACCACTTCTGTAAAATACTAAACCACCCATCGTCCATAAATGAAGAGGCCATCCGGCGAATGCCGCAGGTGGAACTGAACCTGGCGTTGGATGAAGTAATTACTGAGGAGGAAGTCGACAGGGCAATCAGTTCACTATCTATAGGAAAAGCTCCAGGAGCTGATGCAATACCAGCAGAGGTATATAAGACAGCTGGCCCATCCCTCACCAGAAGGTTCACTGAACTCTTCTGTTACATGTGGGCTGAAGGTAAAATTCCGCAGGAGCTAAAGGACGCCTCAATCGTCCATCTGTACAAAAGAAAAGGCAATCGTCAGGAATGCGACAATCATCGTGGAATATCGCTACTTTCCGTAGCAGGCAAGATCCTAGCTCGCTTACTGCTAAACAGGCTCAACACACACCTTGAACAAAGCCACCACCTCCCAGAAAGCCAATGTGGATTCAGAGCCGGAAGAGGAACAGTGGACGTGATTTTTGCCGCTCGCCAAGTACAAGAGAAGTGTCGAGAGCAAAATCAGGCCTTGTACACCACATTTATTGATTTGACAAAGGCATTTGATACAGTAAACAGAGGAGGGCTGTGGATGATCTTGTCTAAGTTTGGCTGCCCCAACAAGTTCATAACAATGGTGAAACAGCTACACGAAGGCATGTGTGCTCGTGTACTGGACAGCGGTGCAATCTCTAAAACGTTTCTAGCATCAAACTGAGTAAAACAAGGATGTGTACTCGCCCCGACTTTGTTCAGCATGATGTTCGCGGCCACGATGACAGACGCCTTCAGATCATTGGAGCTTGGAATACCCATAAAGTACCGCACAGATGGCAAGTTACTCAATTCCAGAAGAATGAAGGCCAAAACCAAAGTGGCTGGCGACATAATCAGGGAACTTGTATTTGCTGACGACTGCGCTCTAATGAGCAACTCAGAACTGAACATGCAGGTTGGAATGGACCAGTTCTCTGCCGCATGCGAAAATTTTGGCCTGACCATAAATGCCAAAAAAACAGAGGTCATGTACCAACCAGCACCAGGCATGCCGTACACAAAACCAGAGACTACAGTCAGCGGGCAGACGTTGAATGCCGTAGACAAATTCACATATCTGGGCAGCACGCTGTCGAGATCTTTCAGCCTAGACGATGAGGTGGCAAGCAGAATAGCAAAGGCCAGCACAGCCTTTGGTAGAATGCGCTCGATGGTCTGACACGTCGTGGCATCAGCGTCAAGACCAAACTCAAAGTCTACCGTGCAACCATCATTCCAACCCTACTATACGCTTGCGAAAGCTGGACTGTATACTCTGGACATGCAAGGAGGTTAAACCACTTCCACACAGGTTTCCTGAGGCGAATATTCCACATCCGATGGCAAGATCGTGTCACTGACATCGAGGTTCTCTCGAGGGCTAACATGCCCAGCATCCATGCACTGATAGAAAAAGCACAACTAGGATGGGCCAGACACCTCGTCCGTATGTCAGACGAGCGGCTCCCAAAGAAGCTTCTCTTCGGCGAGCTGAGAGAGGGATGGCGCGAGAGAGGGCGCCCAAAGAAACGTTTTAAAGACGGTCTGAAGGACTCACTAAAAAGTTGCCAGATAGACATCGACAACTGGGAATATCTTGCGAAAAACAGATCTGACTGGAGAAGTGCAGTCAAATCGGGTGTAGCTGCTGGTGAAGATGACCGTGTTGTGAAAGTCCAGAACAGCGGGAACACCATCCCCTTGTACAAACCTCGTGTGCCCGATATGTAGCAGATGTTTTCGTGCTCGCATTGGCCTGTTCAGCCACATGCGCACCCACACCCAACAGGGAAATCTGTGACAAGGATGATGTCGGCGGTCCTCATCGACAACGATGGACAGCTATTATTATTACTGATGTATTATTGACGGGTAGTTACAATTTATTCGCAAATGTAGGTGTTTTTATGTACATCTGATGAGATGCCGATTTAACGATAATCCTTTCTGTTTTTAAATGTTATGGATACAGAAATGGTGCATATCAACTTAATGTTGTAAACTAAAATTATGAAAATATTGCTATGGAGAGTTATTAAAGCTCCGTTATTACTATGTCAAGTTACCGACCACAAGACAACCACTTACAATAATAAATACACTACGCATGTGCAACGTGTTAAAAATTAAAGTAAATTCCAACCTTCAAAGGAGCAGTTATACACAAACATCTCTCCAGTGTTATCATGGCCGTGATACAACTGCCGACTCGGGTGAATGAGAAATGTGTCATCGCTGTTGTTAGATAGCTGACTTCCATCGGTTCGAAAGGTAAATCCGCTGTTGTGACCGACGGGCTAAACAAAATGCAAGTCGCAAACATCGTCATAAGGCTGCCTAGATCAGCTACTGATAATCCTGAAATGACATATACCATGATGTCTGCTGTAATGATATCTGTTAAATAAACGTAAATTAAAATGCAAAAGTAATAGTTCAATGGTTGTATTACTATGCATGTGTGTTAGTTACAACGATCATGGCTTAGCGATGTGTGAGTTAATCTTAATAGACTCAAGCGCTTGAGCAAAGTAAACCTACAGCATGTTAGACGCCATCTGTAATGCTCTTAAAAAATCACCTAACCATGGCCGTTGGTATGACATGCTACGCAATTAATCGCCTAGTAACAACATGCTCTCTACTGGGCAGTGGTCCTATTCTTATCTATGTCATACACAACGACTCCTTCAGACCAATCGGTATATATATATGTATATAAATATATATATATATATATATATATATATATATATATATATATATATATATATATATATATATATATATACCGACCGGTGTGTGTGTGTGTGTGTGTGTGGGCGTGCGTGCGTCTAATCTATGAAATAACTGAGATAGACATAACAATACAATTGTGAAATTCCAAACATGCCTTAATTGACGACTAAAAAGGTTTATGTTTGAAAATAGTAAGCATATCATATAGGACAAATTGACATTATGATCAACCACAGCAAAAACTCAGTTGCAGGCTTCCTGCAAAAGATACAGTTCTAGTTGTAACATTTATTTCACACTGTAAAAGAAGGGTGAATGATTGAACATATTTAAGAAAAAGCTTCATTTGCAAGTGGTAAGCGTCACTGGTAGCATGCAATTCACATTCGTGCAGAAAGGTGAATACATGATGATGTTTATGAAATATGCATATTTAAATCAAAGTAATAAAGGAATTGAACTATTTCAACTACACTTTCTCTCACCTTCGATAGTTGTGGGACTGACTCCATTTTCCCCACGTACATTATTTGTATTGTTGTATACTAAACATAGTGCATGTCTTTACTTCATCCACGAGGTTCTTTACACTGAGACTATTCGCATCTCCAGTCTAACGGTCACTCCTATCCCACGTACTGAGTTTTTCAAGATTAGCCTCGTTTTGACCGTCGCTATCGCATTCTTATGTATCGTTCTCAAAGCCAAATGCACGTGAGGCCCATGACCATGGTGAGACCTAATTCCCTCAACAGCGCTATGAAGCTCTATGCCCCTTCGTCTGCCTCATGCGATCTGCTTGAGTTGTAACACGCGGTTCGACCAAAGTTATGCCTCATGTCATACATAAACGTGCATTGACCATTATTGCATTAGTGTAAACAAAAATGTATATATGTAACCATTTACCAAAGATGTAATATGACATTTCACTGAAACTAACATTTAGCCCAGTACACTTTCCGATACCAACTTAATGTTGTCGCTATGGACCCATTTTAAAAATTACAAATAAACAATGTCAAACAAAAAATAAAAGTTCAACAAAATATCTAACAAACGTTTAAAGCACACGCACCCTACCTAATGCGAAAAAGATAAGAAAACTCATTAAGGGATTAAAACAATATATACATCTTCGCTTCCTCGACAATAGGTGTTATACAAAAACACTTGTACAAAGTGAAGTGCTGCAGTACATGCCACTACCACCAAACACATGTCACGCCGCCAAATAAATGACATTCCACCCAAACGATTACAACCCATCACATACATAACATACTATACAAAAACATAACACACCACCAAATACACAACACACTACCCGATACACAAAACACCAATCAATCCACAATACACCACACAATACACCACCCAATACAGATCATCCAATGCACAACACACCAGCCAATAACTAACACCATCAAATACAGACCACTTCACCAAATACATAAAACACTACCGAATCCACAACACACCATGCAATACAGATCAAGCCACCAATGCACAATACCACCCTCTATAGATCAAACCACCCACTACAGAACATACCATACAATACACAACACACCACATTATACATGCAACACCACCCAATATAGGCCACATCACCTAATACATACAACACCATCCGATATAGGCCACACCACCTAAAACACAGCACACCACCAAAAACACAGCACACCACCAAAAACACAGCACACCACACAATACACATCACACCATCCAGAACACAGCACATCATACAATACATAACATATCATATAATAAAGGCCAGACCATCCAATGCACAACACACCACTTTATACATGATAAATGCCATATCCTGACCAAATAAGACTAGAACTAACTAGCTTCCTCCACACCTCTACGCATATGCATTGTTGCCATGAAAACCTCTATCCCAAACACAGCTTAGACATGTAAATGTTAACAACTACTAGTAGTAGGACTATTGCAAGAAAAATTTCTTAGGCATCTCAGTTTCCAGGAATTTAAAGAAACACCGCCATACCAATCTTCAACTAAAAGCTTTAGCTCGGGAGCTGATTGCGGAAAATTGCTTCCACGAGGAACGACAGCAAGTATTTATATATGGGTTCACATGGTAATAACCTATATTGTTCACACAAATTAAGATACGACCCTCAAGAATTTCTGAACCTGCAAAGAAATCCTTTAAACTAAAGGCAGAATCGAAGACATTTCTTCAGTCACTGAGAATCCCTATCAAACCCAGCAAGTATTCACCAGCCAAATTGATTTCTTTACTGATTGAATATCCTCACTCGAATAGTTGCAGAACACGACAACATCAGCAATTAAAACATTCTTTGGGTAATACGAATCTAGCTTAACGGTATCCTAAGGAGCTCAACAGTTGCCCTCCAGAGACTATCATTTAAATGTAGGATTACAGAGAACGAGAGATATGAAGCTCTGTCAAAAGCTGGTAGTCAAATGGGACAAAGCCTTCATACAGTGCCATGCCGAGATGTTAATAATTTCATTCACAACTATTACAACCAATGCAGGACAGAAATGCATGTACACGATGCATCTGACCCAATACATCAACTTCATAGGAGACAAGATATTGCTCTGTTCCGTCGGAGAAAATGACATAATAAACTGATATGTCACATATAACCGCTCAATGTGAGTATATGCAATATATGTGTATGTATCTACATTAATTCGCTTTCGTTTCGTGTCTACAATTAAGCTAGATTATTATTACCTGAAAAATGCGTTCATGTATGCAGTTGTCTCTAGTTTACATATTCATATATATTCAGTTTTGTATGTACAATGGTTCATATACGCATGTAAGCACGGCATATTGATATAACATCTTGGGGAAAATAGCTGTAGATCGATCAACATTGACATACAACCTGCAAAGCCAATTCCGGCTGGATGAAAATACACTCATACTGCAGACAGAAGTCAAGAGACAATGTCGTACTGTAAGGTAAACCAAATCCGCAGTAGAGAATGTCTACTCCAATGTCGCATCAACAAACAGTCAAACATGACTGAAAAGTAGCTACTTACTTACCCGATCAATATATTCTAAATTGATAATCCATGTTTAACCAGAATCCAAACCTCTGAACATGTCCACCATGACTGCCAAGTCTAGAAAGATCTACGAGGCCAAACCTGACGATAGAGAGCACAGCTGAGACAAGCTGTGGGGCTGCCATCCGAATATCGCAAAGACTTATGTAGTAGGTCCAGACTGCAGAACAACAGATCTAGGATGACAATATTCTTCAAAGCATAAGGACAATTACATAAGCTGTTCCAAAAAGTTAATGCAGAATCAACGGCAACCGTGTAAACATATATACAATTACATGTTTAAAAACAAGCAAATGTGGCTATTGGACAGCATAATATACCTAACAGACTGATATTCACCGATTCGTGGAAACCTTGCTTCGCTATACAAGCAATGTTGATGATGTTTGTCATGATGCCGAAGACATTGATAATTTGACAAACAACACTGCAGACAACCCAAGTGTAAATATGTAATGTATGATCACTTATATTGAGGATATCATCGGACGATGTCATTTTTTGCAAAGAACAGTTGAATTTCATGAACTCATTACTAATGTAGATGTAATCATAATGTAATATATGTTTATGTGGGAAGAATATTGTTTGTCGTCGTAATGCAAAGGTCCGTTTAGTTGGGCATTGTTAATAGAAAACTAACCTAAACCGTTTGCTTCTTATGTGTTTCTTCGCATTGCAGGGAACAGTAAATCAATGTATTAATTGCTTGCAACCTTTACGGTCCAAAACATGAGTAATTTCAGTTGTTTCTTTTCTGAAAAGTATAGTCATCATAATGTTTATGTTTGAGACAGCTATGGCAATTAACCTATAATACAATATATTTTTACGTGCTGTTTAAGAAATATGTCACACTATGTCACTATTACGATATGGTGTGATTATCCGTACTGGCAAATATAATTGATGTAGGTAAACATGAAAGTTAAAACATCAGTTGTTATATTAACGAGTCAAAGCATACACGACACTTACATCTAGTTCTTTAATTTTTTAGTTGACAGTATGTGTTTAGTGCACTACTATTTGAATTGTGAAATCCAATGTTTTCCTCGGACACTTAATTACTCATTGCATTGCAGTTAAACCGATAAATTTAGATAACATGGGACAATAAATAGACTTAACAATTATATTTCAAACTTTGGAATTAGTTTCAAATATTATTTAGGCAGGTACTCATTATATATTTTTGGAAATTAAAGCAAATATAAACGACAAACGTATATTATTACACGCATGACTTGTTCAACTACTTTATTCAGCAATATTTATCACATGTCCTGAACATAGAGATGGAGGTCAAAAGGGGCCAAATATTGACATGACACATATGACGTACCTGTTATTATGGTAAAACAGTTTGAAGAGTAACATTTCCTTCACGTTAGTATACACAATGCGGCATTACATGATGATTTTAGAAATACACAAAAAGACATCAGCGGAAATTTGCTGGAACATTACAATGACACAATTTGTAAGTTATGGGTTGTTGTTGTTGTTGTTGTTAAGTGTCCCCACAGTAAGTAGATTAAATCTTGTATTAGCCTTGAATGGAATGTTTAGCAGTTGGTTGTTGTAGTTCACCTCTCATCACACTTGTGTTGATGAAGGTGGATCAGGGTACTCCAGGCTGGTATTATATGATGGAATTCATTTGCTTGACGCTCACTACTTCAGGTATCATGTCAATCATTTACCACTTTAACCAGACTGCGGTGAAATGCCCTGTTTGCATGGAGAACTGAATAGACGTGAGGTTAGTTATTGGTCATAATATTTAATCTAACCTTGACTATCATGTATGATGCGTATGTTTTGCTTGCCCAGACGTTAGTCTCATCGCTTCTATATTATTGGCACATCGCTGAATTGTTAAATTGTTTGTGCATGAATAACACGTGTATTATGTTGTAACGTTGTGAGTAGTAACAACAAATACGCGTTTTGGATGAAAAAATAATAAATAATAATAATAATATTTTTTTTAATCTGAACGATATTGCATAAACTATACTGAGTCTTCTTCAGAATAGGTTTAACTAACTTTAGGGTTCAATTTTAAAAGGAATCATGGCCAGAATAAATATACTGTTCAAGACTATACCTCACATAGTATGGCAGGCTCCTGGAAACAGTCTGTGGCAAATCAGTTGTATCAACGAATTGGGAAACGGCATTGAAATAATGGTGAGCTGACTGGAGATCCACGTATTGCACTATAGCCAGGAGGCCCCAATGACACCTTCTCAAGAATGTTTAGGGATGAAAGATGAGTTTCTGTAACCCGCTACCAAAGAAACGTAATTAGAAGGTAACTAAGCTACGCCAGAATGTAGTGTAACAACAAAAAGAACGTATTCATTAATTTCAGTAAAAAAAAATAAATTAACAAATGACAAAAATATGTATTGCTGACCTCAACATTTGAAATATGGTGCTACAGTTGAATTGAAAGAGTGATTTGGACAGAAAGAGAAGCCAATGACAATATCTCACTGAGGTTGGCACATATAGCTAAATATTGGAAATATTAAAAGACGACGATTGTGTTCTCAGGAACATAATATATGATTTGACATTTTTATTCAGAACATACTATATTACGGGATTCATGGGAAAAGTGAAATTCAGAGTTTTATTTATCTTTAGTTTTTTTCAAAATTATAGTTTATGTAATACATTGTTTCAAAAGAAGAAATGAATTTACAATGGAAACATTCGTTTACGGACGTGTTTGTGAGTTTGAAAATATAGCTCAAATACTTTGCAAGTTGAGAAAACACAAAACATGAACTACTTATTTGGAAAATATATTTTTCCTGCATATAAATACTTCCATCAACATTGTTGATATTTAATGATTGGCCACGTATGCAGCTGGTCGATTTAAAATTACGCTAACTGGCTTTCTTTTATCGGAGAAAGCATTTCGACAACTCATCTGCTATATTGAAACACTCTTTGACAAATTGTCCTTTCAAAGTTGCGTTCTAACTTTTGGTATTAGATACACTAATGTCTTTCAAATAAACCCCAGAACACCAAAATAAGTCTTAACAGCAAATATATGCAGCCAAACGACAACATAAACTACCTGGGAGTCACATTTGATCGGCGCATGACATGAAAAAGTCAGATCGAGAGAAGGGGACGGCGTGGCCTAGTGGTTAAGTGGCACGGCTCACAACCCGAAGGTACTGGGTTCGATCCCCATCACAGCACCGGTCGTTACCCCGGAGAAGCAAACCCTTAAAAAATGCTGGAGAAAGCAGACCCTTACATAAAATGCATGCTGAAGTCGGATGCACTGGGCCGACAGGCCCAAAAACAAAAAAACCAAGTGCAACGCACACCGCCTTGGGGATTGGAAAAATAAGGCACACGCAAAAAAATCAAAAAAATCGAGAGAAACCGAATGAGAGCCAGAGAACGAATGGCAAACATGGGGAAACTTGCTGGCACAAGCTGGGGAGCAGACGAAATTATACCAGAGAAACTGTACACTGGAAGAGTGAGACCCGTTCTCTAGTATGGCATTGCGGCATGGACAACAGCAGCGAAGGCGAACTTTGATAAAATTAGCAAACTTCAAAACCAAGCCATGAGAGTTATAACAGAAGGCATGAAGCCAACGCCAATTGTAGAACTTGATAACATTACAAATCTGCAATCCATTACCGACAGAAGAGACTGCAGAGCCCAGAAGCAAGCAGAAAATCTCAGAAGACTGACAGACCATCCAATGCATGAAAGACTAAAAAGATTTGGAAATGGGAGACTAAAGCGGAGAAACTTTGCAGAAATAGCCAAAGCAAAGATGAGCGAAGACCCTATGCACACATTAACAACACCACAGCCCATCCCTACTGTACGCAAACCTACCTGGAAGCAGTATATCGTTCCGGAGGTGGTACAAATTATACCAGGTATTGGAAAGAAGAACAGCCAGACTGAAACAGAAAGAAGAGACATAACCCTGAGGTACATAACGAAAAACTACCTAAGCATGGTCTAGACCCATGAATACACCGATGGTTCTGTAATAAACACAACACAGAACAGAGGGGCAGGTGTATTCCTGAGCCTACCAAATGGTAGAAAAACAACACTGTCAGTGGCAACTGGAAAATACTCAAGCAATTTCAGAGCGGAGGCAGAGGCACTGAGGGCTGCAGTAGAAGACTTGCTGACAGGCAAAATAAATGAAAGCCACAGAGTCCTGTTTACAGATGCCATGGCCGTAGTCACAGCACTAAAAAACCAGAAAAATACTGAACTCAATGATTTAAGAGCAGTGCTCTGTCAACTATGCCAGCAGTCTGCACCAAAAAGAGTAGTGGTACAGTGGGTCCCATCTCACTGTAACATCCAAGGCAACGAGGAGGCAGACAGACTGGCAAAAGAAGGTGCAAGACTACCATAACCAAATTATAGTGTGACCTACGAAGATTCAAAAAGGCTAATTAGAGCCAGATACATGGCCAAATTGGAAACAGAACATACTGGCTACACAACAAATGATGCCTATTACCAGTTGAACAGAAGAGAGCAGGTCGTTGTCTTCAGACTTCGCACTGGCCACAATAGACTGAGGTACCACCTATTCAACAAACTGAAGATAGGTGGTACCGACGAATGCCCGTGCGGTACTGGTAAAATGACCGCTGAACATCTGCTGCAGAACTGCCTGACATACGAGGATCAGAGAGAGCAGATGTGGCCATCACCAGTGGAAATGCAAGACAAGCTCTATGGCAGTGGCGAAAGCCTCAGGATGACCGCCGCTTTTTTCGAAAAAATAATGGTTACTGTCTGACTGCGTACGAAGAAGAAGAAGAAGAAGACTCCGCACAGGCCACAACAGGCTGATGTACCACCTATTCAATAAACTGACGAATGCACTTGTGGTACATTGAACATGACCGCTGAGTATCTGCTGCAAAACTGCCCGACATACAAGGAACAGAGAAAGCATATGTGTCCATCACCAGTGGCAACACTCGACAAGTTCTATGGCAGTGTCGACAGCATCAGGGTGACCGCTGCCTTTTTCGAAAAAATACAGGTTTACGTTTGACAGCGTACGAAGAAGAAGAAGAAGAAATTACACTAATGTGAAATACAACCGAACACCATTGTATGAACATTTATTTGTATTGGAAATCAAATTCGGCTGAGCGTCAACACATTTCATTAAATGACAAATGTCAATTTTACATCTAATGAACTGTTGCTTTTATGTTTAGTTTGAAAATGACGATTCAGGTTGTATTCTTTAGGAATGTAAACTTTTTATTAGAAATTTAACACAGTTTATTATTACGAATTGGAATAATGAAATACTTTGGACCATTTTTCCTGGAAGTAATGAAATTCTTTCAGTTTTTCGCTTCCTTTTGGAATTGTGAAACTAACGTATGACCACGGATTGCTAACTGTCAATACCTTCCCTCTCATAACGTGCATACCATCCACATTCAACCCCACAGTCAGTTCAGCTTACACATACCGATACCAAAGTCTAAATGCAACACCCTTTTGAGACATGTTGATTGTAAAGAAAGCTGTAGTCACCTCCGTTTTTTAGTATCGAATCATTCAGTCTTCGCATGTAATATGATATAAACATGTATCACTTGCATGGATATAGATTTGGTGAAATCTTGTCCCTTTTGATAGCATGATATAACTCCCCATTGTTGTTGTTATGTGTATAAGTTATAGTTAATTGTTCACGCTCATGGCTTCTCAGAGTGTGTACATTTTCAGTCAACTTGGGAGGCCGATCAAAATTGCTTGGCAGATCGGTTTTAACGACCAGCAGTCTGTATATTTTTCACCTGTGATTTAAAGGACTTGTCTGTAAATTGTAAGGCACCATATGTTTTTATCCTATATAAGGCATATTTCATTCGTTGTATACGTCCTGTCAGCGACATTGTTTTATATTATGCATTCTAACAATTGTCAACCTATGATCAATATTTTGTTTAAGTTTTAGATGGAAAATATGTGCACACACACAGTTGTATTTTGCATTTACAACATAATTGATTTTCAGTAAATGTACTTGCGGGTCTGACAGAAAGCTATCACGACGCTGCACATTAAATATATTCTCCTCTATACCACAGATTTAAAAAAAGCGACTATGTAAGTATTACATAAATTGGTAAGTGATATACAAAGTGTCCCAAAATTATGTGTTTATTATTAAAACGCTAATATCATACTACCTATTAAAGGTAACCTGTTTGGAATGTTAGTATTTGGTGCTGCAATGACTATGTTGAATGTGTGCGAGTGCGTGCAATTATTCTGATACTTTTAGTTTCCGAACGAAATGTATAAGTGTACTATAAAACATGATAGAGGTAACCACGTTTTCTTTCCAGCAACGTGAGCTGTTAAGAGTTTTTGAAAATTGAACACCCTGTTGGCGGTACAGAGACGATGGTTGACATAATCTGATACTGAGTCACCATCACGTGTAACAGTTTCGAGTGTGACGAAAACTACAACACACCACCACTTAATGCCATTTTTGAAGGCGCACACATGCGTCAATGGACTCATTGTCGGCATTTGATACTGACCATAACTCGATACTGTTCCACCATCACGTGTAACAGTGTCTAGTGTGATAGAAGCTACACCAAATTACCATTTACGTCATTTTCAGGGTACATAAATGCTTTGATCAACTCATTTTGGGCATACAACTACAACAACAAGATTATGCGTCAAGTTTCAGAAGGAAGGAACCGTCGCATGTGCAAAAATGGGCGCTGCGGCACTAAAGAGAAATACGGAAATCAAATGAGGAAGTGCAAAGTTGTTGGTTTTGTCACCATATCCCCATGGAAGTTCATTCTACCTGCTTCGTGTGAGTCAGATGTAAGCCAACAAGTGTTCATCTTGATATCGTGCAGTCACGAAGATTGACGTCTCGAATTTTGTGAGTGGTTTTCCATGAAAACCATATCTGATGTTTGTCGATTTGTTCTACGGCGCTGCAGAAGATGTATTTCTACCAATGACAGTCATTTTGAGCACCGTTAACTTTAAGCCACATGGCATAAAGAAGTTCATGTTTACTGTTATTTATTTTCGAGTTATTAGCGTTCAAAATAAACACTGCATAATACGTAGTTAACAATTATCTTTCACAAGATGTAAAAAAAATGTAAATGTAAAAGATGATACGTTTATAGTTTACCTAATTGAATAAATTACTTACAGGGGAATAACCAGTAAAGATCGAGATGTGCCATTGTCTCTGAGGTGGCTATTTGAGACCTCCTTTATGAGGGCCAAAATCGTCTTTGACTCACATTCCATGCACGGGTTTGGCTGTGGGATACGGGGTTATTGGGCATAGAAAAAAGCAACCTCCCGGAACTTGTGAAGATGTATCGTTCTGGTATGCTGGCTATTTTTGTGGGAATGAAACAGCTGGCATTGTAGTCTTGGGGCACCCAAAGCGTGATCATGAACAATATAAAGAAGTTGATCAATGACATCATTTTTGATAAACGAACTGTCGTCAAGGAACCAGTAATTCACAGATAACAAGCGAGCTTTTTGAACCATCAGTATACACAATTCGGTTTTTGCTGAAAAGGGCTGAGCACCTACGGGTCTGGCAGGAATACATTACTATCCATTTTTTAAAGAACAAAAAAAAGTAGGTAACCATTATAGTGTTACAAATTGTCAAAACAAAACATATTATAATTTGAAAACATTGAACATAAAAAGAATGAATGTGGTTAATTATTTTGCCCTAATGATTTATTGTTAAAGATACCAAGGATGACACAATGGAAGAAAGCGATGCGTTGTCATGCATATTGTGAGGATAACAATAGACACCTGGTTCATGTGTCAGACAAGTCATTAGTGTAATTCGTGATTGCTTTTCTCTTGTTTTGACCTGCTCTTAACGAATTATGAAATTTAAGATGTTATTTTTAGCATGTACCTTCATTGTACTGACCATCATTTATGAGACTATTCGTTTGTCAATATTTATTTTCCAGCTTAACAATATCACATTTTATTTTTTTCTGCCTTGAATATTATTTGCATGTCTGAACGTGTTCAGTTAAATTGAATTATGACCAATCATTTCTTAATACAAGTGAGATTATAATTACACGTAACACGACATGTATTTATTTTTCCACATTTTTGCATTTGCAAATAAATTTCAAAAAAGTGTATTTGTATTTACTGCTCATGTAATAATAAATAAATATATTCATTGATGAGTTTATGCTCTCCATTACGTGACCAAGCCAACCAATCAACACAGATATCCTAAAATATTTGCCATCATATGACAGGGCTGGTAGGAACGCAAGCGCTAACATTAATACGCTGATTGGAATGAAGCAAACAATAAACAACGTAGAAATCATGACGACCATTCTTGCTGCCTTCTGGTTACGGCTCGTAACTCGGTCATCCAGTGATCTGTTGACAATCGTCTGTCTCCATTTTGTTTTGACTTGTAGTTTAAATGCAATTATGCTAGTGCATGTAAAGATGATCACAAAAGCACCAGAAGGGATAAAAAAGCTATTGATGGCAAAAGATACTTTCTCAACCTTGTATCGGTCTTTCGTGGAAATAAGACCTACCAGAGTCTTATTACGTAGTGATGAAAATGTTAATCCCAATCTGTTGACAACATACACTGGTGCTCCACTGCAGTAGCAGATGATGAATATGCATATAATGATTGAAGTCGTTCTTTTTGGCGTACACAGGCTTTTTATCTGAAATACAGGTTAGAAACATTAACTTAGCTGTGCTCTTAAATTAACCAATGTTTGACATTTTAAATTATATATATATATATATATATATATATATATATATATATATATATATATATATATATATATATATATATATATATATATATATATATATATATATATATATATATATATATATATATATATATACACATTCACATACATACATACAAAGTGTCTATATTTCTACTTAAAATTATGAATGATTTCATAGTGTGTATTATTGTGCCACCCAATGCAATATACTTGTTCTTATGTGCTTTGTTGTTTTCTTTTATGTGTAATTTCATACACAATTGTTGCTGTCATTTATCGACCATGTTTATTTTAATTTCTATGTATTTTGAATTTGAGGCAGATGAGACATGTCGGCTGCGAGGTCTGGAGGAAATGGTTCAACAGCCAATGAGCTGACAACAGCCAACGAATCAAAGATGTCTGCTTGCATTAGAGTCAGGGGTCCAAAACTGAAATATACATTATTGCATTATAAAGTGCCGGTTCTGGAAACATGTTGCAACTATGCAGCATGACACTGAGATTCGAAATGCAATAGGGAAGGCAAACTCGGGCTTAAACATCTAGATCTGAAACCAGTTGTTTTTGGTCAAAACGCACAGCTAAAACCTATTTTGTTAACCACGAATTAGCCTCGCATTCGATCTTTTGAGAACGAACGCCAATGAAGAAGATGAAGAAAAATAAGAAAAACAAGAATATTTACGAAGTTATTTGGTAAAAAAAAAAGATATCATGTATAGCGAAAATGTTATAAAGACGCACGACTCAGATAATGAATGATATTGTAAAATAAGTCAGCTAAAATCAAATCTATGGTATAGACTATGAAGTTTGCCATTGAGGGATTAAAACAAAAACACGTGCACATCCTTAATGAATGCAGGTCTCGTTCAAGGATCATCCTATCATATGGGTTTAATATTGATACAAATCTGATGTAAAAGAAAAATAAATGGCATTAGTTCAACAGACTTCATGTCAGCAGTGTGAGCAATAGAAACATGATCCCCTTATTTGTGAGCAACGCGCAGAGGAAGCCAAGTCTAGCACAACCGCCTGGAGTATCCCAGTTCATCTTCGTCAGCAGGTTCGTGATGTGAAGAAAGTCACTGTAACCCTCCGCTTAACGTTTTAGTTGATGCACACTTAAAGTAAGCTTACTCGTTGTGAGCATTTAACAAGCAGCTGTATATCTAATTGTTTTCTAAGACATGTGTTCCTATTAGCTAAATGTGTATGTCGCATTGTGTCCAGACGCCATCTTAAACTATCAAATCATTTATTGCCGAATAGTACACTGCAATCGATTCCTAGTAGATCAAAGAGCAGCCTGATAATGTTAGTCACAACAAATGTTAGTTTTAATTTTTCAATTCCACACAAGACTCATTGCGGACAAGTGGATGTTCCTATCGTGTCGATGGTTGTGTCAACTGACTCGAAAAGGAACAGACAGACAGCCAGTTAAAACTAAACTATTATAAAAAGCCATCATCTGTGCTAACGTGCAATTCTTTGCATTGGGACAGTTGAATAAGTTTAACATGCGCTATTTCTGTTTTTCTAAAGTGACCTTACAAGTATAAGAAATACGCTGCTCAAATAAGCGTCTGAAATAAACGTCTGCTCAGCATTGCGGACAATATGTCTTTAGGAAACAGCTATAATCATTTTGGCAGACAATTATCAGGCTTGTAATTTTCAAAACGAATATTTCATGCACACATGTCAGTTGAGCTGAATAAAAACACACTATGATACTCAGTTAGTAGCAGTAACTCGTTTTACGGTAGCTGTCCTATTTTTATAGCAATGTATCACTCTGAGACGATATGTCAGTTTGTTGATTACTTTGTAATTATATGATATCAATTTATGCATTGGACACACTACTCATGTCCGACTAGATAGTAAAGACCCCTATTTGTATTCCACTGTGTATAGTTAGGACATATATTCCTTTTTGACTGTATAGTCAAAACATAAAGTCTTCTTCGTCTGTATAGTTAATCATCTATTATTATTAAACGTAAAAGTTAAGTCATACATTGTTACTTGACTGCAAAGTCAAGATCTATATTTTTATTTGGCCGTATAATGAAAACTCCAATTCCCTGCATTCATACTGTTAACAACAGACAAGTAATTTTAGGTTTTCACCATCGTCTTGTTCTTCGTCGTCTTTCGTCATGAAATGAAGCTGGCGTTGCGTTACGTAATGTTATAGTTTACAGCCATACTTCGACATATATAGTCGTTTTTGTACCTGTAAGGTACGTTCCTGCTCGGCACCACATTTCAGTGATGCCGAGGTCGGCTAGCTCTTCCCTGGAAGAGTGAAAAGTTAAATTTAGTAGCCTGCCGATTAAGTGAGTTCACAAGCCAATCTCACCTCCTCGTGGTACACACTGGGCAACAAGAACCGTGAGGCTCTAGGCTAACGAGGCAATGGCTCGCCTGGGGGGACGGGCTCCTCCAGGTTAAATGCAGGTGTTGGCCCACCGCAGCTTGGAGAGGAGATGGATGTTGCCAGGAGACTACAAGCCTAAGAATCAAACGTGAAGACAAAAGCGAAATCTGTAATACCGGATCGGTCGCAGCCCCGGTCAGCAATGACCGCGCCTGCCGTCCCACACCAGGGCGGAGGTGTTAAGTGTGCAACTGGTGATACCATAAGACTCAAAGGAGAGGACTTTATTCTGGGCACTTGGAATGTTAGAACTCTAAGTGCATGCAGGGAAATACAAGTACTGACCCACGAGATGGATATATACCACTGGAATGTGCTTGGCATATGCGAAACACGCTGGAAATATTTCGGAGAACACACCACAGAAGAAGGTCACACGTTCTATTACAGTGGAAGATCTGAGAAACATCTACATTCAGCTGGAATACTGGTGCATAAAGACACATCTAGCTGTGTATTGGGTTGTCGACCAGCATCAAGCTGACTGCTCAGTATACGAGTTATAGCAGAGCTCTTCAATACCACGGTGACACAATGCTATGCACCTACCACAGATTACGATGATAGTAAGGTTGAGAGCTTCTACGAGGGATTACATAATTTGGTGAACGAGGTACCGAAGAAGGACATACTGGTGATACAGGGAGATTGGAATGCCAAAATTGGTGACTATATTATACGTGACTGGAAAGGCACACGTAGGACATATGGAAATATGACCACGAACGATAAAGGACTGAGACTCCTTGAATTTGCGTTTTATAATAAACTAATAGTAGCGAATACGCTAGGACCACATAACATGTGGAGAGGGTGGACGTGGCACAGCCCAAATAATACCCTACATAGTCAGATAGACTATATTCTGGTACAAATGGGATTCAGATCTAGAGTTAATAGCGCCCGGACAAGAAGTTTCCCAGGGACCGATAAAGGGATCGACCATGACTTACCTGTGATGACAATGCGTCTATGACTAAAGAACGTTCTGAAAATAGAGATAACTAGATTGAGATTTGACTTGGAGACGTTGAAGTACCTGGATATAGTGGAGCCCTTTGGCGGTGATGGGGGGGGGGGGGGGGATTCGCACCTCTGTTGGTTCTTAACGAAGAGACGGATGTTGAGACGATGACTGAAGCCCTGAATTCGGCATTAATCTCCACGGCTTATGAGGTTCTAGGTAGGTGCAGGATTAAAAAGAAATCATGGATCGCTAGTGAAATAATGGATGTATGTGACAAGAGAAGACACATGAAGAGAGCGAAGAAAACACTAGATGGGATTAAGCAATATAGAGAGATGAATGGAAACATAAAGGCCAAGATGAAACAGGCCAAGCTGGAATGGATAACGACTAAGTGTGCAAATATGAAGAAAATCTAGGAAGAAATGATGCCAAGGGGGCATATACAATAGTAAAGGACTTAGTAAGACCTGTACCAAGTCGAAATACAACGATCCAGGACAAGAGTGGAAAATGTCTCACAGAAGCTCAAAACATTCGTGAGCGCTGGACAGAGGACTGTTCGGAACTATATAAGCATGAAGGTCGAGGTGATCTCAATATTGCAATGTCTCTTGAAGTGAATCTGTTAGAGGAATATATAATGATAACAAGTGAAGAAGTAAATGAAGCCGTGAAAATGCTTAAGAAAGGGAAGGCTGTAGGCGTGGATAATATCCCAGCAGAGCTCATACAAGTGGGAGGTGAGGCAACAATTGATACCCTGACATACATGTGTAACATAATTTGGCAGACAAAAGAGTGGCCAGCCAGCTGGACAAAATCAGTAATTATGCCACTGCCTAAATCAGGAAACCTAAAAATGTGTCAGAACTATCGAACAATCAGTCTGATAAGTTATCAAAGTAAAGTTCTCTTGAGAATAATACTTAACAGACTGAAACCACAGGCAGAGAATATCATTGCCGAAGAACAAGCGGGCTTTCGAGCGGGAAGTAGTACCATCGAGCAGATATTTAACCTTCGGCCAATAAATGAGAAGTACTCAGATTATCAACAACAACTCTACCATGCCTTCATTGACTTTAGAAAGGCTTTTGACAGAGTGTGGCATGCGGTGCTACGGTCAACAATGAAGCAACATACGTTTAACAATAATTTTGTGAGGGTAATTGCAAACCATTATGAGCAGGCGACAAGCGCAGTCTCTGTAGAGGGAACGCTGGGCAATTGGTTCCGTACGACGGTGGGTGTGAGACAGGGCTGCATACTGTCCCCAGCACTATTCAATATATTTATGGAGATAATAATGAAGACTGCCTTAGAAGGACATGTTGGCACGGTTAAATTAAGGGAACAGGCTTATCACAAACTTCCGATTTGCAGATGATATTGATGTATAGGTAGGCACAGAAAGGGTACCCCAGGAGTTGATTGGTAGATTAGATAGAGCTACCCAGAGTTTTCGTATAGAAATAAATGCAGATAAAACAAAGATCATGACTAATACCATAGAGCGGTTTAAATATGTAATAGAGGGAAATGGGCAGGATGTTGAGGTTGTACAACGTTTCAAACATCTGGTATCATTGATAGGTAAAGATGGATTGCAGCCAGAGGTAATTGCAAGAATAGCACAACCAATAGCGGCGCTCACTCGGCTTAAACCTATATGGCAAGACAAGCGGCTCGCCCTCGGCATACACGGTTGACTAATGCGCTCTTTGGTGATCTCAATAGTTATGTATGTCTACGAGACCTGGACCATAACAGCAGATATCTAAGGAATACATGCAATGGAAATGAGGTGCTATGGAAAACGCTTAAATGTTACATATAAAGATCGTGTCAAGAGTGTATAAATACGACACAGTTGAAAATGCTATTGGCCCTTTGGAAGATCTGTTCACAACAATCAAGAGACGAAACATGGCCTGGGGTTAGCACGTCGCGAGGTCCAAAGGAATTTCCAACTGGATACTCTTTGGTTCCGTACCGAGACAGAGAGGGCGAGGAAGTCTTGGGAAGAGGTGAGTGGACAACATCACTGAGTGTCAAGCCTTCGTCTCGGTGAGATACGACAGGCGGCGGCAGACAGAGAAAAATGCCGTGGGATTTTGGGAGTGTCTTCAAATGTGTCTCAACGACCTGATGGGTTACGGGATGAACTGAACTGAACACAATGACACATTGGCACATTTTTGGAGACCATGTTTGCCTTCCTTCTTCGATCTCCATTCTCTCATCCAGACTGTAAGATGCAGCCCGTTTCCAGCCAGTCCACTTTAAAGCGGAATGTGATATTGGGCAACTCTGGCTCGCTGACCAAGACGCATGTTGTGCGAAGTGTCTGGTGTCACCAATCACTGCGGTGTCATCCCCAGTCGTATTAGTAACATCGGGACCTGGTTATCGTAAATGTAATACATTAGCATGTCTGGCATTCGCCCTGATAAGTGCCGGGTTATGTTGGCAAAGTATGGTCATTTTTGTGAACAAGTAAAATAAAATGTAATGTAATGAATTGCAAAAGTATAATTCAGTTTAAGTTTCAGCATGCAGGATTCCGTGGCGAAGTGAATAAGCAGTCGGTCTCGTGATCAGGTGGAGTGGGTTCGATTTCGGACTCCGTCGTCTTTTTCATGGGTGCATGATGCATGGTGCATATCGTAGCCACTCCCTAGTCCTCGTGTCCTTGACTTGCCACTGGGCTCGAGACGAGAGAGTTATGACAATAAATAGCACAGTGAACGTTTACTAAAATATTTCACTAGCAAATAGATTATGCCATCACCGTCTACGATGCCTTTGCCTTAAGTTTCAGTACGTGTAGTTGTGGTTCTGAAAGTTATCAAGAAGTAAATCGTCAGTCCAGGGCATTGTGCTGCGTATATTGTTGTACGCCCGTATGGTTCTATGATTATCTTAATGACATATATCCACATGCCACGCGACCAACATCGTGTCATGTAGCCAGTGCATCGTTTGTTCTAAGCAACTATAGAGAGTTAAATCATGTAATTGTATATCTACTACTGTACTCAACAAAACGGTATGCTCAAACATAATATATAATGTCCTCATTTCTCCTTCTAAATTATCTGGTGACACCGATGGCCTTTTGAAGACATTGCATTTCACAATTACAATAAAGACACATAAGTTACACAAGCTCATATACATATCAATCAATTTAAACAAACATTACAATATAGGGTATGCACACATACACACACTGTTGAAAACACTGCGAGTCAAAATATATCATACACATTTATGAACCCAGAAGTTTTATATATGCACACTTATACACACTAACACCGTCCCATTCTATATGCTTCTACTTGGAATTATAATATTTCACATCTGCCATTATCGGCGAATGGGCCATTCTAGTTAAATACTCAATACACTTATGCTTGTTGTTATAGTATGCTTGTAATGTAGCTTATACGTGGCAGTTGTGCATGACATAGATACATTTTTTTGTAAACTAATTATAACGCAATTCAATATAGTGTTGCACGTTGAACTAAAAATGTTAATAGTACACTACATACTGACCTTTAAAGGAAAAGTTATACACATACATCTCTCCAGAGTAATCATGGCTGTAATGCAGCTGCTGATTCTAGTGAACGACATATGTGCCAATGCGGAAGTCATGTAAGTGATTTCCGTTGGATCGAACGGTAAATCTGCTGAAATTACTGCCGGAGTCAAGCATATACACGTCCAAACCATTGTCACCAGGCAGCCAAGATCAGAAACCGACAAACCTGACAAAAACACACAAAAAATCATACACTACTCTGTTAAAACAGTTTTACTTTAAACAACGGTTCATGTTGGTGCAACCATTTCTTTTGGGGGCAGGAGATGCAGCACAAGGAATGACTTAGTATCAGCTATCGGCTGGCTGGTCAATACACTAGATCTGATCAAGACAAAATTATGAGTCTAGACAGCGGTTCTGGAAACAGGCTAGACTCGTATAATCTGGCTAAGAGAACACTGATCGCAGTGGGTAGATACAACCGGTAACCAAAAAAGCAAGCTGAATCCGGATATCTGACCAAAAGGCGGATATATCGCAGTCCCAATGCAAACCTGCACAAAGTGCTTTTCAGAACGATCACTGAAAAAAAAGAAAATTAATACACTTTATAGACGAATCACACAACATATGCTTTAAAATGTAGAAACCTACCACTGCTATTGAACGCAACATGTCCATGAACTTTTTTTTCGTAACGCAGTAGTTAGTGCACTGGCTCCAAGTCGAGCTATCTCGATTTAATTCTAACTTGGTTCTGGATAGTTTTCGATAGCAAACAGCTCCCGTGGTGGACCCAGACTTACACATTGAGTACCACAACACGCATTGAAAGTAAAGGTGATCGACGTGATGCTGATCACATCACTCAGAATGTGCCATTGGTCAAGACATTAATGGCCTAACACTATTTTTACTACGTGCCGCCGTGGCATGTAAACGGGATCTTTACTCTCCTTACGCATATCCTTACTAGGGATGCGTCCTCTTAATCAAATTAGTTCTCTGTGATTGTATCATACACGTATATGTGTTTATGTAGTAGATCACGCCATCTGCGATGTAAGGGTTGTACCATATCAAATACTGATGTCCGGGTTGAAGTGTAATAGACCTGCTTGAACTTTCTCAGCGTATTATGACAATGGATTGCCAATTGTCTTTCCTGCTAACAGCAAACCTGGTGTAGTCATTTACACCTTCCTTGTTAACTATCGTTCTCATTTACAACTTTAGAATTTAGGTCAACCAATACAACGATGATGTCCATTTTCTTATACATATCTACACGTTCACATAGTTTCTCTTATAATTCTTCTTTCGTATATTGCGTGTTGAAAGGGAGGGACGAATCTAACACGTGTGATGTGAGAAGCAAGCGCTGTACCACTATAACATGCATATACTGCTCGAGGATGTAGTGTTGGAACATACAACGCATTATGTTGATATTTGTTAATGAAGTGTGCGTGATCAGTCACTTTATTCGTTGTTGCATTTTGTTTAACTATTACTTTAAAATAAAACTTTTCCCACAATTGACGTTGTTGTCGTGCATGCAGTTTTAATGATTGATTGTGTTAGACACTCGCTTTATGAGGGTGCGTTGTTGGTCCTTGCCCTCGCTGTCCTTCCTTCCTAACAGTAAACCATATACTCGTTTACACATGCTTCGACTATTGCTTGTTGATACCACGGGTGTAACACATTACCCTTGTCGACAGACGCAAGAGCACCACCATTACTCTAGTGTGTATAACTATCGGTTTTACAGAAACAACTATTTAAAAATAAGTTGTTATGTGTAGTTTTGTTAGTCAGTGTTATATCATACATACTGAGTAACTTGATTTTTCTTAATAAGTCACATTGTGTAAACTGCGTCAGGGATGATGTGTTAGAGACTGTATTTTAGTAAAAGTCATATTGTGTGAGGTTTTGGTACCCAGTTCCCTTCACTGCTGCCTGACTTTCCCTAACCGTAGACCAGATTCCCATTTACAGACTATCCCCTTATACAGTTGAGTTGTCTGAAAAGGGGTTTCAACCCCGTATCTTTACATTGAAAAGCGAGTGCTCTGCCATCCTATAACAGAATACATAAACATTTTGATTGAAATGGCATGGTGCATTGCATATGAGAATTAAAACTGTACAATGTGAAACACTAGCATGTACATCACATAGAATATTGTTGTGCTCAAGTATCTGTCATACTTATATACCTAACAAACTGATGTTTACAGAATCTTGGAAACCTTGTTTATAAAAGCAGACGATGTTGATAATGTTTGTGACGATACCGAAGATGTTGAATATTTGACACACAATGCTGAAGACAACCCATGTAAAAATGAGGACTACTTGGTCACTTATACCAGATGCATCTTCGGAAAATGCCATACTATCTAAATGGTATCAGTTAGAGCTGTTACTGCTAAGCTAAATTATTTTCTTAAACTTATATATTTATTTAATGCTTACATCATATTTTGATATACTGACTTTCTTCTTAAAATGTTAAAAAAATAATAATACATTGAGTGTTCCCTCAAAACACAATACTGCTTCTTGTGTATCCTTTATAATCAACTTAGGGAAAACTACGAATATGTTATCTAGTATAGACATGCATTTGCATCTATCATTTCACCACTTATTTAGCATACCATATTATATGAATTAAAGCAAAATCAAACTGAATTTAAATTAATACAAGTAATGCTCAAGTATAAAACATTATATCTAAGAATCGCCAAATGTTTAGTACAATTTAATGTTTATGGTGGTATGCATTTGATAAAAAATATCACTATTATAGCATTGTTGTTTGCCACTGTTATTATGTCATAGCGTCTACAGAAAAAATAGAGTAAAATTAAATCAATATATACCATTGGCAAGATGTATTTAGTGTAACTATTATCGAAATAACCTAGGACCAGGGGACGTCTGTAGTGATTACTTGTTTAGATTAGCCATAGCGTTGCAATAACACGACATTGTATGTTCTGCTGCTGACACTAACTATGCTGTTGCAACATATGCAATATAACTTCGATATAATACAATCATATCCGTACTAATTATTTGGGGTTCTTGTGAGATCAAATATGATAATTCAAAAACTTCATAAAACTTGATAAATTTAGTTTGAAAAGTTTTGAGTAATTGAAATAGTCGAAAAACATATACATTTATTCCTCATTTACCCAGATTAAAATTTAAAAATACACAGATTCAAAAATAATTAAAAGGCCGTTTAAACGTGGACTTCTGGAAAGCTATAGTGGGTCTTACATCAGATGATGCAACATATACTCGTAGAAGCTAAATGTACCGCTAGATTCCGTTGGCAGTAGTCAAAGAAGGAATGACATGACATTTCCCATGATATTCTGTGGAAATAAATAATTACCCTCAACAAAATGCATGGACGCCAACAATAACTTTAAATAATAGAAAACGAAGAAACCTTGAGGAGGAAGAATTGAAAACTTGAAAAACCAGAAGTACAAGATGATTCGCCAAGATCTTTTCAATCATCAAGAAACTAAAAAAAAAGAATTAATAACGATTAGTTAGCGCGGGCTGCTTAACAAATAACAGTGGTAGAGAATATGAACACCAAGTAATAAGTCACTAGAAAAAATTACACATTGCCTAACAATGCTAATGAGCAGATGGTGCAATTGGCCGACTGTTTCAACAATCTTTAAATAGATTAAGTTCGTCGAATGCCGCTTATCATATATGAGGCTTAGAATTATCTATGTGTTAATTCCGAAAGACATAAATTCACTGAAAAAAATAAAGACTGAAGGACAGTAGAGTCACTAGCTAAAATGGTATATCAGTGTAGATAATCAAGGCCAAAGAAAAACTGCCTCAGTGAGTTTACAGTTTGCTCGGCTGTCCTGGGAAACAGTAATCACGTTGGCGAGAATTGCAAGATATTAAATTAG
This sequence comes from Ariolimax columbianus, assembly GCA_036924085.1. Taxonomy (NCBI): domain Eukaryota; kingdom Metazoa; phylum Mollusca; class Gastropoda; order Stylommatophora; family Arionidae; genus Ariolimax; species Ariolimax columbianus. Next base: position 10,373,842 of record JAVGWX010000007.1, read on the forward strand.
CCAAGAAAGACGACTTGCTCCTGTGTACTAGCTATATAGCTATAATGCTATTTTTGGTTCCTGGAACAAGGTAGTCAAAGATCAGATTGGATACATGAAACAATGCTCCCGACAGTCATATTAGAGAGATACAGTCGTGTTGTTGATGAGATAGATCCGGACTGTTAATTACTCACCATACAAGCCACATTGATACTTCTTCTTCTTCTTCTTCTTCTGCGTATGCAGTCAGACAGTAACCATTATTTTTTCGAAAAAAGCGGCGGTCATCATGAGGCTGTCGCCACTGCCATAGAGCTTGTCTTGCAGTTCCTCTGGTGATGGCCACATCTGCTCTCTCTGATCCTCGTATGTCGGGCAGTTCTGCAGCAGATGTTCAGCGGTCATTTTACCAGTACCGCACGGGCATTCGTCGGTACCACCTGTCTTCAATTTGTTGAATAGGTGGTACCTCAGTCTATTGTGGCCAGTGCGAAGTCTGAAGACGACGACCTGCTCTCTTCGGTTCAACTGGTAATAGGCATCGTTTTTGGTGTAACCAGTATGTTCGGTTTCCCATTTGGTCATGTATCTGGCTTTGATAAGCCGTTTTGACTCTTCGTACGTCATACTAGTATCTGTTTGTGGTAGTCTTGCACCTTCTTTTGCCAGTCTGTCTGCCTCCTCGTTGCCTTGGATGTTGCAGTGTGATGGGACCCACTGTACCACTACCCTTTTTGGTGCGGACTGCTGGCAAAGTTTGCAGAGTGCTGCTCTTAAGTCATTAAGCTCAGTATTGTTCTGGCTTTTAAGCGCTGTGACTACGGCGAGAGCATCTGTAAGCAGGACTATATGGCTTTCATTTTCACTGTGAGTCACCATTTCTTCCACTGCCGCCCTCAGTGCCTCTGCCTCCGCTCTGAAATTGCTTGTGTACTTACCAGTAGCGAATGACAGTGTTATTTGTCTGCCATTTGGTAGGTTCAGGAATGCTCCTGCCCCTCCGTTCTGTGTAGTATTTGTTACAGAAACGTCGGTGTATGCATGGGTCCAGTCCATGCTTGGGTAGCTTTTCGTTATGAAGCTTAGGGTAGTATCTCTCCTTTCTTTTTCAGTCTGGCAGTTTTTGTTTGCAATACCTGGTATATTTTCTGCCACCTCTGGAAATATATCCTGCCTCCAGGTAGGTTTTCGTACAGTAGTGATGGGTTTTGGTGTTGTTAGTGCGTTTATGGGATCTTCGTGCATCTTTGCTTTGGCTATTTCTGCAAAGTTTCTCCGCTTTAGTTTCCCATTTCCCAAATTGTTTAGTCTCTGGTGCATTGGATGGTCCGTCAGTCTTCGGAGTTTCTCTGACTGCAGCTGGGCTCTGCAGTCTCTTCTATCGGTCATGGATTGCAGTTTTGTAATCTTTTCAAGTTCTACAATTGGCGTTGACTTCACCACAATGATACATATCGTTGGATTTTATTTCTTATTTTGTATGCTGCGAAATTATGTTTAACTGATTAGACATGACGTAACTGTGTCAGCTTCTCCGATACTGTTTAATGCCGGAAGTAATTGTCTACTACGATTCGAAAGACTAATGCCGATTTCCATGTATTCCAAACAATAATGTGCCTGCTCCATTTTTTAAATGAGCAGGAGTTCATTGATGTGTTTCACATCACCTATTATCTTTCTCCTTTCTTTTCACTGGTACTCGTATATGAAGAAAAGTAAATCACATCAACATTTTTATAATAGCTGAAAGAATGTGTATATGTCGATGATTTACTCACTTCGTCAAAGACAGCGGTCGTATACAGTGAAATATAGAGCGAGTTGTTGAATGATCTCGATTCTGGTAACGCATATTTAGGGAGAGCAACACAAAAACATGTTTATGTGATTAAACATTAATGACAATTGTTGCACTGCAGTGAATACACATCTTCTCCAAGAGGTGAATTCGTATTTCTACCTAAGTATGAACAGATACTAATATGCCATTCAGAATCTAGAAGAACATTATTTGCTTATAGACAAGGGCATCTAAGAAAAGCGGATAGACGACGAAAACTACAATTTTAAACTCCAATGTAAAGTTAGTGCTACTTCATTATCGGTATGCCTGGAGAACGACACAGACGGTCACGAGCAAAGTAAAAAAAATGCATAAACAAATGTATGTAACGTATGATATGGTTAACACGTTGCAACAAAGGCATGTCCTACTTAATTAGTGTGTTCATTGCACAACGTTACCCGGCAGAGGTCCTGTGTTTAATCACCCTCAGTGTCGTGCCGTTTGATGCAAGCAGATCTTCCATGTTACATGCGTGAGATATGTGCGGGCATGCCATAAGGTGTTCATGATTCTGGACAGCACTGTATGCACAAGGGCCTGATATCCACATGTCACACTAGAACTGTCAACCGTCAATGACACAAGCGGTAAAGAGACACCGATTGGGATCATATCTCGAGGAATGTATCTGACATCATTTCTAGACTGTCTCTGTTCCTGAACCAGAATGTTACAGTTAGATTCTACCACTGCCACTCAATATGTTCTGCACCGCAGCTGAGCGACCTAATTGATGAGAGTAGTAGATTAAGTTACGACATTATTGGCATCTCAGAGACCACACGAGAAAAATAAATGTCAGCGATTTGAAACAACGACACGGGAGTTTACATTGGCACCCGTGATCAAGTATCTCACAAGAAAATTGGAGCTTTAGAAATATACGTTACATCGACAGTGGTTAACAATCACAACAATGTCACTCGTCCACGGATGTACTTTCAGTTGGTTGCATTGTAGAATTGCAAATATATCAAAGACAACCTTTGAATCGAACCTCAATGTTTCGTTGTAACAAGATGGATATGTTACATTTTCATAATTATCGACACTATCACATATTGCTGTTGACCTTCAAACACGTGTTTATCCGGCTTACCTTTAAAAGACAAAATTTGCAGCAGCTAGAGTAACACGCTGCCAGCCATCATACATATCAGTAGCATGTCTAGATTCTCAATGTATAGGTCGAATCAAATTCAATTTTCGGCACAGCACAAACTGAAAATAATTATTTGCAACCTATCTTTGCAGAGTAGACACATGCACCGCCATCTTGGTCGCTATGGTATAGTTCAGTAGACAGACAATTGATGTAAATACTTAGACTTTGTAATACATGTATTTTCTTGTGCTTAAATATTTAAATTCAAAAGCGTTACTGCTTCAGATCAGATCATCCCGTAACCAGTGCGGTCGTTGGGGCACACATGAAACATCCTCACAACCCCACGCTACGCTTCTCTGTCAACGGCCGCTGCCTGTGCCTCTACTGGTCGGAGATTGGACCATTCTTTTATGATGTCCTCCAAATTCTTTTTAGGACGGCCGTTTCGTCGTCTGTCTGGCACCTTTAACCTGCAGGATCGTATTTGCAAGACCATTTGATCTAGATATGTGACCGTACTAAGCGAGTTTCCTTCTTTTGACAATTGCCAAGAAGTCTTCAAAAAGCCCTATTGCTGTTGTAATTATATCTCGTATTTCTTAATCTGTAACTCGCTTTTTGTACGCGGCGTTTAAAAGTCTTTGGAAACATCTCATCTCCAAGGTATCCATCCTTCACTGAAGGTCAGATGTAACTGTCCATGTCTCACACGCATAGAGGAATATTAACGGGACCAATGTACGCATTACTCTGATTTTCGTGCATAATGCTAACTGTTTATCTTGTCATATTTTGTTAATGCGTGCAAGCACCGCTATTGTCTGTACTATCCTGGCAAACACATCAAATTTGGATCCTTCATCATTGACAATCGAACCCAGATATTTAAAACGTTCAACCACTTCGAGTTCATGGCCATTAGCTGTTGAAGCCATCGGCGTTATTGGTCACTAATTGTGTCTTTCCAGCGTTTATCTCCATACCATGGTCAAGAGCTCTGTGAAAAGGATAATTGAGTTGTAGAAAGGAATGCCAACTACATAGTAAGACAATTGTAGGACTGTTACATGATCGTTGTCGTAACAAAAACATTAGCATTTATTAAGGAGCAGAAATGTAACACGTCTTTAACAATTTGACATGAATGGGTTTGACATTTGACGACATAATTCTTCCTTGATAAGTAGTTGCCAGGGAGATATGATATGACATATTTCCAGGGATTCAATGCTGATGTCAGTATCAGGTGAGAAATGCTTACCTCCTGCACAGGTCGAGCTCTAAAAAAAGAAATGCACCACAGCCAACTAGTCAATGAGGTAGAGGTCGGCAGTGTAATCTCCATTGCGGTGCACCTGCTGAGAAGACTTACATTGCACTACATCAAGGATAGCGGAGTCAAACATTCTTCTGCACCATTTTGTATTTCTTCTTGTTCTTCTTCTTCGTATGCTGTCAGATGTCAACTTGAATTTGTTCGAAGAAAGCAGCTGTCATCCTGAGGCTATCGACACTGCCGTGGAACTTGTCTAGTGTTGGCACTGGTGATGGCCACATGTGCTTTCTCTGGTCCTCGTATGTCGGGAAATTTTTAAGCAGATGTTCAACGGTCATTTTCCCAGTACCACAAGTGCATTCGTCAGTACCACCTATTTTCAGTTTTTTGAATAGATGGTACCTCAGTCTGTTGTGGCCTGTGCGGAGTCTGAAGACCACGACCTGCTCTATTCTGTTCAACTGATAGTAGGCATCATTTTTTGTGTAGCCAGTATGTTCTGTTTCCTATTTTGCCATGTATCTGACTCTAATAAACCTTTTGGACTCTTCGTAGGTCACACTAGAATCTGGTTGTGACAGTCTTGCACCTTCTTTAGCCAGTCTGTCTGCCTCCTCTTTGTCTTGGATGTTACAGTGGGATGGAACCAACTGTACCACTACTCTTTTTGGTGCGGAATGCTGGCATAGTTGAGAAAGTACTGCTCTTACATCATTAAGTTCAGTATTACCTGGCTTTTCAATGATGTAACTACGGACAGGGCATCTGTAAGCTGGCTGTCATTGCTTTCCCTGTGAGCATTACTTCTACTGTAGCTTTTAGTGCCTCTGCCTCCGCTCTGAAATTGCTTGATAATTTTCCAGTTGCCACTGACAGTGTTATTTCTCTAGCATTTGTTAGGCTTAAGAATACCACTGGCACTCCTTTCTGTGTTATGTTTGTAACAGAACCGTCGGTGTATGCATGGGTCTAGTCCATGTTTGGGTAGTTTTCCGCTATGTACCTCAAGGTTATGTGTCTTCTTTCTTTTTCAGTCTGGCTGTTCTTGTTTCCAATACCTGGTATTTTTTCTACCAGCTCCGGAATGATATTCTGCGGCATTTGGGTTTGCGTACAGTAGTGATGAACTTTGATGTTGTTATGGTGTTCCTAGGGTCTTCGCTCATCTTTGCTTTGGGTATTTCTGCAAAGTTTCTCCGCTTTAGTTTTTTTTTTCAAAATCTATTTAGTCTCTGATGCATTGGATGATCTGTCAGTCTTCTTAGTTTCTCTGCTTGCTGCTGGGATCTGCAGTCTCTTCTGTCGGTCATGGATTGCAGATGTGTTTTTGTTTTTAAGTTCTACAATTGGCGTTCACTTCATGCCTCCTGTTTTAACTCTCATGGCTTGGTTTTGAAGTTTGCTAATTTTATCAAAGTTCGCCTTTGCTGCTGTTGCCCATGCTGTAATGTCATACTCGAGAACTGGTCTCTCTCTTCCAGTGTACATTTTCTTAAGTATTCTTCCGTCTGCTCCCCAGCTTGTGCCAGCAAGTTTTCTCATGATTGCCATTCTTTGTCTGGCTCTCATTCGGTTTCTCTCGATCTGACTTTTCCATGTCATGCGCCGATCAAATGTAACGCCCAAATAGTTTGGGTTGTCGTTTGGCCGCAGACATTTGCCGTTAAGACTTATTTTGGTGTTCTGTTGTTTATTGGAAAGCGAGAATATCGTACATGTTGGTTTCTCTTCATTTATTCTGACCAGCCATGATTTCGCCCACTCCTGCATCCGATTGTTTGCTGCGGTAAGTTTTTTTCTTATAGGTCCTCATAGCCATATCGTCTGCAAACATGGAGCTGTGGACTCATCTTGGTATATTCTCTATGATGTTATTTATATACACCAGAAAAAGTGTGGGTGACAGTACTCCCCCTTCGGGTACTCCTTGCTCTAGTGTCACTTTTTTGCTCATCTGCCCTTGTACTTGAATTCTGGCTGTTCTGTTTTCCAGGTAGTGGCTGATCCATCTGTACATTTTTCCAGATACTTCACTTCTTTGTAGCTTGACTTTAAGTCTCGCTTTCCACACCTTGTCAAATGCCTTCTCTAGATCCACCCAAACCGCTATTGTATGCTTTTTCTCCTGGTGAGCATTCTCTATTTCCTGTGCTATGAGAGTGATCTAGTCATTAGTGGGTGTGTGTTGTCTAAATCCTGCTTGCTGTGAAATTAATATGTGTTTTTCTTCTTTGTGCCACATCAGTATGATGTTTATCATACATTCCATCAGCTTACCTATGGATATGTTCTAGCTTTTTCTTTCTTTGGTACGGGTATAAGCACATCATCTTTCCATGCCTGCGGTATAATTCCCCTTTTCCAGCTTTTGTTCAGGACTAACAGTAACTTTCTCTTTGCTGTTTGGCCCAGCCCCATCAGTATTTCATTTGTTACTTCATCTGTTCCGGGCGATTTCTTTTTCTTTAAAGTTCTCATGGCCTCATTACTTTCATTCATCGTTAGTTTTGCCATCATGTGCTCCTCTGGTGTAATCTTTATGTTGTCGTGACTCTTTTGTTCTTTATTAATGTATGTGTGCCTATCTATAGGGAAATCAATGTCGTATGCTCTGGAATAATGTTCTATAAAGACGTTTGCTGCTTTTTTCCGGTAAGCATGTTGTCGCCCTGCTTGATGATGATTTGTTTATTTGATGGTGTTTCGTGATTCATAGCTCTGACTAAATTACATAGTTTGTTCCCTTCTTTATCTAAATTGAGGCTTTCTATTTTTTTCCAACTGTCTCTTGTGATTTGGTTCAGTGTTCTTTTGTATTTCACAGTGATGACCTTGAAAACGATATTTTATTTGCTTCCATAGACTTCATCCTCAGCTTTCTGCAGTTCATGATTATAATATGGCTTGTAGTTTTTCCTTGCTCTTATTTGAATGGTCTCGGTGGCTGCTTGCTTATGCTTTCCACAATAGGTTTTATATTGTTATATCGTGTGTTGATAGTTTCACACGGTCCATCTGTCAGCATTGCAAATTTGTCCCAATCGGCTCGTCTGTAGTTCCAACTTGGTAGCGGTTTTTATTCCTGGGGACCTACTTCCATATCAATATTAAGCCTCATTGGCCTGTGGTCGCTACCTGCCAATTGCTCGAGCACCTGAGATCAATTTTGTGGTAAATATGCCCCGCGGAGAAGGTCAAGTCTGTATTGGAGGAGGTATGCCATGTTCTGGGATAGAAGCTAGGGCTGTCGGCCGGCCTACTGATAAGATATTATTTGTGTCTATCTTCCAGTTTTCCACTTCATAACCTTTGCTGTCTGTTTCTGAATATCCCCATCTCTCCGAGTGACTGTTGAAGTCTCCAACCACTAGGCAGCTGGAGTCCTTGATTTCCATACTCGACAGCGACAGGGCTTTGTGTGTGTGGTGGTGGGGGGCATACATGTTGAATATACGGAATTTAGTTTTTTGTGTCATTGTGTCGACTCCTACAATTTCTGCTTGGATTATGTATTGAAGAAGAGGCACTTTTCCTAGCTGCCACACATATATTGTCGACATTGTTCAACTCAGCAACGGTAACTTCGAAAACCAATAGTAGTATCACATCTAGTTTGATCGAGGGAATAGCGTACTCTAATAATCTTTAATCCTAAAGAGCTCAGTGAACTGGATTAGTAATACGAATATTAGTCCTGGATTATTTACGTCTGCAAAAGTTTTGGATTCACAGTATTTTCACGTTCCTGTTGTATCTGTAAAAAAATGAATATCTCGCTATGCGTTTTTGTCTGACATTATAATATCGGCGGTAGTATGTTAAGCTTCCTTCTCTGCCGGGAATTTACATTTGTTTGTTAGACCTAGATAGAAGTAATGTGTACATGTGTGCATTCCTTATCGTAAAAGAGATATAAACATTCTGGAATTGACACAAACAAGAGTGAAGAAAGCTGATAGTGGAATTCCAGAGTTTCAATTATGAAGAACAACTCAGAAATGAACGGCCTACAGTGTCTAGGAACAGAAGAATCCAGGTGACTTTATACAGCGTTATAAGATAATAATCAAAGGACATGATAAATATGAAAATACCTCTTGTCTTTTCAAAGTACAAACACCTACAAGAACAAGAGGGGATTGCTACAAGCGTTAGTCAGAGAGTGGTAAATGCTTGAAATACATTGCCACATGAAGTAGTGGAGGCAAGGGAAATTAATGCATTCAACAATAAATTGTATTAGCACATCGTTTAAAACATGGAAATGGAATCAAAACTGGTTGTATATATACTCTGCATTCTTCTAAACCAGTATACAGACGTTAATATTAGTTTTGGAGATATCGCTGCTTCCACATCACGAAACAACATTTCATGTCGAATTTCGTCATGTTTGATAGGTTAAATGGGGTTCTCTCTCTCTCTTTGGGATATCAGCACTTGATGAATACAATTAAACATGTCTACATTTTGCTTCGATGGTTCGTCTGTCTGTTAAGATGGTGTAGTTGTACCTTTTTAGGGCTTGAAGAAAAATGATCTTGACTTGCATATATCTGCGACACTTTGTGAGGCAGTTTTTGAATGCAGCTGCTTTGATTAGTCGCTAAATTTGATGTTGTTCATAGCAGTGCTTCAGTTGTTGAAGAATTTCGATATTTAGTTCTCATAGTGCGAAATTTAAAACACTTCTCTGACAATAAGACGTCTTCGCATGTCTAGTAGTTTTCGTGTCTGTTCTTTAATACGTGTACACCTTTTGGATTTATGAAACTTAGTAGGGAATCGTATTTATTGAGCAACACAACACGTTTGACGAATTGCTGTTATGTGGATCCAGCGATTTGCAAATCATGCTGTTTGATTTGATTGTTAAGCTTAGAACTGTTAGTCGGTGTTATAGCTCTGTATTTCTTTTTTTGAGCGCAGGTCTATTGAAGATTTGATTGGCTTGTGGTCTCGAGGAAAGGTGTCCACCTCGAGGGCCGGAGGTCGCGTGATCGAATCACAGTGGAGACCGACATTTGTTCATGTGGGTCTTCTAGTAGAACGTCCCCTGATCTCTGGGTAGTGAGATCGGACTCCCGTTGTCAGTATCGAACACGTTAACAGCTCTTTGACAGTTGGAGATCGAAACAAGTAAGCAAAACGGCCGATGTCGGTACATAATTCAAAACTCTAGTGTTTGAGTCTATTAAGATGTACTAGCACAACCGCAAAAACCACACTTCATGAAACTGCTTGTATACATACTATATACAATTATTTAAACCAGTATAATTAAGATAAATGTAGTTATTATATTCTGCAACGTGCAACAAGGTTAGAATTACATACACAACACTATTTAAAGACCAGTTTTGGAAAACATCAGATATGACGTCATCATACTATCGGAATCCCGCGTCCATTTTGATCCTGATTGGAACTTGTGACGACATCAAGTATTGGCGCTGGAGAGAAGCAATTCTGAATTGGAGGTGTCATGTTAACAACGTGATATCTGTAAAGACTGACTCCTTACAGCTTGAAACATTAGCAATATATGTTCAAGATTTAAGAACCACCTATCGTCATCTGATGTTACGTCCCCGCTCTCCAAACAACCTCATCGCCTCCGCCTCTGCAAAAAAAGTGGTTATAACGACAGGTATGTTGAGTCGTTCTTTGGAAATCTTGAACAGATCCTACCCCTACTTGTATATCAAAATATTAATATCCGTCACTTCAAAGATAGATCTCTCCACAGACACATAAACGAGTAATATCTGGGACATTTATCAGATAACGAAAGACATTATCGAGAAGAACCTCTGGACATTTTCGCAGAAACCAACAAATTCTCCGTGATTAACACTTTTTTTTTTCCACAAAAAAACGTTTTCATAAAATATGGTCATGGCATTATCAAAACCAGAAAGCAAAAAAAAAATATTTTCAAAAATACGCTATTGTAAAATGTATGTATCCAAACAAACCATGTTGTATCAAGAAAACAAACATTGCAATGCGCGTTTATGTCAATAATGAACATATACATTAGTAGAGTCCCTTTCATTGATGTTTATGTCCCTTAATTTATTCAACGCTTTCGCCGCATACAAACATCACGGACATAAATCATATGCTATAATTGTATAGATCAACACAGTCTAATACTAATTTAATGATACTATATTACAATCGATCCATATCTGCAGTATTGTTTAAGAAGAATGCTCTTTCTGATCCTGACACTATTCATCTGCTTAACTGTATTACTAAAACATTAATTTGACATCGCAAAGGAAATAATTAATCTTCGCAGTTAGTCGAATGGTGGCTGATGTAGCTTGTGAAGATCAAGGCAGAAACAGAAATACGGAAAATACTCCTTTCAAGTTACTGATATTCTTTGTTGAAGATGTAATTGTCACTCAGTGAATATATGCCAATCGTTCAAAGATATTGGTCTATCAATACGTCTTAAATACAAAATGTGCTGAGACAGAAAATAGATACCGCACCAAACATTTCTACTGATGATTTTGAATTGGCAGATGTGCGTCACTCGTGTACACGTACTCTCTAGATCGATACATTGGCAATCTCGTAGATAAATATGATGCCATAGTGCGAATCTTACAAGACGAGTTTGAGAAAATCATCCTTTTCAAACTAAAAGCATGGTAATTGTTCCCATGCATGTGTCGTTGAGTCCATCGTTAACATTTAATGCTAGGACAGAACCACAAACGCAGACGTGCAATGTCGCACATGGACCAATTGATTGAATATAACAGTGACGACTACGATGGCTTGGTTATATTCATGGCAATTGATGTTAATATCATGTTTAACTATACTGATACATAACAGTTCGATTAACACAGTTGACGTGTATAGATTTTGTAAGTGGGACATTAAGACAGAGGACATATGTCTGCCATTATGTGATGACGAAATTACAGAACGAAGTGAAAATGCACCATATGTACCATTAAGAACCACCTCAGTCTGGATGAAATGATGACCATATTACACACAACCGTAAAAAGATAATACCAACAGCAAAGGAAACCAATGCACGTAAGAGAGAGTTAACCAGTTGAAGATCGCACCATTCTATAGACAGCAACGAACAAACGATAATAAAATGCACATTCGTGTGTAAGTGAATGAATGTCTGTGTGTGTGTTTGTGTATGAGTAATTATATTTGAATTATTTACCACACGCACAAAGACACAAATAAGTGTATGCTTACTATAGTTATGCATTTGTACTTGTTTACGACATACTGCGCATGTTTAGTTCTAACAACACACATTTTGCCCACCGGTCCAACATTTAAGTGATCCTTATAAAGCTTGAATTATATCATTTACCAGTTCTGTAAAGAATGATCTTTCAACATATATTAGCATAGAAGAAAACAGTGTTGATTTAACGTTATAATTTTTCTAAAGTGTAATATTAACCAGTCTTGACATTACAAAGTATATAACATGTTGTCGTCACAAAATAGCAACAATTTGGAATTTAGCAATGCCAGAAAAAGAGCATGATTGATTTAAAGTATGCATTGCCACTTGGTTTGATCGATAACACAGTCACACATTTTATTACCAAGGACACACCAATACTGATGTTCATTGACTGACCATTCACTACACGTGTTTGTAAACCAATTATTAGTGCAATAATTGTACTTCTGGTTATTTAGTTAGAAACAATGTTTTTAGCTATCCTAGTTGAAGCTATAAAGATCGAGACTACTCAGTTAAATACTATCAGTTAACGTCCCATGTGTAGTGTGTTTCTTGTGTGTTACATTTTGAAGGTCAATATAATTTATTTATGGTAATATATATATATATATATATATATATGTGATTGTTATTATTTCCTTTATGCTTGCATTCCTAATTCTCAAAATATAATCGTTTTACACAAAAGTAACAATAATTATCTCCATGTTTAGTGTACTCATTACTGGGCAGATATGTCAAACTTTCAGTATATTTTTGATTTGTTACTACGTTATGTAATGGTATACGTAATCGGCAGACATGGGCTTTGGGCATCGCAATATATACATCTCACGTCTCCTAATTGAACATCTTAAAACTTTATTAATGACATCACTATTCAACAACAAATAATATTACAACGAACTCCACATGTGTAGTTTACCTAATATATTTAGTTGTTTTTGTTTTGAATGCACACGAGGAGTAACATGTGCGGTCGTCTGCGTGTTGCAGGATCTTTCCTCACATTCCGAGTGTGCTGATGAAGGCTCTTCCTGGCGGTTGTGATATGCTTGACTAGATTTTTGTGACGCCCACTGCTGCAGGTTCATATCAATCCATACCACGTTAACCTCACTAAAACAGTCTCGAGTGAGAACTTCTGGGAAGTGGGATGGGGAATTATTCAGTATTTAGTTATTCATTATATGGATATTCCAGAACAATGACATTGTCATATATCACGTCCTTCCCCAGACCTGGTGCCATCATATTACGTAGACTTTGGTACAGTTTAACGTGTAGTCTCACAACACTAAGTTTTCCCGATGATCTAGATATGTCTCTATATACCAATGTGACGTGGAGTCAGTTTTCTTTATTACATTGACAAGACAAAATCAATGTATTTGAGATTGCTCAACTGATCTGAAGAAGCTGAGTATGAAAATGTATATTTGTTGGCTAGAAAAATATGTTTAAACAGGTACATAATTCGACGCATTTATGAGAATTGAAGCTAGTTGTTTAGATTGGTCATCTTTGCAAGAACAGTAAGTTAACCTCATATTTAGTGACGTACGCGTTAGTCGTTATTCTTCTGCTTACTTCCCTTTGCTTAGGAATTGGATGTCTATGGCCCGGATACATCAATCTGTTGCGGATTATCTGGTGTCTTATTCATCATTATTATACTCTTGTCGTCAAAATACAAATGCCAGAGTTATTCAAAGAATTGCTTCATAAGTTTCGTCGAATGTCTCTTTATCTCTACTCAGAACACCATTCAATGCGTTATGTAGCTGCAAATGGGCACCTCTGTATTGTTCATGTTTTTTGTTTGTTTTCTGGCTGGCCTGTTTTGCAGACCCTCCCTCGTATCTTGCGGATGTTATGTAAGGTACTGTTTAACAATGTTAGACGGTATGTACTATTCAGACTTATTTTCTTCGTTTAATGGGTTGTTACATTGGTTGTCTTTGGCTTCTCCTCATATGTATGAATTCCTCTTCGACTTCTTCTTTTGTCCTACTGCTATTGCCATGCGTGTCGCAGAGAGGCGTAGTGCTTAGATCTCTTGTTTGCGCCAGCTGAGAAGCTTGTGTGGTCGTCAAGTGGAAACTCTTGAGTGTTTCAGATACACACTTTGTCCATTTGCGACGAGGCCGACCCCATGCACGAGTACCCGATACTTGCACGTGATTGACTCTTGCTGCTGGTTGGTCATACTGCATTTGATTCAAGTGGCCAAACCACTTGATCTGTTGGGTTTCAATGTAGGCATTTACTGCTTTGTTCGTACCTCATCGTGGTGTTTCGGATATGGTCTTGGATAGACGTGCCAACTGCACTTCGCACACAGCGCATCTCACAGCTCTGAATTGTTACTCTTGTGGACATTCCAATAAGGGCCATTATTGACACTGGTAACACAACGAAGAAATCAAAAGCGTGTTGATCAAACTCCTCTGCTTAAAGTCTCACTCCAGGGTGTTTTGAAATCGGAACAACTTGGTAGTGGACATTGCTTATCTTCTGTATACGATGTGCTAAATCTCTGTCCGTTCTGCCATCATCAGTGAAAACACCTCCCAGGTACTTGCACTCTCTAAATTGTTTGAATCAGCAATACCATCTGTAAACGTCATACGTTTGCCTTTTTCTTTTTTTCGTCTGTTTTGTAGCAGACATGTATCATCTTCGAAATCGAGGTCTACTAGCCGCTTATCAAATGCTTAGTGCCTTCCTGTTTTTCTGCCCTCTAGTGTTTCTGCGTCCTACAGTCCAGGTATCCCTGTCTGACCGGGATTTGAATTATACATAGGTCTGACATATTCCTTGTACTGCTGATTATACATTGGATTTATATCTTACTTGGTGGATGGCCGTTCAAGTTCAGGGTCTCCTCTGCTGGTAGAATGTTGTGGCGGAGGTCTAGACTTTAACAAAAATACTCAACCCATCGTTTATGTTGTTCTTCCGATGATGTCAATTTCCTGCTTGCTCTATGTTTGATTGGTTTATATATATTGATGGATATATAAATATATACATATATATGAAGATCGAGGGGCTGGATTTCACCCTGGGGGCCACTCTCCCCCTTCTCTCTCCTCTTCCTTCACTCTGTTTCATTTGACTCTGTCCTACAGTCACACTCTTGCACAACTTCCCTTCCATTGCACTTTGGTTGGGCTAGCTTCTGAGGGCGCACACATCTAGCATAGGTACATACAGACGCACACATTCATCGACGCACTGGTTTATGCGTCCTGATATCGCCCAATGGACTACGGTCTGTCAAGGAAAATAGCGCGCCTCCGCCAGTAGAAACTAGTGAGGCAAACATATAAGCAACAAAAAAAATAATATATATATATATATATATATATATATATATATATATATTTGCCATTTTCTTTGTTAATTAGTAGGGATCGCTCATATTTCTTCTCTCTGTTGCCTCTTATGCCTTCTGTGCCAGGTTGCCAATATAGTTCCTTTAATTTGTTATTTTGACCTCTTTGCCTGTAACAGTATAATTACTCTATGCATCTGTTTTGGTGGCTTGAGTTCAGCAATTGTTGAGTATAGCTTTCTTCTGTTTCCTTTCTACTATTTTATTTAATGTCTCTGTTGCTTTCAATTCTGTGTGTTGGTTTCTCTTGAATCCCACAGTTTCTTCACAAGTCTAATTTCACATCTCTTTAGCCTGGTCCCACATACTATTAATGTCCATTTCTTTATCCTCCTATATCTCTTGTACCAATTGATATGTTTTTAAGTGTTAAGCTAAATTATGTCTTCTTCTCTTAGTGTTACAATAAGTGTAAATTATATCTTGTTCTCCTGGTGTTGCAATAAGTGTACGTTATTTCGTGTTCTCCTGTACTTGGTACTTTTTTGGTTTCAGCTGCAAAATTCCCAGCAACATGTAGTGGTCTGACGATACATCTGCACCTCGTTTTACTCTTACGTCTGAGGGAGGTGGGAGAAGGGGAGGTACGTATGAACGCTTGACTGACACATACATGGTAAATCCGATTTTTCGTTACATGGTCTAGGAATCTCTATGTGACCTTACACATATTTGTATGTGGAAAAATGTTTCCACCAATTATCATTTTGTGTAGCGCACATAACTCTGCAAACATTTCTACATTTTCGTGTATCTGTCCAATTCTTTGTCTTCCCATAATATGTTCGTAACCTAGGTTTGTCTGCTCCTGCCTTGGCATTAAAGTTTCAAATTAAAATTAAAAGATTTTTCTTTTTTTCACCTGTCAACGATTTTTTTCAGCTTGCTGTGGAGCTCTTGCATTTTATAATCGTTAGCCTCGCTAGTTGAATGATGTTTATAATGATGTGATTGTTCCTCGTTCTAAAGCTTGCGCCCGTGATTCGGTTGGTAGTAGCCTCTAACTTTATCTCTGCCAGCGGCCTCTGTCTGTGCCTCTTCTGGTCGGAGATTGGTTCGATTTTTTATGTCGTCCTGCTACCTATTTTTGGGTCAGCCTCTTCATCGTTTGTCTTGCACCTTTCCGTGCAGGATCGTTTTTGCAAACAATATTTGATCTCGATATGTGACCGTACTATCGAGTTTCTTTTTTTTGGCAGTTGCCAATATGTCTTCAAAAGGCCCTATTACTGTTGCAGTTTCATCTCCAATTTCCTCATTTGTAACTCGATCCGTGTATGTGACGTTAATCAGTCTTCGGAAACTTCTCATCAACAGGGTCTGTATCCTTTGCTGAAGGTCAGCTGTAGCTGTCCATCTCTCACAAGCATATAGGGATATTGACGGAACCAATGTACGCATTACTCTGATTTTCGTGCATAGTGCTAACCGTTTATCTTGCCAGATTTCGTTATGCCTTGCAAGCACCGCTATTGTCTGTGCTATTCTGGCCAACACCTCACATTAGGATCATCACTGACAATCAAACCCATATATTTAAAACGGTCAACCATTTCAAATTCCTGGCCATTAGCTTTTATCCTACTGTTAAAACATTAACAGTTGCAGAGGTCGATCGATCTGATAGATGTGCGGTCACGTTTTCTCTTTGGGCCGTATTTTGGCGCCTACATTTTGTTTCGTTTCTATCGCTATATTGTCACTTGTATACATACCAGGCATCGTTGCCCACTTCCGTTAGTTAAATACAAACTTGCGAGGTAAGAAATTGACATCGCTTTTGAAAGGTTGGTAAAGTTGACTGATACTCATACATATATTTAGTGCGTATTCTACTGTATTTAAAATGACAACGCCCAACTCTAGTGATAGTGCTCGTCGATTTACTTCAGATTAAGCTAGGGATCAAGATGTTGAGCAGCGCATAAGCTGCAGTGGTCAGCGACCCATAGCTGACTGCTAGCATCAAGGCCAGCGAACTATAGCTGCCAAGACCCTTTTGCACTTCCACGCGGTGATCCTGGATAACAGGCTGCAGTAGGTCAGACTGGCTAAGGAGAAGGGATCGAAGAGGGAATGCTAACCCGGCACTCAAAAAATGCTTACTGAAGTCAAATGTGTTGGACCGAAAGGTGCAAATATCGCAGCCAAGCTGTAAAACTACGACACAACGCATTCGTGGGAGATTGAGAACGAACGAAGAAGAAGAAGAAGAAAAGTAAGCTAGAAATATGTTTGAAGGGATTATAGGTGAACAATATAATTCTGAAATGGACTACCGTAGCTCTGACGACAACAAATTATCAGATTTTCATTATGCAGAGTCTGACATCGAACGGGACACCAATACAGACAGTGATTGTTCCACTATGAGCACAAGATAAGCAAGTCAGATTGCCACACCATCAGCGATTGTGTCGGAACTAAGAAGGAAGAAAATGAGGAAGGATCATAACGTAGTTACCAATGGATATGAGGGTAATAATAACATATCAGCTTGGCGATCAGTTGAAACTGGAGAGAATATCATCATAGTTGTCCATAGCGCGTTTTGCCATACCCTATCGAACGCCTTCTTAAAATCAACAAATGCATGATACAGTTGTTGCTGCTGTTCTAAATATTTCTCGCTTAACATCCTTAAATTAAAATATGCTCTGTAAGTGCATATTCCCTGTCTGAACCATGCTTGCTCCTCAGCAATGATCTTCTCTGCTTAGAGTTTCAATCGGTCGAGGATTACTCTAAGCATGACCTTGCTAGGGTGGCTGATGAGGCTTTTGGTTTTTATAATTTTGGCACAGCTTTAGGTTTCCAGATTTAGATAACAGTATAACCACTGATTTTGTCCATAACTCCGGCCATTTCCTTGTCACCCACGTTCTTTGACCACTTTGTATGCTCCTTTAGCGCCATTTCTGTCTAATCTGTTATCGATGTTTGTATATTGCTCACATACCCACGCTTCTTTCGCCTCTCTCATTTTTTGTTGTGTCGATTTCTTGACCTCATTATATCTGCCGACCTCATCAGATGTTTCAGTGTGGAGTGGATCAATTTAGAGCGACAAAGGCCACACACCAAAAACTCCAGCCATTCGTTAACAGATGCCTACGAAGGATAATTGGCACAACGTGACAGCACATGGTGAGGAAGGAAGACTTGAGGAAACGAAACCAACAACATACTATGGAACAACACATTAAGCGAAGGAAATGGGGCTTGGTAGGACATACACTGCCGAAGGCATAGTCTAACATAGCTAGATATGATCTTACATGGAATCATCAGAGGAAGGGAGAGAGAGGCACACCCAACAATACGTGGAGAAGAGAATGTGAGAAGGAGCTAAAATTAAAAAGTTACACCTCGAAAGAGGCGGACAAAACAGCCCAGAATCGTGTACGCTGGCGAGATGTTGTCGATGACCGTTGATTGATTGATTTTTGGAAGATTATATATTGAACTTTGTAATATAAATATTGTCTAATGCTGATACATTTAAATAATGTTAAATGATTATTCAGTATATCGAAACTATTTGTTCGGTCCATACTATTTATTATATGCCATTTCAAAACCTAGATGAGTTTGCCCCTCTTTAGATTGAACTATGATAATTATATACGTTGTAATTTAATGTGTACACGATCTCAATTATAGAATTACGTCTTACATGACTTAGTGTTCGATATAAAGCACATTGTACACGGTTAATCGTTGTTCTGGTCATTACTGTTTCTCTCCATGCCAAGAGAGTTAATCCTCACTAGTTACTGCATTAAGTTATATTTCCTTTCTTTGATGATCTGAGTTTGTGTTCCTCTTACCATTTTTTGGAATGGTTTCCTTGTTTCTAAACCTATTTTTAGGATTGATATGCCATATATGCGGTAGTTGAGATGTTCGCGTCCTTGGTTGTTGTATTCTTTATGGTTGTGTATTATTCCAATATTTCAATATTTTAAATGCTGGCATGATATCCTGTCTTGGTGGATTTACATTGACCTTAAATTGTTCCTTTGATGACTTTGTTGTTGGTCTGGAATAATGGTGAATTTATGTTCAGTGTTTCGCAAAATGCCCATATGTCTCGCTTTCTTTCTTTCCTGCATATGTTATGTCATTTTTTATTTAAGTTATGAATTGTCGTCCTTTATTTTACTGTGTATTCTATGTATATCGTAAACTGTCTACAGATAACTTTTTTTGCTGCAACTCTCTCATTGTCCTTTTTATGTAAGTGTTTTCTTGTTTCCTGCAAGGCACTTTTTAACTTTTTTATTTAGTTCAGAACATGATGTATACAGTATTATCTTCTATTCTTGTCCTTCACATGCACCGGTTTCATATTACTTTTTTTGTCACATCAGGTTACATGTGCGTTAAGTGAGTAATTCCTTACTTTGTTTACTTCTCTTACCTTTTCACATTTTCACACGTTTTCTCAAATACTTCCTCCCGTGTGTACCATTGGGTGTCTGATGCATCACCAGTGAGATTTGTTCTTTTGATTTAGTTTGAACTAAATGAATATTTTACATATCTTTTTAAGTGACACATTTTACAAAAGATATGTGTAGACTAATATTTATAGATTCTAAAAATGTTTATGAATTGTTTTCTACATACTACTTATTATTTCCTTCGAATGTACTTAGTGTTGTTGACAGCTGTTTCATTGAGTGCGTTTATTACTTAACATACACTTAATCTAAACGTCACATATACTTGCAGGAACATATAACATACATCGGTTCTGAGCGACCTCCTGTGGATGAGGTATTGAAGACCAGACATGATCATGATCCATTTATCGTTAGCGACAATGTCGTGTGTATATTTAGGTAGATTGTGTTTAGTTTGGTGTGTCAGGTGATCAACTTGTTCGGTGTGGTAACTAACATCATCAACATCATCTGCTTTGTCAAATAATGTTTTAAAGACCCTGTCAACAGCAGTCTTCTTGGTAAGTTGAACTAATGCATTGCATGTCAGTCTAGATATGATCTCAAGATTAAGAACCTGTAATATTGGTTTTGAAACACTATGAAACATTTATCAGAGTATTGCCTGCTTTGTGATAATAGAGGCTAGATGTGAATGTTGGTCATTGTATCTTTCTCGTGTCTTAACCCCACAGAAACCGCAGGTTCCAGATACCTGGTCACTGACAAACAAAAGCCTTCGATTAATTCTTCCTGGCCAAATAAAGAACGGGTGCTGGAAACAGACCATCGGATGACAGGTCAGTTTTACCGTACAAATGACAGGGCGTTGCTACGGAAATCGTGCTCAACTCGAGAGGAGCAGCAGACATTTGGTTCACGTACCAGGCTGATAAGCCAATGGCGCGAGGCTACCATGTGAGGGATTACGGCCGGACGCCTGTAAGCAGGAATCCCGCCCAAATTCTCAGCACCACTGCAATGGGAGGCTTCGATATGGTCGGGACCTGAGGATCGCGCCTCAACCCTACCAGGTCGAGCCACAAAAAAGAGGTCTCTTTCATCCGCCGATCAAAGCGGGCGGATAGCTGCTCGATATTCACCCTATACGGCGATGAGGTGCGAAACCACCAACATAAGACTTAGTTCTTGGTTGGGGTGTCGAAAACAGTAGAGCAGCCACCTCACTGTGAACTGTCGAGACTCATTCCTTGACCACGAGATATGTCCGCAAACCAGGCCAAATACATATCCGTGACATTACCAGGCTTGTCCCCTGGTTAAATGCACTTCTGCTTCGATATCTACCTCTGTCCGATATCAGCCATACCAATGGACGCAGAAGAAATGCAGAATAGCGGACATTGCACACCTGCCCCACTGTGTCAACATCCCAGATGGCGGGGAATGCTAGGCGTACCATCCCTGCATAGAAGCCAAGAAAATTAAGGGAGCAGAGAGATACCCCACTCACATGCAAAAGCTACGTTTCTGTCAGGACGTGACGATCCTGGGATACAGACACACTGGACTGCCTCTCTTCCGGGTAAACCAGTCCATATCATATATCATATCATATATCATCACCGCACGCTATAGACATGAGTAGTGAAGACTCGTTAGTCTGGTAAGACAATTTCCATAAGAGAGACAACTCTGATCACAAACAACTGCTGCCTTGCAGAGAGGCTGGGGACAGCCAAAGGCTAAGGAGGGCATCCCTACAGAAACGCCTATTGAAATCGGATGCACGGGGCCACAAGTCTAACGAAACAGTGCAACGTAAATCGCAGTATGATGACAGTACAACCGATAAGAAAAAACGTATGGAGCTCATCCTGCGGAGTCCCGCCAGGCAGCGAGAGTCCCGGGCTTCACGCCTCGAAGGGGCCCACCCTTGACTACTGGTGGTCACCCACCCATGTGTCTTGGAGTCAAGGCACGCGGCTATGGGGCAAGTCCTATTGACCAAAAACTAAAGACTTTCAAAATACTACAGTAGAATGCGGAGGGTGTCATTAGCAAAAACCTTTTCCTAACACATCACCTGCATGAAGGTAAGATTGACGTGGCATGTATCCAGGAAACGCACCTAACCAATAACCATAAATTCTCAATCAGAGGATACCAGACCTTCCGTCTCAATAGAGAAGGTCCCAAAGGAGGGGTCCTGATACTGACCAGAAACTGCACACCAAGTAGCTCGGTATCTGTCAATCACACCGGACAAGCAGAAATTGTAGGAGGTGACATAATGGCTCAAGAGACGAATCTCTGCATTTTCAATCTGTACGGACGACCAAAAAGGAACTATCGCCATCGAGTATGGACGTCAAAGACTCCAACTGCATAGTAGTTGGAGACTTCAACAGCAACTCGGAGAGATGGAGATACTCGGACACAGACAGCAGAGGTGACGAAGTGGAAGATTGGGAGATAGACACAGATCTCTCCCTAATCAATAGGCCGGAGGATAGCCCTCGTTTCTATTATAGAACATGGCATACCACCTCGACTCCAGATTTGGCCTTCTCCACACAGGGCATACACCATAAAATAGACCGCCAGGTGCTAAACCAACTGGCAGGTAGCGACCACAGGCCGATCAGGCTAGACATTGATATGGAAGTAGGCCCACAGGAAACAAAAACCGCTCCCACGTTGGAATTACAAACGAGCCGACTGGGACAGATTTGCAATCCTGACAGATGGGCTGTGTGAAACCATCAACACACGAAACAACAAATTGAAGCTCATGGTGGAAAGCCTAAGCAAGGCAATAATGCAAGCCGCCACTGAAACCATCCCAAGAGGGGCAAGGAAAAATTATACGCCTTATTGGAATGATGAGTTGCAGAAAGCGAAAGATGCAGTCACAAATGCTAGGAACATGGCAGGGCGAGAACAATCTATGGAGGCAAATATCGCCCTCAAAGCCGCAACGGCGAAATACAAATACACTCTCAAGCAAACAGCAAGAGAGAGCTGGAAAAACAAAACTGAAAGCCTAAGCCTAGACAAAGAAGGGAACAAGCTATGGAAGCTAGTCAGAGCCATGAATGACGAAACCCCTTCAAACAAACAAATTACCACCAAGCAGGGCTAAAAATTGCTCACTGGAAAAAAAGCCGCAAACGCTTTTGTGAAACACTATGCCAAAGCAAACCACATCGAGGTCCCTGCAGATAGGCATACATACATTAGTGAAGAGCATAAGGGGCACGACAACATCAATACGGCACCAGAAGAGCATATGATGGCCAAATTAACAATGAGTGAAATGGAAGAGGGCATAAGAACATTAAAGAAAAGGAAATCTCCCGGAAAAGACGGGATAACAAACGAAATGCTGATGGGGCTGGGCCAAACACCGAAGAGGAAAGTATAGCTCACTATAGACCTATAGACTAGTCCAGGAAAACGACTCATCGAAAGTTGGAAAAAGCTGACATAGGTCCAATTGATAGAGTTACGGGAGGGAACCTGCGCCTGGACATCTCCTGCTCTACGCATATTGGACGTCGCTAAACAGACTTCGAACTAGTGTATCACGATCCCGAAAAACCTGAAGAAATGGAGATACAGAGATGGTGAAACATGCGAATGTGGAGTAACACAAGACCATCTGATAATCTGCCAAAACCTCCCGGAGACTTGTAGCATGGATGACCTCCTGAGTGTCAGTGACAGGGTAATCCGTGCGACTGAATACTGGAATAATGATGTGTGACGTAGTGCCTAGCACACGGAAAGTGAGAAAATAACCGCAACATGTTTTGTAACTTACAATGTTCTATTGTATTATGTCTTTCACATTTATAAATGTGTTTCCGACTGATTACAGTGCTGGTATAGCATCGCACAGAATGTAATCCGCTGAAAATGGCTAACCTAGCGTACTGTTAGATAAGGAAATGCGATAAAAATGAGATCTTACCAACATTGTGATCTCAATCAATGAAGTCGCTTTCACTTCATCTCTGGCAACAGTATCGGTCTACTATTTTCTCTATCGTTAATTTCACAATATGTGGAAGTAACATATAACATATTACAATTGTGATATTTTTTTCACCAGTTGAACCAAGTGATTAACTTAAAATCGGAATTGTCCACACTCTTCAGTAGCAGTAGCACGTGTTACGCCATTATGTTAAGTACTTTAAAGTATTTAAATGCACGTCTTCTGCGTAAAACCCAATGTTTAGTGTTCGTTATTGATGATGTAAATTTATGAACGGTGTCTGATGTTTTCTACGTATTTAGGTTTGGCGATCTCGGACATGTTCAGTCTCACAGCCCTCATTGTTACAAACATATGCTTAACCCCTGCAGTCAGAACGGCAGATCTACCATTCAATCCCTGGGAAGTTAATTATCTGATGTTTGCCACACCTCACCTGGTCTTCTCCAGAGTCTCTGGATGGATTACCGCTGTCATAACACTGGAGAGATGCATGTGTGTACTGGCCCCTTTGCAGGTTGGAAATAGTTAAATGACATTAAATGACTGTTACAATTTAAAATGTGATCACATGGCATACCAATTCAGAAGAAAAAAACTAAACCGTATTTGTAGATGAAACACATTGTAGATGACTAGCATGAGCAAAGCAAATTGGAAAGTATCAATACATATCAAAGCACATAATAAATCTAATGAAAATTGATTATCGTGCAATACATCTGGTATACGTCATTACAATCTAGAACTGATGTGCGCAGAGAATGTAAGGTCAACTATTGGTTTTGGGAAGCCAGAATGAGCAACACATTCACATTTGAGCGTCGAAAAACAAATGTTCAGTCGCATCTCAAAACAAGACTGCAATAATGATTGCGCAACCACAAATTAAATTATGTATACAACGAAGCTGGAGTCTATGAAAGACAAAATATATTTCGAGCAGACGGACTGCTTATTTATATCATTATCGAATGGATGTGATGAGAGCGACGTTCTGCTACAAGATGATAATAATAATGTTCGCATAGGCGTCTGAGGCACGTTGTGTCGGTCGGCAACGTCCGTGACACACAGTTGTGGCGTGATTCCATGGGCGGAGGAGGAGGTTGTTACTTGATGGAGATATAATGTTCGGAGACGGTCTCTTCTGCGCCTCCAGTCGGTCGGGGGAAAGACGTTTGGCGCTGAGGAACGCCTTGTGTAATATCTTGTAGGCAGGAGTTTCTTTGTTCAGAAGCACAACATGACCGAACAAAGAAACCCCATAAGTGTTTCTGAGAAATGGTGGAGGCCTGATTTAGCAGAGATCTCTACTTTGCGGCTGTAGTCATGCCATCAGATGCGCAGGATACGCCCTGGTTGCGCCTGTGAAATTATTCCATTCTTGAATTATCATGTTTCATCAATGTCTAGGTTTCGAAGCCATAAAGCAGGACTGGGACCACGCAGAACTGGGACAACGCAGAACTGGTAAATGCGGGTTTTTTTGTCCCAAGGAAGATCTTGCCATCACTCCTCACACGTAGAAGGTCGTGCTTAGCGGACGCAGCTAGTTCGGTCGGCCTTGACATATCGTGACAGCTGCGCCCATCGGATATTATGCTACCGAGATAGGTGAAGTCGATGGTGCCCACCGCAGCGTCACCTTGAGTTTCAATACCGTAGGGTGTTGTGTCGGAAATTAGGCTCTGCACTTTGCTATTGGCTCAGAATATAGACAGGTCAAGGGAGGTTTTTTCACTGTCTAACATTTCCAGAGTTGGCTGCAGCGGAGATATGTCTGTACCGAATTTGACGATGTCGTCCGAGAACACGAGATCAGTCAAGATTTATTGATAAATAATTATACCCTCCTGACGCACGCTGAGGCGGTCAAGAAGTCACTCGACTGCCAAGCAGAATAGATCAGGACCACGATCACATCCCTGTGTCCTAGTGGAGCAGCTTTATCATGTTCACCACGAGGGACGATATGCCTATTCCGCGAAGGGCTTTCCATAAAGATGGCCGATCAACCGAATCCACGTATGCAGCGTACATGCGACGATTGAAGGTCTGGTGTAGTTAGGCGGTGAGGCGCAGAGTCTGTTGTAGAACGACCTTGGGTAAAGTCAGACTGTTCTGGGCGACGGTTTGTGCTAAAGAGAGACTTGAGTTTACCCAGTAGCACGTGGGAAAAAAACTTCTCCGGTGCAACGAGAAGTGTTATAGGCTTGTAATGAATGCAGTATTTGCTACTACCCTTGCCTTAGTACAGGAAGACGACGATTCCATCGCGCCAGTCAGCCGGGACGTGTCCCGTCGTCCATTCTTGCAGGAATAAATGATGGATGGCAGAACTGATCAGGTCGATGGCGTATTTCATCAGTACCGGTGGGATGCGATGCAGGCATGCCGTTCGTCCATCTCTGCATTTTCGAATTGAAGCAAAGTCTGTAGCTGTAGTAAGGAAGAGGTTGGGGGGGGGGGGGGGGGGGTGGGGTGGGGGTGGGGTGGGGTGGTTATATTGGTTTCCGTCTCGAAGAGAGGATTCTGAGATTCAGCAGACAGATCGGTACACGTTGTTGCTGGTGGGTGGTTAAGGGCATATTTGTAGTGCTCCTTCCACATGTTCGTTACCTCCTCGCATTCCGAGCACATATAGCTATCAGAATTATTGATGCACTCTTTTCCTTTTTCTCGTTCTGGATACTTCCAGGGCGGAGCAACCTGACAGCCTTAAAGGCGGTTCTAAGGCCATGAGATCTGAGAACAGCTGTGACCTTGTCAGCAATTTCCAGGAGGAAGCTTGCATTGTCTGTCCTGGCCGCCGCGCGGAATTGGTCTTTCAACCTTCGTTGTTCGATGAGGTCATTGCGAAACATGGCTGAGTTCTTCTGGAGTATGATGTCATTCGAGGTATCTGATAGCTTTTCCTGACACTTTGGGCTCCTTGAGCTCCTGAATAGCATATGGCGTTCTTTATGATTGATTATGCTGCCTCTGGGTTATCTGGAAAGGGGCGCGATGCAAGCAGGTTTTCTCCTGACACGTTTGGCGTTTTTGTCGGCGACACCTGGGTTAATCTTGAAAAGCTCGATATTGTACATAGGGATTGCCACAGATTGTTATTGTTTTTGTTTTTGTTTTTTTTTGTTTTTTTTTGGGGGGGGGCATATGTGCTGATAGAGTACATGATCATCATCAAGCAATGATAAGTTTGGGCAGGGGCCTCAGCACCGAAAAAGACACGACCTGAAGTCACACGATTGAGACTTCTCACAACGATGTTCCTTCCTAGTTCTTCGTTAGATATATATGTGTTGCGATGGATGTATAGGAGGTCGTAGCATGCGCAGGTAATCTTCAGACTGTAGGCGGCGCAAAATGACAGAAACATGTGTTCGTTATCATTTCCACCGCCTAACGAGCCCAGGACCGATTCATAACCACTACGCTAGGGCTCTGAAACAGCGTTGAAATCACCCAGTAGGACGAAATCAACATGTATAGAATATGTAGCTGAGGCTTTGGTCAATTCCTGGTTGAAGTCGTTTTTTGCCTGGGGTTCAGCCTCGCATGTGGGGACGTAGGCGACTATTATTGTGAGGTGACCATGTTTATGTTTCAGTCGTGCTACGAGAAACCTGTCCGAGATGGCTTTACATGATACTATACTGCAGTCTGAGAGGGGGTCTTATGAATAAACCCCACCATTTATGTGTTAAAGGCCACCAGCATGCAGCAGACATGTATTCGACATCTTGTTGGCCTTCGCACTATAGTCTAATGATACCGCGATTGCAATGTTGAATCGACCTAAAGTTCTAGCCAGCGCCACAATATAGCCAGTGACAGTTGGTGTCAGTACATTCAAAATGGTATGTTACCTTCAGAATTATGGCACTTAGACCAACTGCAATAGCTACTATCAGACGCGGGTGTGAAAACCAGAAAAGGAAACATCATATGGAGATCTATTAAATACAATTCGCACAAACGAAGTAATTTTCAGCATCAGTGTAAAAACTGTGCTGTTGTATTGACCGCAACAAACACAGTAAAAGACAAATGCGAAACAATAAATATAGTAGTACTTCCTTAACATGTACCCTCGATGGATATGAGGTAAACATTAGTATGCAATGGTAAGGTGTTAGGGTATGTAGGATAGGAGCAAATGGCATCAACTAGGACAACACATTATGGGAAGACAGGAAAGGACAGTGAATCAGGAAATCAGGAATTCGCATTCAAATTAGCTAGAAAGGCTATCACACGGATTAATCATACAATAGAAGAGAAATATAGGTATAACTACATATAAATGGATACGAGAATGTGTTGGAAACACACATTTGTGTTTCCACAAGGGTAGAGACAGTGAGTAGATGTAGACCATGCACGCTGGTGACATGCGCCAATGACATGCAAATATAAGAACAATGGGGGTTTGAATGAATTAATCAATAGTTTATGACGACTACCTCGAGGCTCGTAAATGGTAGATATAAAAATATAAAGTGTCTCTGCAATAAACTCGAATATTGTAAATGTTAGGGGTTCATTATTACAACGGGCAGAGGTAACATTTACGTAACAGAGGTTTCGAAACAGCATCCCAATGGCCAAGAGACCAACATTCCAATCGCTCTATCTACAAGTTCAAAAATCATTTATGGCGTTAACAGTTTAGTTTATTTCCTTAAATATATTTCACTATTTTGTCAATTACATCTGTTTATAAAACATTGTATTTATTGACTAATTCAAACATTCAAATACAATAATGATTTTTTTCATCAGATAAAACTCATCGTTACACCAAGACGAGCCACGGAAATCATCGTCTTTATCTTTATCGTCCTCATGTTCAGTGTATATCCGGTGTACGTCGTCAACAGGCTTGGATTCAAATTTTCCCCCATACAAAACAAAACAATTTTTGGTCTTATTTTCTCAGTAGACAGACAAGAGGTAGAAGGACTCTCTGTTCCAGTCAATTACTTCGGCATTCCTCTCACAGCTTTTGTTATTATTGTGGTCTGTACGATAACGATTGTGTGTAAACTACAGAGCACAGCAAGATGGAGGCAGAAGGTATCAACTAATGACCAAGTTGACAGGGTTTCCAGTCGTAACCAGAAAGTGGCCAAGATAGTCGTCATGATTTCGGTATTGTGTATTGCGTGTTTTATTCCTGCATGTATATGCATGTTAGCCATCGCTTTGGAACCAGAACTTTTCTTTAACGGGAAATATGTAAACATTAGCGTAATGTTAGGTGGTCTTGGGTTTGTCCTGGAGTCTGTCAACTCGTCTATCAATATTTGCATTTACTATCGCATGAGTAGTAGGTACAGGGACACATTCCGGGAACAGTTCTGTAGTAACAAATTTAAACGCATTATATGAATGAACAGCGTGTTCAATTAGTTTGAACTAATATTGGATACTTGGTAACAACTAGTTTTCCAAACATCTGACCATGTTTATATGCATGAACTATTGTGAACAAGACATTTTTCATTGAAGCCTGGTGAGAAAGAATAACCGCGGTGAGCTAATTTCTCTTTGTCCTGGCTATTGACTGGATTATGATGAACATTACTTCTACATACAACTGTGAAATCCAATAGTTTTTAAAGAAAACAATTTCATGATCTGAACTCTTCTAATTACCTGGATTTATTCTCTCACAATCACAAACAAAATAAATAAATTCGATTTAATTACTGAATTGCCACTTAAATTAGGTATGATAATGCACATAGAAAAAAAACACAGAGCATTAGAACAAAAACACTTAATGACAGTCATATTTCTTTGGGAGACACGGTACTACAAGAGGTTGAAACATGCATATATATTTGTAGCAATATAGACATAACCCAAGATACCACTAGATAAGAATATAAAAGGTGAGATATACCATGACTGTTTTATATAACGTGTGGAAATCGTAAACAATTAAGCCTACCGCAACAATTAAGGTCTTCAACACCATATTGTGATTTGAGGAACAAAGAAATGTACAATTTCAAGCGACCAAACTAGCATCGTTAGTGCTTTGTAGAAAATGAACGAAAACAATGGTATGATGAAATCGCTAATCCTGAACTGTATAAAATAACCACGCATATAATAGTGGGAAAAGAAAGAAATAAAAAGAAGTTGGTGATCGGTATGGCCCGCATTACGGAATTAAGCTGATATCATTACCAGACAGTCATCTGTGGAATCCTAAGAGCAAGTGAAGTAGTTACACAACTTAAGACCTAATCACTAATGCGAATATGGAGTCGAAATAAGGCTGACAACGGTAGGTTTAACGTTAGGGAGATGGTGTGATGAGGTATTGCGCTGGGCATGACGACTTCTAAACGATTATAAATACGTTAGGTTAAGTTAAG
This sequence comes from Ariolimax columbianus, assembly GCA_036924085.1. Taxonomy (NCBI): domain Eukaryota; kingdom Metazoa; phylum Mollusca; class Gastropoda; order Stylommatophora; family Arionidae; genus Ariolimax; species Ariolimax columbianus. The sequence goes on from JAVGWX010000007.1 coordinate 10,403,513, forward strand.
TTAAGTTACGTTAAGTTAAGTTAAGTTATATCAGGAAGACTTGGCAATATTGGTTGGTTACTTTTGGTCTTCAGTGAGTTGGAGGACTTCGATTTATTGATTTATTTGATTGTGTATATCAGTAAAGAAAAAGATCATTTGATGTATTTGAATTATCTGTTTTAAATTGATGCAAGATAACTTCAATGTGTGTAGTAATTGCATGTCCATGCATGTTCTGACACGTGCTACGCGCATTATAACTTGTGTGCGTGTCTATAGACGCAATGCATGAAGGTGTATGCGAATTTTATGTTTTAGAAAAAAAACTTGAAAATAGCTAGAACGTATGACTGAGGACAGGGAGACTGGGGAGAACGTTGCAATAACATATGTTCCGTGCACATCTGACTGAAAGATTTCTCTGCTTAACTGTCAGAGTAGTATATTATCCCCATTTATACTTGGTATTGCACAGTGTAGTAGGCTATATTAATTACATTGCTTATATCGCAAGTATGTTACATTGGTATCTAGTAGCGGAGTGTGTTGTCCGACTAGATCTTCCTGGAAAATGCCAGTATTTAGACTTTACGAAAGTTCTAAATGTCTATTTCACTGTCTGAATTCAAAGATTAAATTATACGTTTCCATAAATCCTAGCGACATACATCGAACCTCATATAATCTTAGACCGTGCTGCCTGCAAATTTAACGACCGCTGACACAATTTATGAGACATTACTAAGTTAACAAATAGCGTAGTTCAATTAGATCACCCGCCAACGACTGGTTCAGGAGAACCCTCTTCTAAAACGCCTACACATGAAATTACCAATTTGACTGACTTGCTTTCCTAAACAGTAATGGATGTATCTGTTTACAGCTGGATGAACTCAAGGGCGTCATATATGAGGAATACAACATGGTATTTGAACGCATACATTCTAAATTGTAATGTATGTGTTGTTCTTCCATCGTAATTGATACGGACTACTTTGCCATCATTAACTGTAAACTGTTCTCATGAGGACCAACATGGCTAAATACGCCAATCTGAGTCATGAATTGTCTGCCTGCACTTTTTACCGGGAAATATAACACCTCATTCTAAAAGGGTTGAAGAAGTGTTAATGTGAGTTGACTTGCGGACCGATCGTCTCTGGATGGCCTCATTTATTATTGATGTCGCATGTCTCCGAACACCCTCAGCAACAGTTTTGCATCAGTCTCTGCGATTAGTGGGTAGTTTTTCCCAGTAATTGTGGTTAATCCCGAACTAGATCAGTGATATCTTTAGTCCTTGTACCTTTTCCGGTGCTCACCGCTTGTTCTCTTGCCATTTTGAAGTTCACAATAGAGGAGCTCTTTTGATAGACGTTAATCTGGCGTGCGTACCACATGACCAGCTCATCTCAGCTGTGCCGCACAATCATGCAGTGTTTACTGGGCATGCCCGATCACGATAACATATCTGTATTTGGCACCACGTCCTGTCATCTAATCCTCATCAGTTTCCCCAGGCAATTCATGTGGAAGGATGTATACGTGAATTCAAGGGTCATGAACAGACAAAGGTGAATATGACACATACAAGCATCATCATTATGGTTAAAATCATCATCATCATGAACATTACCATCATCAACAATCATTATCTATCAATTTGTGTCGTTATATAAAGTGCATAGGTGTATCTTTCGGTTATATTGCATCTTTGGCACCGATGGCGTTGTCACTGAGTTTTTCTTCAGTGTCTCACTGACACCATCTATCCATAAAATACAATTAGATACATCGAATACACGTAATATACATCACCTGTTAGTTATGTTTCATTTCAAGTTTATCGTTGAGCGTCTTAGGGAACTTTAATCGACTGTGTGTTGTCCCGTTCATTGTGAGCCCGTATCGTTGCAGATTCATTCAAGTGTCTTTTTTCTACCTGCTCCCAGATATGTATGGTTATACAGTCAGGTCTATCATCGTTGTAAGCCATCAGTTGATGAACGTGCATTCTCATGATATGACCGAAAAAAGGTATTTGGTGTCTGAAAATGTACACTACACAGGACCTACTACCGACCATACTTGTAATGCCCTCGTTTGACATTCTATCGTTTCTGGAACAACGATGACCTTGCAAAAACAATTCATTTTAAACGTCGAAATTATGCTTTCTTTGACCTTCTACAGGGGCATGTTTCGCACTAGTAACAGAGTCGGCATAAATATTTACTGTTTATCAGCTGGCGCTTTGTTGCCAAACAAATTCTCGAGGGCCTAAGCAGAGGGGAGGGCTGATAAGTCGCAGCTGATGTTTTGTAACACCTCCACCCGATTTCCCTGCCAAGTCTACCGTATGTCAATAAAAAAAAACAACTTCCCACATACTTGAACTCATGTTCCCGTTAAAGTGCAATATCATATACTTGTATGTTGAGTAACCAAGGTGTTCTATTGGTCCCTGTAGTTGATGTTCTCTTCTATATTCGCATATTGTACTTAGCGAATGTAGTCGCAGGCGCGTCTCTATGATTCTGCTGGATTATTTTCATCGTCCTACTACAGGCACTTGATCATCTGCAAAGAGTATTTTGTGTATTCAGTTCAGTTCTGCGTCAGATGTCTTGTCTCTGATGGGATGATGTCCGTGTAGAGGTTAAACAACAGGTGAGAAAGCATGTGCATATATAATCATCGCTTGATAAAAGCGTTCGTCTGCTCGTTTGTGATGAGTAAACATTTTGGTTTGGCGAGTAAAAATAAGTCAATTTCTATTCGCTATTACGTTTTTAATCGTCACTACATAACGACTCTCACAAAATTGTTATTGATAATGCGGTTCCAAAAGATCCTACATACGCTAAGGATGTGAGTATATAGTGACACTTGCTATGTGATTACCGATATTACTCTTCGACTGAAGCGTATATCTGCCTGTTATTGACTTAATTAAATATACATTCTCCAGCAGGGTGGTATCAATATCACAAACTATACCACATCGCGACTGTACGTAGAATGTGTGTGGTGCATTTTGCGCGTCTTGTCAAAGTATTGTATTGTTTGTAAGGGGTCCTCATCAATTACGATGGACGCAGAACAACTATGTATTGTTTGTTCGTGTGTAGGGGGTGACGGAATAGAGCAAATTGGTCGGATGCATTTATTTGTAAAAACAATATCATGTAAAGATCTTCAACAATGGAACATTGTACTCTTCAATTGTCTAGCTCATGTGGTTTAGAAGTGGAAGCATCATTTTATTACGACACTTTCAAGTTTCACAACATTTCGGCTCAACACGTAAAGTGCAAGTAAGTAATCAGGACCTATAGATAAGGCATTTCTAAATGGAAGTTCTGTGAATGGGACGCTCAATGAATTCCATCTTGGTGTAATTATAGATGGGCAAAACAAGTTTGTATGTGATATAAAGGACATTACGGTAAAGAGAAGGGCAGACATCAATGGCTTGTTTTTCTAGCACTGTCAAATGTGACGTATTGACATCTCCAGGTCAATATGTAATACTTTCACATGGCCAGAAACTGCTTTGGAAAGTGTTCATACATGATAAGTAACAGCACCTTTATGTCATGACTAAAGCCTTTTGCAACACGAGGACAAATAAAAAAGAGTTCAGAAAGCCCTGGATGAATGGTATGAATTTAAAACATATCTGGTTTACGGTCTGACATAAACATTTTCACTGGGAACGGAAATGCCGCATGGTGACATATGTCATGTTCTTATGAAGCTCCTTACAGTTGCCTTGGTTCTACCAGTTTTTACAGTTAGCTGTAAAATGGGTCTCATCCACATGGACATATATGTGGTCGCCGTGTACGATGTGAGCACAGTTATAAGACAATTGACACTTACACACCATAAACCACATGATGTCGCGTGTATATGACGTAATGGTAAAACAAGAGCAAAATGCAAATGATCAACACAACACATATTAACAACGTTTAAACACACAGTAGGAACAACATTACACCATCCTGCACATGTTCTAACAACGTTGGTAAAATAATTATAGATGTGAAAAATACATTTTAGATCATTGACCCGGTTGCAACCAGCTCTTCTAAACTTTGGAAACACAAGTTAGAATTTGGTTGGGAGGAAAAAGAATCCGAATAATGGATAGCGTAATTGTTAATGTCATTTAAACGATAGAGTAACCATCAAATTAAGGACTATACAAATAAATTACATTTGTATGTGACGAATTGTTTTAGAAATTCATCAAATTGTAATTGCACGTTTAGTTGTAAGAAAATGCATTTACAATGTAAGCCCTGTCTGTTCCATTAAGCGTTGTCTTTGAATAATGCAAATACGATTAATTCTTTCACAGATTAGACAAGCCCCTCGGTGTCAGGTGTTCAGACGTATCTCATGCAACGTTGTCAGCAATAGTTTGCATGTGTTTTGATCTTTTTCAACTCTGTATCTGCGGGCCTAAGATTTTTGTCAGTCCATCTCAAAGTGGCATGGATGGATGGGCTCGTGGACGTAGACAGAGATAAGACTATCAACACGTTGCTTCACGTTTTCATCTGTTGTCAGGTATGTGAATCACATGTCAAGCCAAGCGATGTTTGAGTGAAATGGCTGCTTTCAGTCCCTCACGAAACAAAGATTAAATGTCACATTTCGTCATGTCTGATCGGTTCAATTAGGTATATATGGCTGTTGCTGTCAACCTTTTTGGGATGTCAGCCATTGATGAAAAAGTACAAATAATATTGTGTACATGCTGCTTAAATGAATTCGTTTTTCTGTTATGACGGTGTAGTCGTACCTTTTTAGGACTTGAAGAAACACTCTCTTGAGTTGCATAGATTTGCGACAATTTGTGATGCTTGCGGTTGGATTCAGTTGGATTAGTTGATGCGATTGTTACTTCGCATAGTAGTGCTTTAGTTGACGGATTTTTATATTTAATTCGCTCAGTACGAGAATGTGCGAGAGTCATCTGACATCAAGATGTTTCTGCGTGTATAGTAGTATTTGTATCCGTCCTTTAACACGTGTGCGTCTTTTCGATTAAGGGAACTTAGAAGCAACATCCCAGTTATTGAGAAAAGGAACACCTTTTGGGGGGACTTAAAAGTCTCCAGGTAAGGTAACCGCCTCAGCTGCCGGAAGTCGCGTGTTCGATTCACAGTGGAGACCGGCGTATTTTCTGGTAAAGATGCTCCTGATCTATTGGTAGTGAGATCGGACCAACTGATCTCTTGGTAGTGAGATCGGATTGATTGGAATAGGCTTAACGGCCGCTTCCCGGACAAATTAAAAATGTACCTGAAAATCGAGTTATTTGTACCTTCCCGCTTGTAGTTTGTTAAGATCAGCTGTAGAATGCGCCTAACTGGCTGTGGGTCTACCTAGCTATAGTGTTTGAGTCAATTAAGAGTGTTTTGATACTCTGTGTAGTCTTCTAAGCCAGTATAGTTAGGTTAAGTTACTATATCCTGCAAACAACAAATCAAGTTAGTAGTAAATACACAAACCATTTAAAAACCAGCCTGAACAACATCAGATATGACCTCATCAGACTATAGGAAATGCCCATTTTGAGTCTGATTGAGCAGGGAGTACCCCAATGGGGAGTATTGTCACCCACACTCTTCCTGGTATATATAAACGATATTACAGAGAATATACCAAGAAGAGTCCATAGCTCAATGTTTGCAGACGATCTGGCTATGTGGACCTCTGAAAAGAATCTCACCATAGCAAGAAATCGGATGCAGACGGCCCTAACATCGCTGGAAGAGTGGGCGAACTCATGGCTGGTCAAAATAAACGAGGAGAAAACCACGTGCACAATATTCTCGCTTTCATTAAAACCCCAAAGTACCAAATTAAGTCTAAATGGCAAAATCCTGCAGCCAAACGACAACCCAACCTATTTGGGAGTCACATTTGATCGGCGCATGACATGGAAAAGTCAGATTGAGAGAAACCGAATGAAAGCCAGAGAAAGAATGGCAATCATGAGGAAACTTGCTGGCACAAGCTGGGGAGCAGACGAAGGCATACTAAAGAAACTGTACACTGGAAGAGTGAGACCAGTTCTCGAGTATGGCATTGCGGCATGGACAACAGCAGCGAAGGCGAACTTCGATAAAGTTAATTGTAGAACTTGAAAAGATTACAAAACTGCAATCCATGGCCGATAGAAGAGACTGCAGAGCCCAGCTGCAGTCAGAGAAACTCCGAAGACTGACGGACCACCCGATGTACCAGAGACTAAACAATTTGGGAAATGGGAAACTAAAGCGGAGAAACTTTGCAGAAATAGCCAAAGCAAAGATGCACGAAGATCCCATAACCGCACTAACAACACCAAAACCCATCACTACTGTACGAAAACCTACCTGGAGGCAGGATATATTTCTAGAGGTGGTAGAAAATATACCAGGTATTGCAAACAAAAACTGCCAGACTGAAAAAAAAAGGAGAGACACTACCCTAAGCTTCATAACGAAAAGCTACCCAAGCATGGACTGGACCCATGCATACACCGACGGTTCTGTAACAAACACTACACAGAACGGAGGGGCAGGAGCATTCCTGAACCTACCAAATGGCAGAAAAATAACACTGTCATTCGCTACTGGTAAGTACACAAGCAATTTCAGAGCGGAGGCAGAGGCACTGAGGGCGGCAGTGGAAGAAATGGTGACACACAGTGAAAATGAGAGCCATATAGTCCTGCTGACAGATGATCTCGCCGTAGTCACAGCGCTAAAAAGCCAGAAAAACACTGAGCTCAATGACTTAAGAGCAGCACTCTGCACACTGTGCCAGCAGTCCGCACCAAAAAGGGTAGTGGTACAGTGGGTCCCGTCACACTGCAACATCCAAGGCAACGAGGAGGCAGACAGACTGGCAAAAGAAGGTGCAAGACTACCACAAACAGATACCAGTATGACGTACGACGAGTCAAACCGGCTTATCAAAGCCAGATACATGACCAAATGGGAAACCGAACATACTGGTTACACCAAAAACGATGCATATTACCAGTTGAACCGAAGAGAGCAGGTAGTTGTCTTCAGACTTCGCACTGGCCACAACAGACTGAGGTACCACCTATTCAACAAATTGAAGATAGGGTGTACCGACGAATGCCCGTTTGGTACTGGTAAAATGACCACTGAACATCTGCTGCAGAACTGCCCGACATACGAGGATCAGAGAGAGCAGATGTGGCCATTACCAGTGGAACTGCAAGACAAGCTCTATGGCAGTGGCGAGAGCCTCAGGATGACCGCCGCTTTTTTCGAAAAAATAATGGTTACTGTCTGACTGTCTACGCAGAAGAAGAAGAGTCTGATTGCTTTTTGTGGTAAAACAGCGACGAAATCCATCTTTGAGTTGGAGAGGAGCAATACCGAATTGAAGGGGTCGGTTTCATCACTGCTAGCCAGCATGTCAAAAACATTGTGAGCCACACGTGCAGCATTGCAAAGCCAAGAGAACATTGCTGAGTAAGACGTAAGTAGTTTAGAATATGTATCTTAGTCGTGCTAGGATGTGGAGAGAGTCATCAGTTAATGAGTAGTATGGTAAGCATTGCCTGAAAGGACAACCAACATGATTCCAAATATGACGGGTACTAGAACATATCCCCGCTGAACTCCAGTGTTGACCTCAAAGTAAGCGATTGTTTCGCCCTCTACCGTTACGCTTGCCGTCATGCCCTCGTGAAATCAGCAGGACCAACGTTGAGTGTCAACCAATACACCCCAGAACTCCGTAGAATCCCGGTCTGCTAACTTAGTGAGATGCCTTTCTGAGATATGCTAATACAATGCAGAGATGCATCTTCTCCTCGTATTTCTCATGAAGCTTTTAAAGGGTAAACATCATGTCGGTTGTAGAACGTCCGGCTCTGAAACCTCACTGATACTCAGCCAATACAGGTTATGTTAGTCGCTTTGATCTCTTACATAGTAAACGCACAAACAGCTTTCTTGCTGTATTTCGCAGATACATGCCTCTGAAGTCAGCACAGTCCTTGTATAACTTTTGTTATATCGACACTACCTTGGCTTCCAGCAAGTCTTGGAGGATGCTCCATTCTCATCACTATCTAATCAGGTGGTTATGAAGGCTATTCAAGTTTATCTCCAAACTTCAAAACTAAGACATGAGAGTCATAACAGGAGGCATGAAGTCAACGCCAATTGTAGAACTTGACAAGATTACAAATCTGCAATCCATGACCGACAGAAGAGACTACATCGACTAGTAGCAAGCAGAGAAACTAAGAAGACTGACAGACCATCCAATGCATCAGAGACTAAATAGATTTGGAAAATGAAAACTAAAGCGGAGAAACTTTGCAGAAATAGCCAAAGCAAAGATGAGCGAAGACCTTTTGAACACCAAAACAACAACAAAGCCCACCACTACAGTACGCAAACCCACATGGAAGCAGCATATCACTCCGGAGGTGGTAGAAAAAATATCAGGTATCGGAAACAAGAACAGCCAGAATGAAAAATAAAGAAGAGGCATAACCCTGACGTACATAGCTGAAAACTACCCAAGTATGGACAGGACCCAAGCATACACCAACGGTTCTGTAACAAACACAACACAGAATGGAGGGAGAGTGGTATTCCTGAGCTTAACAAATGGTAGAAAAATAACACTGTCAGTGGCAACTGGAAAATTCTCAAGCAAGTTCATAGCGGAGGCAGATGCACTGAAGGTTGCAGTAAAAGCAATGCTGTCAGGCGAGAACAATGAAGGCCAGATAGTCCTGTTTGCAGATGCCCTGGCCGTGGTTACAGCACTAAAAAGCCAGAAAAATACTGAACGTAATGATTTAAGAGCAGTACTCTGTCAACTATGCCAGCAGTCCACACCAAAAAGAGTAGTGGTACAGTGGGTTCCATGCCACTGTCACACCCAAGCAAATGAGAAGCCAGACAGACTGACCAAAGAAGGTGCAAGACTACCATAACCAGAGTCTAGTGTGACCTACGAAGAGTCCAAAAGGTTTATTAGGGCCAGATACATTGCCAAATGGGAAACATGACATAGTGGCTACACAAAAAATGATGCAAACTACCAGCTGAACAGAAGAGAGCAGATCGTGGTCTTCAGACTCCGCACATGCCACAACAGACTGAGGTACCATCTATTCAATAAACTGAAAATAGGTGGCACTGACGAATGCACGTGGTACAGGAAAAATGACCGCTGAAGATCTGCTGCAAAACTGCCCTACATACGAGGACCAGAAAAAGCACATGTGGCCATCACCAGTGCCAACCCTAGACAAGCTCTATGGCAGTATCGACAGCCTCATGATGACAGATAATTTCTTTGAACAAATTCAAGTTGACGTCTGACAGCGTGCGAAGAAGAAGAAGAAGTTCATCTCTTTGTTTTCCCCGTTGTCATGTGTTACAATGACATAATGTCTGACAATTTGCCAGTAGAAAGCTTGTTACGGTCTCAGAAAGTTGCATGTATGTTCGTAGGTCGTCATTCTCTCCTAGTAACGCTGGTTCGGTTGCAAATGAATTAGAATTTGTGTAAAATCATTTAGATGTATTGAAAACAATAGTACTGTTAGTACTGTTAGTGTAATAGCTATAGTGATACCCGAGTGGGAAAAAAAATATGGGCACTGTTGCCTTCCATTTGATAGTGTTAACTCGGCAAACGATGCCAACCAAGAGCGGATGCATAATATTTGCCATCTACGGCACCTGCATTATGTTCTTGGAATTACATGGAGGGTCAGAATGACAACTGCATACGCGCACTCTCCATCATGTCTCCTATGCACGTAAACTCGCCTTATACAGTGAATAATTTGTTATGTACATACGCATGACAAATTGTCAGATTCCAAAGATATATTCTGTGACAAAATCAGTTGGCAGACCACAGCTAAGGTTTAAAAATGTGTGTAAGCGTGACATGTAAGCACTGGGCATGAGTATGTTGTGCTGCGAAGACAAAGCTACAGACCAATCTTTTTGAAGATGTATCCTGTAGCGATCAACATTGTGTGGATTAATGAAGCTTCTTGCAACACGGATAGGTGAAACGACAGCGCTAATTGGAGAAAGATAACCAAAAACACAGTATAGCGTCACCGTTCAAAGGTCGTAACAGTGTATTGTCAAGCGTTACTGCAATCAGATATTAAAATAAACGAAACACTTTCTAAGCATGTCGTAAAATGCGACTAAAGATATGTGTGAACGGAGATTGCAAAATCGCCATGTAAGACACAAATGTCAATTGTAATAAGCCACTGCACCTTCCATGGACTTCTCGATATACGAGATATAGATGCATTTAAAATGTATTCTTGGCATTCGAACGAAAAGCTGATTGATCAACATAGTGTAAAAGTAAACATTACTATTTGTATACGCCTCTTGCCATAATGGTTTTCCCATACATTGAGATGCAAAATAATCAGTGTCCAGAATGGTAGATTGTCAGTATTAAGCTAGAAATAAATCGTTCGCCAGTTCTGCGAAATTGAAAATAATATAGGCACAAACGTTGTTTGTTTAATTAAATCATAACATTAATTCGAACATTAACCAGCGTTGCCACCGTCAAGCACATATATTTAGTGGTCGCGAGGTAGCAATCGGTTTGAATTTAATGAGGTGAGGAACAAACACAAAGTGTACATTATTTACATCGGTAGTTGATTTAGTTACTCATTGTTACTGGGTTTAATCGATAACTAGGTCAGTAGATTTATATGAAAGGTCACACAATTAATTATATATTATTACTGATTGGTCATACTACTTGAGTGTACACCTATTATTCGTGCCAATGCAGGTATGTTAAATTATATAGAAACAATATTAGTAGTTCAACTCGATAAAACTCTAATATATATATATATTTATATCAATGTCACCAGTTAACATTATATATATAATATAGTCCTCATTTGTGAATTTTCAAAAAAGATCATTATACAATATGAATGGCAACATGCATATGGTATTGTTATAATTGTCTCTCTTCTAATCCGATTCATTTTCAAAACATGCCTCATTGTGCGGGCATGTATCTGAAAACATGTTGTTTTTTTCAAGCATATTTATGTCCATTAAATAAAGGACATATATAAATATCAGAAACTGTTTTTATGTGTTACTTTATCATATCGTGTTATACAGAATCTGGACATATGAGCCCCGGGAATAACCGTGTCCACTAGCCACTTTCAAATATTCGCACAATTTATTTTCCACTTTTAAAACTGATTCTTAAAACAAAATAGTTCAGAGTCATCGATTATCGTTGGGTTTATTTGAATTTACTTTGCACTAGTCTATTTCTCAGATATAAAGTTATACTACAAAACGTAAGACGTGTCAGACTGTAGTCTTCCTCCTAGGCACAGTTTCAGTCTAGCAGTTAAGACTCGCAATGCCTGAACAAATCAACATCATTGCACTTTGGGGATTCCATGTATATTAAGTCTATGTCGTTGTTGAAATGGACTGCTTTAGAAGATGCACCATGTAGCTTCCACTGCGGTTTGAAAATCTTTCTGGATTTGTAAGGAATCAGTTAATCAGTAGACTTAGAGGTAGCCATGTCATGACAAAACCTGCACCATGCCAGAAGTTTCGAACTTAGGACGACATACTTTGCACCTCAAACGTTGTGCTTTCACTAAGCTGACAACCCATATATGTTTCTGATCCCGGATCCATGTTTGTTGTGTTATACAGTCCTATTTCATTCTACATACGTGACCAAACCAGTATATCTGAAGTTGATTAACCAGAGTCTGAATGGGTTTGATTTGACGATCATGACATATTGTTTGATTACATAACCAATTTCATTCATTAGTAATAATGGGTATATTTTTGAAAAGTACATACTTTTTGCTGGTGTGTTTTGCTCATCACCATTTCTGATGACGCGTTTAAGTAAGTTAACGAATGATCATTTATTGCGAGGTACATGTGCGTTTTGATTGTTCTTTTTTTTTTCTTATTGATATAATTATGTTGTCAATGTTATAAATTACTCGTCCAGTATATTACCGATTCAAGGTAAGTTTGAACTAAACGACGAGCTAGTTGGTCTTCAAATGTTTCTCTTCCAATCGAACATCCACTATAGTTTCGTTTTTATTTGGAGCGGCTGGTGATCATCGTTTACTTCTCCAGCTGCCCTTCAGTTGCCTGTTGATCTAGAGTTGTGTCTCTGCGCCGATGATCACATCGACCAATTTAATGTACAGTAAAGTTTATAATCCTCGTATAACGTTGCTGTGAATACTAAAGCAATCGTCCCCTTGTATGTTTGGTGACTTTGGTGCAATTGAACAATATTGGTCAACAGTATATGACGATGTTTTGCTTACTGTTTTCCATTAGAATATCTACCTTTTGATCTTCTTTTCGTGCAAAGTGTATCCAATACACATATAAGCTATATATCACGCATATTAAGGGTGGTGGAAAGTTATATTTGTTAAATATCCCATGCTTCATCTTTAGATGAATTGATTATTGATTCTACGAACCAACACCATCACACAGGGGATATTCCCAAAAGTGCTTCGTTCTCCGTCAAAGCAGCCAGGGAAGTGCATATGTACTTTAGAGTCCCAGTCAGGTGTTGATTTCGTGTTCTTCGGATCTTTCCAGAAAGATCACACGTTCTTCCTCTCCCTCAGTCTTTCCAAAATCTATCGTCTTCTGCACATATGTATTTTCGCGACAGTCTGTCTCTTCATCATCTTTCTCCAGGCTACAACCAGTTCATATCAGAGCTGGGACCTCCATAGGAACATCTGCCCTTTCCAGATGTACAGTTCGACTAAGAACAAATAACTTAAAAGAACGTGGCTCTTCTTTATTGAAAGTTGATATTATTATTCTTACTGCTATAGTAAGGCAGTAAGTAGGTCACACACAAATATGCGATAGCTGATAAATGTAGATGGCAGTATCTAAAGGCGTGAATATGTCGTAAGCAACATATATCCTTGGAATGTATGTAGTATACCTTGGTGTCGCAAGGACGTGTGCAGCTCAGATGTAAATGGCGTCAGTGCTAGAAGAATGAATATTACAAGAACAACGTGCTGATGTGCGTTATTTCATTTATTATTTTTAAATTATTTTTTTTTATTTGGTTAATGGCGGGGTGGGGAGGGGGGGTGGGAGGTTTGGACCATTGACGTTTAGCAAAGGATCATAAGAACATCTTAGCTGCTTGCGGTAAGTAGTGTTGATCCATTTCAGGGTTTGGTAGCGGGAGATTGAGAACGAACGTAGCCAAGCCAAGCCAGAAGTGTTGATCCGGTTAAACGTGCATTTCCGATGACACATTTTCTCAAAAAGACCCTCACCAATCGCTCATGATGCATGAACTGACGGCTTGTTCAGATTGCGAAATACGCATGTGTGCTGTGAGCTAGTAAGATCATTCGAGGTGAAAGCGACTAACTATATCAATATAGCAACCACAAATCGGATATTGCACAGTTTTACCTTATGATGCACATTCGATTGCATTTTGTGAAAGTTTTCTCCCGTGGTTACTCCGACAACTAACTGATGGAACTAAAATTGAAACAAATGGGCGTGTCTTTGCATAAATGGGACAATAAGATAAGTGTGTCAATGTTGGTGGACATTATTAGGACATAGATAATGTAAGTGCAATAGTAAATGCATATCCCTTTCGTATTTCTTTAAATATTTTGTTGATTGCTATGATGCAATATTTACAGACTTGTCCTTGTTTGTCCAAACACGTTGTCTTAGTCGTTATGTGCTTCTCTACAGTGAGCAGCTTAAGAACTACGCCACCAACAAATCAAATTCAATGTGCACTTTAAACTTTGGTTAAATGTTTTATTCAAAATGTGTTCTCGATATTGCATTGTTTCGTTCACTGTCCGATTGTCTTTAATGCCAGAAGTTCTGATTCCTTCCAAAAGAGAAGGCATGTATACATATTTTGTAATATTTTCATAATTTTTAAGGATGCAACGTCCTTTGCATATTTGTTTTTTTAATAGTATTGATTTTTTTTAAAATATGTATGTAGTTGTTTTTTAAATTGTGTGGAGCTGTTTCCTGATTTTTAGTAACCTTACCCACGCTCATTAATATAGCTTGTTTTTTTTTTACTTTCAGGAATTTATAGCAGAAATCAGCTCTGGTCGACCTACTATGGGCGACATTTCGGGGAAAAGGCACGATCACGATCAATTTATTGTTAGCGATGACGTAGTGTGCATATTTACATGGGTAATGTTTAGCGTGGTGTGTCAGGTGATCAATGTGTTCGGTGTGGTTACTAACATCATCAACATCATCTGCTTCGTCAAACAAGATTTTAACGACCCTGTCAACATCAGTCTTCTTGGTATGTGAAACTAATATATGCATGTCTTTCTTGGTTTAGGCTCGCAACGGTAACCGGTGGTCGTGTAGGTTTCTACAACCCTGAAATAATTTAGCGTGCTAGAATGTGATACATGCCGGTAACGTTCAGACACGAATGTTCACATGTGCATAGTATGACACACGAAATCTAATGTGTTTTCTAGAATAAAAGCAGCAATGATCTAGTTGAATAAAATAATATATTAATGTATGTTATTACTACGGAACAGATAAACAGAGATACGTTAAAGTATGTACCAAGACACGATATAATCAGCGTAACATAAATCACACACAAATAACTAATAAAAAAACCTAATCATGTTTACTCCAGTAGCAAGCAGGATTCATTATGTAATTATGTTCTACATTTATAGCGAGCAGGTCACCTTCTGTAACTGTGTTCTACATTTATAGCGAGCAAGTCACCTTCTGTAATTGTGTTCTACATTCATAGCGAGCAGGTCTCATTCTGTAAGTGTGTTCTACATTTATATCGAACAGGTCTCATTCTGTAATTGTGTTCTACATTTATAGCGAGCAGGTCACCTTCTGTAATTGTGTTCTACATTTATAGCGAACAGGTCACCTTCTGTAAGTGTGTTCTACATTTATAGCGAGCAGGTCACCTTCTGTAATTGTGTTCTACATTTATAGCGAACAGGTCTCATTCTGTAATTGTGTTCTACATTTATAGCGAGCAGGTCTCATTATGTAATTGTGTTCTACATTTATAGCGAGCAGGTCTCATTCTGTAATTGTGTTCTACATTTATAGCGAGCAGGTCACATTCTGTAATTGGGTTCTACTCATGTAGGGAGAAGGTCTCATTCTGTAATTGTGTTCTTCTCATGTAGCGAGCAGGTCTCATTCTGTAATTATGTTCTACACTTGTAGCGAGCATGTCTCATTCCGTAATCTTATAATCATGTTAACCATTCAACATATCTACATTTTCATAGCAGTGTCAACGCTTAAAGAAATGCACTTTCCTCGGAACAAAATTGCCAAACGTAAGAAACTGTCCGATAATGTACTAAGAACTCCTAAAGTTGCCATAGAGAAAACAATAGATCGGATCATGCAGTGGTATTTGAAGCTACAGCTCGAAAAAAACATTTACAGGCAATAGCTCAGTGACCTCGCCAAAACATCAACAAAACGAGACATACGTTCCGGCAATAAGGCTTTGGTCAGGGACAAAGAACGAACATTAACAACTAACAATTCACTATAATAAAATAAGATATGATTTACAATGAACAGTTTAAAAACGTCGCTAAAACGTGTGCCAGGAAAAAGTGAATCACTGAAAAATAGTTATCAAATACAGTGGAACAAAAAAGATATTGTTAATATCATTGCACACAAAAAAAAAAAATAACTAACGAAACATCAACAATAAACAAAAACAAACAGGAAAACACAAATATACAAACGCACATCAAACATTGGTAAACGCCATTTGAAATAAACGTTAGCAAATAATGAGTTAGATATGTAAAGAAAATGTCATATCAAGGGAAAAAGGGGGAGGAGTGAGAAAGGAAGGCTTCGCCAACGAATCGAATGTATTCAGGACATAATGTTTGAGGCAAACCCATTAGGAATACGGAACTATTTTCAAACAAAATTCGATGTTACTCATCGGTTGAGCATGATATCAGAGACATTAGCATCATACCATGCACATACAGATAATAAACACACACACACACACACACACACACATAAATAAATATATATATATATATATATATATATATATATATATATATATATAATTATACGGAAAACTATATACACCATCTTCTCCCGCAGTTACAAAGAAGCAAAGATGTCCATTAATATCAAAATGAATGAAGAATTATTAGTAAAACAGAATTCCAGAGTTTATTTGGGAGTAACAATGGACAGGCAGTTTACATTTGGCTGCCACATCTGCAAGGTCAGAGATAAAGCAACCAAGCGTGTGAACTTATGATAATACTTGCTAGTACAATTTGGGGAACTGATAAACAAACTCTTCGGCAACTAGACCTTGGTTATGTACGACCTGTAGTAGACTACAGCCTACCCATACAGACGGCTGAGTACACATAACATTTCTCCTATTGACCGGGTGCAGAATCATGCTCTCTAACTAATGTGTGGGTGATGAGATCAATACCTACAGCTGCGCGCAAGATAGAGGCCAACATTGAACTGCTAGATATCAGGAGAAAGAGGCACTGACTGAAGAGGTAGAGAAATAATAGAGACAGTTTAATGAACATCCTAATAGAGTACACTTAGATACTTTTTGAAAGCAACAGAGAAGATTTAAGCAATTGTCACCACTGGATGTAGCAGAATAAGAAAGCCATATTCACCATCTGTCAGAGCAGAGAGAAATGAAAAAAAATTATTTTTGGAACAACCCCTCTGAAAAATCTTTGCCTGCCGGTCATAAAAACACACCTGACAGATAAGAGCCACCGAGGAACCTAATATCATGAAGACATGTGCCAGGGAGACGGTATCTAACAACCCAAAATCGGAAGTCCTAGTCTATACAGATGGATCAGCATTCAAATCTACCTCTTTTGAAAGGTATGGTCTCCATATGATGGACCCATGCACGAGTTTTGTGATTCATTTAGCTCAAACCGTTCAATCGATGAAGTGGAAGCCAAGGTTATATAAACAGCAGTTAAGAATGTGCACCAACAGTTTGACTTGGGCAAATTGTTGCCTATGTGTTTAAACAGTTTTAGTGACTCCAAGTCGGTTCTCGTGGCGCTGAAGAACACCACATACAAAGAAAAGAAGATATTCTTGGTGGGGAGGGCAATCAACAGCATCATCACTGCCCTCAGGAGTAAATATCACCTTGCAATGGATCCCTGAACATAGTATTTTGCACAATGTTTGTTCTTTGTCCATGGTGAAGGCATTGTGGCCATGAGGCAGGCATCATTCTGTTTTATCCTCGCTACTGTCATTCAACATTACGTATGTGCAATTGTATTGACTATTTTTACACTGGGGCAATAATAGAGAGGTTGTTTTTGTGTTTGTTTGTTGTTTTGCTGCGTTGGACTTTTTTGCCAAGGCGGTGTTCGTTGCACTCCGGTTTTCATTTTGCGGATGTCGCCCCATTTCATCCGATTCAGCATTGATTTTATGTTAGGGCCTACTTCCTTTGCATATTCAAAGGGTTTACGACTCCGAGTTAACGGTCGGTGTTGTGATGGGGAACGAACCGAGCACCCTTGGGTTGTGAGCCGTGTGACCTAACCACTAGCCCACGCAGTCCCCAGAAAAGGCTGATGTTGTATCTCTATTATAAACGTGGGTTAAGTAACACCGAATCATATCACATTTTATTAAAAGTCAATTCACAAGGCAGTTAGATGATGTGCCCTAAGGATCACTAAGTTGGGGGCAAATGGCAAGCAACGACACCAAATGCATGTCCGTGTTGTGGCCAGCGATCCAATAAACGTATTATATAGTTGCACGCAGAGTGATTTCAGTTTGAAACTTCATTTGCAGAATAACCTTTATTTGCTGGATTGTGAAACCTACTTTGTTCTACTGGCTGAGGAACTGTGCATTCATTACAACATTACTATGCCTCCCCAAACCGAAACGTAAATTGTAACATTACAATTCTGACATTGTGTTTGCCCATTGATTCGTGTAATTAATTTCAAATCGTATTCACCAATACTTTATTGTTGCAGTGGCATTTGTCTTAGTTAGGTCATTATACAGTTATTGAACATTGTGTAGAAGTAGTACCTCATCACAAAATCACATTGCCAATGAGTTTTGTTAATGATTTAGTTTGACAAATACGTAACACGTTGTTATTGTATCATTATTTAGGCCTGGCAATCTCCGACCTTTGCAGTCTCATATCACTTGTGTGTACCATCGTCTGCTTAACCCCTGCTTTCAATACAGCAGATCTACCGTTCCACCCCTTAGAAATTAACTACCTAATGTTTGCGACCCCACACATGACCTTTTCCAGAATATCTAGCTGGATTACCGCTGTGATCACACTAGAGAGATGTATGTGTATAACGGCCCCTCTACAGGTTAGTAATGGTTGAACGTCATTATGTACCTGTGACAATTACACATGTTATTAATGTGTTGTTGTTGTTGTTGATGATGTTTTTGTTTCATGACCAGACTGAGTAAGATTATGGTTGTGTGTGCTATGAAAACCTAATAGGTTTCAGTAGCTTTCCTAACTTTATGGTGAATGTTAACCGAGGTCCTCCAGGTCATCTGTGCTTGGTATCATGTGCGTGTCGCTCATTGCAATGAAGATCACATCCTTTCATCAACTCGTTAGTCAGGCTGTCAGAAACACATGCCAGTTTATATGTAGAACTACGAGTAAGTCTTAGCCAATACGTTACGACTGATCATTGCTAACATACCTGAACAATATGTTTTGACTGATCAGAAGTTAGCCTCTTCTCGCCGAACAGATGATTATAAATGGTTAAATCTCATTAAGTAAAAGTTACAATCATACAACTCGTTGGAGATTATTAAACGTCATTGCATAATTGTTACACGTATACATGTGCTAATGATAAAAAAAACGTCATGGTATAACTGGAACAATTATACATGTGATTAGAAATTGATACATGTCGTTATATAACTGCTATACGTATTTCAATGTGTTCTGAAGCAGACGCAACTGTACTCATATTTGAACGATGTTGATAGGCTACTTGCTTTCTTGCAGCCTTTCAATATTACGCTTGGCTCACATTTACAGCTGGATTTACTGAATCGTGATTGAACAGTAAATTTCTTATGAGTTGCACATTCTGTACTGATCTGCTACGCAGATGTTCAAAAACAAAATGGAGAAAGGGTGACTGCTCATACACACGCAAACATGACCAGTTCATTTAATGCGCAGTGGGCACTGGAACATGTTCAAATTGCACCAGAGTACCGTAAACAAAACTACAATATCAGCCATGAAATAGAAGGATCATGAAAAATACATTACATGTTTCAATTATATGTGTTATGATCATAGACGTGGGTCTCACTTTTTAAACCATATAATCACAATTTTATACATCCTGTCAGATGAACTTATAAACATCAGCTTCAGTTCTAAGAGAGTTGAAAAATAGTTAATTATTGCACACTTCAATATGCATGGACATAAATAAGCATTCATACTAGCGAACGACTTGAAATCTTAACTGAGGATGAATAAACGTATAAAAACATAACGTGAATGATGCAAATACGGTACATTTCAAAGAATAAAATCAAACTCAACAAACATAATTCTTAAGTACCATATACTACACCTTGCCGTAACAAGATCTAATGTTGATATTTTTGGGGACATACGAACATGCAAATGCAGATTAAACAATAATGCGTTCCACATATCAACTTTTGTTCATACAGACAAGTGATCATGAGATGATAGCAAACGAAAATAAGAGAAAGTTCTCCATGTCTGCAAGTTCCATCCGAGGCAGCAAAGAGGTGACATGTAGACCGTTAACTCAACAATGGAACATACAGTCGTATGCCGAGAGTAGAGAAAGTGCCAGACCTGCGTGTTCATGAAAAAATATTCGATACCCAGCCAAATCATCGTTTCACCTCACGGTAACCAGTCTACTTATGACGTAACACGTTAGATTTCCTCATCTATCTATTCTCGTCGCTAATAATTGCTATCGACTTCCAAGTAATTATCATGTAACATTGCTCATCTATATTTGTGTCGGTTATTATGTTTGTTTCTCAAAAGACATGCTGTATCATAATGGATTTTGTTTGATGTTTAGTTATGAATGTATTCATAGAAATTGACTCCATTTTTTAGTCGGCATTATCGTCATCAACACCGGCATTTAATTAACATTGACGAGACAACTTAGCGATCTTGACTTTACCAATGATTTGACCCACTGTACCATACCGGAAGACACATGAACAATAAGATTCGTGTACTCAAATAGAGTTCTGCAATTGGGACTAAAATGCACATACACAACAAAACATGTTTTTAAACTAAATTCAATTAACAACGACACAATTGGATTGGCAGGCAACCACCTTAGGAATGTGGAGTCTTTCATATACTATGACAGCAATATATACAAATTAGGAGGTACAGAAAACGATGTTTAGTTAAGAATGCAAAAGTCGAGAAGAGCTTCAATTTCATTGAGGAATTTAATTTAAAAAAACACATTAAAACCAGTGAAGCACGGAATACGGTGTGATGCCGATGGATAGGCCACATATTACGGAAACCAGTAGACAACATTACCAGACAAGCTCTGTTCTGGAATACACAGTGCACTATGGGTACAGGACGACCAAGACACTCACGGAAGAGGAAACTGTAACCACATGTAAAGGCAGGAAACATGAAGTGGACAAAATTTGTTCAGATGGCTCATGACAGGAAGAATTGGTGAGTAATTATTGAGGACCTATGCTCCAAAAGTAGCTGACATGTTTTTGATTTGATTTGATTTATGAATATATATATATATATCATATTTGGGCTCAGCGTGGGCTAGTGTTTAAGTGACACGGCTCACAACTAGAATGTGCTGGGTTCAATCCCCATCACAGCACCGGCCGTTACCCCTGTGAAGTAAACCCTTAGACAATGGAGAAGGAAGCAGAGCATTACATAAAATGTGTGCTGAAGTCGGAAGCAATTGACCGATATGCGCAATTTGAAAACCGCAATGCAACGCACACTGCCTTGGGTAATAAAGAAATATAGCGAACGCAAAAATAAAAAAAACAACAACAAAAAAACCAATATATATATATATATATATATATTCAATCTAGTTGAAATTGATCAATTATGGGAAGATTTAAAGACTAACTGCCGTCGCCACACATAGTACATGGCCGATTGTCATTTTACCGCAAACGGCCAAAGCTATAAACAGTATCTCGTCCATCAGGAGACCAGTAGATCAATCATGAGACTGTTCGCTGAAACATGAAGCTTCACGGCAATGTGCGAGTCTATTACCTTGAAGGTTTATCGAAGCTAGTTCGATAAGTATGCAAAAACGTGATCAATAATGACACATGTGTACCACGAAGTACTTTATTCAATGAATTATTTTGTTTTCTAACAGATAAAAAGCCTCATCACACCACGACGAGTATCGGTAATCATTGCATCCATCTACATCACGCTCATCTTTAGTGTATCTCCGGTCTACGTTGTCAACAGACTTGAGATGTCCTTTTCGCAAATACGAAACAAAACAATTTATGGAATTATTTTTTCAGAGAACAGGGAGGAGGTAGAACAGATTTCGTGTGCAGTCAATTACTTTGGGATTCCTCTGACAGCTTTTGTTATTATTGTGATGTGTACTATAACGATTGCGTGTAAACTACAGAGCACAACGCGATGGAGGCAGAAGTCGTCAACTAATGACCAAGTTGATAGGGTTTCTAGTCGTAACCAGAAAGTGGCCAAGATGGTGGTCATGATTTCTGTTCTGTTTATTACGTGTTTTATTCCTGTTTGCATATGTATGTTAGCCATGACTTTCGAACCAGAGTTACTTTTTACTGGTAAATATGTCAATATTAGCATAATGTTAGGTGGCCTTGGGTTTGTTCTGGAGTCGATCAACTCGTCTGTGAATATTTGTATTTATTATCACATGAGTACTAAATACAGGGACACATTTCAGAAACAGTTCTGCAATAGCAGTTTGAAGAATAATTTACGTTTGAAAATATAGGGACCAGTTTGTAACATTTAGTTTTACACCCATGTACGATGGGCATTAAAATAAAGCCGGGACATATTGTTCTAGTTCTGCCTGACTGAGTTATAGCCTGCTGGAGCTACTAGCATAGTTAGTGTTACTTGGGCTCTATTACTGATTGGTGGTACACTTGGCTTTGGCAAGTCAGGTAACAGATAGATACAACTGGCAGACACATATGTTAGTGCATTAACAACGTGGTGTGATTACGTTTTTTGTGAAATATGGAGTGAAACCTGTGGCCATTCACAGAATACTGAAGTCACAACACGGTGATGAGATATTCAACCGGAGTAAGACATATGAATGGTGTAAACGATTTAGAGAAGGCCACTGCCGAATACGGATGTGTCGAACCGAAAGGTGCACTAATCGCAGTCAAGCTGTAAATTAGCAACACAACGCATTCCGTTCTCCGGACTACATCCTGTTAATTGGGAAGCTCTATTCAGAGCTTGGTAGCGGGAGATTGAGAATGATCGCAGATATAAGAAGAAGAAGAGAAGACCGTTCATCCGTGAGTGATGATTTCGGCCGTGGTGGCTCTCAATCCACCATGGTCATCCATGTGAATCGTTAGATCGTAGAACTCTACATTCTGGAAAATCGACTCAAAACATGTCTCGAAATTGTGCAAGAGGCAAGTCTTTCTCTGGTTACGGTGAACACTATTATTCATGAATATTTTCATTATTGTAAGGTTAGTGCCCGTTGGGTTTGATAACAAAGAATATTCTGCTCCTGTAAGATATCGCTCGATCTCATACGGCTCACCGCACTATGTGCCATTTACAGCAAAGCGGCTGTGAGGTATTGCTAACCCAACCTTACAGCCTAGTCATCGTTCCAAGCGATGTCCACCTGTTTAGGCTCCTTACATAATTTATGCGAAGTCAGCATTTCAGCACTTATGACTAAGTGAAACAGAATGTCCTGGATTTGTTGTCACCCACTGATAAATCTTTCAACGCTGAAGGGATTCAATCATTACTTAAACGTTTGGATAAGTGCATAAACGTTGCAGAAGATTATATCGAAAAAAGTGTACTTTTGAATATTTGAACAAACATTCCTTTCAAAAAAAAGTACAGGTTTGTCTTGAAAGCCCCTCGTAAAAAACGTGTCACTTTGTTTAGAATTATGAATGTTACTAAAGAAACATTTGTTTAAATAATTATCATCTAACGTTTAAATGTTAAGATGATAATCATGTCTTTTATAGCAATTCTCTATTTGAAACAGATGAATAACAATTTTATTTGTGGCTGAAGAAGCAACGATACAGGTGCGCGTGCATATCTGCGTCTCTGGTCATGCCGCGGTTCACTTTAATAAGACAGCTGCCATCCACACTACGAACGTTCACTTAATAGAGGAATGGGTCATTGATATGAAGCATTTGGAAGCCATTTGCACATCATAAGTGTTATGAAGAAGTTGTAATAGATGAGTTGACAATTTTCATTTTTCAGACAAGGTTCAATGTTAGAATTGTGCATCAGAACACGCATGATCAGTTATACTTTTCTATTTAGAAGACTGATATTCTGATTTTGAAAAGAGCCACATTCGGAATATTAGATAATGGTAGCAGAACATAATATGAAACCCATTGACAACGGTATTTAGTAGATATACACTGCATCTTGCGATTTTGGCTGCATTTTTAACAGGGGACTAAACCATTGTATGTTCTTCCTTTCCACGTAATCCATGTACAAACATTATCTCTGATTTAATGTTTTCCTTCTCTGCCCAATCCCGTGAATTTCATTGACATTTTCCATATTACAGTCGTGTGTGCATACGCTGACTAATTTAATGAATCTCCTACCTATTTAAGTTGTGTGCTGTTCAGCTGAATAGTTAGTGTGCTGTTCAGCTGAAAAGTTAGTGTGCTGTTCAGCTGAAAAGTTAGTGTGCTGTTCAGCTGAAATGTTAGTGTGCTGTTCAGCTGAAAAGTTAGTGTGCTGATCAGCTGAAAAGTTAGTGTGCTGTTCAGCTGAAATGTTAGTGTGCTGTTCAGCTGAAAAGTTAGTGTGCTGTTCAGCTGAAAAGTTAGTGTGATGTTCAGCTGAATAGTTAGTGTGCTGTTCAGCTGAATAGTTAGTGTGCTGTTCAGCAGAATAGTTAGTGTGCTTTTCAGCTGAATAGTTAGTGTGCTGTTCAGCTGAACAGTTAGTGTGCTGTTCAGCTGAACAGTTAGTGTGCTGTTAGTGTATTCTTGATTCTGATGATTGTCGTTTTCCCTATTCTTGATATTAGTCCTCCAATTATTTCTGTTCCTGAAATTTGTTAAGGCCATTTATATGTTCTAATATAGTATATTCATCTGAGACTATGATCAAATAAAAAAGAAAAGTTTATTGGTACGATTTCTTGGTTTGCATCGGCTGTTACTATGTCCACACAATTAACAAAATGGGTGATAATACACGTACCTGACTTTAACCGACCTTATCTGAAGCGAATTAGTAAGTGCACTTGACGCTCTCACAGTTATTTAGCTGTTATATGCATACATAACATATATCTATTTTAAGGCTGCTTAGCGATAAACATCTAGAACAGCAGCAAAAACTGTATCATGTGTTTGACCACAGCTAAGGTTTACAGATGTGTGTAAGCGTGACAGCTAAGCACTGGGCATGAGTTCGTCGTGCTGGGAAGACAAAGCTACAGACCAATCTATTTGGAGATGTACCCTGAAGCGATCCACGTTGTTTGGTTTAATGAAGCTTATTGCAACACTGATAGGTAAAACGACAACGCCAATGAGAGAAAGAAAACCAAAAACACAGTATAGCGTCACCGTTCAAATGTCGCAATATTGTATAGCCAGGCATGACTGAAATCGGATACTAAACTAAACGAAACACTTTCTAAAGCATGTCGTAAAATTCGACTAAAGATATGTGTGAACGGAGATCGAAACATCACCATGTAAGACACATATGTCAATTGTGATCAGCCACTGCACCTTCCACGGACTTCTGGTTATGCGAGAAAAATATCCATTTAAAATGTATTCTTGGCATTCGAACGAAAGGCTGATTGGTCAACATAGTGTAAAAGTAACACTTACTTTTTGAATACCCATGTGTATACTCATGGCGCATGGAATAATGGAATAGGACCTCGGTTCTATGTTGTTGGTTTTCGGAACTGGAGGTAATGATTAACAGGGACAAACGGGGGCATTCGTATTGCGGCGTTAGAGGTGAAATTCTTGGATCGCCGCAAGACGAGCTACTGCGAAAGCATTTGTCAAGAATTTTTTCATTAATCAAGAACGAAAGTCAGAGGCGCGAAGACGATCAGATACCGTCGTAGTTCTGACCATAAGCGATGCCGACTAGCGATCCGCAGGAGTTGCTTCGATGACTCTGCGGGCAGCTTCCGGGAAACCAAAGTGTTTGGGTTCCGGGGGAAGTATGGTTGCAAAGCTAAAACTTAAAGGAATTGACGGAAGGGTATCACCAGGAGTGGAGCCTGCGGCTTAATTTGACTCCACACGGCAAACACTGAAATGAATGACATGCCGAGACCACTTTCCTTGGGTATAATATAGAACTGGTGCTGGATTTAGACCCTCAGTAATCTGGGGTTATGCCTTCTGTGGCTCGCTTGGTCTGCATTCAGTGTTTGATACAGAAATTGACGGAAGAGCACTATCAGGAGTGGAGCCTGAGGCTTAAATTGACTTAACACGCCATTACTGTAGAATGACTGTCAAAATGAGTGGGTCTAATAGTGAACATGTGCTGGTATTAGACCCACGAAAGACAGGTCAGTCTCTTAAGCCCCTAATGAAAGAGCGCCTGCTACGGTAATCTGGTCTTCACCCTGCAGAAATCGCAGGTTCCAGAAACTTGGCCATTGACAAACTAAAAGCCCTCTATTGATACGTTCTGGCTAATATTGAACGGGTGCTGGAAATAGACCCTCAGAAGACAGGTCAATTTTACCCTACAAATGGCAGGGCGTTGCTACGGTAATCCTGCTAAACTCGAGAGGAGCCGCAGACACTTGGTTCACGTACTAGGCTGATAAGCCAACGGCGCGAGGCTACAAGGTGAAGGATTACGGCCGAACGCCTCTAAGCCAAAACCCCGCCCTAAAGCAGCTCAGCACGAATGCAAAGGGAGGCTTCGACATGGTGGGGACCTGGGGCCCCCGCTCCAGCCCCGCCCGGTCAAGCCGCAGAATGAGGTCTCTGCCGTCCGCTGATCAAATCGGGCGGGAAGCTGCTCGATAGTCACCCAATACGGTGATGAGGTATGAACCCATTTGTAGAAGACTTTGTTCTCGGTCGGGGTGCCCTAAGCAGTAGATCAGCTACCTCACTGCGAACTGCTGAGACTCAACCCTTGACCATGAGATATGTCCGCTCTCCATGCGAACAACATCTCCGTGCAAGACCAGGCTTGTCCCCTGGTCAAATGCACTATTTCGAGAGGAATCACAGGTCGCTGACATTTGGTCCACGTGCTTTGCTGATAAGCTACCATCTGATGGATTACGGCCGAACGCATATAAGCCAGAATCCCGCCCTAAATCTCAGCACCGCTGTGATGGGAGGCTACGACATGGCGGGGGCTTGCGTTCCGGCCCGATCGAGCCGCAGAAATGCACCTGGTAAAATGCACTCCTGCCTAGCTCTTTGCCTCTGTCTGCTATCAGTCATCCCAATGGACGCATAAGAGATGCAGTCCAGCGGACATTGCACCTCCTGCCCTATTGTGACAACCTCCTTGGTGGCGGGGAATGCTAGGCGTACCATCACTGCAGATGCGCCGAGAAAATAAAGGGAGCAAAGAGATACCTCACTCACATGCATATGCTACGTTTCTGGCAGGATGTGACGATCCTGGGACAAAGTCACACTGGACTGCCTCTCTTCCGGGATAGTACAAACTAGTACATAGTCCATCATATCATTGCCAAACCATATAGACACGAGTAGGGAAGACTCGATAGTCCTGCAAGACAACTTCCCAAGAGAGACAACTCTGACCAAAAACAACTGCTGCCTTGCAGTTAGGCTGGGGACAGCCAAAGGCTAAGGAGGGCAACCCTACAGAAACGCCTGATGAAATCGGATGCACTGAGCCACAGGCTTAACAAAATAAAACAGTGCAACGTAAATATCGCTGTAAACAGCGTACGATGAAGAAGAAGAAGAAGTATACTCATTTTGCCATAATCGTTTTCCTATACGTTGAGATGCAAAATAATCAGTGTCCAGAATGTTAGATTATCAGTATTACGCTAGAAATAAATAGTTCACCAGTTCTGTGAAAATGAAAATAAAATAGGCACAAATGTTATTTGTTTAATTATATCATAACATTAATTCGAACATTAACCATAGCTGCCACTGTCAAGCACATATATTTACTTGTCACGAGGTAGCAATCGGTTTGAATTTAATGATGTGAGGAACAAACACAAGGTGTACATTATTTACATCGTTAGTTGATTTAGTTACTCTTTGTTACTGGGTTTAATCGATAACTAGGTCAAACGATTTATATGAAAGGTCACACAAATAATAATAATATATTATAACTGACTGGTCATACCACTTGAGTGTACACCTATTATTTGTGTCAATGCATGCATGATACATTATATAGACACAATATTAGAAGTTCAGCTCGTTAAAAATATAATATTCAAGGCCGCATGTTCCAATGTCACCAGTTAACATTATATATATAATATATTCCTCATTTCTGAATTTTCAAAACAGATCATTATAAAAAATGGATGGCAACATGCATATGGTATTGTTATAATTGTCGCATTTCTATTCCGATTCATTTTAAAAACATGGCTCTGTGTGCGGGCATGCATCTGAAAACATGTTTTTTTTCAAGCATATTTATGTCCTATAAATAAAGGACATATAGACATATCAGAAACGTTTTTATTTGTCACGTGATCATATCATATTATATATAATCTGGACAGATGAGCTCCGAGAATAACCGTGTCCACTAGCCACTTTCAAATATTCGCAAAATTTATGTTCCATTTTTTAAAACTAATTCTTAAAACAAAATAGTTCAAAATAGAGTCATCGATTATCGTGTGGTTTATTTTTAATTTACATATTACTAGTCTATTTCTCAGATATGAAGTTGTACTACAAAAATGTAAGTCGTGTCGGACTGTAGTCTTTCTCCTAGGCATAGTTTCAGTCTAGCAGTTAAGACTCGCAGTGGCTGAATAAATCAACATCATTGCACCTTGGGTATTCCATGTATATTAAGTCTGTGTCGTTGCTGAAATGGCCTGCATTAGAGCACGCACTCTGTAGCTTCCACTGTGGATTGAAAATCTTTCTGGATTTGT
This sequence comes from Ariolimax columbianus, assembly GCA_036924085.1. Taxonomy (NCBI): domain Eukaryota; kingdom Metazoa; phylum Mollusca; class Gastropoda; order Stylommatophora; family Arionidae; genus Ariolimax; species Ariolimax columbianus. The sequence goes on from JAVGWX010000007.1 coordinate 10,432,107, forward strand.
AACGAATTAGTTAATTAGTATACTGAGAGGTATCCATGTCATGACAGAACCTGCACCATGCCAGAGGTTTCGAACGTAGGGCAATATAGTTTGCACCTCAAACGTTGTGATTAAACTAAGCTGACAACCCATATATGTTTTTGATCCCGGATCCATGATTGTCGTGATATCCAGCCCAGTTTCCATTCTACCTACGTTACGAAACCAGTGTACTTGAATTTGATTAACCATAGTCTGAATAGGTTTGATTTGAAGATCATGTCATTTTTTTTATTGCTAAACCAATTGCATCATTTAGTAATATTGGGTATATTTTTGGCAAGTACATACTTTTTGTTGGTGTGTTTGGCTATTTCTGATGACGTGTTTAGTAAGTTAACAAATGGTCATTTATTTTCAGGTACATGTGCGTTTTGATATTTTTCTTATTGATATAATTATGTTGCACATATTATAAATTACTCGTCCAGTGTCTTACACATCATTAGTATACCCTTTAGTTCTTCTTCTTCTTCTTCTTCTTCTTCTTCTTCTTCTTCTTCTTCTTCTTCTTCTTACGCTGTCAGACGTCGACCTTTATTTCTTCGAAAAAAGCATCGGTCACCATAGAGCGTGTCTAGTGTTGCCACTGGTGATATCCACATCTGCTCTCTCTGATCCTCGTATGTCGGGCAGTTTTGCAGCAAATGATCAGCGGTCATTTTCCCGGTACCACACGAGCATTCGTCAGTGCCAACTATCTTTAATTTGTTGAATAGGTGGAACCTCAGTCGTTTCTGGCCAGTGCGAAGTCTGAAAATCACGACCTGCTCTCTTCTGTGCAACTGGTAATAGGCATCGTTTATTGTGTAGCCAGTATGTTCTGTTTCCCAGTTGGTCATGTATCTAGCTTTAATAAGCCGTTTTGACTCTTCGTATGTCAAACTAGTATCTGGTTGTAGTAGTCTTGCACCTTCTTGTGCCATTCTGTCTGCCTGCTTGGATGTTGCAGTGGGATATAACCTACTGTACCACTTCTCTTTTTGGTGCTGACTGTTGGCATAGTTGACAGAGTACTGCTATTAAATCATTAAATTCAGTATTGTTATGGATTTTTAGTGATTTGACTACGGCCAGGTCATCTGTAACCAGGGCTATATGGCTTTCATTAATTTTACCTGTCACCATTTCTTTCACTGCCGCCCTCAGTGACTCTGCATCCGCTCTGAAATTGCTTGTGTATTTTCCAGTTGTCAATGACAGTGTTATTTTTCTGCCATTTGGTAGGTTCAGGAATGCCGCTGCCCCTCCGTTCTGTGTTGTATTTGTTACAGAACCGTCGGTGTATGCACGGGTCCAGTCCATGCTTGGGTAGTTTTTCGTTATGTACCTCAGGGTTGTATCTCTTCTTTCTTTTTTCAGTCTGGCAGTTTTTGTTTCCAATGCCTGGTATATTTTCTACCACCTCTGGAAATATATGTTACGCCCAGGTAGGTTTTCGTACAGTAGGGATGGGCTTTGTTGTTGTTAGTGAGTTCATGGGGTCTTCGTGCATCTTTGCTTTGGCTATTTCTGCAAAGTTTATCCGCTTTAGTTTTTCATTTCCGAAATTGGTTAGTCTCTGGTGCGTTGGATGGTCAGTCAGTGTTCTGAGTTTCTCTGCTTGCTGCTGGGCTCTGCAGTCTCTTCTGTCGGTCATGGATTGCAGTTTTATAATCTTTTCAATTTCTACAATTGGCGTTGACTTCATGCCTCTTGTTATAACTCTCATGGCTTGGTTTTGGAGTTTGCTAATGTTATCGAAGTTCGCCTTTGCCGCTGTTGTCCATGCCGCAATGCAATACTCGAGAACTGGTCTCACTCTTCTGGTGTGCAGTTTCTTTCGTATACTTTCGTCTGCTCCCCAGCGTGTGTCAGCACATTTCCCGATGATTGCCAATCTTTCTCTGGCTCTCATTCGGTTTCTCTCGATCTGACTTGCTGTTTGGCACAGCCCCTTCAGTAGTTCGGTTGTTATCCCATCTTTTCCGGAAATTTACTTTTCTTCAACGTTTTCATTGCCTCTTCCATTTCATTCATTGTTAGTTTTGCCATCATATACTCTTCTGGTGCTATATTGATGTTGTCGTGCCCATTTTGCTCTTCACTAATGTCTGTATGCCTATCTGCAGGGAGATCAATGTGGTTTGCTCTGGCATAATGTTCAACAAAGGCGTTTCCTGCTTTTTTTCAAGCGAGCATGTTGTCGCCCTGCGTGATGGTAATTTCTTTGTTTAATGGAGTTTCGTCATTCATGGCTCTGACTAACTTGCATAGTTTGTTCCCTTCTTTGTCTAAATTGAGGCTTTCTGATTGGTTTTTTCCAGCTTCCTTTTGTTGTTTGGTTTAGAGTGTATTTGTATTTCGCCGTGGTGGCTTTGATGGCGATATTTTCCTCCATATATTGTTCTCTCTCTGCCATGTTCCTAGCATTTGTGACTTCGTCTTCCGATTTCTGCAATTCATCATTCCAATAGGGCTTATAATTTGTCCTTGCCCCTCTTGGGATGGTTTCAGTTGCAGCTTGCATTATTGCTTTACTTAGGCTTTCCACCATGGGCTTCATTTTGTTATTTCATGCGTTGATGGTTTCACACAGCCCATCTGTCAGGCTTGCAAATATGTCCCAGTCGGCTCGTTTGTAATTCCAACGTGGGAGCGGTTTTATTTCCTGTGTGCCTACTTCCATATCAATTTCTAGCCCTTTAGTCCTATTACTGATTTAAGGTATGTATACACGTTTAACTATACGACGAGATAATTGCTAATAGTTTTAATGTGTTTCTCTTCCAATCGAACAGCCACGATAGTTTCTTTTTTTTTTTTTTTTGCTGCTGATGGTCATCGTTTTCTTCTCCAGCTGCCCTTGACTTGCCTGTTGATCTAGAGTTGTATCTCTGCGCCGATGATCACATCAACATATTTAATGTATAGTAAAGTTAATAATCCCCTTATAATGTTGCTGTGAATACTAAAGCAATCTTCCCCTTGTATGCTTTGGTGACTGGTGGAATTGAACAATATTGATGAACAGTATATGACTATGTTTTGCTTATTGTTTGCCATAATAGTATCTACCTTTTGATCTTCTTTTCGTGCAAAGTGTATCCAATACATATTTAAGCTATCTATCACGCAGATTAATGGGGGTAGGAAGTTATATTTTGTTAACTAGCCCATGCTTCATCGTTAGATGAATTGATTATTGATTCTACGAACCAACACAATCACACAGGGGACATTCCCATAAATGCTCCGTTCTCCGTCCAACCAGCCTGCCAAGCGTATATGTACTCAGAGTCCCAGCCAGGTGTTGATGTCGTGTTCTTTGGATCTTTCTAGACAGATCCCACTTCCTTCCCTCTCCCTAAGTCACTCTAAAATATATCGTCCTCTGCACATGAATTTTCTCGACCCTCTGTCTCTTCATCTTCTTCCAGGCTTTCCAGGCTACATTCAGTTCATTTCAGAGATGGGACCTCCATAGGAACAGCTGCCCTTTCTAGAAGTACAGGTCGACTAAGAGCAAATAACTTAGAAGAACGTGGCTATCCCTTATTGAAAGTTGATATTATTATTCTTACTGCGAGAGTAGTGCAGTAAGTAGGTCACACACAAATATGCGATAGCTACAAATTGTAGCTGGGAGTATCTAAAGGCGTAGATATGTGGTAAGCAACATATAGCCTTGACATGTATGTAGAATACGATGATTGTCGCAAGGACGTGTGCAGCTCAGATGTAAATGGCGTCAGTGCTAGGAGAATATACATTACACGTACAACGGGCTGATGTGCGTTATTTATTTTATTATTTTATTTTAGTTTTTATTTGGGGAATAGCGGGCGGGGGTAGGGGGGGGTGACGTTTTGCAAAGGTTCATAAGAACATGTTAGCTGTTTACGGTCAGAAGTGTTGATCACTTTAAGGGTTTGGTAGCGAGAGAGTGAGAACAAACGAAGCCAAACAAAGCCAGAAGTGTTGATCCGGTAAAACATTGTACATTTGTATGACACATTTTCTCAAAAAGAGGCTCACCAGTCGCTGATGAAGTCTGAACTGACGGCTTGTTCAGATTGCGGAATAATTATTTGTGCTGTTAGCTGGGAAGAGTATTCGAGTTGACAGCGACTAACTATATCAATGTAGCAACAAAAACTTGGATATTGCACAGTTTAGCTTACCTCACAATGCATATTCTATTGCATTTTGTGAAATTTTTCTCCCGTGGTTACTCCGACAAATAACTGATGAACCAAAATTGAAACACATGGCCGTGTCTTTGCATTGATAAATGGGACACTAAGATAAGTGTGTCAATGTTAGTGGATATTATTTTGAGAGATGATGTAAGCGCAATAGCAAATGAATATCCCTTTCGTATATCTTTAATTATTTTAATGATTGCTTTGTGTGTCATATTTACAGATTTGTCCTTTTTTTTGTCCAAACAAGTTGTCTTTGCCGTTATGTGCATCTCTGCATTTAGCAGCTTCAGAACTACGCAACAAACAAATCAAATTCAATATACACTTCCAGCTTAGGTTAATTGTTTCATTGTCTGCTTTGGTTAATCTTTCCTAAAGTGTTCTTGATATTGCATTGTTTCGTTCACTGTCCGATAGTCTTTAATGCCAGAAGTTCTGATTCCTTTCAAAAGAGAAGGCATGTAAGCATATTTTGTTATATTTTCATATTTTTTAAGGATGCAAAGTCCTTCGGATATTTTTTTTTTCAATAGTTTTGATTTTGAAAAAAAAAAAATATGTATGCAGTTGTTTTTTAAATTATGTGGAGCGGTTTCCTGATTTTTAGTATCTCCACCCACGCTCATTAATATAGCTCGTGTTTTGTTTTACTGTCAGGAACTTATAGCTCAAATCAGCTCTGATCGACCTACTATGGGCGACATTTCGGGGAAAAGGCACGATCACGATCCATTTATTGTTAGCGATGACGTAGTGTGCATATTTACATGGGTAATGTTTAGCGTGGTGTGTCAGGTGATCAATGTGTTCGGTGTGGCTACTAACATCATCAACATCATCTGCTTCGTCAAACAATATTTTAACGACCCTGTAAACATCAGTCTTCTTGGTATGTGAAAGTAATGTATGCATGTTTTTCTTGGTTTAGGATCTCAAATTCAACCGGTGGTCTTGTAGGTTTCAACAACCCGGGACCAATTTAGCGTGCTAGAATATGATAAATGCCAGTAACATTCAGACACGCATGTTGGCATGTGCATAATATGACACACGCAATTTAATGTGTTTTCTAAAACAAAAGCAGCAATGTTCTAGTTGAATAAAATTATATATTAATGTGTGTTATTACTACGGATCAGATATACAGAGATACGTTAAAGCATGTACCAAGACACGATATAATCAGCCAAACATAAGTCACACCAAAATCACTAATAAAAAAACGTAATCCTGTTCTACCCCAGTATCAAGCAGAATTAATTCTGTAATTGTGTTATTACATTTATAGTTAGCATGTCTCCTTCTGTAATTGTGTTATACTCATGTAGGGAGAATGTCTCATTTCGTAATTGTGTTCTACATTTATAGTGAGCAAGCCCCATTATGTAATTGTGTTCTAATCATGTAGGGATCAGGTCTCATTTTGTAATTGTTTTCCACATTTATGGTGACCAGGTCTCATTCTGTAATTGTGTTCTACATTTTTAGTGACCAAGTCGCATTCTGTAATTGTGTTCTACATTTATAGTGACCAAGTATCATTATGTAATTGTGTTCTACATTTATAGTGACCAAGTCTCATTATGTAATTGTGTTCTATATTTATAGTGACCAAGTCTCATTCTGTAATTGTGTTCTACATTTATAGTGACCAAGTCTCATTATGTAATTGTGTTCTACATTTATAGTGACCAAGTCTCATTATGTAATTGTGTTCTACATTTATAGTGACCACGTCTCATTCTGTAATTGTGTTCTACATTTATAATGACCAAGTCTCATTATGTAATTGTGTTCTACATTTATAGTGACCAAGTCTCATTATGTAAGTGTGTTCTACATTTATAGTGACCAAGTCTCATTATGTAATTGTGTTCTACATTTATAGTGACCAAGTCTCATTATGTAATTGTGTTCTACATTTATAGTGACCAAGTCTCATTATGTAATTGTGTTCTACATTTATAGTGACCAAGTCTCATTATGTAATTGTGTTCTACATTTATAGTGACCAAGTCTCATTATGTAATTGTGTTCTACATTTATAGTGACCAAGTCTCATTCTGTAATTGTGTTCTACATTTATAATGGCCAAGTCTCATTCTGTAATTGTGTTCTACATTTATAGTGACCAAGTCTCATTCTGTAATTGTGTTCTACATTTATAGTGGCCAAGTCTCATTCTGTGATTGTGTTCTACTCTTGTAGCGAACAGGTCTCATTCTGTGATTGTGTTTCACTCTTGTAGCGAGCAGGTCACATTCTGTGATTGTGTTCTACTCTTGTAGCGAGCAGATCACAATCCGTAAACTTATAATTATGTTAACCGATCAGCATATCTATATTTTCATAACAGTGCAGTGTCAGCGACTAAAGAAATACACCTTCCTCGGAACTATATTGTCATACGTAAGAAACTATGCGATAATGTACTAAGAACTAATAAAGTTGGCATGGAGAAAACATTACATCGGATCATGCAGTGGTATTGAAGGCTACAATTTGAAAAAAACACTTACATGTAATAGCTTAGTGACCTCGCCAAAACATCAACAAAACAAGACATACGTTCCGGCAATAAGGCTTTGGTCAGGGACAAAGAATGAACATTAACAATCAGCAATTCACAATAATAAAATAAGATATGATTTACAATGAACAGTTTAAAAACGTCGCTAAAAGATATGCCAGAAAAAAGTGAATCACTGTAAACTAGTTATCAAATTCAGCGGGCCAAAAAATAGAGTGTTAATATCATTGCACACAAACAAAGAAAAACTGATAAACCATAAACAAATGTCATAAACAAACAGGAAAACACAAACAAATATACAAACACACATATCAAAAATGGGTAAACGATATTATCAATAAACGTTAGCAATAAAATAGTGAGATATGTAAATAAAAAGTCACATCAGGGGCAAAAGGGGGAGGAGTGTGAAGGAAAGGCTTTGCAAACACATAAAATGTTTTCAGTACATAACGTTTGAGGCAACCCATTAAGAATACGGAACTATTTTTAAACTAAATTCGATGTTACTCATCAGGGGAGCATGATATCAGAGACATTAGCATCATATCATGTACATACAGATAATACACACACACATGCACACACACACATACACACACACATATATATATATATATGTATGTATATACACGGACAACCATACATACTTCTTCTCCCGCAGTCACAAAGAAGCACAGATCCATTAGCATCAAAACGAATGGATAATTACTAATAACAGAGGATTCCCCAGTTTATCTGGAAGTAACACTAGACAGACAGTTTAAATTTGGCAGCCTCATCTGCAACGTCAGAGGTAAATCAACCAAGAGTTTGAACTTAATCAAAATACTAGCTAGAACTATTTGGGGGACTGATCAACGCATTCTTCGGCAACTGGACCTTGGTTATGTACGACCGGTAATACACTACAGCCTACCCATACATATGACTGTAAATACACATACCATCTCACATATTGACTGGGTGCAGAATCAAGCTCTCAGACTAATTTGTGGGGGATGAGATCAACACCAACAGCGGCGCGCAAAATAGAAGCCAACATTGAACAGCTAGATATAAGGAGAAAGGGGCACTGACTGAAGCGGTAGAGAGATACTAGACACAATTAAATGAGTTTCTAGATTGAATACACATAGACACTTTTTGAAAGCAAAAGAGAAGATTGAAGCAATTGTCCCTACTGGATGTAGCAGAAGAGGAAGGCCATATTCACCACCTGCCAGAGCATATATAAATGAAAAATATGTTTTTTGGACCAACCCCTTGAGAAAAAAATCTTTGTCTGCCAGTCATAAAAACACACCTGACTGGCAGCTACCAAGGAAGCTATTATCCTGAAGACATGTGCCAGGGAGACAATGTCTGGCTACCCAAAATCGGTAGTCCTGGTCTATGCGCATGTATCAGCATTCAGATCTACCTCTTTTGCAGGGTATGGTCTACATATGAAATACCGGGATGTGTCCATATACAAGTTTTGTGACTCATGCAGCTAAAACCGTTCAAACAATGAAGCGAAGGCCGAGGTTATAAAAACAGTTTTTCGAATATTTTGACTTGGACAAATGCAGCCAATGGGTTTGATAATTTTTAATGACTCCAAGTCGGTTCTGGTGGCTCTGAAGAACACCCCCTACAAAGGAGATATTATTGGTGAGGAGGACGATCAACAACATCATCACTCCCCTCAGGGATAAATGTCACCCTGCAATGCATCCCTGGACATGGTATGTTACTAGAGAACGAGGTGGCCGACAGATTGGCAAAAATAGGAGCATCGAAAAAACAATTGGATTTACTATGCAGTAACCACACAGTAAATCGAATTATTAGGAGTAATACTCAAGAAATCGTTATGAACAGACCGGCAACTGGAACAACAGGTGGCGGTGTATTTAGCAAAATGTCAACGCCAAAAAGTAACGATGACATAAATAAACTACATAGAAGAAATCAAAGTCTCATCTTTCAGTTCCTAACAATTGTTAGGGGTAGTTGTCTCGCCGCGGCGACTCAATTTCCACCAGTGTTCGTAAAGCGATCTCAGTCCCGCCAGGCGGAGCGATAGCGCGGGCTTGCGGAAAACGCTCGCCTGCCTTTCCCCGTAGTGCGAATTGGGTGCGGTTTGTGGTAGTGGCTCCTCCACCGAGGTGCGCTAGTCTGGTCCGTATCAGGAAACGTGGTCCGTTCGTGGTGATTTATCTAAGGCTTATAGCAGAGCTCGACAGTACGTCTCGCTGGTGGTCCGACTCTCGCAAAGAGCTTGTGACCGGCAAATGGAAAGCAGGAATCGTTGCCTCGAGGCCCTGCGTTCTCCCTACGGAGAAGAAGGGCAGGCCAAATTGTGTCTCTAGTCCCAGTGAAATTCGTCGCCGAGGTCGTTGGGATCCGTTCTGCACAGAGCGCTGCCATCCCTCCTCGAGCGAGCCCGGTCGGTCGGTCGTCTGGTGCGTGTGGGAGGCCCCTGTCAGGCGGTCCTAGGTCGACGGAGTGAGGGACGGGTGGAACAAACCGTCCGTCCCGTCAGTCGGTCCCTGCGGCCATCGTCCCAGCGAGGCTTTTTACAAAAACACACCCTTCCTCCGCCGACCGGTGTGTGCTGTACGTACGTCTCCGACAGATATCTGGTTGATCCTGCCAGTAGTCATATGCTTGTCTCAAAGATTAAGCCATGCATGTCTAAGTTCACACTGTCTCACGGTGAAACCGCGAATGGCTCATTAAATCAGTCGAGGTTCCTTAGATGACACGATCCTACTTGGATAACTGTGGCAATTCTAGAGCTAATACATGCTTACCAAGCTCCGACCCTCGCGGAAAGAGCGCTTTTATTAGTTCAAAACCAATCGTCGTTTCCCCTCGCGGGGTTGCGGCGTCCCCACTGGTGACTCTGGATAACTTTGTGCTGATCGCATGGCCTCATGTGCCGGCGACGCATCTTTCAAATGTCTGCCCTATCAAATGTCGATGGTACGTGACATGCCTACCATGTTTGTAACGGGTAACGGGGAATCAGGGTTCGATTCCGGAGAGGGAGCATGAGAAACGGCTACCACATCCAAGGAAGGCAGCAGGCGCGCAACTTACCCACTCCCGGCACGGGGAGGTAGTGACGAAAAATAACAATACGGGACTCTTTCGAGGCCCCGTAATTGGAATGAGTACACTTTAAACCCTTTAACGAGGATCTATTGGAGGGCAAGTCTGGTGCCAGCAGCCGCGGTAATTCCAGCTCCAATAGCGTATATTAAAGTTGTTGCAGTTAAAAAGCTCGTAGTTGGATCGCAGGCGCAGGCGGGCGGTCCGGCTCGCGCCGGTTCACTGCCCGTTGTCTCCTGCCCTACCGTCTGCCGGCTCTCTCCCACGGGTGCTCTTCGCTGAGCGTCCTGGGTGGCCGGCGCGTTTACTTTGAAAAAATTAGAGTGTTCAAAGCAGGCCTCGGCTGCCTGAATAATGGTGCATGGAATAATGGAATAGGACCTCGGTTCTATTTTGTTGGTTTTCGGAACTGGAGGTAATGATTAACAGGGACAAACGGGGGCATTCGTATTGCGGCGTTAGAGGTGAAATTCTTGGATCGCCGCAAGACGAGCTACTGCGAAAGCATTTGTCAAGAATGTTTTCATTAATCAAGAACGAAAGTCAGAGGCGCGAAGACGATCAGATACCGTCGTAGTTCTGACCATAAACGATGCCGACTAGCGATCCGCAGGAGTTGCTTCGATGACTCTGCGGGCAGCTTCCGGGAAACCAAAGTGTTTGGGTTCCGGGGGAAGTATGGTTGCAAAGCTGAAACTTAAAGGAATTGACGGAAGGGCACCACCAGGAGTGGAGCCTGCGGCTTAATTTGACTCAACACGGCCAACACTGAAATGATTGACATGCCGAGACCACTCCTCTGGGGTCTAAGATGGAACTGGTGCTGGACTTAGACCCCCAGAAATCTGGGGTTATGTCCCCTGTGGCTCGGTTTTGTCTGCATCCAGTGTTTGATAAAGGAATTGACGGAAAAGCACTATCAGGAGTGGAGCCTGAGACCTAAGTTAACTTACCACGCAAATACTGCAGAATGACTATCAAAAAGTACACCTTCGTGGGGTCTAATAGAGAACATATACTGGAATTAGACCCTCGAAAATTTTTGGGGCTACCCTTTAAGAAACTTGATTGTCTCGCTAAGGGAATTGCCGGAAGGGCACCACCAGGTGTGGAACCTGCGGCTTAATTTGACTGAACACGCCAATACTGTAGAACAACTGACAAATCGGGAGCACTGCCGTTTGGGTCTAATAATGAACGTACGCTGGTATTAGACTCACGGACGACAAGTCAGCTCTCAAACACTCAAATGAAAGAACGCTACGGAAATCGTGTTTAACTCCGCAGAAACCGCAGATTTCAAATACCTGGTCATTGACAAACAAAAGCCCTCAATAAATTCGTCTGACCAAATAGTGAACGGGTGCTGGAAATAGATCTGAAGACAGGTCAGTTTTACCCTACAAATGACAGGGCGTTGCTACGGAAATCGAGCTCAAATCGAGAGGAGCCGCAGACACTTTGGTTCACGTACCAGGCTGATAAGCCAAGGGCGCGAGGCTACCACGTGGGGGATTACGGCCGAACCCTTGTAAGCCGAAATCCCGCCCAAAATCTCAGCACCACTGCAATGGGAGGCTCCTACATGCTCGGGACCTGGGGCTTGCGCCCCAGCCCTATCAGGTAGAGCCACAGTAAGAGGTCCTTGCCGCCCGAAAATCACAGCGGGCGGACAGCTGCTAGATACTCACCCTATACGGCGATGGGGTGCGAAAAACACCAACCAAAGACTTAGACCCTGGTCGGGGTGTCGAAAACAGTAGAGCAGCCACCACACTGTGAACTGTCAAGACTCAACCACTGACCATGAGAGTTGTCCGCACACCAGGCGATCAACATCTCTGTGACATTACCAGGCTTGTCCTCTGGCTAAATGCACTCCGGCTACGATATCTACCCCTGTACGTTATCAGCCAAAACTATCATGCTGGACGCAGAAGAGATGCAGACCAGCGGACATTGCACACCTGCCCCACTGTGTCAACACCCCAGGTGGCGGGGAATGCTAGGCGTACCATCCCTGCATAGAAGCCAAGAAAATAATGGGAAAAAGAGATACCCCACTCACATGCAAATGCTACGTTTCTGGCAGGACGTGACGATCCTGGGATACAGACACACTGGACTGCCTCTCTTCCGGGTAAACCAGTACATCTCATATATCACATATCATCATTGCACCCTATAGACACGAGTAGTGAAGACTCGATAGTCTGGTAAGACAACTTCCATAGGAGAGAAAACTCCGATCGTAAACAACTGCTGCCTTGCAGATAGGCTGGGGACAGCCAAAGGCTAAGGAGGGCATCCCTACAGAAACGCCTGTTGAAATCGGATGCACGGGGCCGCAAGCCTAACAAAACAGTGCAACGTAAATCACAGTATGATGGCAGCACAGCCTATTCGAAAAACGTATGGCGCTCATCCTGAGGAGACCCGCCAGGCAGCGATAGCGCCGGGCCCCACGCCTCGAAGGGGCCCACCCTTGACTACTGGTGGTCACCCACCCATGTGTCGTGGAGTCAAGGCACATGGCTATGGGGAAACGACTATTGGCCAAAACCTCAAGACCCTCAAAATATTACAGTGGAATGCGGAGGGAGTCATAAACAAAAAAACTTTCCCTAACACATCCCCTGCATGAAGGTAAGATTGACGTGGCATGTATCCAGGAAACGCACCTCAACAATAACCATAAATTCTCAATCAGAGGATACCAGACCTTCCGTCTAGATAGAGAAGGTCACAAAGGAGGTACCTGTCAATCACACCGGACAAGCAGAAATTGTAGGAGTTGACATAATGGCTCAAGAGACGAAGCTCCGCATTTTCAATCTGTACGGACCACCAAACAGAGACCTATCGCTCTCGAGTATGGAGGTCAGAGACTCCAACTGCATAGTGGTTGGAGATTTCAACAGCCACTCGGAGAGATGGGGATACTCTGACACAGACAGCAGAGGTGACGAAGTGGAAGATTGGGAGATAGATGCAAATCTCTCCCTAATCAATAGGCCGGAGGATAGCCCTAGCTTCTATTCAAGAACATGGCATACCACCTCGACTCCAGATTTGGCCTTCTCCACACAGGACATACACTATAAAATAGACCGCCAGGTGCTAAACCAACTGGCAGGTAGCGACCACAGGCCGATCAGGCTAACCATTGACATGGAAGTAGGCCCACAGGAAACAAAATGCTCCCACGTTGGAATTACAAACGAGCCGACTGGGACAGATTTGCAATCCTGACAGATGGGCTGTGTGAAACCATCAACACACGAAACACCAAAATGAAGCCCATGGTAGAGAGCCTAAGCAAGGCAATAATGCAAGCCGCCACTGAAACCATCCCAAGAGGAGCTAGGAAAAACTATAAGCCCTACTGGAATGATGAGTTACAGAAAGTGGAAGATGCAGTAACAAATGCTAGGAACATGGCAGAACGAGAGAAATCCGTGGAGGCAAACATCGCCCTCAAAGCCGCCGCGGCGAGGTACAAACACACTCTCAAGCAAACAGCAAGAGAAAGTTGGAAAAATAAAACGGAAAGTTTAAACCTGGACAAAGAAGGGAACAAGCTATGGAAGCTAGTCAGAGCCATGAACGACGAAACCCCGTCAAATAAACAAATTACTATCAAGCAAGGCGAGAACTTGATCACAGGTAAGAAAGCCGCAAACGCCTTTGTCGATCACTATGCCAGAGCAAACCACATCGAGGTCCCTGCAGATAAGCATACAGACATTAGCGAAGAGCTAAAGGGGCACGAAAACATAAATACGGCTCCTGAAGAGCACATGATGGCCAAACTAACAATGCGCGAAATGGAAGAGGCTATGAGAACACTAAAGAGAAGGAAATCTCCCGGAAAAGACGGGATAACAAACGAAATGCTGATGGGGCTGGGCCAAACAGCGAAGAAAAAACTACTATCAGTCCTGAACCAAAGCTGGAAAAGGGGTATTGTACCCCAGGCATGGAAAGATGCAATACTGGTACCAGTACCAAAAACAGGATGGGACAAAACAGATCCGAATGGATACAGGCCCATAAGCCTACTGAGCTGTGTCGGCAAGCTGATGGAACGGATGATAAACACCAGACTGATGTGGCATCTGGAAGAAAAACGAATACTAATTCCACAGCAAGCCGGCTTTAGACAGCACAGATCCACTGAGGACCAGGTCATCCTCATAGCCCAGGAGATAGAAGATGCCTACCAGGCACAGAAACACACAGTAGCTGTTTGGGTGGATCTGGAAAAGGCATTTGACAAAGTCTGGAAGGATGGACTTAGAGTCAAGCTAAGAAGAAGTGATGTTTGTGGGAAGATGTACAAGTGGATCAACCACTACCTCAAACAAAGAACGGCCAGAGTCCAAGTACAAGGGCAGATGAGCAAAAAGGTGACACTCGAGCAGGGAGTACCCCAAGGGGGAGTACTGTCACCCACACTCTTCCTGGTATATATAAACGATATTACAGAGAATATACCAAGAAGAGTCCATAGCTCAATGTTTGCAGACGATCTGGCTATGTGGACCTCTGAAAAGAATCTCACCATAGCAAGAAATCGGATGCAAACGGCCCTAACATCGCTGGAAGAGTGGGCGAACTCATGGCTGGTCAAAATAAACGAGGAGAAAACCACGTGCACAATATTCTCGCTCTCATTAAAACCCCAAAGTACCAAATTAAGCCTAAATGGCAAAATCCTGCAGCCAAACGACAACCCAACCTATCTGGGAGTCACATTTGATCGGCGCATGACATGGAAAAGTCAGATTGAGAGAAACCGAATGAAAGCCAGAGAAAGAATGGCGATCATGAGGAAACTTGCTGGCACAAGCTGGGGAGCAGACGAAGGCATACTAAAGAAACTGTACACTGGAAGAGTGAGACCAGTTCTCGAGTATGGCATCGCGGCATGGACAACAGCAGCGAAGGCGAACTTCGATAAAGTTAACAAACTTCAAAACCAAGCCATGAGAATCATAACAGGTGGCATGAAGTCAACGCCAATTGTAGAACTTGAAAAGATTACAAAACTGCAATCCATGACCGACAGAAGAGACTGCAGAGCCCAGCTGCAGTCAGAGAAACTCTGAAGACTGACGGACCATCCAATGTACCAGAGGCTAAACAATTTGGGAACTGGGAAACTAAAGCGGAGAAACTTTGCAGAAATAGCCAAAGCAAAGATGCACGAAGATCCCATAAACGCACTAACAACACCAAAACCCATCACTACTGTACGAAAACCTACTTGGAGGCAGGATATATTTCCAGAGGTGGTAGAAAATATACCAGGTATTGCAAACAAAAACTGCCAGACCGAAAAAGAAAGGAGAGACACTACCCTAAGCTTCATAACGAAAAGCTACCCAAGCATGGACTGGACCCATGCATACACCGACGGTTCTGTAACAGACACTACACAGAACGGAGGGGCAGGAGCATTCCTGAACCTACCAAATGGCAGAAAAATAACACTGTCATTCGCTACTGGTAAGTACACAAGCAATTTCAGAGCGGAGGCAGAGGCACTGAGGGCGGCAGTGGAAGAAATGGCAACACACAGTGAAAATGAGAGCCACATAGTCTTGCTGACAGATGCTCTCGCCGTAGTCACAGCGCTAAAAAGCCAGAAAAACACTGAGCTTAATGACTTAAGAGCAGCACTCTGCAAACTGTGCCAGCTGACCGCACCAAAAAGGGTAGTGGTACAGTGGGTTCCGTCACACTGCAACATCCAAGGCAACGAGGAGGCAGACAGACTGGCAAAAGAAGGTGCAAGGCTACCACAAACAGATACCAGTATGACGTACGAAGAGTCAAAACGGCTTATCAAAGCCAGGTACATTACCAAATGGGAAACCGAACATACTGGTTACACCAAAAACGATGCCTATTACCAGTAGAACCGAAGAGAGCAGGTCGTTGTCTTCAGACTTCGCACTGGCCACAATAGACTGAGGTACCACCTATTCAACAAATTGAAGATAGGGTGTACCGACGAATGCCCGTGCGGTACTGGTAAAATGACCACTGAACATCTGCTGCAGAACTGCCCGACATACGGGGATCAGAGAGAGCAGATGTGGCCATTGCCAGTGGAACTGCAAGACAAGCTCTATGGTAGTGGCGAGAGTCTCAGGATGACCGCCGCTTTTTTCGAAAAAATAATGGTTACTGTCTGACTGTGTACGCAGAAGAAGAAGAAGAAGTTCCTAACAGGACATACCAGAGTTAATAGCCCCTTGAACCGCATCAATCCCCTGCACCTGCCCTTGTGCAGACATTGCTCTCATTCTAATGAAACGGTTCGACATATATTCATTAAGTGAAAACGCTTGCGGACATGAGGAAAATATTCTTGCAAGTACTGCCGACAATTACCAACACACTGTACGAAGCGGTGACACAACATACGATGGCCTGTATATATATATATATAATATAATGACATTGGGCTACCAAGTGCAGACTTGCTCTGCAGCTATGAGAACATAACAACAACAATAATATATATATATATATATATATATATATATATATATATATATATATATATATATATATATATATATATATATATATATATATATATATATATATATATATATATACATAAACATATATACACACACATTTTAAAATATATACATATCGCTTTCAATTGTTGTACTGTTATTCATATGTTTACGAGTGTACCTGCACCTTTTTATTTTTATTTTCTTTGATAGTTATTGCTTTCTTTTCTAGTTTGCTGTTCGCGATTTGTTAATGTTTTGTCTGTTTTTAACTGTTTACAATCCTGTTACCATTTTGTGTTTTTTTTTACTATATTTCATGAATGGTAAATAGTGTTTCACATCTATCTGGAACATATCCTGTTTTGGCGGTGACATTAAACCTCTCATTTTGCACAATATCTTCAGCAGCATATTCTTTTTTTTTGTGTTTGTTCTTTGTCCTTGGCGAAGGCATTGTGGCTATGAGTAAGGTATCGTTCTGGTTTGTTCCTTGCTACTGTCACTCAACATTACGTATGTGCGTTTTTATTGACTATGTTTACACTGGGACAATAATAAATAGGTTGTTTGTGTGTGTTTTTTTTCAGTGTTGGCCTTATTTGCTAAGGCAGTGTGCGTTGCACTCCGGTTTTTATATTGCACCTGTCGCCATAGTGCATCCGACTTCAGCATTTATTTTTTATAGTAGTCTACTTCCTCCTTCATATTCAAAGGGTTTGCAACCCCGGGTTAACGGTCGGTGTTGTGATGTGGAACGAACCGAGCATCTTCGGGTTGTGCGCCGTGTGACTTAACCACTAGCCCATGCTGTCCCCAGAGAGGCTGTTGTAGTATCTCTATTATAAACGTGGGTTAAGTAACACCGAATCATATCACATTTTAACAAAAGTCAAATCACAAGGCAGTTAGATGATGTGCCCTAAGGATCACTAAGTTGGGGGCAAATGGCAAGCAACGACACCAAATGCATGTCCGTGTTGTTGCCGGCGATCAAATAAACCTATTAAATTGTTGCACGCAGAGTGATTTCAGTTTGAAACTTCCTTTGCAGAATAACTTGTATTTGCTGGAATGTTAAACATACTTTGATCTACTGGCTCACCAAAACAAAACGTAAATTGTAACATTACAATTCTGACATTGTGTTCGCCCATTGATTCGTGTAATTAATTTAAAATCGTATTCACCAATACATTACTGTTGCAGTGACATTTGTCTTAGTTAGGTCATTATACAGTTATTGAACATTGTGTAGAATTAGTCCATCATCACAAAATAACATTGACAATGCGTTTTGTTAATGACTTAGTTTGACGAATACGTAACACGTTGTTATTGTATCATTATTTAGGCCTGGCAATCTCTGACCTTTGCAGTCTCATATCACTTGTGTGTACCATCGTCTGCTTAACCCCTGCATTCAATACAGCAGATCTACCGTTCCACCCTTTAGAAATTAACTACCTAATGTTTGCGACCCCACACATGACCTTCTCTAGAATATCTAGCTGGATTACCGCTGTGATCACACTGGAGAGATGCATGTGTATAACGGCCCCTCTACAGGTTAGTAATGATTAAACGCCATTTTGTATCTGTGATAATTATTCATGCTATTAATGTGTTGTTTTTCTTTTTGTTGATGATGTTTTTGTTTCATGACCAGACTGAGTAAGATTATGGTTGTGTGTGCTATGAAAACCTAATGGGTTTCAGTAGCTTTCCTAACATCCTAGGCGTGCTGGTGAATATTAACTGAGGTCCTCCAGGCGTGTTTTATGTGCTTAGTGTCATCTGCTTGTCTCTCGATACAATGAGGATCACGTCTTTTCATCACCTCGTTAGTCAAGCTGTCAGGAAAACATCCAGTTTATAAGTAGAGATACGAGTAAGTCTTGGCCAATGTGTTACGACTGATCATTGCTAACGTACTTGAACAATATGTTTTGCCTGATCAGAAGTTAATGCTCTTCTCGCCGAACAGGTGGTTCGAAATGGTTAAATCTCTATATGTGAAAGTTACAAAAATACAAATCTTTGGAGATCGTAAAACTTCATTGCATAAGTTTTACACGCATGCATGTGCTTATGAATAGAGAAATGTCATTACATAATTGTTACAATTCTACAGGTGATTATAAATTGATAAACGCCATTTTATAACTGATGTACTTATTGCAATGTGTCCGGTAGCAGACGCATCTGTACTCATATTTTAACGCAGTTGATAGACTACTTGCTTTCTCGCTGCCTTTATTTCACTATTACGCTTTGCTCATATTTACAGCTATATATACTGAAGCCTGATTGAACAGTAAATGTGTTGTGAGTTGCAAATGTTCTACGGATCTGCTACGTAGATGTTCATAAAGCTAGCTAGCTAGAATGGTGTAGCCCAATACTCAGGTAAGCACAAGTGGACACGTACTAATAATAACATTTGTCACATTGCAGAAAGCATTATTCCGAAAGCTAAAAGACATAAAGCAAATGTCGAGGAAAGAGGACATTAACGTCTGGTCAGGCAAAACATACTGATCAGACAATGTTAGTCAAATCAGGTGAATTGAAATGACACAAATTCCCATCTCATTTCACATCAGGTGTCCCTGGATGTAGGCTGTTTCATAGCAGTCTGACGTAGCAGATGGGTGATTAACTAGTGAACGATGCCCAGTTGAAGCCAAGCATATGACAACCGCCTGGATGATCCAGCCCACCTTCATAGCATACTCGTTTTATTAGGAAAATAACTGCAGCCCGCTGCTAATCGCCCTTTATAGGGCACACTTAACAGTA
The DNA here is from genome assembly GCA_036924085.1 of Ariolimax columbianus. Classification (NCBI taxonomy): domain Eukaryota; kingdom Metazoa; phylum Mollusca; class Gastropoda; order Stylommatophora; family Arionidae; genus Ariolimax; species Ariolimax columbianus. Next base: position 10,451,306 of record JAVGWX010000007.1, read on the forward strand.
AGAGTACTCGCTGTTGGCTTTCAACAACATTGATTGACGGACAAAAAAGATCGATACAACAATAACATAAAATACTTGTCCAATGAATTCATAAAAAAAACTCTATCCATTCATATCACTCACTAAAGTGCAGGTCGGTCAGCAAAATGCATGGATGTATAATGGGGGAGGGGGGGGCGGGAGTGGGAGGTCATTACGAATGGACACGAGGCGAATGCTCAAACACAAACACACATAAAACCATTTAATTCAAAGCTTAGTGGGCACTGGAACATGTTCAAATTGCATCAGAGTACCTGGAACCACTACGAAATCGGTCATGAAACGGAAAATTACCATTGTGATCATGTCAAATACAATACATATTTCAACTATTTGTTATAACCATAGACGTGAGTCTCAGTTATGACCATATAATCATAATCTTAGACAACCTGTGAGCTGCACTTAATCAGCTTCAATTTTAACAGAGTTGAAAAATAGTTAATTATTGCACACTTCAATATGCATGAAAATAAAGAAGCATGTATACTAGCCAACGACTTGCATGCTTAACTGAGGACAAGGAAGCGTATTAAAACATAAAGCAAATGATGTGAATACGGTACATTTCAAAGAAAACTGGCAGACTCAAAATTCATAATTCTGAAATAGCATAGCTATAGTACGTGCGCCTTGCCGTAAAGAAATATAGTATTGTTATTTTTTAGGAGATACAAACATGCCAATGCAGTTTAAAAAATCATGTGTTCCACATATCAACTGGTGGCCATACAGACACGTGATCATGAGATGAGAGCAAACGAACATAAGATAATGTTTTTCATGTCTGCATGTTCCATTCGAGGGAGCAAAGAGGTGAGATGAAGACCGTTAACTCAAGTATGGGAGTGACTGTATGCCGACGATAGAAAAAGTGCCAGACCTTTGTGTTTATGAAAAAGAAATCGATAGCCAGCCAACTCGTCGTTTCACCTCATCGTCACCAGTCTACTTATGACGTTAAATGTTAGGTCTCCTCGTCTATCCATTCTCGTCGCTAATAATTGTACTCCACGTCCACAAAGTTCTCCTGTAACATTGCTCATCTATATTTGTGTCGGTAATTATGTTTGTTTCTCAAAAGACATTCTGTATCATAATGGAGCTTGTTTGATGTTCAGCTATGAATGTATTCATAGATACTGACTGTATTTTAAAGTCGACATTATCGTCATCAACACTGGCATTCAATTAACATTGACGAGACAACTTGAAGATCTCGACTTTACCGATGATTTGACCCACTTTCCCATACCCACAGCCATATGCAAAATACAATAAATGTACTCGAATAGAGTACTGCAATTGAGAAAAAAAATGCACTGAGACAAAACAAATGTTTTTTAAAATAAATTAAATTAACAACTTTATAATTTGGTTGGGAACCACCCACCTTCAGAATGTGGAGTCTTTCATATACCTTGACAGCGAAATAAGCTTCAATTGCAGTGAGGAATTTATGAAAGTGAAAAACAAATTTAAATCAGTGGAGCAGGGAATGCATAGGATGCGATGCCAATGAATAGGCCACGTATAACGGAAACCAGTAGATAACATTACCAGACAACCTATTTTTTGGAATCCACAGGGTATTATAAGTACATGAAGACCGAGCCACTCATGGAAGAGTGAACTGTAACCACATGTAAAGGCAGCAAACATGACGTGGAAAGAACTGGTTCAGATTGCTCATGAAATGAACAATTGGCGTGTAATTCTTGAGGACATATGCTCCACAAGTAGCTGAAAAGTTGTTTAATTAAATATATATATAAATGCAATCCAGTTGATCAATTATGAAAACTTTCATGGTGGCGTTGTAGATTTTGCTGGTCCAAATAGAGTGTCGTATGTTGATGAAATTTAACGACTAACTAGATTCGACACACAGAGTACATGGTCGATTGTCATTTTACCGCAAATGGCCACAACTATAACCTGTATCTCGTCGATAAGGAGACCAGTATTATTACGAGACTCTACGCTGAAACTTGAAGCATTACAGCAATGTGCGAATCTATTACCTTGATGGTTTATCAACACTAGGCCAGTAAGTGTCCAAACACTTGAATAGTAATAACACACATGTAACACGAAGTACTTTTTTCAATGAATTATTTTTTGTTTTCTCACAGATAAAAAGCCTCATCACACCACGACGAGTATCGGCAATCATTGTAGCCATCTACATCACGCTCACCTTTAGTGTATCTCCGGTCTACGTCGTTAACAGACTTGAGATGACATTTTCGCAAATACGAAACAAAACAATTTATGGAATAATTTTTTCAGAGAACAGAGAGGAGGTAGAACAGATTTCGTGTGCAGTCAATTACTTTGGCATTCCTCTGACAGCTTTTGTTATTATTGTGGTGTGTACGATAACGATTGTTTGTAAATTACAGAGCACAACAAGATGGAGGCAGAAGTCATCAACTAATGACCAAGTTGACAGGGTTTCTAGTCGTAACCAGAAAGTGGCCAAGATGGTCGTCATGATTTCTATTCTGTTTATTACGTGTTTTATTCATGTTTGCATATGCATGTTAGCCATGGCTTTTGAACCAGAGTTAATGTTTACTGGTAAATATGTCAATATTAGCATAATGTTAGTTGGTCTTGGGTTTGTCCTGGAGTCGATCAACTCGTCTGTGAATATTTGTATTTACTATCACATGAGTACTAAATACAGGGACACATTTCGGGATCAGTTCTGCAAAAGCAGTTTGAAGACCAATTTGCGTTTGAAAATATAGGGACAAGTTTATAACATCTAGTTTTAAACCCATGTAGCCACATACGATGAACGTTCAAATCAATCCGGGACATATTGGTCTAGTTCCACCTGTATGGTTTATATCCTGCTGGAGCTACTATCATTAGTTAGTGTTACATGTGTTCTATTACTGCTAGGTGGCACACTTGTCTTTGGTAAGTCAGGTAACAGATAAATACAACTGGCAGGCAATTCTTTCAGTTCATGAACAAGGTCGACACTGCCATAGAGCTTGTCTGGTGTTGTCACTGGTGATGGCCACATCTGCTCTCGCTGATCTTCGTATGTCGGGCAGTTTTGCAGCAAATGTTCAGCGGTCATTTTCCCGGTACCACACGGGCATTCGTCATTGTCACCTATCTTCAATTTGTTGATTAGGTGGTCCTTCAGTTTATTGTGGCCAGTGCGAAGTCTGAAGACCACGACCTGCTCTCTTCTGTTCAACTGGTAATAGGCATCGTTTGTTGTGTAGCCAGTATGTTCTGTATCCCATTTGGTCATGTATCTAGCTCTAATAAGCCGTTTTGACTCATCGAATGTCATACTAGTATCTGGTTGTGGTAGTCTTTCACCTTCTTTTGCCAGTCTGTCTGCCTCATCGTTGCCTGGATGCTGCAGTGGGATGGAACCCACTGTACCACTACCCTTTTTGGTGCGGACTGCTGGCGTAGTTGACAGAGTCCTGCTCTTAAATACTAAAGTTCAGTATTTTTCTGGCTTTTTAGTGCTGTGACTACGGCCAGAGGATCTGTCAGCAGGACTAAATGGATTTCATTCCTTTTACCTGTCACCATTTCTTCCACTTTCGCCCTCAGTGCCTCTGCCTCTGCTTTAAAATTGATTGTGTATTTTCCAGTAGGAATGACAGTGTTATTTTTCTGCCATTTGGTAGGTTCAGAAATGCTCCAGCCCCTCCGTTCTGTGTTGTTTGTTATAGAACCGTCGGTGTATGCATGGGTCCAGTCCATGGTTGGGTAGTTTTTCGATATGTAACTCAGGGTATTATCTCTTCTTTCTTTTTCAGTATGGCAGTTTTTGTTTTTAATACCTGGTATATTTTCTACCACCTCTGGAAATATACGCTGCCTCCAGGTATTTTTTCTTACAGTAGGGATGGGCTTTGGTGTTGTTAGTTCGTTTATGGGATCTTCGTGCATCTTTGCTTTATCTATTTCTGCAAAGTTTCTTCGCTTTAGTTTCCCATTTCCGAAAATGTTTAGTCTCTGGTGCATTGGATGGTCAGTCAGTCTTCGGAGTTTCTCTGATTGCAGCTGGGCTCTGCAGTCTCTTCTGTCGGTCATGGATTGCAGTTTTGTAATCTTTTCAAGTTCTACAATTGGCGTGGACTTCATGCCTCCTGTTATAACTCTCATGGATTGGTTTTGGAGTTTGCTAATTTTATCGAAGTTCGCCTTTGCAGCTGTTGTCCATGCCGCAATGCCATACTCGAGAACTGGTCTCACTCTTCCAGTGTACAGTTTCTTTAGTATACTTTCGTCTGCTCCCCAGCTTGTGCTAGCAAGTTTCCTCATGATTGCCATTCTTTCTCTGGCTCTCATTCGGTTTCTCTCGATCTGAATTTTTCTATGTCATGTGCCGATAAAATGTGACTCCCAGGTAGTTTGGGTTGTCGTATTGCTGCAGGTATTTGCCGTTCAGACTTAATTTGGTCTTTTTGGGTTTGTTTGATAGCGAGAATATTGTACATGCCGTTTTTTTCTCGTTTATTATGACCAGCCATTAGTTCACCCACTCTTCCAGCGATGTTAGGGCCTGCTGCATCCGATTTCTTGCTATGGTGAGATTCTTTTCAGAGGTTCACATAGGCAGATCGTCTGCAAATATTGAGCTATGGGCTCTTCTTGGTATATTATCTGCTATATTATTTATATATACCAGGAAGAGTGTGGGTGACAGGACTCCCCATCGGGGTACTCAATGCTCAAGTGTCATCTTTTTGCTCATCTGCCCTTGTACTTGAACTCTGGCCGTTTTGTTTTTGAGGTAGTGGCTGACCCATTTGTACATTTTCCTACAAACGTCATTTCTTCTTAGCTTGACGCTAGGTCCCTCTTTCCAGACTTTGTCAAATTCCTTTTCCAGATCCACCAAAACCGCTACTGTGTGTTTTTGCTCATGGTAGGCATCTTCTATTTCCTGGGCTATGAGGATGACCTGATCATCAGTGGATCTGTGCTGTCTATAGCCTGCTTGCTGTGGAATTAGTATGCGTTTTTCTTTCAGATGCCACATCAGCCTGGTGTTTATCATACGTTCCATCAATTTGCCGACACAGCTCAGTAGGCTGATAGGCCTGTATCCATTTGGATCTGTTTTGTCTTTTCCTTTCTTTGGTACTGGTACAGGTACTGCGTCTTTCCATGCCTGGGGTACAATACCTCTTTTCCAGCTTTGGTTCAGGACTATTAGCAGTTTCCTGTTTGGTGTTTGGCCAAGCCCCATCAGCATGTCGTTTGTTATCCCGTCTTTTCCGGGAGATTTCCTTTCTTAAATGTTCTCATGGCCTCTTCCATTTCGTTCATTGCTAATTTTGCCATCATATGCTCTTATGGTGCCATATTGATGTTGTTGTGTCCCTTTTGCTCTTCACTAATGTCCGTATGCCTATCTGCAGGGACATCTGTGTGGTTTGCTCTGGCATAGTGTTCAACAAAGGCGTTTGCGGCTTTTTTTCCAGTGAGCAGATTTTCGCCCTGCTTGATGGTAATTTGTTTGTTTGATGGAGTTTCGTCATTCATGGCTCTGACTAGCTGTGATGACGTTTCTTGTGAAATACGGTGTGAAACCTGCGGATCTTTCAGAATACTGCAATCACAACACGGTGATGAGACACTCAGCCGGAGTTAGACTTGTTAATGGTGTAAACGATTTAGAGAAGGCTACTCCTGATGATGCATGTGTCGGACCGAAATGTGCAAATATCGCAGTCAAGCTGTAAACTAGCGACACAACTCATTCCGTTCTCCGGACTACATGATGTTACTTGTGAAGCTCTATTAACGGTTTGGTAGCGATTGATTGAGGATGAACGCAGAAGAATGAAGAAGAAGAGAAGGCCCTTCATCCGTGAGTGATGATCCCGTCCGTGATGGTTCTCCATCCACCACAGTCATGCCTGTGAATATTCAGATCGTAGAACTCTGCATTCTGTAAAATCGACTCATAACCTGTCTTTCTCTGGTTACGGTGCACATTATTATTCATGAATATTTTAATTTTTTTGAGGTTAGTGCCCGTTGGGTTTGATCACGAAGGGCATTCTGTCCCTACATGATAACAATCGACCTCATACGGCTCACATTACTATGTACCATCTACAGCAAATATGCTGGGAGATATTTCTCAATCCACCTTACAACCGGGACCTTGTTCCAAGCGATTTCCTCCTGTTTAGTCCCCTAAAAGAATGTCTGCAAAGTCAGCATGTCAGCATTGATGACTTAGTGAAACATAATGTCCTAGATTGTTTCACACACACTGACAAATCTTTTTTCGCTGAGGGTTTTCAAGCATTACTTTATCGATTGGATAAGTTTGTAAACGTTACAGGAGATCATATCGAAACATATAAATGTCATTTTGACTACTTGAAACAAAATAAAATGCCTTACAAATAATAGTCCAGGTTTGACTTGCAAGCCCCTCGTTGAAAACGTGTTAATTTGTTTAAAGTTATGAACGTTTCTAAAACAATATATTACTGCATTTATAATTATCACCCAACGTTTAAATGTTAATATGATAAGCATGCCTTTTATAATAATTCTCTGCTCATAAATAGTATACCACGAATGATTTATGATAACAATTTCATGTGTGGCTTTAGAAGCGACGATGCAGGTTCATGTGCATATCTGCGCTCCTGATCATGCCGCAGGTCACGATAATAACACAGCTGCCATCCACACTATGAACGTACACTTAGTAGAGGCATGGCCCATTGATATTGGACATCTGGAAACCCTTTACACACCTTAAGTGTGATGAAGACGTTGTAATAGACGAGTTGACAATTTCATTTTTCAGACAAGTGTCGATGTCAGAATTGTGCCTCGGAAGACGCATCAGCAGTTATACTTTTTTATTTATAAGACTGACTTTCTTATTTTGAAAATAGCCACATCGGGGATAAGAGATACGGCTAGCAGGACGTAATGAAGCCCATTGGCAACTGTATGTAGTAGGGATGGACTGAATTGATGAATCGATCATTTAGTCAGAGGAAGGGGGACTAAGAACTAATACGTCTGCCCGGAGAGCAATAGTTCCATTCGTTATATCGCAACTGCTAACATAATAATGACAATATACTCAGCTCCCTAGGAGCATATGCCTTCAACCATCTCATTAATTTGTGACATGTGCATATGTTGGATTTGTTGGAGCATACATGTCTACACAATGGTACAGCCAGGTCCATGTCCAACCCTCCTTAGCCACATTTTACTAGAGGCCTGAGGTGTTACTAAAATGATTGATCTAAGCTTTAGTTCTACTTGTTACTATTAACTGTATATTGTAGTCATTACCATTGTGCAAACAATAAGTGTATGTATATATTAACGATGAAAGCATCTTAACATACCATAAGAGCAGGTATATATTGTAGAGGTTAGCGCAATCATCTATCATATAGACATGTACATATTGTAGACGTTAGCATCTTCCTATAGTATAAAGGCATGTTGAAAGATAACATGTGAGGTACAACTTAACATCTCCTCATTCACCGTGAACCTCACACGAACTTACAGTAAACAACGGACGCTCAACGGCACAAGTGGAAAGGCAACTAACTAACGGACGTGTTAACTAAAGTGACAATTAACTAAATGATAAAATGCACCTCAGTATAATTACATTTATACGTCATTCAGTGCAGAATTCATAATCAATACCCTTTATTGCGAGTTTATGTCTAAGAATATTAACATCGCATTATAATAACTGTTGATGTATGCACACACAATGTTATTTATGATAACGTTTCTGGTTTTATATTAATCATCCGTTAAGTAAATATTTTACCTCTGAATCATTTGCCATAATAATTTCAGTAAACGCGTAATTATATAATAATCTAGTTCTCAAATGTGTTAAGCGGAGAGCATCGAAAATTGTATCCAAATCATCAACACCTGGATAACTTTATCAATAGTATATGGCAGTTTACTGTAAGTTGAGGGTCATCTACATTCTACCTGCATGATCCAGCCTTGATAGCATCATCATCGTCATCATCTCCTGTCCACTAGTATAGGTAGACATACTTAGAGGTGTAGCTTTCTTCCATGAGCCAGATGTGTCGCATATTTGTTTGTTCCGTGTTTCTTCAGCGCTCCACTATCACCGTCCATCCATCGTTGTCATAGTCTCCCTAATGGTATGTAACTCTGTTGCCTGGTATTGTAGATCTGCGCATTTCACGACTTCGGCTGCATTATTCACAGTTGTCTAAACAATTGTATGCTCTTCCTGTCCACGTAATCCAAGTACAAACATTTTGTCTGGTTTCTTAGTTTCCTATTCTGCCCAGTCCGTGCATCCGGCATACTATCTCAAATACATGTTTCGCATATCAAGATTTTTCTACTTTGTGCATTGGTGATAGTTGGTGCACAATAGTATTTATCATATGTCTTTTTTGTCTTCACTAGGATTACTTGTGTCTTTATAATGGTAAGTGCTGGTAGGAAACTGTACGTGCTGTCTTTGTTCTCTATTCTACCTCTCTTTCCATTTACCATCTTGTGTGCACACGCTGTCTACCTAATTAAATCGATTGCATGTTTAAGGTATGTGCTGTTAAGCTGAATAGTTAGTGTATTCTCTATTCTGATGATTTTCATTGTCCCTGTCCTTGATATTTTAGTCCTCATATTATTTCGGTTGCAGGCATTTGTTAAGGGAATGCATACCTTCTTAAAAAGCAGGTTCATCTGAAACTCTGATCACATGACAAAAAGAAGTCGTTTATTGTAATTATGTATTGGTTTGCTTCGGCTGTTATTATGTCCACCCAATGAACAAAATTGGTGATAATGTACGTCCCTGACTTCACCCGACTTTAACTGAAGCCAATTAGTAAGTGCAATTAATGTCCTCACAGTTATGTGGCTGTTATTTGCATTCGTACTGTTAGTAAGGGAGCCGCGTAGCGCAGTAGTTAGCGAGCTGGCTTCGCATCATAGCTGTCTTTGGTTCATTCCCCAGTTGAGGCGGACATGCTTTTTCAGACCGTTAACTGGTTCCAGGATGACCCAGCCTTAAATGCGTACTGGTTCAGTCGCTGAAATAAAAGCGGCGAGGGAGATGAGATGGCTGCCGTACTCATATTGCCGAGCCTTTGAAACGTACGATTGCCAACACCCCTGCGGCAGTTATGCTATGAGATACCTTTACTTTACTTTAGTTAGTTTTTCATTACACTTGTGCATTAATCGAAACAATGTGGATCGCTTCAGGATACATCTTCATAAAGATTGGTCTATAGCTTTGTCTTCCCAGCACAACAGACTCATGCCCAGTGCTTATCTGTCACGCTTACACACATTTGTAAACCTTAGCTGTGGTCTGCCAACTGCTTTTGTCACAGAATATATCTTTGGAATCTGACAATTTGTCATGCGTTACACATGACATATTATTCACTGCATAAGGCGAGTTAACGTGCTTAGGAGACATGATGGAGAGTGCGCGTATGCAGTTGTCATTCTGATCCTCCATGTAATTCCAAGAACATAATGCAGGTGCCGTAGATGGCAAATATTAAGCATCCGCTCTTGGTTGGCATCGTTTGCCAAGTTAACAATATCAATAGGAAGGCAACAGTGCCCATATTTTTTTTCCCACTCGGGTATCACTATAGCTACTACACTAACAGTACTAACAGTACTATTGTTTTCAATACATCTAAATGATTTTACACAAATTCTAATTCATTTGCAACCGAACCAGCGTTACTAGGAGAGAAAGACAACATACACACAGACATGCAACTTTATGAGACCGTAACAAGCTTTCTACTGGCAAATTGTCAGACATTATGTCATTGTAACACATGACATCGGGGAGAACAAAGAGATAAACTTCTTTTTCTTCTTCTTCTTCTTCTTCTTCTTCTTCTTCTTCTTCTTCTTCTTCTTCTTCTTCTTCGTACGCTGTCAGACGTCAACTTGAATGTGTTCAAAGAAAGCAGCTGTCATCTTGAGGCTGTCGACACTGCCATAGAGCTTGTCTAGTGTTGCCACTGGTGATGGCCACATTGTGCTTTCTCTGGTCCTCGTATGTCGGGCAGTTTCGCAGCAGATGTTCAGCGGTCATTTTCACTGTACCACATGTGCATTCGTCAGTGCCACCTATCTTCAATTTATTGAACAAGTGGTACCTCAGTCTGCTGTGGCATGTGCGGAGTCTGAAGACCACGATTTGCTCTCTTCTGTTCATCTGGTAGTAGGCATCATTTTTTGTTTAGCCAGTATGGTATGTTTCCCATTTGGCCATGTATCTGGCCCTAATAAACCTTTTGGACTCTTCGTAGTTCACACTAGAATCTGGTTGTGGTAGTCTTGCATCTTCTTTTGCCAGTCTGTCTGCCTCCTCGTTGGATTAGATGTTACAGTGGGATGGAACCCACTACTCTTTTTGGTGTGGACTGCTGGCATAGTTTACAGAGTACTGCTCTTAAATCATTACGTTCAACATTTTTCTGGCTTTTTAGTGCTGTAACAACGGCCATGGCATCTGCAAACAGGACTATCTGGCCTTCATTGTCTTCGCCTGTCAGCATTGCTTTTACTGCAACCTTCAGTGCCTCTGCCTCCGCTATGAAATTGCTTGAGAATTTTCCAGTTGTCACTGACAGTATTATTTTTCTACTATTTGTTAGGCTCTGGAATACCACTCTCCCTCAATTATGTGTTGTCTTTGTTACAGAACCGTCGGTGTATGCATGGGTCCAGTCCATACTTGGGTAGTTTTCAGCTATGTAGCTCAAGGTTGTGTCTGTTCTTTCTTTTTCAGTCTGGCTGTTCTTGTTTCCAATACCTGGTATATATTCTACCACCTCTGTAGTGATATGCTGCTTCCATGTGGGTTTGCGTACAGTAGGTGTGGACTTTGGTGTTGTTATGGTGTTCAAAGGGTCTTCGCTCATCTTTGCTTTGGCTTTTTCTGCTAAATTTTTCCGCTTTAGTTTCCATTTTCCAAATCTATTTAGTCTCTGATGCATTGGATGGTCTGTCAGTCTTTTTAGTTTATCTGTTGGCTACTAGGCTCTGTAGTCTCTTCTGTCGGTCATGGATTGCAGATTTGTAATATTTTCAAGTTTTACAATTGTCGTTGACTTCATGCCTCCTGTTATGACTCATATGGCTTGGATTTGAAGTTTGGAGATGAACGTGAATAGCCTTCATAACCACCTGATTAGATGGTGATGATAATGGAACATCCTCCAAGACTTACTGGAAGCCAAGGTAGTGTCGATATAACAAAAGTTATACAAGGACTGTGCTGACTTCAGAGGCATGTATCTGCGAAATACAGCAAGAAAGCTGTTTATGCGTATACTATGTAAGAGATCAAAGCGACTAACAGAACGTGTATTGGCTGAGTATCAGTGAGGTTTCAGAGCCGGACGTTCTACAACCAACATGATGTTTACCCTCCGAAAGCTTCATGAGAAATACGAGGAGAAGATGTATCTCTGCATTGTATTTGCATATCTCAGAAAGGCATTTCACTAAGTTAGCAGGTCGGGATTATAAGGAATTGTGGAGTGTATTGGTTGACACTCAACGTTGCTCCTGCTGATTTCACGAGGGCATGACGGCAAGCGTATAGGTAGAGGGCGAAACAATAGCTTACTTCGAGGTCAACACTGGAGTTCAGCGGGGATGTGTTCTAGTACCTGTCATATTTGGTATCCTGTTTGTTGTCCTTTCAAGAAATGTTTACGAGACTACTCATTAACTGATGACTCTCTCCACATCCTAGCACGACTAAGATACATCTTCTAAACTACTTAAGTCTTACTCAGCATGGTTCTCTTCGCTTGGCAATGCTGCACTTGTGGCTCACAATGTTTTTGACATGCTGGCTAGCAGTGATGAAACCGACCCCTTCAATTCGGTATTGCTCCTCTACAACTCAAAGATGGATGTCGTCGCTGTTTTACCACCAAAAGCAATCAGACTCAAAATGGGCGTTTCCTATAGTCTGATGAGGTCATATCTGATCATTTTCATTATTTTAAGGATATACTAATTTAACCTAACTATGCTGGATTAGAAGACTACACAGAGTATGAATACACTCTTAATTGACTCAAACACTATAGCTAGGAAGACCCACAACCAGTTAGGCGCATTCTACAGCTCATCTAAACAAACTACCTGCGGAAAGGTACAAATAACTCGATTTTCAGGTAGATTTTTAATTTGTCCGGGAAGCGGCCGTTAAGACTATTCCAATCAGTCCGATCTCACTACCAAGAGATCAGAAGAATTGTTACCAGAAAATACGCTGGTCTCCAATGTATATCGAACACGCGACTTCCGGCAGCTGAGGCGGTTACCTTACCTCGAGACTGTTAAGTTTGGTGGTCCCTTCATCCAAAAGACGCACACGTGTTAAAGGACGGATACAAATACTACTAGACACGCAGAGACATCTTGATGTCATATGACTCTCGCACATTCTCGTACTGAGCGAATTAAAAATAAAAATCCGTCAACAACTAAAGCACTATTATGAACAGTAACAATCGCAGCAACTAATCCAACTGAATTCAACCGCAAGCATCACAACGTGTCGCAAATATATGCAACTCAAGAGAGTGTTTCTTAAAGTCCTAAAGAGGTACGACTCCATCGTCATAACAGAAAGACTAATTCATTTAAGCAGCATGTACACATTATTATTTGTACTTTTCCATCAATGGTTGACATCCCAAAAAGGTTGACAGCAACAGCCATAGATACCCAATTGAACCGATCAGACATGACGAAATGTGACATTTAATCTTTGTTTCGTGAGGGACTGAAAGCAGCCATATCACTCAAACATCGCTTGGCTTGACATGTGATTCACATACCTGACAACAGATGAACACGTGAAGCAACGTGTTGATAGTCTTATCTCTATCTACATCCACGAGCCCATCCATCCATGCCACTTTGAGATGGACTTACCAAAATCTTAGGCCTGCAGATACAGAGTTGAAAAAGATCAAAACACATGCATACTATTGCTGACAACCTTGCATAAGGTGGATCTGAACAACTGACGCCGAAGGGCTTGTCTAATCTGTGAAAGAATTAATCTTATGTGCATTATTTAAAGACAGCGCTTAATGGAACAGACATGGTTTACATTGTAAATGCATTTTCTTACAACTAAACGTGCAATTATAATTTGATGAATTTATAAAACAATTCGTCACATACAAATTTAATTTATTTATATAGTCCTTTATTGATGGTTACTCTAACTTATTAATTACATTGTGCAATAATTAAGCTATCCATTAGTCAGATTCATTTTCCTTCCAACCACATTCTGACTTCTGTTTCCAAAGTTTAGAAGAGCTGGTTGCAACCAGGTTCATGATCTAAAATGTATTTTTCACATCTATAAGTGTCTTACCAACGTTGTTAGAACATGTGCAGGATGGTGTAATGTTGTTCCTACTGTGTGTTTAAACGTTGTTGATATGTGTTGTGTTGATCATTTGCATTTTGCTCTTGTTTTACCATTACGTCATTTACACGCGACATCATGTGGTTTATGGTGTGTAAGTGTCAATTGTCTTATAACTGTGCTCACATCGTACACGGCGACCACATATATGTCCATGTGGATGAGACCCATTTTACAGCTAACTGTAAAAACTGGTAGAACCAAGGCAACTGTAAGGAGCTTCATAAGAACATGAAATATGTCACCATGCGGTATTTCCGTTCCCAGTGAAAATGTTTATGTCAGACCGTAAACCAGATATGTTTTAAATTCATACCATTCATCCAGGGCTTTCTGAACTCTTTTTTTATTTGTCCTCATGTTGCAAAAGGCTTTAATCATGACATAAAGGTACTGTTACTTATGATTTATGAACACTTTCCAAAGCAGTTTCTGGCCATGTGAAAGTATTACATATTAACCTGGAGATGTCAATACGTTACATGTGACAGTGCTAGAAAAACGAGCCATTGATGTCTGCCCTTCTCTTTACCGTAATTTCTTTTATATCACATACAAACTTGTTTTGCCCATTTACAATTACACAAAGATGGAATTCATTGAGAGTCCCATTCACAGAAGTTCCATTTAGAAATGCATTATATATAGGTCCTGATTACTTCCTTGCACCTTACGTGTGGAGTCGAAATGTTTTCAAACTTGAAAGTTTCGTAATAAAATGGTCCTTTCACTTGAAAACCACATGAGCTAGACAATTGAGGAGTGCATTCTACTGTACGTGTTATTAATTGTTGAAGATCTTTACATGAGATTGTTTTTACAAAAAAATTAAACTGACCAACCTGCTCTATTCTTTCATCCCCTACATACGAACAAACAATGCAGTGTTTTTCTTCGTCAATCGTAATTGATTACAAACAATACAATACTTTGACAAGGCGTGTAAAATGCACCACACACATTATACGTACAGTCGCGATGCTGTATAGTTTGTGATATTGATACCACCCTGCTGGAGAAAGGATATTTAATCATGTCAATAACAGGCAGACATACGCTTCAGTCGAAGAGTAATATCGGTAATCACTTTGTAAGTGTCACTATGTACTAACATCCTTAGCTTATATAGGATCTATTGGAATCGAACTATCGATACCAATTTTTGAGCGTCGTTATGTAGTGACGATTAAAAACTTAATTAGCGATTACAAATTGACTTATGTTTACTTGCAAAACAAAAAATGTGTACTCATCACAAACGAGCAAACAAACGCTTTTATCAAGCCATGATTACATATATACGTGCGTGTTAGCTTTCTCATCTGTTGTTTAACCTTTACATGGACATCATTCCATACGGTACAAGACATCTGACGCAGAACTGAGCTGAATACACAAAATACTCTTTGCAGATGATCAATTGCCTGTAGTAGAACGATGAAAACAATCCAGCAGAATCATGGAGACGCGCCTGCGACTACATTCGCTAAGTACAATATGCGAATATAGAAGAGAACATCAATTACAAGGGCCAATAGAACACCTTGGTTACTCAACATAAAAGTATATGATACTGCACTTTAACTGGTACATTAGTTCAAGAATGTGGGTAGGTTTTGTTTTTGTTCTTGACATACGGTAGGCTTGGCAGTGAAATCGTGTGTAGGTATCACAAAACATAAGATGCGACTTATCATCCTTCCCCACTGCTTAGGCACTCGAGAAATTATTTGGCAACAAAGCACCAGCTGATAAACAGTAAATATTAATGTCGACTCTGTTACTATAGCCAACCATGCCCCTATTGAAGGCACAAGAACGCAGAATATCCACGTGTAAAGTGACGTGTTTGTGGAAGCTCATAGTTGTTCCAGAAACGATAGAATGTCAAAAGAAGGCATTACAAGTATGGTCGGTAGTAGGCCCTGTGTAGTGTACATTTCCAGACACAAAATACCTTATTTCAGTCATCTCATGAGAATGCACGCTCATCATCTGAAAGCTTTTAACGATGGTAGACTTGACTGTATGACCATACACATCTCGGGTCAGGTAGAAAAAAGACACGTGAGTGAATCTGCAACGATACGGGCTCACAATGAGCGGCACAACACTTGGTGCAGGACAGTCGATTGAAGTTCCCCAAGACGCTCAACGGTAAACTTAAAATGAAAAATAACTAACAAGTGATGTGTATTACGTGTATTTGATGTATCTAATTGCATTTTATGGATATATGGTGTCACTGAGACAGTGAAGAAATACTCAGTGACAACCCTATCGGTGCCAAACCTGCAATATAACCGAAAAATACACCTATGCACTTTATTTAACAACATAAATTGATAGATAATGCTGTTGATGATGATGGTGTTCATGATGATAATGATTTGAACGATGGTGATGCTGATTGTATGTGTTATGTTTACCTTCGTCTGTTGATGTCCCTGGTATTCACGTAAACATACTTCCACATGCACTGCCTGCGGAAACTGATGAGGATTATATGACAGGTCGGGGTGCCAACACAGTTATGTTAGCGAGATCGGGCATGTCCAGTAAACACTGCATGATAGTGCGGCACAGCTAAGATGAGCTGGCCATGTGATGCGCATGTCGGAAAAACGTCTTCCAAATGAGCTCCTCTATGGTGAACTTCAAAATGGCAAGAGAACAAGCGGTGGGCAGCGCAAAAGGTACAAGGACTAAAGATATAACCGATCTAGTGCGGTATTAACTACAATGACGAGAAAAAAAACAATCGACTATTCGCAGAGACTGACGCAGAACTATTGCTGAACGTGTTCAGAGACATGAAGCATCAATAATAAATGAGGCCATCCAGAGACGATCGGTCGGCAAGTCAACTCACATCAACACTTCTTCAACCCCGGAGGAAGGAGGTGTTATATTTCCCTGTTTAGTGCAGGCAACCAATTTAAGACTCATATTGACTTATTTACCCATCTTGGACCTCATGAGAACAGTTTATAGTTAATGATGGCAAAGTAGTCCTCATGAATTACGATGGAAGAACAACATATACATTACAATTTAGAATACATGCGTGCATATTTGTTTTGCTCAAATACCATGTTTTGTTCCTCATATCTGACGCCCTCGAGTTCATCCAGCTGTAAACAGATACATCCATTACTGTTTAGGAAAGCAATTCAGTCAAATTGGTAATTTCACGTGTAGGCGTTTTAGAAGAGGGCTGTCCTGAACCAGTCGTTGGCGGGTGATCTAATTGAACTACGCTATTTGTTAACTTAGTAAATGCCTCATAAATTGTGTCAGCAGTCGTTAAAATTGCAGGCAGCACGGTCTAAGATTATAAGAGGTTCGATGTATGTCGCTAGTACTTTATGGAAACGTATCTTTTAATCTTAGAATTCGAACAGTGAAATAGACATTTAGAACTTACGTTAAGTGTAAATGTTGGCCTTTCCAGGAAGATCCAGTCGGACAACACACTCCGCTACTAGATATCAATGTAACATACTTGCGATATAAGCAATGTAATTAATATCACCGACTACACTGTCCGATACCAAGTATAAATGGGGATAATATACTACTCGGACAGTTAAGCAGAGAAATCATTATTTTGCCAGATGTACGTGGAACATATGTTCTCGCAACGTTCTCGCCCAGTCTTCCCGTCAGATGTACATGGAACATATGTTCTCGCAACGTTCTCGCCCAGTCTTCCCGTCAGATGTACATGGAACATATGTTCTCGAAACGTTCTCGCCCAGTCTTCCCGTCAGATGTACATGGAACATATGTTCTCGCAACGTTCTCGCCCAGTCTTCCCGTCCTGAGTCATTCGTTCTAGCTATTTTCAAGTTTTTTTTTTCTAAAACAGAAAATTCGCATACACCTTCAAGCATTGCTTCTATAAATACGCACACAAGTTATAATGCGCGTGGCACGTGTCAGAACATGCATGGATA
Source organism: Ariolimax columbianus (assembly GCA_036924085.1). Lineage (NCBI taxonomy): Eukaryota > Metazoa > Mollusca > Gastropoda > Stylommatophora > Arionidae > Ariolimax > Ariolimax columbianus. The sequence goes on from JAVGWX010000007.1 coordinate 10,468,802, forward strand.
TGCAATTACTACACAAATTGAAGTTATCTTGTATTAATTTAAAACAGATAATTCTTCTTCTTCTTCTTCTTCATCGTATGCTGTTTACAGCGATATTAACGTTGCACTGATTTAATTTGTTAGCCAGTGGCTCAGTGCATCCGATTTCAACAGGCGTTTCTGTAGGGTTGCCCTCCTTAGCCTTTGGCTGTCCCCAGCCTGACTGCAAGGCAGCAGTTGTTTTTGGTCAGAGTTGTCTCTCTTGGGAAGTTGTCTTGCAGGACTATCGGGTCTTCCCTACTCGTGTCTATAGCGTTTGGCAATGATATGATGGACTATGTACTAGTTTGTACTATCCCGGAAGAGATGCAGTCCAGTGTGACTTTTTCCCAGGATCGTCACGTCCTGCCAGAAACGTAGCATATGCATATGAGTGAGGTATCTTTTTGCTCGCTTTATTTTCTCGGCTCATCTGCAGTGATGGTACGCCTAGCATTCCCCGCCACCCGGGAGCTTGTCACCATAGGACAGGAGGTGCAATGTCGGCTGGACTGCATCTCTTCTGCGTCCATTGGAATGACTGATAGCAGACAGATGCAAAGAGCGAGGAAGGAGTGCATTTTACCAGGTGCATTCCTGCGGTTCGATCGGGCCGAGACACAAGCCCCAGCCATGTCGTAGCCTCCCATCTCAGCGGTGCTGAGATTTTGGGCGGGATTCTGGCAGAGAGGCGTTCGGCCGTAATCCCTCAGATGTTAGCTTATCAGCCAAGCACGTGGACCAAATGTCAGCGACCTGTGATTCCTCTCGAAATAGTGCATTTGACCAGGTGACAAGCCTAGTCTTGCACGGAGATGTTGTCCGCCTAGGGGGCGGACATATCTCATGGTCAAGGGTTAAGTCGCAGCAGTTCGCAGTGAGGTAGCTGATCTACTGCTTAGGGCACCCGACCGAGAACTAAGTCTTCTACAAATGATTTCATTCCTCATCGCCGTATGGGGTGAATATCGAGCAGCTTCCCGCCCGCTTTTATCAGCGGACGGCAGAGACCTCATTCTGCGGCTTGACCGGGCGGGGCTGGAGCGTGGCCCCCAGGTCCCCACCATGTCGAAGCCTCCCTTTACATTCGTGCTTTTCTGCTTTTGGGCAGGGTTTTTGGCTTAGAGGCGCTCGGCCGTAATCCCTCACCTCGCTCCGTTGGCTTATCCACCTAGTACGTGAATCAAATGTCTGCGGCTCCTCTCGGGCTTAGCAGGATTACCGTAGCAAAGCCTTGTCATTAGTAGGGTAAAACTGACCTGTCTTTAGAGGGTCTATTTCTAGCACCCGTTCAATATTAGCCAGACAGTATCAATAGAGGGCTTTTAGTTTGTCAATGGCCGTTTCTGGAGCCTGCGATTTCTGCAGGGTGAAGACCAGATTACCGTAGCAGGCGCTATTTCATTTGAGGATTTGGAGACTGACCTGTCTTCCGTGGGTCTAATACCAGCACATGTTCACTATTAGACCCATCGAGGGTGCTCTCTTTTGACAGTCATTCTACACTATTGGCGTGCTTAGTCAATGTAAGCCTCAGGCTCCACTCCTGATAGTGTTCTTCCGTCAATTCCTTTATCAAACACTGGATGCAGACCAACAGAGCCACAGGGGGCATAACCCCCGATTTCTGAGGGTCTAAATCCAGCACCAGTTCCATATTAGACCCCAGGAGAGTGGTCTCGGCATGTCAGTCATTTCAGTGTTGGCCGTGTTGAGTCAAATTAAGCCGCAGGCTCCACTCCTGGTGGTGCCCTTCCGTCAATTCCTTTAAGTTTCAGCTTTGCAACCATACTTCCCCCGGAACCCAAACACTTTGGTTTCCCGGAAGCTGCCCGCAGAGTCATCGAAGCAACTCCTGCGGATCGCTAGTCGGCATCGTTTATGGTCAGAACTACGACGGTATCTGATCGTCTTCGCGCCTCTGACTTTCGTTCTTGATTAATGAAAACATTCTTGACAAAGGATTTCGCAGTAGCTCGTCTTTCGGCGATCCAACAATTTCACCTCTAACGCCGCAATACGAATGCCCCCGTTTGTCCCTGTTAATCATTACCTCCAGTTCCGAAAACCAACAAAATAGAACCGAGGTCCTATTCCATTATTCCATGCACCATTATTCAGGCAGCCGAGGCCTGCTTTGAACACTCTAATTTTTTCAAAGTAAACGCGCCGGCCACCCAGGACGCTCAGCGAAGAGCACCCGTGGGAGAGAGCCGGCAGACGGTAGGGCAGAAGACAACGGGCAGTGAACCGGCCCGAGCCGGACCGCCCGCCTGCGCCTGAGATCCAACTACGAGCTTTTTAACTGCAACAACTTTAATATACGCTATTGGAGCTGGAATTACCGCGGCTGCTGGCACCAGACTTGCCCTCCAATAGATCCTCGTTAAAGGGTTTAAAGTGTACTCATTCCAATTACGGGGCCTCGAAAGAGTCCCGTATTGTTATTTTTCGTCACTACCTCCCTGTTACGGGAGTGGGTAAGTTGCGCGCCTGCTGCCTTCCTTGGATGTGGTAGCCGTTTCTCATGCTCCCTCTCCGGAATCGAACCCTGATTCCCCGTGATAATTCAAATACATCAAATGATATTTTTATTTCCTGATATTAACAATCAAAAAAATAAATAAAGCAAAGCCCTCCAACTCACTGAAGACGAAAAGTAACCAACCAATCTTGCCAAGTCTTCCTGTTATAACTTAACTTAACTTAACTTAAAGTATTTATTATCATATATGCCCAGCGCAATACCCCCTCACACACTCTCCCCAACTTTTACCTACCGTTCACAGCCTTATCTCGACTCTACATTCACATTAGTGATTATGTCTTAAGGTATGTAACTACTTCACTTGCTCTGAGGATTGCCTGGAAATGATATCAGTATAATTTCGTAATGCCGGCCGTATCCATCACCAACTGCTTTATATTTCTATCTTTTCCCACTATCATATGCGTGGTTATTCTATACAGTTCAGAATTAGCGATTTCATCATAACATTGTTTTCGTTCATTTTCTACCAAGCAGCAATGATGATAGTTTTGGAGATTTAAATTGTACATTTCTGTGTTCCTCAAATCACAATATAGTGTTGAAGACCTTCATTGTTGTGGTAGGCTTACTTATTTACGTTTTCCACACGTTATCTATAACAATCATGGTATATCTTACCTTTTATATTCTCATCTAGTGGTATCTTGGGTTATGTCTATATTGCTATAAATGTATATGCATGTTTCAACCTCATGTAGTACCGTGTCTCCCAAAGAAAAATGACTGTCATTATGTGTTATTGTTCTAATGCTCTGTGTTTTTGTCTATGTGCATTATCATACCTAATTTAAGTGACAATTCAGTAATTAAATCTAATTTATTTTATTGTGTTCATGATTGTGAGAGAAAAAATCCAGGTAATTAGCAGAGTTCAGACCATGAAATTGTTTTCTTTAAAAACTATTGGATTCCACGGTTGTATGTAGAAGTAATGTTCATCATAATCCAGTCAATAGCCAGGACAAAGAGAAATTAGCTCACCGCTGTTATTCTTTATCAACAGGCTTCAATGAAAAATATCTTGTTCACAATAGTTCATGCATATAAATATAGTCAGATGTTTGGAAAACTAGCTGTTACCAAGAATCCAATATTAGTTCAAACTAATTGAACACGCTGTTCATTCATATAATGCGTTTACATTTGTTACTACAGAACTGTTCCCGGAATGTGTCCCTGTATCTACTACTCATGCGATAGTAAACACAAATATCTATAGACGAGTTGACAGACTCCAGGACAAACCCAAGACCACCTAACATTACGTTAATGTTTACATATTTCCCATTAAAGAAAAGTTCTTATTCCAAAGTCATGGCTAACATACATATACATGCAGGAATAAAACACGTAATAAACATAACATAAATCATGACCACCATCTTGGCCACTTTCTGGTTACGACTAGAAACCCTGTGAACTTGGTCATAAGTTGATACCTTCTGTCTCCATCTTGTTGTGCTCTGTAGTTTACACACAATCGTTATCGTATAGACCACAATAATAACAAAAGCTGTGAGAGGAATGCCGAAGTAATTGACTGGAAAAGAAATGTCTTCTACCTCTTGTCTGTCTACTGAGAAAATAAGACCATAAATTGTTTTGTTTTGTATGGAGGAAAATTTGAATCCAAACCTGTTGACGACGTACACCGGATATACACTGAACATGAGGACGATGAAGATGAATACGATGGTTGCCGTGGCTCGTCGTGGTGTAACGATGAGTTTTATCTAATGAAAAAATCATTATTGTATTTGAATGTTTGAATTAGTCAATAATTGCAATGTTTTATAAAAAGATGAAATTGACAAAATAGTGAAATATATTTAAGGAAATAAACTAAACTGTTAACGCCATAAATGATGTTTGAACTTGTAGATAGATCGATTGGAATGTTGGTCTCTTGACCATTGGGATGCTGTTTCGAAACCTCTGTTACGTAAATGTTACCTCTGTCCGTTGTAATAATGAACCCCTAACGTTTACAATATGCGAATCTATTGCAGAGACACTTTATATTTGCATATCTACCATTTACGAGCCTCGAGGTAGTCGTCATAAACTATTGATTAATTCTTTCAAACCCCATTGTTCTTCTATTTGCATGTTATTGGCGCATTTCACCAGCGTGCATGGTCTACAGCTACTCACTGTCTCTGTCCTTGTGGAAACATAAATGTGTGTTTCAAACACATTCTCGTATCCATTTATTTGTAGGTATACCTATATTTCTCTTCTATTGTATGATTATTCCGTGTGACAGCCTGTCTAGCTAATTTGAATGCGAATTCCTGATTTCCTGATTCACTGTCCTTTTCTGTCTTCCCATAATGTGTTGTCCTAGTTGATGCCATTTGCTCCTATCCTACATGCCCTAACACCTTACCATTGCATACTAATGTTTACCTCATATCCATCGATGGTACATGTTAAGGAAGTACTACTATATTTAATGTTTCGCCTTTGTCTTTCACTGCGTTTGTTGCGGTCAATACAACATCACAGTTTTTACACTGATGCTGAAAATGACTTCGTTTGTGTGAATTGTAATTAATAGATCTCTATATGCTGTTTCCTTTTCTGGTTTTCACACCCGCGTCTGATAGACTGTTTAAATTCTGTTTAAATCGTGTTTTTGGAATGGCACTGGTTTTCAACAGTAGCTATTGCAGTTGGTCTAAGTGCCATAATTCTGAAGGTAACATACCATTTTGATTGGTCGCTTTTGAATGTCCTCTTCACTTTTATTTATCAATAATCTGCAATTTTCACAAATCGCATTGTGGATCCGTCAATGTTTATGTGGGCTCATTTGCTTTTAAATTTCCATTTCTATTTATTGTCCGTAAATGGATATATGTGTTATCATCATCATCATGTATGAGCAGTGGGTTTTGACGATCGTGATCCATGGAGGCCTTTTGGGGTAAGCCGCGAGGAGCGAGTTTTTAGTACTCCATTTGCTGTGTGTCAAGCTGGTGTTCCCGTTTTTCTTTTGACGCATACGTGAACCCTCCCCCCCCCCTCACCAAACCCCATTTCTATCAGCTTAAATTGGATCTCCTACGGGACAGCGTGATTATAACAGGATTGAGGATACGTATGGAGAAGGGGTTACATGAGGACTCTAATGTGGGGTGAGAATGAAACGTGATCATACTGAGAAAAAAGAGCTTAGTATATCGTGTTTCTTGGCTACTTGCAGTGCAGCCAAGCGGAACGGTATACACCGTTTAGGACCCGTTTCTTACATCTAAGCGATGGACAATATTCGTGTGACCTCGGCCATCTTTATACTTACCTACGCTTGCCGGGCACAATAATTCAGGTGAACACACACACATACTCTCTCAGAACGGTAAACCAGCAATCCAACTGATGGACTGAAAGATAATTCGGTCGAAGATTCGGACAGACCGAATTTAACACAAACACCGTGAGACGCGAGCGCAGCCATCTTATTTCAAACCATTGTGTACATTCAAGAGCCTCAAGGATCCCGATCGTCCCGTCCACTGCCTATACAGAAGACGACATCACCCTCCACACCCCCTTACCACGGCTTTTGTTTCTCTATTGAAACGTGTCATCAGCACCCTTGAAATTAGCAGCGCTGCCCCTGGATTTAAAAGGCCCAATAATGGTAGCAACATTGAATGTACTGACGGCAAAAGAAGGTGCAAGACTACCACAACCAGATTCTAGTGTGACCTATGAAGAGTCCAAAAGGTTTATTAGGGCCAGATACATGGACAAATGGGAAACAGAACATACTGGCTACACACAAAAATGATGCCTACTACCCAGTTGAACAAAAACGAGCAGGTCGTGATCTTCAGACCCCGCACAGGCCACACCAGACTGAGGTACCATCTATTCAATAAATTGAGGATATGTAGCACTGACGAATGCTCCTGTGGTACAGAGACAATGATCGATGAACATCTGCTGCAAAATTGCCTGACATACGATGCCCAGAGAAAGCACATGTGGCCATCACCAGTGCCAACACTAGACACGCTCTAAGGCAGTGTCGACAGCCACAGGATGACAGCTGCTTTCTTTGAACAAATTCAAGTTGACGTCTGACAGCGTTCGAAGTATAAGAAAAAGAGGAACAGGAAGAAGAAGCAGAAGAAGAAGAAGAAGAAGAAGAAAAAGCATGTACTGACACCAACCGGCACTGGTTATGTTGTGGCGCTGGCTAGAACTATAGGTCGATTCAACATTGCAATCGCGGTGTCATTGACATTAGACTACAATGCCAAGGCCAACAATATGTCGAACACATGTTTGCTGCATGCTGGTGGCTTTTAACACATAAATGGTGGGGTTTATTCATAAGACCCCCGCTCAGACGCAGTATAATATCATGTAAAGCCATCTCGGACAGGGATCTCGTGGCACAGCTGAAACATAAACATGGTCACATCCCAATAATAGTCGACTACGTCCCCACAGGCGAGGCTGAACCCCAGGCTAAAAACGACTTCAACCAGGATCTGGCTAAAGCATCAGCTACATATTTTCGACATGTTGATTTCGTCCTACTGGGTGATTTCAACGCTGTTTCAGAGCCCTAGCGTAGTGGTTATGAATCGGTCCTGGACTCGTTAGGCGGTGGAAATGCAAATGATAACTAGCACATGTTTCTGTCATTTTGCGCCGCCTTCAGTCTAAAGGTTACCTGCGCATGCTACGACCTCCTATACATCCATCGCAACACATAACTATCTAACGAAGAACTAGAAAGGAACATCGTTGTGAGAAGTCTCAATCGTGTGACTTCCGGTCGTGTCTTTTGCGGTGCTGAGGCCCCTGCTCAAACTTACCATTGCTTGCTGATGATAATGTACATCAGCACATATGACCCCCCCCCCCTCTCCCCCCCCCCCCCCCCCCCAAAAAAAAAAAAAAAAAAAAAAAAAAAACTGTGGCTATCCCTAGGAACAATATCGAGCTTCTCAAGATCAACCCAGGTGTCGCCGACAAAAACGCATAAATTGTCAGGAGAAACCTGCTTGCATCGCGCCCCTTTCCAGATAAACCAGAGGCAGCACGGGCAATCATAAAGAACGCCATATGCTATTCACGTGCTCAAGGAGCCCAAAGTGCCAAGAAAAGCTATCAGATACCTCGAATGACATCATACTCCAGAAGAACTCAGCCATATTTCGCAATGACCACACCGAACAACGAAGGTTGAAAGACCAATGCCGTGCGGCGGCCAGGACAGACAAGGTAAGCTTCCTCCTCGAAATTGCTGACAAAGTCACAGCTGGTCTCAGATCTCATGGCCTTAGACCCGCCTTTTAGGCTGTCAGGTTCCTCCGCCCTGGAAGCATCCAGAACGAGAAAAAGGCAAAGAATTCATCAATAATTCTGACGGCTCCGTGTGCTCGCAAAGCGAGGAGGTAGCGAACATGTGGAAGGAGCACTACAAATATGCCCTTAACCACCCACCAGCAGCTACATGTCCCGATCTGTCTTCTGAATCTCAGAATCCTCTCTTCGAGACGGAAACCAATATAACCACCCCACCCCCACCCTCTTCCTTACTACAGCTACAGATTTTGCTTCTATTCGAAAATGCAGAGATGGACGAACGGCATGCCTGCATCATATCCCACCGGTACTGATGCAATACGCCATCGACCTGATCAGCTCTGCCATCCATCATTTATTCCTGCAAGTATGGAGGACATGACACGTCCCGGCTGACTGGCTCAATAGAATGGTCGTCTTCCTGTACTAAGGCAAGGGTAGTAGCAAATACTGCATTAATTACAAGCCTATAACACTTCTCTTTGTACCGGAGAAGGTTTTTGCCCACGTGCTACTGAGTAAACTCAAGTCTCTCTTGAGCACAAACCGTAGCCCAGAACAGTCTGACTTTACCCAGTGTCGTTCTACAACAGACGTTATTTTTGCTCTGCGCCTCACTACCAAACTACACCGGGCCTTCAATCGTCGCTTGTACGCTGCATACGTGGATTCGGTTGATCGGCCATCTTAATGGTAAGCCCTTCGCGGAATAGGCACATCTGCCCTCGTGGTGAACCTGATCAAGTTGCTCCACTAGGACACAGGGATGTGATCGTGGTCCTGATCTATTCTGCTTGGCAGTCGAGTGGCTTCTTGACCGCCTCAGCGAGCATCAGGAGGGTATAATTATTTATCAGTAAATGTTTTCTGATCTCGTGTTCTCAGACGACATCGTCCAATTCGGCACAGACAGATCTGCGCTGCAGCCCTCTCTGGAAATGTTAGACGGTGAAAAGCCCTCCCTAGACCTGTCTATATTCTGAGCCAAGAGCAAAGTGCAGAACCTCATTTCCGACACAACACCCTACGGTATTGAAACTCAAGGTGACGCTGCGGTGGGCACCATCGACTTCACCTATCTCGGTAGCATAATATCCGATGGGCGCAGCGGTCACGATATGTTAAGGCGAACCGAACTAGCTGCGTCTGCTATGCACGACCTTCGTCGTGTGAGGAGTGATGGCAAGATCTTCCTTGGGACAAAAACCCACATTTACCAGTTCTGCGTGGTCCCAGTTCTGCGTGGTCCCAGTCCTGCTTTACGCCTTCGAAACCTAGACATTATGAAACATGATAATTCAAGACTGGAATAATTGCAACCAGGGCGTATCCTGGGCATCCGATGGCATGACTACAGCCGCAAAGTAGAGATCTCTACTAAATCAGGCCTCCACCATATCTCAGAAACACTTACGGGGTTTCTTTGTTCGGTCATGTTGTGCTTCTGAACCATGAAACCCCTGCCTACAAGATATCACACAAGGCGTTCCTCAGCGCCAAATGTCTTTTCCCAGACCGACTGGAGGCGCAGAAGAGACGGTCTCCGAATAGTATAGCTCCATCAAGTAGTAACCTCCTCCTCTACCCTGGAATCACGCCACATATGTGGGTCACGGACGTTGCCGACCGACACAACGTGCCTCAGATGCCTATGCGAACATTATTATTATCATCTTGTAGCAGAACGTCGCTCTCATAACATCCATTCGATATCGATATAAATAAGTCTGCTCGAATGCTCCATGTTCATGATTATGGTGTCCGTGATGTTTTGCATCAATCTACATATTGGTCGTCCTCTGAATCGTCTTCCTGGAGCAATGTTCTAACGAACAACTCTTTTTTCCAGTTCGTTATGATGATTGATATATCCGGGACATAACGTAGTTTATAATAATTTTTGGTTCGACACTCATATGTTGAAGAAAGACGTTATTTGTTATTGTCTTTACATAAAGGATGTTGATATTTGTTCTGTGGAATTTTGTATATCAAGTCCCGATCTTCGTTCTAAATATTTATGCGAAGGTCTATGTCTCGCGTTCGTACATTGCCACCGGGAATACGCATGTTCTGAGGATCTTCAATTGTTATTATTTGTAAGTATGGTGTCACACCTTTCGCAAACTATTCAGTTTCTGCATTGCTATGGACAATCGTTTCTTTCTTTCTATTGAACAGTCCCCAACGTGTGCTATCAAAGATCCAATGCATTCAAAGTAATTCGCTCGTGCAATTTCTTAATTACCAACATTGATCTTGGGTTGGATGTAGTCTGTGCACCAGTGGACATTATCTGATATATATATTTCGATTATATTTTTCGTCAGTTCTAGGAATTGGGAATTATATTATGTTAGAAATGTTCTGATAAGAATGTTGGACTGTCTTTATCGGTGCGAAATCTGACATGGAGTTGGCAAGTTATCTAGCTTTTTATGTAAAATAACTTTGTTGGAATCTGCATCTGCCATATTGTTACAATGCATTATGCCTTGGTTAATATGTAAGTTTGTTTGAATGGTTCTGTTTCTTGCGGAATTTCGGAATATATTTTTTCCTTCACAGACTCCAGCTTCGTTGTATACATAATTTAATTTGTGGTTGCGCAATCATTATTGCAGTCTTGTTTTGAGATGGGACTGAACATTTGTTTTTCGACGCTCAAATGAGAACGTGTTGCTCATTATGGCTTCCCAAAAACCAATAGTTGACCTTACATTCTCTGCGCACATCAGTTCTAGAGTTTGATGACGTATATCAGATGTATTGCACGATAATCAATTGTCGTTAGATTGATTCTGTGCTTTGATATTTATTGATACTTTCCAATTTGCTTAGCTCATTCTAGTCATCTGCCATGTGTTTCATCTACACATACGGTTTAGTTTTTTCTTCTGAATTGGTATGACATGTGATCACATTTTTAATTGTAACAGTCATATAATGCCATTTAACTATTTCCAACCTGCAAAGGGGCCAGTTTACACATGCATCTGTCCAGTGTCCAGGGATTGAACGGTAGATCTGCCGTGCTGACTGCAGGGGCAAAGCATATGTTTGTAACAATGAGGGCTGTGAGACTGAACATGTCCGAGATCGCCAAACCTAAATACGTAGAAAACATCAGACACCTTTCATAAATTTACATCATCAATAACGAACACTAAACATTGGGTTTTACGCAGAAGACCTGCATTTATATATTTTAAAGTACTAAACATAATGGCGTAACACATGCTACTGATACTGAAGAGTGTGGACAATTCCGATTTTAAGTTAATCACTCGGTTCAACTGGTGAAAAAATATCACAATTGTAATATGTTATATGTTACTTCCACATATTGTGAAATTAACGATAGAGATAATAGTAGACCGATACTGTTGTCAGAGATGAAGTGATAGCGACTTCATTGATTGAGATCACAATGTTGGTAATATCTCATTTTCACTGCATTTCCTTATCTAACAGTAAGCTAGGTTAACCATTTTCAGCGGATGATATTCTGTGCGATGCTATACGAGCACGGTAATCAGTCGGAAACACATTTATAAATGTGAAAGACATAATACAATAGAACATTGTAAGTCACAGCACATGTTGCAGTTATTTTCTCACTTTCCGTGTGCTAGGCACTACGTCACACATCATTATTCCAGTATTCAGTCGCACGGATTACCCTGTCACTGACACTCAGGAGGTCATCCATGCTACAAGTCTCCGGGAGTTTTGGGCAGATTATCAGAGGGTACTGGTCTTGTGTTACTCCACACTCGCATGTTTCACCATCTCTGTATTCCCATTTCTTCAGGTTTCTCTGGATCGAGATACACCAGTTCGAAGTCTGTTTAGCGACTTCCATGTTGCGTAGGGCAGTTGATGTACAGGCGCAGGTTCCCTCCCGTACCTCTATCAATTGGACCTATGTCAGCTGTTTCCAACTTTCGATGAGTTGTTTTCCTGGACTAGTCTATAGGGACTGGGTTTAGTGAGCTAAAAAATGTACCACGTATCCCAAAAATCAAACAAATCTGAGGGTAGTGATAAGATAATAGTATTGGTCCAAGGGCTACATCAACTAAAATACGTCCTATTTTCTTGTAGTTTCTCTGTTTAGTATTTTTAAACAACTAAATACTACTGAAAACCTATAAAATTTCAAAGAATACTAAGAAACATGTGTATAAATAGAATTTGAAGAAGGTATGGATAATAATTTCAGTTTTAATGATATACGCTGCAATTACAAATATATAGATAATACATTTTAGCCATCAGAAACATAATAATTGAAAATATGAAAGTGGAAACTTAGAAAATATATTTTGCAGAAGTGTAGAAACTATTCGGCGCTTGAAGCTTTCACATTTGAGATGTGTGTATTGTCCAATCTGATTAGTTATGACAATGTAAAAGCCATATCATTAGTTTGTTGATTCCATCCACATTTTTGGAAAGCCCATTGAGTTTCAATAAACACGATTTGACAGCTTGTATGTGGTCCAATATATTTCTGGTCACATATTTCAATCACTGATCTATAAGTGGCATACACCAGCATTCTCAAATGTGATCTGTGTGACTTCACTATTTTCAGTTCATGAATGTTGATCAGACGATTGTTCAGCTGGGAGTTTCTTTCTGTTTCTTTTTTCCTGGTGTCAGTGGGTGATCATATAAAGACTTGCAGAGGGAATCTGCTGGTATCCAATTTCGAACATTATCAATATATGATCAAGTTTTTGTTTTCCTGATGACTGATGGTTCATATTGTTTGTTTGTGACTTGTCTTACCGGTTTTTTTGGTTATGAAATCCGTCTAGCCATTGTTGAAAAGTTTCCTAGGACATTTATTCTGGAATACATGTATCCTCTTTTCCAATGCCTTTCTTAATTGCCAGTATTCAAATCCATAGGTTAGTATTAGTATTACGTGGGAATCGAACGATCTGAGTTTGGTGTGCGTGATTAATGATTTTGGTTTCCAGAAGTTTGTTAGTTAAATAAAGTCACATGCGGCTAGAGCATTGCGAGTACACATTTCCTTAGATGTATCTCTATCTTGAGTAATTGTGCTTCGCAGATAGCTGAAAGTGCCCAGTGTTCTCCAATTATATCAAAACCAATTCGCCCTGTTTACAAATTCACCAGGCATCTTGTATTAGACGTCTACAATGGCAATATTTTAATTAGCACAAAAGATGACAAGAACTAGATACGGTTGTCTTTTACTGCTACATATTGTTCTCCACTTGACGCTCAATGTTATCCGTCTCGATGCTAACAATGTAATCGACATATTAGACTTCAGATGCAGTTCATCCATTCCAAACGAAATATGTAATACCCCAGTATTGAAAACTAGAACTAATTATTTATTTTCAAAGTTCATTTTTGTGATTACAATTTTGTAAAATTAGTTTATACAATATACTTTGCTGTGTGCTGTCCAGTGTAATACAATGCTAGCATTGGGGAGATGGGAACTGCTCGCTGCAGGCGTAGAACATGATTACATTATATAATTAGTCACCTCACATTTTAATTCAGCGGCTGAAGAAACCGACTTATATTTATTTCGATAATATGTATTCTTAAATCGAACGTATTTTTTACTATTTCTTTGGTATTTCTGTTATGCAAATTACAGTTTCTTATTTTAGAGGAATGCACCTGATTTAGTATGTTTGGCTCGTACATCTAATCGAGTTTAGTAAGACCATTTACGGTTCTTTTTTAGAAGAAAAGAATGTAATTTACCACTTTATATATATGGTCAACATTCATGTCAAACCTTTATTTTCACAAAGCAGGCAATAATATGCAAAATTTTACATACATTTTCGAAACCTATATTACAGGGTTGTTATCTTGAGATCATATCTAGACTGACATACAATGCATTGGTTCAACTTACCAAGAAGACTGATGTTGACAGGGTCTTTAAAACCTTGTTTGACAAAGCAGATGATGTTGATGATGTTAGTTACCACACCGAACACGTGGATCACCTGACACACAATACTATACACAATCCACGTAAAAACACACATGATGTCGTCGTCAACGATAATTAGATTATGATTTTGTCTGTTCTTAAATAATTCGGCCACAGGAAGTCGTTCAGATCCGATCTGTGGTATAGGTTCCTGCAAGAATATATACATGTATATAAATACATACACCGTTTAGAGTAAGTGCTTATTGTGTAAGAGGCACCCACAATGAAATAAGTGTCAACAACACTAAGTACATTTGAAGGAAATAATGTTATTTGTAGAACCCGATTCTTAAATATTACTGTAACTTATAAAAGTTAATCTGGAGATTTCTGTTGTAAAACGTGTCACATAAAAGGATACGCGAAGTGTTAAATAAGGACGAACAAAATCAGAAGAATATATCTCACTGGCGATACCACAGACACCAAATGGTGCACAGGTGAGGACAAATTTGAGAAAATGTGTGAAAGGATGAAAAGGTTAGAGAAGTAAACGAAGTAAGGAATCACTCACGGAACGCACATGTAACGTGATATGATAAAGAAGGAATATGAAACAAGTGCATGTGAAGGACAAGAACAAAAGACAGTACTGTATACATCATGTTCTGAGCCAAACAAGAACGTGAAAACGTGCCTTGCAGGATACAAGAAAACACATAACATTGATGATCAGGTCAAAATGCAGTAAGAAAAAAAGTTACTTTCAACATTATACAATATACAAAGAATACGAAGGAAAAATCATTACCACTGTTGATAAATAAGAGCAAACAATTACATAACATATGCAGGAAACAAAAAAAGGGAGACATTAGGGCACGTTTACGAAATACTAAATATTGTTGTTGTTGCTGTTGTTGTTGTTGTTGAATGCCCACAATGAGTAGGATTACTCTTTTGTGCGCCCTAACAAGGACGCTAAGTGGCGGGTATTCGTAGCTTTGCTCATATTCCGAGCGTGCCGATGAAGATGGAGTGGGGTCCTCAGTCGGTTATGCAATGTATGGCTTCAAATGCGTGTCGCTCACTACTACGGGAGGACATCGAACATCACTTTGATAGCCAGACTGTTGTCCTCGACAACAGCCCGTTTCCAGGACCACAAACAAGGAGGTCAGGCGAGGGTCTTGGTCAGTATAATTCTCCTGACCCTGGCTAACATTATTTGATCGGTGTGTTTTGTCTGACCAGTCGTTCACTTAATCGTTCCTAAACACTAAACATAAATGCACCATTATTCCAAACCAACAACAAATCTGCAAGTGAACAATTTAAGGTAAATGTAAATCCACAAGCTCAGGACATCATGCGTGCACTCAAAATATTTAAACATTGGAATAATGTACGACCAGAAAGAACACAAACGCGAAGGATACGGACAGATCAACTAACGCATCTATGACATACCAGTGCTAACAGTAGGTAAAGGAATATGAGGACCATTCCAAAAAATGGTAAGATGAACACAAAATCAAATTATCAAAGAAATAAAATACAGCTTCATGCAGTAAGTAGTGATGATGAACAACATGGCAATGAGTGAAATAGTCCTTAGCCAGACAACGATTAACAGGTTACCAGTTTTGTTAGATGGAACACTAAGTCATAAAATACGTTATACCACAAAGGGAGATACTGTACAAATTAAATTACTGCGTATATACTTATCATAGTGCAATCTAAGGAGGGGCAACGCATCTCTATATGACTGAATCACCTTTAAACATTGTTTAAATGTATCAGTATTATACAATATTCATTTTACGTGGATCAATGCATGATCATTAGTACAAGAAAATTGTTAGACTTAACTGTTATTCAAATCTCGGTCAGACAGGAATACCTACATCTCTAAAAATATATATCATGATCATAGACTGTGGGATGTAGAAACACCACAGGACAGAAAAACAGGAAGGCAGTAAGCATTCATAAGCAGGTAGAAGACCTTGATTTGGCGGATGATGCATGCATGCTGCAAACCATAAAGGTGCAGATTTCAGTAGGTTAGAGAGTTCAAGTACAAGAAACGTGTTTTCACTGATGATGGCATAGTGGACAGAGATATATCACATCGAAACCGCCCTCGCAATACCTGGCTAAAACAGATCGCCACTTCCCCAACATAACTGCAGGTCGTCACGGACACAGTCATTCGGCAGAACTGGCCCTGGTCGCCTAAGGGTATTATTGTTTTATATTGGAAAGGACAGAAAGCTGGTAACAAACGCCATATTGGTTTTATGTGGAGCAAAATAGCTTGATATAAATTAAGACATTCAAACAGAAAAGGTTTTCACAGCTAGCGAGAGATTAACCACTGTGACTTTCATGGGCATTGCACTTTGTCCCTAATGGAAGAGACGGTGAACCAATCCCAGCATCTGGAACGGGAAATCGGTTCTCTTGCAGTGACAGTTTCACAAAGGGAAGTCATACACGCTGTGGTAGTTCAACAAGCATATGTTTTTGATGTCTTACTGAGGTCTAGAATAAACTGAGGTTAGACACACAGTTCCACTGTCAACAGGTATGAGTTATTTATGTCCTGCTGAGGCCAAGAATAAACTGAGGCTAGACACACAGTTCCCCTGTCAACATGCATTAGTTATTGATGTCTTACTGAGGTCGAGAACAAACTGTTCATAAGCATGATTTATGGCAGTCGGGTCACTGCCCAATAACCGAAAGAGAGTTGTAAATATAATCCTCAGGGAGCAACCCTTCAATAATAGCAAGACATTATTAGCGCAGAACGCAGTACCGAATGCCGTCAGGGATCACGTTCTTAACCAACTGCTAGAGAGCATAACATACAGAAGTTAAACAGTGTATATCGTTTATTGCATAGCATGTCATGTGATTGAAGTAGATTATCAAACTGAGATGATATCCAACTGATTATATCATTTCATGAGTTAGACAAATGTATTGATGTTTAGTTTTTCAAAATATTTGTTATCATGTTGTGAACAAACACTTTCGTAATAAATTAATAGCTTATTTATTTTTGTCATACACTTTGTAATTCTATATGGTGATGTCGCAACGTCAAGTATTATTTAGTGTAACTCTTAATTCACAGTCATAAAGAAATTCTAGCTCTGCTACATGCATATGATGCATAGGGAGAGAAAGAGAGAGAGAGAGAGAGAGATACAAATGGAGAGAGCCTGCGAGAAAGGGAGAGGGAGGGAGAGAGAGTTCGATAGAGATTGCGGGAGAGAGTGCGAGAACGAGAGATAGATTTCAATGATTCTATGCGGAACTAGTTCTAATTTACGGAAGTCAATCATAGACACTCATTAAACAATCACACTCATCGAAAGCGGCGGCGGAGATGTGGTTTTACATCAAAATGTTTCGAATTTCATGAACTGCAAATACCAATTACTATTTGGTACTGGAAGAAGCACAGTCACAAAGACAAAGATTGTGTGTGCACAAGTTAGGTCTAGTTGGTCATTTATTTATGGAGGCAAGCGGTGAGAAGAGGTGAGTTGACAACTGACATATCGCAAAGCAGAGAGATAGAGAAGGGACAGAGATATACTATTGGGCAACCTGAAAGAGTGACACGTGGAATGATCAACAACATAGTTGACAAATGACAAATGTGATTTGATGTCAGTGGATTGAGATCCATTATTGCAAAATCCATCTGGAAGGCACATGATGGATGAAGAAGAATATTATGTTTATATGTAAATGTCTTGCAGATACAACACACTAAAGGTTAGTAGAGAAGCTCATGACTTGCAGTAACATAAATCAATAAGCTGTTGTCCATTCTATTTTTGTATTGGAAATGGGGGATGTTTCGTTCAGCCTGCACGGAGTGGACAAATCAGTAAGCTATACAAAAATGTACTAGGCAACACAACAGCTCTCATACCAACCAGCAGCCCATTATCAGCTCATAACGCATATCATGGTGTTCTGGGTAGAGAAAAAGAGACATTCGACGATCGTTGAAAAGGAATCTTTGGAATACTTATGACATTTGTTATTTGACGACAATGGTATAATAATGATGAACAAAGGAGAAAAAAAAGATGACAACCTAAACAAACTTTGTTTCAATTCTCAGGAACGCGTCGAATTATGTACTTTCAGGAACATGTTTTTACAGTCAACAAAGACGTCACGATTTTCAAACACCGCTTTTTCAGACATGGTTAGCAATCTCAACTATTTGTTCTATTCTATTTAATAAAAAAGGACTGAAACTACGACAAGGTATTCAAACCCATATCTAGATCCTTAGGAAAACTGTGTTGTACGACGACAATTAAGCTGATCTAAGGAGGCCACATAACAAGATGGTAGCAGGTCTGGGGAAGGACATGCTATAGAACAATCTGCAATTGCCCTGGAAAATCCCCATATCTCTATAACAGAAATGACTTACTGACCGATTCTCCAAGTGACTGCCCTGAAGTTGTCACCGTTTAATGTATGGCTAACGGTGTGATGAACCTTCGTGAACCAGTAGTACTGGGCTTCACGATAATGTAGTCAAACATATCACGACCGCCTGGAGAACCCTGGTTCCTCTTCATCAGAACACTCGGGATGTGAGAAAAGGTTATGTAACAGGGTACTCACTGCCCCTTTCGTTTCTCCTCGTGGGCATTCAATAACAAAAAACGAAATATATTAAATGAATCACACATATGGAGGTCGTTGTAAAGGTGTTTTTTATAAGTGAGACGTGTTATTAAAAATGTCAGAAGGTGTTGAATTATGAGACGTTATAAGTAGATATTGCAATACTCCAAGCTCATGTGTGCTGATTACGTATAACATTCAGTAACGTAGTAACTAATCAAAACTATACTGACACGTTGACATCTCTGCCCAGTAATGAGACGACTAAAATGGAGATAATTATTTTAAGTTACTTTTGTGTAAAACAAATAAATATTTTGAGAATTATGAAGGTAAATATGAAGAAAATAATAACAATCACATTTACATATTACCATAAATTCCGTATAATCAGATCTATATATTTAATGCACAAGAAACGAACTACACATGCGCTATGGCAGTGTCGACAGCCTCAGGATGACCGCTGCCTTTTAAAAAAAAAATACAGGTTGACGTCTGACAGCGTACGAAGAAGAAGAAGAAGAAGAAGAACTACACATAGGGCGTTAACAGGTGTTACGTAACCAAGTAGAATCAATCTTTAAAGCTTCAGCGAGGAGAGTTAGAAGCATTGTTTCGAACTAAATAACCACAAGTGTCATTATTTAACTAATAATTGGTTTACACACACTTGTTGTGAACGGTTAGTCAAAGTCCATCATTATCGGTGTGTCCTTAATAGTACCTTGTGTGACCTTGTTATCTATCAAACTAAGTGGCAGTGAATAATTTAAATAAACGGTGTTCTTTTCCGACATTAATAAATTCTTAATTGTTGCTAATTTGTGACAACAAAATGTCCCATTCTCGGTAAGGTCACGACTGATAAATATTATATTTATGATAACAGTAACGTTCAATAAATACCTTTTTCGTATATGATAATAGCTATAGATAGATCCATTTTACAGAACCGTTAAATGATATATTTCAAGCTTAATAAGGACCACTTAAATGTTGGACCACTAGTCAAAGTGTGTATTTACCTTTTAAGAACCAAACAAACGCAGTATGTCGTAAACATATAACAATGCATTCTTGTAGTAAAATTACAGTTATTCGTGTCTTCAAGCTTGTGTTAGATAATTTAAATATAATTACTGAAACACAAAAAACGCACACTATCACACACACACACACACACACACATACACACACAAACACACACACACACACACACACATACAAACAGACTCAAATATAAGGATGCATATTATTATCTTTCGTTCGTTGCTGTTTACAGAATGTTGCGATCTTGAATTGGTTAACTCTCTTAAATTTATTGGTTTACTTTGCTGGTGAGGTTATATTTATGAGTTTCGTGTAATACAAGGGCCTTGTTATGTCTTCACCCTGACCATGAATGAGTAAAATGACAAAGTTACAATTTGGCACAGTGTGTATTCCTTTTCAATATAGCCACCACCTGCATGTATACATGTTTGCCATCGCTGCGTGATATTAAAAAGACCTTCAGAATAAAATAATAAGTAATACATTTAAATAACTAAAACTTTACTATGAGTAGACACTACTAACGTGTCGCAAATCTATGCAGCTCAAGAGAGTATTTCTTAAAATCCTTCAAAGGTACGAATAAACCATCATAACAGAAAGACGAATTCATTTATGCAACACTTACAGAATATTATTTTTACTTTTTTATCACTGGTTGACATTCCAAAACAGTTGACAGCAACAGAGAGAGATACCCAACAGGACCGATTAAACATGACGAAATGTGATATTACACTTTGTTTCGTGAGGTCCTGGAAGCAGCCATTTCACTCAAACATCGCTTGACTTGACATGCGATTCACATGCCTGACAACAGATTAACACGTGGAGGAACGTGGTGATAGCCATATCCCTGTCTACGTCCTCGTGGCCGTCCTTCTATTTCGCTTCGAAATGGACAGACCAAAAACATAGACTTGTTTTGATACAGCGCTGCCAAAGATCGGAACGAATAAATACTGGCAATATCGCATAGGGTACATCTGAACAAGTGACGCCGATGATCATGTTCAATCTGTGAACAAATTAATATTGTTTACATTATTCATAGACAACGCTTAA
This sequence comes from Ariolimax columbianus, assembly GCA_036924085.1. Classification (NCBI taxonomy): domain Eukaryota; kingdom Metazoa; phylum Mollusca; class Gastropoda; order Stylommatophora; family Arionidae; genus Ariolimax; species Ariolimax columbianus. Next base: position 10,489,438 of record JAVGWX010000007.1, read on the forward strand.
ACTGTGCATGAGACAGACAGCGTTTACATTGTAATTGCATTATCGTACAACTATACTTGCAATTACAATTTGATGCATTTCTAAAACAATTCGTCACATACGAATTGTATTTATTTAGTCCTTCATTGACAATTACATTCTCTCTTTCAAAAAGCCTTGTGCAAAAATTAAGCTATCCATTTTTCTTTATTTAGTCCTTCATTGACAATTACATTCTCTCTTTCAAAAAGCCTTGTGCAATAATTAAGCTATCCATTTTTCTTTATTTAGTCATTCATTGACAATTACATTCTCTCTTTCAAAAAGCCTTGTGCAATAATTAAGCTATCCATTTTTCTTTCTTTAGTCCTTTATTGACAATTACATTCTCTCTTTCAAAAAGCCTTGTGCAATAATTAAGCTATCCATTTTTCTTTATTTAGTCCTTCATTGACAATTACATTCTCTCTTTCAAAAAGCCTTGTGCAATAATTAAGCTATCCATTTTTCTTTATTTAGTCCTTCATTGACAATTACATTCTCTCTTTCAAAAAGCCTTGTGCAATAATTAAGCTATCCATTTTTCTTTATTTAGTCCTTCATTGACAATTACATTCTCTCTTTCAAAAAGCCTTGTGCAAAAATTAAGCTATCCATTTTTCTTTATTTAGTCCTTCATTGACAATTACATTCTCTCTTTCAAAAAGCCTTGTGCAATAATTAAGCTATCCATTTTTCTTTATTTAGTCCTTTATTGACAATTACATTCTCTCTTTCAAAAAGCCTTGTGCAATAATTAAGCTATCCATTTTTCTTTATTTAGTCCTTCATTGACAATTACATTCTCTCTTTCAAAAAGCCTTGTGCAATAATTAAGCTATCCATTTTTCTTTATTTAGTCCTTCATTGACAATTACATTCTCTCTTTCAAAAAGCCTTGTGCAATAATTAAGCTATCCATTTTTTCTTTATTTAGTCCTTCATTGACAATTACATTCTCTCTTTCAAAAAGCCTTGTGCAATAATTAAGCTATCCATTTTTCTTTATTTAGTCCTTCATTGACAATTACATTCTCTCTTTCAAAAAGCCTTGTGCAATAATTAAGCTATCCATTTTTCTTTATTTAGTCCTTCATTGACAATTACATTCTCTCTTTCAAAAAGCCTTGTGCAATAATTAAGCTATCCATTTTTCTTTATTTAGTCCTTCATTGACAATTACATTCTATCTTTCAAAAAGCCTTGTGCAATAATTAAGCTATCCCTTTTTCGGATTAATCCTCTTCCCAACAACAATCTGGCTGGTTGGAACCCGGTCCATGTTCTCGAATGTATTTTTTACATCTGTAATTAACTTACCAACGTTGTTAGAACATGGGCCAGGTGGTGAATGTAGCAGGTGTAATGTTGTTCCTACTGTGTTTTTAATTGTTGTTAGTACGTATTGTGTTGATCATCTGCCTGTTGCATTTGTTTTACCATTACGTCATAGACACGCGGCATCATGTATTTTATGGTATATAAGTGTAATTTGTTGTACACATTTGCCTACATGGTACACAGCGATCACATGTATTGTTTATCGTGAAAGAGCATTTCCTATAGAGACAAGTTCCTTCTAGTCGCGTGTGTTTGTACTTTCAAATTAGTTATGTGTCACATTATATTTATTACTACGTCGCATGCTTTAATTATATTAGCCACCCTAAAATGTATGTTGAATGGGATTTAATGTTTATGATCGTAATTAAATACATTTATACCATAACTGTACATGAACTGAATTTGTTATTTGCATTGTATCATATAATGAGCTTAATATATGTATATCTCAGACTGAGTTCTCTTCTGAATCTATAACATTGTTTGAGTTATGTTTTGCTTCATGCCGCGTTATAAAATGTACACATTGAATTACACGTTATAATATTACTGATTACTCTTTTCAGTACGCACACTACGGGAAACAATGATGTTGAGAAATATTTCTGATCTTGAATCATCTGTCGGTATCAGTGATGAAGTTACTATGATATTTACATGGATTATATATAGCGTTCTGTGTCAGGGGATCCATGTATTTGGTATAGTATCCAATAGCATCAACATAACCTGCATTTTAAAACAAGATGTCAAGGACTCTGTCAACATAAGTCTGCTTGGTATGTATCAACGCTTTGATTAATTCAAATTTATATATAATGTACACATAAGTATCCTCTCTAACAGCATAATACTGGACGTGAATAAGGGAAGCAGGTTATCAAAAACAGATACCAGTTAGACGACGTTAGATAGGCTGTTGTTTTGAATGGCTACAATGTGTAGATGTATACTCTTTCATGAACTCTGAAAATGACGTTAAGTGGCGGGTTGCGGTAGGTTTCCTCACATCCCGAGCGTGCTTATGAAGGTGTCGCTCACTACTACATGGATCACGTCGATCATTTACCTCGTTAGCCCGGGTGCCATGATAACAACCCGTTTCCATGATGGGCTACGAGGACGCAGAGATGAGCATCTTGCCAGTACATTTTGCCTGACCCTGACTAACATGCCTGATCAGTATGTTGTGCCTAACCATACGTTTATCATCCTGGCCGTATTAGTTAGGTTCTCTATTTTAACTTGTGAGACCCGCTTAATTTTATTTTTTGGAAGTAACATATTGTACTTTATTTTACTGAGACACGCTTCATTTTAATTTTTGGAAGTAACATATTTTACTTCCTTTTACTTAGACAAGATTCATTTTAATTGATACATGAAACGTACATTATTTCGTCTGGTGAGAAACGACCTATTCCCTCATATACCTGATCATTTTTGTTATATCATGTGATAGGAGGCGCAGTGTGATTAATAAATGTTAAATGCCACTGCACGCAACTGGTAGGTGCTTGTGGTTGGATCAATGAAACACCAAGTGATGGCGCTAAGAGGAGGTGGATGCGTTTTGAACAAAAATCAGTGTGAAGGCGGAATGGTTGGGATGATATGACGAAAATAAATGTACACTGCTCTACCACCTTGAAGAAGAAGAAGGGTCACAAACATACCTACATGTTTGTATCCATCAGTTAAGTTATGATGTCCACAGCATCAGACGGTTTTGATCTGGGGTAGTTGTCTCGCCGCAGCGACTCAATTTCATCCAGTGTTCGTAAAGCGATCTCAGTCCCGCCAGGCGGAGCGATAGCGCGGGCTTGCGGAAAACGCCCCGTAGTGCGAATTGGGTGCGGTTTGTGGTAGTGGCTCCTCCACCGAGGTGCGCTAGTCTGGTCCGTATCAGGAAACGTGGTCCGTCCCTGGTGATTTATCTAAGGCTTATAGCAGAGCTCGACAGTACGTCTCGCTGGTGGTCCGACTCTCGCAAAGAGCTTGTGACCGGCAAATGGAAAGCAGGAATCGTTGCCTCGAGGCCCTGCGTTCTCTCCCTACGGAGAAGAAGGGCAGGCCAAATTGTGTCTCTAGTCCCAGTGAAATTCGTCGCCGAGGTCGTTGGGATCCGTTCTGCACAGAGCGCTGCCATCCCTCCTCGAGCGAGCCCGGTCGGTCGGTCGTCTCGTGCGTGTGGGAGGCCCCTGTCAGGCGGTCCTAGGTCGACGGAGTGAGGGACGGGTGGAACAACCGTCCGTCCGTCCCGTCAGTCGGTCCCTGCGGCCGTCCCAGTGAGGCTTTTTACACACCCTTCCTCCGCCGACCGCTGTGCGCAGTACGTACGTCTCCGACAGATATCTGGTTGATCCTGCCAGTAGTCATATGCTTGTCTCAAAGATTAAGCCATGCATGTCTAAGTTCACACTGTCTCACGGTGAAACCGCGAATGGCTCATTAAATCAGTCGAGGTTCCTTAGATGACACGATCCTACTTGGATAACTGTGGCAATTCTAGAGCTAATACATGCTTACCAAGCTCCGACCCTCGCGGAAAGAGCGCTTTTATTAGTTCAAAACCAATCGTCGTTTCCCCTCGCGGGGTTGCGGCGTCCCCACTGGTGACTCTGGATAACTTTGTGCTGATCGCATGGCCTCATGTGCCGGCGACGCATCTTTCAAATGCCTGCCCTATCAAATGTCGATGGTACGTGACATGCCTACCATGTTTGTAACGGGTAACGGGGAATCAGGGTTCGATTCCGGAGAGGGAGCATGAGAAACGGCTACCACATCCAAGGAAGGCAGCAGGCGCGCAACTTACCCACTCCCGGCACGGGGAGGTAGTGACGAAAAATAACAATACGGGACTCTTTCGAGGCCCCGTAATTGGAATGAGTACACTTTAAACCCTTTAACGAGGATCTATTGGAGGGCAAGTCTGGTGCCAGCAGCCGCGGTAATTCCAGCTCCAATAGCGTATATTAAAGTTGTTGCAGTTAAAAAGCTCGTAGTTGGATCTCAGGCGCAGGCGGGCGGTCCGGCTCGCGCCGGTTAACTGCCCGTTGTCTCCTGCCCTACCGTCTGCCGGCTCTCTCCCACGGGTGCTCTTCGCTGAGCGTCCTGGGTGGCCGGCGCGTTTACTTTGAAAAAATTAGAGTGTTCAAAGCAGGCCTCGGCTGCCTGAATAATGGTGCATGGAATAATGGAATAGGACCTCGGTTCTATTTTGTTGGTTTTCGGAACTGGAGGTAATGATTAACAGGGACAAACGGGGGCATTCGTATTGCGGCGTTAGAGGTGAAATTCTTGGATCGCCGCAAGACGAGCTACTGCGAAAGCATTTGTCAAGAATGTTTTCATTAATCAAGAACGAAAGTCAGAGGCGCGAAGACGATCAGATACCGTCGTAGTTCTGACCATAAACGATGCCGACTAGCGATCCGCAGGAGTTGCTTCGATGACTCTGCGGGCAGCTTCCGGGAAACCAAAGTGTTTGGGTTCCGCGGGAAGTATGGTTGCAAAGCTGAAACTTAAAGGAATTGACGGAAGGGCACCACCAGGAGTGGAGCCTGCGGCTTAATTTGACTCAACACGGCCAACACTGAAATGATTGACATGCCGAGACCACTCATCTGGAGTCTAATATGGAACTGGTGCTGGATTTAGACCCCCAGAAATCTGGGGTTATGTCCCATGTGGCTCGGTTTTGTCTGCATCCAGTGTTTGATAAAGGAATTGACGGAAGAGCACTATCAGGAGTGGAGCCTGAGACCTAAGTTAACTTACCACGCCAATACTGCAGAATGACTATCAAAAAGTACACCTTAGTGGGGTCTAATAGAGAACATGTGCTGGAATTAGACCCTCGAAAATCTTTGGGCTACCCTTTAAGAAACTTGATTATCTCGCTAAGGGAATTGACGGAAGGGCACCACCAGGTGTGGAACCTGCGGTTTAATTTGACTGAACACGCCAATACTGTAGAACAACTGACAAATTGAGAGCACTGCCGTTTGGGTCTAATAATGAACGTACGCTGGTATTAGACTCACGGACGACAAGTCAGCTCAAATAAAAGAACGCTACGGAAACCGTGTTTAACTCCGCAGATTTCAAATACCTGGTCATTGACAAACAAAAGCCCTCAATAAATTCGTCTGACCAAATAGTGAACGGGTGCTGGAAATAGATCTGAAGACAGGTCAGTTTTACCCTACAAATGACAGGGCGTTGCTACGGAAAACCAGCTCAAATCGAGAGGAGCCGCAGACACTTTGGTGCACGTACCAGGCTGATAAGCCAAGGGCGCGAGGCTACCATGTGGGGGATTACGGCAGAACCCTTGAAAGCCGCAATCCCGCCCAAAATCTCAGCACCACTGCAATGGGAGGCTCCTACATGCTCGGGACCTGGGGCTTGCGCCCCAGCCCTATCAGGTAGAGCCAGAGTAAGAGGTCCTTGCCGCCCGCAAATCAAAGCGGGCGGAAAACTGCTTGATACTCACCCTATACGGCGATGGGGTGCGAAAAACACCAACCAAAGACTTAGAACCTGGTCGGGGTGTCGAAAACAGTAGAGCAGCCACCACACTGTGAACTGTCAAGACTCAACCACTGACCATGAGAGTTGTCCGCACACCAGGCGATCAACATCTCTGTGACATTACCAGGCTTGTCCTCTGGTTAAATGCACTCCGGTTACGATATCTAGCTCTGTACGTTATCAGCCATAACTATCATACTGGACGCAGAAGAGATGCAGACCAGCGGACATTGCACACCTGCCCCACTGTGTCAACACCCCAGGTGGCGGGGAATGCTAGGCGTACCATCCCTGCATAGAAGCCAAGAAAATAAAGGGACAAAGAGATACCCCACTCACATGCAAATGCTACGTTTCTGGCAGGACGTGACGATCCTGGGATACAGACACACTGGACTGCCTCTCTTCCGGGTAAACCAGTCCATCTCATATATCACATACCATCATTGCACCCTATAGACACGAGTAGTGAAGACTCGATAGTCTGGTAAGACAACTTCCATAGGAGAGAAAACTCTGATCGTAAACAACTGCTGCCTTGCAGATAGGCTGAGGACAGCCAAAGGCTAAGGAGGGCATCCCTACAGAAACGCCTGTTGAAATCGGATGCACGGGGCCGCAAGCCTAACAAAACAGTGCAACGTAAATCACAGTATGATGGCAGCACAACCTATTCGAAAAACGTATGGCGCTCATCCTGAGGAGACCCGCCAGGCAGCGATAGCGCCGGGCCCCATGCCTCGAAGGGGCCCACCCTTGACTACTGGTGGTCACCCACCCATGTGTCGTGGAGTCAATGGCTATGGGGAAACGACTATTGGCCAAAACCTCAAGACCCTCAGAATATTACAGTGGAATGCGGAGGGAGTCATTAACAAAAAACTTTCCCTAACACATCACCTGCATGAAGATAAGATTGACGTGGCATGTATCCAGGAAACGCACCTCAACAAAAACCATAAATTCTCAATCAGAGGATACCAGACTTTCCGTCTAGATAGAGAAGGCCACAAAGGAGGGGTCCTGATACTGACCAGAAACAGCATACCGAGTAGCGCGGTACCTGTCAATCACACCGGACAAGCAGAAATTGTAGGAGTTGACATAATGGCCCAAGAGACGAAGCTCCGCATTTTCAATCTGTACGGACCACCAAACAGAGACCTATCGCTCTCGAGTATGGAGGTCAGAGACTCCAACTGCATAGTGGTTGGAGATTTCAACAGCTACTCGGAGAGATGGGGATACTCTGACACAGACAGCAGAGGTGACGAAGTGGAAGATTGGGAGATAGATGCAAATCTCTCCCTAATCAATAGGCCGGAGGATAGCCCTAGCTTCTATTCAAGAACATGGCATACCACCTCGACTCCAGATTTGGCCTTCTCCACACAGGACATACACTATAAAATAGACCGCCAGGTGCTAAACCAACTGGCAGGTAGCGACCACAGGCCGATCAGGCTAACCATTGACATGGAAGTAGGCCCACAGGAAACAAAACCGCTCCCACGTTGGAATTACAAACGAGCCGACTGGGACAGATTTGCAATCCTGACAGATGGGCTGTGTGAAACCATCAACACACGAAACACCAAAATGAAGCCCATGGTAGAGAGCCTAAGCAAGGCAATAATGCAAGCCGCCACTGAAACCATCCCAAGAGGAGCTAGGAAAAACTATAAGCCCTACTGGAATGATGAGTTACAGAAAGTGGAAGATGCAGTAACAAATGCGAGGAACATGGCAGAACGAGAAAAATCCGTGGAGGCAAACATCGCCCTCAAAGCCGCCGCGGCGAAGTACAAACACACTCTTAAGCAAACAGCAAGAGAAAGTTGGAAAAATAAAACGGAAAGTTTAAACCTGGACAAAGAAGGGAACAAGCTATGGAAGCTAGTCAGAGCCATGAACGACGAAACCCCGTCAAATAAACAAATTACTATCAAGCAAGGCGAGAACTTGATCACAGGTAAGAAAGCCGCAAACGCCTTTGTCGATCACTATGCCAGAGCAAACCACATCGAGGTCCCTGCAGATAAGCATACAGACATTAGCGAAGAGCTAAAGGGGCACGAAAACATAAATACGGCTCCTGAAGAGCACATGATGGCCAAACTAACAATGCGCGAAATGGAAGAGGCTATGAGAACACTAAAGAGAAGGAAATCTCCCGGAAAAGACGGTATAACAAACGAAATGCTGATGGGGCTGGGCCAAACAGCGAAGGAAAAACTACTATCAGTCCTGAACCAAAGCTGGAAAAGGGGTATTGTACCCCAGGCATGGAAAGATGCAATACTGGTACCAGTACCAAAAACAGGAAAGGACAAAACAGATCCGAATGGATACAGGCCCATAAGCCTACTGAGCTGTGTCGGCAAGCTGATGGAACGGATGATAAACACCAGACTGATGTGGCATCTGGAAGAAAAACGAATACTAATTCCACAGCAAGCCGGCTTTAGACAGCACAGATCCACTGAGGACCAGGTCATCCTCATAGCCCAGGAGATAGAAGATGCCTACCAGGCACAGAAACACACAGTAGCTGTTTGGGTGCATCTGGAAAAGGCATTTGACAAAGTCTGGAAGGATGGACTTAGAGTCAAGCTAAGAAGAAGTGATGTTTGTGGGAAGATGTACAAGTGGATCAACCACTACCTCAAACAAAGAACGGCCAGAGTCCAAGTACAAGGGCAGATGAGCAAAAAGGTGACACTCGAGCAGGGAGTACCCCAAGGGGGAGTACTGTCACCCACACTCTTCCTGGTATATATAAACGATATTACAGAGAATATACCAAGAAGAGTCCATAGCTCAATGTTTGCAGACGATCTGGCTATGTGGACCTCTGAAAAGAATCTCACCATAGCAAGAAATCGGATGCAAACGGCCCTAACATCGCTGGAAGAGTGGGCGAACTCATGGCTGGTCAAAATAAACGAGGAGAAAACCACGTGCACAATATTCTCGCTCTCATTAAAACCCCAAAGTACCAAATTAAGCCTAAATGGCAAAATCCTGCAGCCAAACGACAACCCAACCTATCTGGGAGTCACATTTGATCGGCGCATGACATGGAAAAGTCAGATTGAGAGAAACCGAATGAAAGCCAGAGAAAGAATGGCGATCATGAGGAAACTTGCTGGCACAAGCTGGGGAGCAGACGAAGGCATACTAAAGAAACTGTACACTGGAAGAGTGAGACCAGTTCTCGAGTATGGCATCGCGGCATGGACAACAGCAGCGAAGGCGAACTTCGATAAAGTTAACAAACTTCAAAACCAAGCCATGAGAATCATAACTGGTGGCATGAAGTCAACGCCAATTGTAGAACTTGAAAAGATTACAAAACTGCAATCCATGACCGACAGAAGAGACTGCAGAGCCCAGCTGCAGTCAGAGAAACTCCGAAGACTGACGGACCATCCAATGTACCAGAGGCTAAACAATTTGGGAACTGGGAAACTAAAGCGGAGAAACTTTGCAGAAATAGCCAAAGCAAAGATGCACGAAGATCCCATAAACGCACTAACAACACCAAAACCCATCACTACTGTACGAAAACCTACTTGGAGGCAGGATATATTTCCAGAGGTGGTAGAAAATATACCAGGTATTGCAAACAAAAACTGCCAGACCGAAAAAGAAAGGAGAGACACTACCTTAAGCTTCATAACGAAAAGCTACCCAAGCATGGACTGGACCCATGCATACACCGACGGTTCTGTAACAAACACTACACAGAACGGAGGGGCAGGAGCATTCCTGAACCTACCAAATGGCAGAAAAATAACACTGTCATTCGCTACTGGTAAGTACACGAGCAATTTCAGAGCAGAGGCAGAGGCACTGAGGGCGGCAGTGGAAGAAATGGTAACACACAGTGAAAATGAGAGCCATATAGTCCTGCTGACAGATGCTCTCGAAGTAGTCACAGCGCTAAAAAGCCAGAAAAACACTGAGCTTAATGACTTAAGAGCAGCACTCTGCAAACTGTGCCAACAGTCCGCACCAAAAAGGGTAGTGGTACAGTGGGTTCCGTCACACTGCAACATCCAAGGCAACGAGGAGGCAGACAGACTGGCAAAAGAAGGTGCAAGGCTACCACAAATAGATACCAGTATGACGTACGAAGAGTCAAAACGGCTTATCAAAGCCAGGTACATGTCCAAATGGGAAACCGAACATACTGGTTACACCAAAAACGATGCCTATTACCAGTTGAACCGAAGAGAGCAGGTCGTTGTCTTCAGACTTCGCACTGGCCACAACAGACTGAGGTACCACCTCTTCAACAAATTGAAGATAGGGTGTACCGACGAATGCCCGTGCGGTACTGGTAAAATGACCACTGAACATCTGCTGCAGAACTGCCCGACATACGAGGATCAGAGAGAGCAGATGTGGCCATTGCCAGTGGAACTGCAAGACAAGCTCTATGGTAGTGGCGAGAGTCTCAGGATGACCGCCGCTTTTTTCGAGAAAATAATGGTTACTGTCTGACTGTGTACGCAGAAGAAGAAGAAGAAGAAGAAGACGGTTTTGTCTTACTAATGTGATGTGCACTGTATTTAGATTATAGTGAGCAAGAATATGCGCAGGTCATCAATCTCACTGTTATCCCTAGTTACCTTGGATCCGTTGCAAGATTATTGGTTGATACGACTGGAGGTAACACGGGTTGCAGGCACTCTGGTCTTACCTCCCGTGAGACCAGGGGTCGTTTGAAACTTGCGAGGTTCGATCACCCACCGTTTCCGTTCTTCACTGTGTGGGGGTCGCTGAATTCAAGAGGTTAAGGCACTCGCCTCTCACAGTGATACACACGCGCGCACACACACACACACACACACACACACACACACACACATGTATATATATATTAATGCATTTATGTATGTTTGAATGTGTTAGTGGGATCAAGATGCAGTAATCAGCGACCCATAGCTTCTTCTTCTTCTTCTTCTTCTGCGTACGCAGTCAGACAGTAACCATTATTTTACCAGTAGCGAATGACAGTGTTATTTTTCTGCCATTTGGTAGGTTCAGGAATGCTCCTGCCCCTCCGTTCTGTATTGTGTTTGTTACAGAGCCGTCGGTGTATGCATGGGTCCAGTCCATGCTTGGGTAGCTTTTCGTTATGAAGCTTAGGGTAGTATCTCTCCTTTCTTTTTCAGTCTGGCAGTTTTTGTTTGCAATACCTGGTATATTTTCTACCACCTCTGGAAATATATCCTGCCTCCAGGTAGGTTTTCGTACAGTAGTGATGGGTTTTGGTGTTGTTAGTGCGTTTATGGGATCTTCGTGCATCTTTGCTTTAGCTATTTCTGCAAAGTTTCTCTGCTTTAGTTTCCAATTTCCCAAATTGGTTAGTCTCTGGTGCATTGGATGGTCGGTCAGTTTTCGGAGTTTCTCTGACTGCAGCTGGGCTCTGCAGTCTCTTCTGTCGGTCATGGATTGCAGTTTTGTAATCTTTTCAAGTTCTACAATTGGCGTTGACTTCATGCCACCAGTTATGATTCTCATGGCTTGGTTTTGAAGTTTGTTAACTTTATCGAAGTTCGCCTTCGCTGCTGTTGTCCATGCCGCGATGCCATACTCGAGAACTGGTCTCACTCTTCCAGTGTACAGTTTCTTTAGTATGCCTTCGTCTGCTCCCCAGCTTGTGCCAGCAAGTTTCCTCATGATCGCCATTCTTTCTCTGGCTTTCATTCGGTTTCTCTCAATCTGACTTTTCCATGTCATGCGCCGATCAAATGTGACTCCCAGATAGGTTGGGTTGTCGTTTGGCTGCAGGAATTTGCCATTTAGACCTAATTTTCTTGCTATGGTGAGATTCTTTTCAGAGGTCCACATAGCCAGATCGTCTGCAAACATTGAGCTATGGACTATTCTTGGTATATTATCTGTAATATCGTTTATATATACCAGGAAGAGTGTGGGTGACAGTACTCCCCCTTGGGGTACTCCCTGCTCGAGTGTCACCTTTTTGCTCATCTGCCCTTGTACTTGGACTCTGGCCGTTCTTTGTTTGAGGTAGTCGTTGATCCACTTGTACATCTTCCCACAAACATCACTTCTTCTTAGCTTGACTCTAAGTCCATCTTTCCAGACTTTGTCAAATGCCTTTTCCAGATCCACCCAAACAGCTACTGTGTGTTTCTGTGCCTGGTAGGCATCTTCTATCTCCTGGGCTATGAGGATGACCTGGTCCTCAGTGGATCTGTGCTGTCTAAAGCCGGCTTGCTGTGGATTTAGTATTTGTTTTTCTTCCAGATGCCACATCAGTCTGGTGTTTATCATCCGTTCCATCAGCTTGCCGACACAGCTCAGTAGGCTTATGGGCCTGTATCCATTTGGATCTGTTTTGTCCTTTCCTGTTTTTGGTACTGGTACCAGTTTTGCGTCTTTCCATGCTTGTGGTACAATTCCCCTTTTCCAGCTTTGGTTCAGGACCGATAGCAGTTTCCTCTTCGCTGTTTGGCCCAGCCCCATCAGCATTTCGTTTGTTATCCCGTCTTTTCCGGGAGATTTCCTTTTCTTTAGTGTTCTCATAGACCCATAGCTGACTTCTAGCGTCAGGGCCATCGAACCATAGCTGCCAAGACCCTTCTATACCTTCACATGGTGATCCTGTATAACAGGCTGCAGCCGGGTAGACTGGCTAAGGAGAGGGGATCGAAGAGGGAATGCTAACCCGGTACTCAAAAATATGCTTTCTGAAGTCGGATGTTTTGGACCGAAAGGTGCACATATCGCAGCCAAGATGTAAACTACGACACAACGCATTCCGTTCTCTGGACTACATTCCGCTACTTAAAATACCTTTTCAGGGTTTGGTAGTGGGAGATTGAGAACGAACGAGGAAGACGAAGAAGAAGAATGTGTTAGCGCGATTAGGAATGTCAAGTACACACATCATGATATGTGCATCACAATTGAGATGGGCGGGCCATGTGGTATACACGTCGGATCGACGTTTACCTGAAGAGCTCTTCTATGGTGTTCTACAAAATAACATGAGAACAAGGTGTACGCATTTGATGTGCACAGACACGCATAAGAGACTAGTTATCGAGTGCGTTATTAATCATGTTGACTGGAACTAATCATCATCAATCACACATACTGGTGTAGCACTACTACGGAGTGGGTTACGGGACGTTATGCATCACGAAGATATGAGACTATGCAGAGACGGTCGATACGCAAGTATGCTCACATCAACCCTTCTTTAATCTCGGTTCAATGGAGTGAATTATTTCCTGTACTAATTGCGACAAATAATGCCTGGTCCTTCTTCTTCTTCTTCTGCGTACACAGTCAGACAGTAACCATTATTTTCTCGAAAAAAGCGGCGGTCATCCTGAGACTCTCGCCACTACCATGGAGCTTGTCTTGCAGTTCCACTGGCAATGGCCACATCTGCTCTCTCTGATCCTCGTATGTCGGGCAGTTCTGCAGCAGATGTTCAGTGGTCATTTTACCAGTACCGCACGGGCATTCGTCGGTACACCCTATCTTCAATTTGTTGAATAGGTGGTACCTCAGTCTGTTGTGGCCAGTGCGAAGTCTGAAGACGACGACCTGCTCTCTTCGGTTCAACTGGTAATAGGCATCGTTTTTGGTGTAACCAGTATGTTCGGTTTCCCATTTGGACATGTATCTGGCTTTGATAAGCCGTTTTGACTCTTCGTACGTCATACTGGTATCTGTTTGTGGTAGCCTTGCACCTTCTTTTGCCAGTCTGTCTGCCTCCTCGTTGCCTTGGATGTTGCAGTGTGACGGAACCCACTGTACCACTACCCTTTTTGGTTCGGACTGATGGCACAGTTTGCAGAGTGCTGCTCTTAAGTCATTAAGCTCAGTGTTTTTCTGGCTTTTTAGCGCTGTGACTACTTCGAGAGCATCTGTCAGCAGGACTATATGGCTCTCATTTTCACTGTGTGTTACCATTTCTTCCACTGCCGCCCTCAGTGCCTCTGCCTCTGCTCTGAAATTGCTTGTGTACTTACCAGTAGCGAATGACAGTGTTATTTTTCTGCCATTTGGTAGGTTCAGGAATGCTCCTGCCCCTCCGTTCTGTGTAGTGTTTGTTACAGAACCGTCGGTGTATGCATGGGTCCAGTCCATGCTTGGGTAGCTTTTCGTTATGAAGCTTAGGGTAGTGTTTCTCCTTTCTTTTTCAGTCTGGCAGTTTTTGTTTGCAATACCTGGTATATTTTTTACCACCTCTGGAAATATATCCTGCCTCCAAGTAGGTTTTCGTACAGTAGTGATGGGTTTTGGTGTTGTTAGTGCGTTTATGGGATCTTCGTGCATCTTTGCTTTGGCTATTTCTGCAAAGTTTCTCCGCTTTAGTTTCCCATTTCCCAAATTGTTTAGTCTCTGGTACATTGGATGGTCCGTCAGTCTTCTGAGTTTCTCTGACTGCAGCTGGGCTCTGCAGTCTCTTCTATCGGTCATGGATTGCAGTTTTGTAATCTTTTCAAGTTCTACAATTGGCGTTGACTTCATGCCACCTGTTATAATTCTCATGGCTTGGTTTTGAAGTGTGTTAACTTTATCGAAGTTCGCCTTCGCTGCGTTTGTCCATCCCGCAATGCCATACTCGAGAACTGGTCTCACTCTTCCAGTGTACAGTTTCTTTAGTATGCCTTCGTCTGCTCCCCAACTTGTGCCAGCAAGTTTCCTCATGATCGCCATTCTTTCTCTGGCTTTCACTCGGTTTCTCTCAATCTGACTTTTCCATGTCATGCGCCGATCAAATGTGACTCCCAGATAGGTTGGGTTGTCGTTTGGCTGCAGGATTTTGCCATTCAGACTTAATTTGGTACTTTGGGGTTTTAATAAGAGCGAGAATATTGTGCACGTGGTTTTCTCCTCGTTTATTTTGACCAGCCATGAGTTCGCCCACTCTTCCAGCGATGTTAGGGCCGTCTGCATCCGATTTCTTGCTATTGTGAGATTCTTTTCAGAGGTCCACATAGCCAGATCGTCTGCAAACATTGAGCTATGGACTCTTCTTGGTATATTCTCTGTAATATCGTTTATATATACCAGGAAGAGTGTGGGTGACAATACTCCCCCTTGGGGTACTCCCTGCTCGAGTGTCACCTTTTTGCTCATCTGCCCTTGTACTTGGACTCTGGCCGTTCTTTGTTTGAGGTAGTGGTTGATCCACTTGTACATTTTCCCACAGACATCACTTCTTCTTAGCTTGACTCTAAGTCCATCCTTCCAGACTTTGTCAAATGCCTTTTCCAGATCCACCCAAACAGCTACTGTGTGTTTCTGTGCCTGGTAGGCATCTTCTATCTCCTGGGCTATGAGGATGACCTGGTCCTCAGTGGATCTGTGCTGTCTAAAGCCGGCTTGCTGTGGAATTAGTATTCGTTTTTCTTCCAGATGCCACATCAGTCTGGTGTTTATCATCCGTTCCATCAGCTTGCCAACACAGCTCAGTAGGCTTATGGGCCTGTATCCATTTGGATCTGTTTTGTCCTTCCCTGTTTTTGGTACTGGTACCAGTATTGCATCTTTCCATGCCTGGGGTACAATACCCCTTTTCCAGCTTTGGTTCAGGACTGATAGTAGTTTCTTCTTCGCTGTTTGGCCCAGCCCCATCAGCATTTCGTTTGTTATCCCGTCTTTTCCGGGAGATTTCCTTTTCTTTAGTGTACTCATAGCCTCTTCCATTTCGCGCATTGTTAGTTTGGCCATCATGTGCTCTTCAGGAGCCGTATTTATGTTTTCGTGTCCCTTTAGCTCTTCGCTAATGTCTGTATGCTTATCTGCAGGGACCTCGATGTGGTTTGCTCTGGCATAGTGATCGACAAAGGCGTTTGCGGCTTTCTTACCTGTGATCAAGTTCTCGCCCTGCTTGATAGTAATTTGTTTATTTGACGGGGTTTCGTCGTTCATGGCTAAGACTAGCTTCCATAGCTTGTTCCCGTCTTTGTCCAGGTTCAGACTTTCCGTTTTATTTTTCCAACTTTCTCTTGCTGTTTGCTTGAGAGTGTGTGTGTACTTCGCCGCGGCGGCTTTGAGGGCGATGTTTGCCTCCATGGATTTTTCTCGTTCTGCCATGTTCCTAGCATTTGTTACTGCATCTTCCACTTTCTGTAACTCATCATTCCAGTAGGGCTTATAGTTTTTCCTAGCTCCTCTTGGGATGGTTTCAGTGGCGGCTTGCATTATTGCCTTGCTTAGGCTCTCCACCATGGGCTTCATTTTGGTGTTTCGTGTGTTGATGGTTTCACACAGCCCATCTGTCAGGATTGCAAATCTGTCCCAGTCGGCTCGTTTGTAATTCCAACGTGGGAGCGGTTTTGTTTCCTGTGGGCTTACTTCCATGTCAATGGTTAGCCTGATCGGCCTGTGGTCGCTACCTGCCAGTTGGTTCAGCACCTGGCGGTCTATTTTATAGTGTATGTACTGTGTGGAGAAGGCCAAATCTGGAGTCGAGGTGGTATGCCATGTTCTTGAATAGAAGCTAGGGCTATCCTCCGGCCTATTGATTAGGGAGAGATTTGCATCTATCTCCCAATCTTCCACTTCGTCACCTCTACTGTCTGTGTCAGAGTATCCCCATCTCTCCGAATGGCTGTTGAAATCTCCAACTAATATGCAGTTGGAGTCTCTGACCTCCATACTCGAGAGCGATAGGTCTCTGTTTGGTGGTCCGTACAGATTGAAAATGCGGAGTTTCGTCTCTTGAGCCATTATGTCAACTCCTACAACTTCTGCTTGTCCGGTGTGATTGACAGGTACCGCGCTACTCGGTATGCTGTTTCTGGTCAGTATCAGGACCCCTCCTTTGTGGCCTTCTCTATCTAGACGGAAGGTCTGGTATCCTCTGATTGAGAATTTATGGTTATTGTTGAGGTGCGTTTCCTGGATACATGCCACGTCAATCTTACCTTCATGCAGGTGGTGTGTTAGGGAAAGTTTTTTGTTAATGACTCCCTCCGCATTCCACTGTAGTATTTTGAGGGTCTTGAGGTTTTGGCCAATAGACGTTACCCCATAGCCATGTGCCTTGACTCCACGACACATGGGTGGGTGATCACCAGTAGTCAAGGGTGGGCCCCTTCGAGGCGTGAGGCCCGGCGCTATCGCTGCCTGGCGGGTCTCCTCAGGATGAGCGCCATACGTTTTTCGAATAGGTTGTGCTGCCATCATACTGTGATTTACGTTGCACTGTTTTGTTAGGCTTGCGGCCCCGTGCATCCGATTTCAACAGGCGTTTCTGTAGGGATGCCCTCCTTAGCCTTTGGCTGTCCCCAGCCTATCTGCAAGGCAGCAGTTGTTTACGATCAGAGTTTTCTCTCCTATGGAAGTTGTCTTACCAGACTATCGAGTCTTCACTACTCGTGTCTATAGGGTGCAATGATGATATGTGATATATGAGATGGACTGGTTTACCCGGAAGAGAGGCAGTCCAGTGTGTCTGTATCCCAGGATCGTCACGTCCTGCCAGAAACGTAGCATTTGCATGTGAGTGGGGTATCTCTTTTTCCCTTTATTTTCTTGGCTTCTATGCAGGGATGGTACGCCTAGCATTCCCCGCCACCTGGGGTGTTGACACAGTGGGGCAGGTGTGCAATGTCCGCTGGTCTGCATCTCTTCTGCGTCCAGCATGATAGTTATCGCTGAAAACGTACAGAGGTAGATATCGTAGCCGGAGTGCATTTCGCCAGAGGACAAGCCTGGTAATGTCACAGAGATGTTGATCGCCTGGTGTACGGGCAACTCTAATGGTCAGTGGTTGAGTCTTGACAGTTCACAGTGAGGTGGCTGCTCTACTGTTTTCGACACCCCGACCAGGTTCTAAGTCTTTTGTTGGTTTTTTTTCGCACCCCATCGCCGTATAGGGTGAGTATCAAGCAGTTGTCCGCCCGCTTTGATTGGCGGGCGGCAAGAACCTCTTACTGTGGCTGGGGCGCAAGCCCCAGGTCCCGAGCATGTAGGAGCCTCCCATTGCAGTGGTGCTGAGATTTTGGGCGGGATTGCGGCTTACAAGGGTTCGGCCGTAATCCCCCACCTGGTAGCCTCGCGCCCTTGGCTTATCAGCCTGGTACGTGAACCAAAGTGTCTGCGGCTCCTCTCGATTTGAGCTGGTTTTCCGTAGCAACGCCCTGTCATTTGTAGGGTAAAACTGACCTGTCTTCAGATGATCTATTTCCAGCACCCGTTCACTATTTGGTCAGACGAATTTATTGAGGGCTTTTGTTTGTCAATGACCAGGTATTTGAAATCTGCGGTTTCTGCGGAGTTAAACACGATTTCCGTAGCGTTATTTCATTTGAGTGTTTGAGAGCTGACTTGTCATCCGTGAGTCTAATACCAGCGTACGTTCATTATTAGACCCAACGGCAGTGCTCTCGATTTGTCAGTTGTTCTACAGTATTGGCGTGTTCAGTCAAATTAAGCCGCAGGTTCCACACCTGGTGGTGCCCTTCCGTCAATTCCATTAGCGAGACAATCAAGTTTCTTAGAGGGTAGCCCCAAAATTTTCGAGGGTCTAATTCCAGCACATGTTCTCTATTAGACCCCACGAAGGTGTACTTTTTGATAGTCATTCTGCAGTATTGGCGCGGTAAGTTAACTTAGGACTCAGGCTCCACTCCTGATAGTGCTCTTCCGTCAATTCCTTTATCAAACACTGGATGCAGACAAAACCGAGCCACAGGGGGCATAACCCCAGATTTCTGGAGGTCTAAGTCCAGCACCAGTTCCATATTAGGCCCCAGAAGAGTGGTCTCGGCATGTCAATCATTTCAGTGTTGGCCGTGTTGAGTCAAATTAAGCCGCAGGCTCCACTCCTGGTGGTGCCCTTCCGTCAATTCCTTTAAGTTTCAGCTTTGCAACCATACTTCCCGCGGAACCCAAACACTTTGGTTTCCCGGAAGCTGCCCGCAGAGTCATCGAAGCAACTCCTGCGGATCGCTAGTCGGCATCGTTTATGGTCAGAACTACGACGGTATCTGATCGTCTTCGCGCCTCTGACTTTCGTTCTTGATTAATGAAAACATTCTTGACAAATGCTTTCGCAGTAGCTCGTCTTGCGGCGATCCAAGAATTTCACCTCTAACGCCGCAATACGAATGCCCCCGTTTGTCCCTGTTAATCATTACCTCCAGTTCCGAAAACCAACAAAATAGAACCGAGGTCCTATTCCATTATTCCATGCACCATTATTTAGGCAGCCGAGGCCTGCTTTGAACACTCTAATTTTTTCAAAGTAAACGCGCCGGCCACCCAGGACGCTCAGCGAAGAGCACCCGTGGGAGAGAGCCGGCAGACGGTAGGGCAGGAGACAACGGGCAGTGAACCGGCGCGAGCCGGACCGCCCGCCTGCGCCTGAGATCCAACTACGAGCTTTTTAACTGCAACAACTTTAATATACGCTATTGGAGCTGGAATTACCGCGGCTGCTGGCACCAGACTTGCCCTCCAATAGATCCTCGTTAAAGGGTTTAAAGTGTACTCATTCCAATTACGGGGCCTCGAAAGAGTCCCGTATTGTTATTTTTCGTCACTACCTCCCCGTGCCGGGAGTGGGTAAGTTGCGCGCCTGCTGCCTTCCTTGGATGTGGTAGCCGTTTCTCATGCTCCCTCTCCGGAATCGAACCCTGATTCCCCGTTACCCGTTACAAACATGGTAGGCATGTCACGTACCATCGACATTTGATAGGGCAGACATTTGAAAGATGCGTCGCCGGCACATGAGGCCATGCGATCAGCACAAAGTTATCCAGAGTCACCAGTGGGGACGCCGCAACCCCGCGAGGGGAAACGACGATTGGTTTTGAACTAATAAAAGCGCTCTTTCCGCGAGGGTCGGAGCTTGGTAAGCATGTATTAGCTCTAGAATTGCCACAGTTATCCAAGTAGGATCGTGTCATCTAAGGAACCTCGACTGATTTAATGAGCCATTCGCGGTTTCACCGTGAGACAGTGTGAACTTAGACATGCATGGCTTAATCTTTGAGACAAGCATATGACTACTGGCAGGATCAACCAGATATCTGTCGGAGACGTACGTACAGCACACACCGGTCGGCGGAGGAAGGGTGTGTAAAAAGCCTCGCTGGGACGACGGCCGCAGGGACCGACTGACGGGACGGACGGTTTGTTCCACCCGTCCCTCACTCCGTCGACCTAGGACCGCCTGACAGGGGCCTCCCACACGCACCAGACGACCGACCGACCGGGCTCGCTCGAGGAGGGATGGCAGCGCTCTGTGCAGAACGGATCCCAACGACCTCGGCGACGAATTTCACTGGGACTAGAGACACAATTTGGCCTGCCCTTCTTCTCCGTAGGGAGAACGCAGGGCCTCGAGGCAACGATTCCTGCTTTCCATTTGCCGGTCACAAGCTCTTTGCGAGAGTCGGACCACCAGCGAGACGTACTGTCGAGCTCTGCTATAAGCCTTAGATAAATCACCACGGACGGACCACGTTTCCTGATACGGACCAGACTAGCGCACCTCGGTGGAGGAGCCACTACCACAAACCGCACCCAATTCGCACTACGGGGAAAGGCAGGCGAGCGTTTTCCGCAAGCCCGCGCTATCGCTCCGCCTGGCGGGACTGAGATCGCTTTACGAACACTGGTTGAAATTGAGTCGCCGCGGCGAGACAACTACCCCAGATCATCCGTTCCATCAGCTTGCCGACACAGCTCAGTAGGCTTATGGGCCTGTATCCATTTGGATCTGTTTTGTCCTTTCCTGTTTTTGGTACTGGTACCAGTTTTGCGTCTTTCCATGCCTGTGGTACAATTCCCCTTTTCCAGCTTTGGTTCAGGACCGATAGCAGTTTCCTCTTCGCTGTTTGGCCCAGCCCCATCAGCATTTCGTTTGTTATCCCGTCTTTTCCGGGAGATTTCCTTTTCTTTAGTGTTCTCATAGACCCATAGCTGACTTCTAGCGTCAGGGCCATCGAACCATAGCTGCCAAGACCCTTCTACACCTTCACATGGTGATCCTGGATAACAGGCTGCAGCCGGGTAGACTGGCTAAGGAGAGGGGATCGAAGAGGGAATGCTAACCCGGTACTCAAAAAAATGCTTTCTGAAGTCGGATGTTTTGGACCGAAAGGTGCACATATCGCAGCCAAGATGTAAACTACGACACAACGCATTCCGTTCTCTGGACTACATTCCGCTACTTAAAATACCTTTTCAGGGTTTGGTAGTGGGAGATTGAGAACGAACGAGGAAGACGAAGAAGAAGAATGTGTTAGCGCGATTAGGAATGTCAAGTACACACATCATGATATGTGCATCACAATTGAGATGGGCGGGCCATGTGGTATACACGTCGGATCGACGTTTACCTGAAGAGCTCTTCTATGGTGTTCTACAAAATAACATGAGAACAAGGTGTACGCATTTGATGTGCACAGACACACTTAAGAGACTAGTTATCGAGTGCGTTATTAATCATGTTGACTGGAACTAATCATCATCAATCACACATACTGGTGTAGCACTACTACGGAGTGGGTTACGGGACGTTATGCATCACGAAGATATGAGACTATGCAGAGACGGTTGATACGCAAGTATGCTCACATCAACCCTTCTTTAATCTCGGTTCAATGGAGTGAATTATTTCCTGTACTAATTGCGACAAATAATGCCTGGTCCATATTAACTTATTCAGATGTCTTCGAACTCACGTGAACAGTGAATGTTGACAAGGGATATGCATTGCTTACGATGGACAAACAAATCATGAATGTATGTGTATGTATGTGTTGTATGCATTGTGGTTATGTATGTATACACGCATATATGTATGTATAGTGGAATGTGGTGTCTCTGTAGTCAAGAGGTTCAGGAACTCGACAATCACAGTAGTGAACGGAAACTGTTGGGGATCGAATCCTGCAATTTTAAAACAACCCCTGGTCTCACGGGAGGTAAGACCAGAGTGCCTGCATCCTGAGTTACTTCCAGTCGTCTCGACCAATAATCTTACCGCTGATTACAAAGATTACTCGTCACAAGAGAGTGAGATCGATGATCAGCGCATTCACTTCCTCACTGAAATCAAACTACAGCGTGCATTGCATTATTAAGACACAACCGTATGATGCTGTGGCCATTATCGCTTGCGATGGGGAATAAATGTATGTATGCATGTATGTATATATGTGTGTATGTATGTATGTATGTATGTATGTATGCGTGTATGTGTGTATGAATATATGTATGAATATGTGTATGAATGTATGTATGTATGTATGTATGTATGTATGTATGTATGTATGTGTGTATGTATGTATGTATATATATATGTATGGATGTATGAATGTATTTTTGAATGCATGTATGAATGTATGTATGAATGTATGCATGAATGTGTGTATGTATGTATGTGTGTATGATTGTGTGTATCTATGTATGAATGTATGTATGAATGTATGTAGGTATGTATGAACGAATGTATGTATGTATGCTTGTATGTATGTATGTGGCAAAGATGGCGCCATAACTAGCTGCGAGTCTACATTTCTCTACTGTTTTGGATCATTATGGATGCCGCCAGACCACGGATTTGCCTGGAATTCACACTAGTCGACGACTTACACTTGTGTTCACGGAAACGTGGAGTTGTTTTCCGTCTGGACTTGTTATTTCGTTCTTTTTTTGTGATTTCTTCCATCCGTTTATCCTGGTCTGGACGCCGGCTGAATGGCACTACGCTTATACCTGTGTCGTATTTCACGGGTTAGTTCTGCCGGTTCACCTTCACGAATATGGCGTGTGGGAATTTTAGATGCTACTATGATGAGCTGAATACAGCTGGGGAGAGATGCCAGAGTCACTCACACGCTGAGTGTTGTTCATACGACCTCTTGTGGTTATCGAAAAGGCACGACAAACTGCGTTAGATGCCTTCCCACCTTTCTACCCTGCGGGTTACATGTTTACGGAAAGGCTTCGGTGGTAGCCCTGAGGCAAAATCTGCATCCTATGTTATCTCCAGTCGTCTCGATGAATGTCTTGCCACTGGCAAAAGGTAGCTTAGGCTCTGTGAGTGAGGTTGACAAAAGGCGCAGTGTCTTCCTCACTTTAATCCAAATCAACGCGCAAGTCACCCATTTCAGCGGACACAGCAAGTGTTACGACTGTCCACACGGCTGAACAAAGATAGTGGTCTTCATCACTTGTGATGGACAACTATTAATGTATCTATATATGTATGAATGTATGTATGCGTGTATGTGTGTATGAATATATGTATGAATATGTGTATGAATGTATGTATGTATGTATATATGTATATATGCATGTATGTATGTATGTATGAATGAATGAACGTATGTATGTATGTATGTATGAATGTATGCATGTATGTGACATGGCCGGGCCTCCGGAAAATGTCGGGGATGGACAAGAGAGTAAGGATTCCCTTGCGGAAGTCACCCTTACTATAAACCAACGAATGCATAACTCACTACAACATACGTACCCTACTAACCACATCTTGACCAGAGCACAGCGGCTGTAGAGGACCACATATTACAGCGGCGAAAGGATGGAAAAAACAGCTATTGCATCATCCATTACACTATCGATAAGGAATGTGTGCACACTCATGGACACCGGTAAAACGGACAAACCCGTTAGACGAACTGCAGTACTTGTCTGGGAGCTGACCGGATATACCATCTGCATAGAAGCCCTGAGCGAGTCAAGACTTACAGAGGTAGAGTAGCTTACTGAGGAGGGTGCCAGCTACACATATTGCTTGTGTGGTTGTACACAACAGAAGTGCAGAGAAGCTGGAGTCGGTTTTGCAATCAGATCAAATATAGCCTTCAGACTAGTAAGCCTGCCTAATGGAATCAACGATCGTCATATGTCACTGCACATCACTCTTGGTGGCAATATTTAGGCCACCATTATCAATTCCTGTCATATATATATATATATATATACCGTATATATGTATATATATATACCGTGGCGAAGTGGTTAAACCGGTGGTCTCGTGATCAGGTGTTGTGGATTCGACTCCAGACTCCACCGTCTTTTTCATAGGTGCTTGACGCAGAGCCACTTGCGTCTCGTAGTCGCACCCTTTTCATCCTGTCACTGAGGTTGGGCTGCTCCAGACGAGAGAGTGAAGATAAAAAGTAGCGCAGTTAATCCTTATTAAAAACAGCGCAATCAAATACATTATGCCATCATCGTCTGCGATAGACGGCGGCCTTTGCTTTTCCGTATACATATATATACAAACACACATGAACATATAATTGCACAAATGTGCTCTCGTTAGGAGTGACTTTGTTAAAATTGCCTTTCTCCAAAATATTGTTTTTGATTGTAGCTAAGCTGCCAATGCATACGCAACATTTCTTGTAGTAACCACATTAATGTGGCAATTTTTGTATTCCCTACGTGGTTATTTATAGTACAAGGCACACCATTTGGAACTATTGATTTACAGATTGACAACTCACTCAACTTCTTTGGCACTGGCACCTTCGTTAGCATTTTCATTAGACGCGTATGTATATATACATATATATATATATATATATATATATATATATATATATATATATATATATATATATTTATTATATCAGATTTAGGCATGGCGTTTCAATATAACGTATTATACATATTATTAATACATTTATCACCGATCTTA
Source organism: Ariolimax columbianus (assembly GCA_036924085.1). Classification (NCBI taxonomy): domain Eukaryota; kingdom Metazoa; phylum Mollusca; class Gastropoda; order Stylommatophora; family Arionidae; genus Ariolimax; species Ariolimax columbianus. The sequence continues at coordinate 10,514,027 of JAVGWX010000007.1, forward strand.
TAACACATGTGGCTTTGTCTTTGTTTAGGTTTGGCAATCTCTGACCTATGCTGCATTATAACTGCCGTCGGGATTGTCGTATGTTTCACACCAGCTGTCCGTACATCAGATCTGCCCATCGATTCTTCTGAAGCTACTTACCTGCTATTTTCTACACCTCATTTGGCATTCACAAGAGTGTCTAGTTGGATAACTGCTGTAATCATACTGGAGAGATGTTTGTGTGTTATCGCCCCTTTTCAGGTTAGAAAGACGTTTAATTTATGTGAACCTGATGCATCTTTGTTTAATGTTATACACTGCGCTATGGCGCTATTGAATGGTTGCGAGTTGTTTCAAAACAAATGCGCTTCCGGGTGGATCTTTTTATAATTTTTCTTTGGTGTATTAAATAATGTCGCTTTCTTTATTCCAGAAAAATAGCAATTCATATTAGTCGTAATCTTGTGTGTGTGTTGGTTCAAGTCTCATATAAATTAACGTTACACACGTTCTAAACGGTTCAGAATAGTATTCTTTGCTTGTTATCTTTCACTCATTCATCTTCTAATAGTATTCCTTGCTTGTTATCTTTCACTCATTCATCTTTTAATAGTATTCTTTGCTTGTTATATTTCACTCATTCATCTTCTAATAGTATTATTTGCTTGTTATCTTTCACTCATTCATTTTCTAATAGTATTCTTTGCTTGTTATCTTTCACTCATTCATCTTCTAATAGTATTCTTTGCTTGTTATCTTTCACTCATTCATCTTCTAATAGTATTCTTTGCTTGTTATCTTTCACTCATTCATCTTCGAATAGTATTCTTTGCTTGTTATCTTTCATTATTTCATCTTCTAATAGTATTCTTTGCTTGTTATCTTTCACTCATTCATCTTCTAATAGTATTATTTTCTTGTTATCTTTCACTCATTCATCTTCTAATAGTATTATTTGCTTGTTATCTTTCACTCATTCATTTTCTATTAGTATTCTTAGCTTGTTATCTTTCACTCATTCATCTTCTAATAGTATTCTTTGCTTGTTATCTTTCACTCATTCATCTTCTAATATTATTCTTTGCTGGTTATCTTTCATTCATTCATCTTCTAATAGTATTCTTTGCTTGTTATCTTTCACTCATTCATCTTCTAATTTAATAACATGGGTGCTAGCAATGGCCGACATTTTAGTTTCGATCCAATCACTAACAACCTACTCAACCAGGAAATGAGCGTAGATCACTGTCACTTTCACTAGGTAACTGCATCCACGACACCACGAATAGGAGTCAAACCAGCCTCAATGACGTCGTAGATACGGCTTTGATAAGAAAGTTGAGATGGACAGGCCACGTGGTACACATGCCTGACAAAAGATACACTCGTAGAGTGACGTCATGGTGATCCTACACCTATAATTGTCGCCCAGGAAGTCCACCACTGAGATGGATCGTTGGCCTTCGACAGTACCTTGATCCATCATGGTACTTAAGGGCCAGGGACAGAGATGAGTAGACGAGATTTGCCTCTCGGCATTGGGTACAAAATGTGCCTAGATGAACACTATGATTACAGTATATACATTTCATATTTTTTGTTCTTTTCAATTTTCACCTGTCTTTGACATTGTCGTATCGTTAAATATATATATATATATATATATATATATATATATATATATATATATATATATATATATATATATATGTTTATTATAGTGGGTTTTTTCGTGGTAATTGCTACATTTATGTATCTGATATTACATATGACAATATAATAAACACTAAACAAGCAATGGCAACAATATGTTGCTGCTATTCTAAAGACTAAATGTGAAACTCTACTATCAGTTATATTTCCCATAGTCGAAGAGTAAGATTGGTATTCACAATAATGTTAAACCGTATATAGATGTGAATACATTAATGAGTTTCGTATTGGCATGGAAATATCAACGCCATAGAAATCATTAAGTTAAATTCGTGAACTGTTATTACCTTTTTGAAAGTGTTGCTTCTCAACCAGGTAATACGTTTTTAATGGAGGTTGTGTGGAATGGTTTGCTTGTTTGTTTTGTTATTGTTGTTTTTTTCAGTGTTGGCATTTATAGCCTCTGTAACAGACCTCACTGGTTGCCCTGGCCGTTATTCTAACTTAGAACATTCTCACACTCATCCACATCATTCATGACTATACTCAGTAAATGACATATCACACAGCAGGTGGCATATGTATTATATATTACTCATATCATATCAATGAGTAGAGAAATTACAAACACAATATAATACATATCATGTTAACTAAACATTCTAGTTTTATTATATATATTAACATACATATTTACTAAAGCGGAAAGTTTAAGCATTAGCTTTTGATGGAATTCCCAACTAATTAAAACCCAGTTATATTGCCTTGCAATTACATCACAAATACCTCGCCTTAACTGCGTCCTCAACACACCTTATCAAATACTCTACCTCACTCAAATCTTCTCAGGCGGGCGATCTGGACATAACTCGCTTACAACACAACGTTCACATTATAACTTACTACAAAACTCACACACCTGCTTGAGCGAGCCTGTTCTATCACTAACATTCGTCCAACAGGCTTTCAATCGCTCCTCTATCTAAGTCGGCGAGCTAAACAAGACTCATATCTACATTAACTCATCCCCTCTCCTCTTCTCTCCATCCAGCCTGCCGAGCTAAACTTTGTCTCGAGTTATATATCCTCAAGCAAAGTCAGAGCTTGACCAATGGATCTCAGGAGATGACTATATTCAGTCTTATTGGAACAAAACACTTTGCACACCTGTCACTCATTCTCTCGCAGCAAGCCCCGCTGCCAATTCGTCTGTCAATCATTCTCTCCTTTCCCAAATCGGAAGGCCAGTGGTCAAGTCTCACCTATCCACACTCCCTGCCCCAACTCTGTTCTCCTCTGTTATCAGTAACCACATCACCCCTGTCCTAAACTCTCTGCTCCGGCGGGAACTGTTACACCTGCTCAGTTTCCATTTGATTGATTGTTTCCAGTGTAAGTCTAATAGTTGCCTAAAAATTAAAAGACAATTAATAACAATGTGACAACATAGAAGTATGCACATTGACAACAATGGGCATATCCTCTAGCAAGTACAAATAATTAACTTGGCGGAAATGTCGATTCTGGTCTGTAATTGTTCTGTATAATTGCAAGTGCATTGTGTATGGCTTGAAATCAATAATACTGTAAGTACATTATTGTTCTTTTCCTCAGATAAAAAGCCTCATTACTCCACGACGAGTGTCAGCGATTATAATATGTGTCTTCCTCGTCATGTTATCAAGTGTAGCCCCAGTGTACACTGTCAACAGACTTGACATGAAATTCTCCCTACGACTAAACAGAACAATATACGGTCTCGTTTTTATGGAAGGTCGAGATGAAGTTGAGAAGATTTCCTTTGCCGTCAACAACTTTGGTATTCCTCTCACTAGCTTTGTAATCATTGTGTTGTGTACAATATTACTTGTATGCAGACTAAATAGCGCAACGAGAATAAGAGGTACGTTATCAACAAACATACAAGTTGACAAAGTTAGCAGCCGTAACCAGAAGGTAGCTAAGATGGTTGTCATGATTTCCACTCTATTCATTGCATGTTTTATCCCTATGTGCACAGTAATGTTAGCCGTGTCTTTTGAACCACAACTTTTTTTGAATGGAAAATACATGAATATTGCGATCGTGATGGTCGGAATAGGATTTGTCCTGGAATCCACTAATTCGTCTATGAATATTGTTATTTACCATCATATGAGTAGTAGATATCGGGATACGTTCCGGAAACTTTTCAATTTTAAATACGTTTAGCAGGTGTTGTTCATCTAACGTGTTCTATTTTAAAGCTGAGTTGCGTGAGAATATTTGAGATCTTGCAGATATGTATTTGTATTTAGCTAATATCTTTGATTAGTTCAATCACTTGCAGATATGTATTTGTATATAGCTAACATCTTTGATTAGTTCAATCACTTGCAGATATGTATTTGTATTTAGCTAACATCATTGATTAGTTCAATGAATTGCATATATATATATATATATATATATATATATATATATATATATATATATATATATATATATAAATATATATATTTGTATTTATCTAACATCTTTGATTAGTTGAATCATTTGCAGATATGTATTTGTATTTAGCTAACATCTTTCATTAGTTCTATCACTTGCCGATATGTATTTGTATTTAGCTAACATCTTTGATTACTTCAATCACGTGACAGTATTTGGAATACTAACGTCTGCTAATGAATAACATAACTTTTATACGACTAATGAACTATACGAGAAGCTCATAATGTGTAAAATATAAATCTCAGAACTGGTAAACAAATACCCTCATTTGGAGAATACTTTTTTGGGAATAACACAAACGGCACTGATTCAATTGCATGATCTTAAATCAGAGTAAATATATAGATGTTATGAAACTGTAATTGTTGAAGGTAAAATAAATGGGCTGTGTTTGGACAGTGATAAAGGTACTCACATCGTTAGCGTCGGTAACACTAAATTGTTTGCCAATTTCAATTTCAATAAGTGTCGATACAACATGGGTTAAATATGCAAACATATTGTATTAAGTTAAAATGGCTGGATAAGTTTATTGATATTAGTAAGAGTTATACATTTACATTAAAACATGTAACTCACACATTAACAATGAAAGTGGCCAACAACTCAGTACACAGTTGTTACACCAAAGTCGCTATAGTCAGCCATGGCTGAAAGGGGATACTTTTACATTTGGATTTACCCTACCTGTCGTTTCTGGAATCAAGCATCCACTTATATTGCAATGCTTCTCTATTAGTTAGCAGCCCTTCTCATGTAAGTTTTGTTGTTATGTATAATACAACACTACCAAGTGACTTCGCGTCATGTGAAGGAAATACAATGTGAGGAGTCGCTTGAAAGTCGTTATCAACATAACGCGTGGAAACATTGCCGCACTGACACTTATACGTCGAGGCGAGTCCATATATGGGGGTTGAAAAGTATGAAGCGTGTTATGGTGGTGGATGTGTATCGTCTGCTGGGCCGCCATATCTTACATACTAGATTGACTCCCAATGGACCACATTATTTGCATAACAACCGACCACAATGACGAAGACTCACTCTGTATTATTGAAATGTCGTGGGGAACATTTCTTTTAATTAGCTTGTCAGATTACAGTAGTCTCTATCAGTTATGACCCAGCTATTAATATTTGCTCTTCTAGATGTCTTTACTTGTGTGACACTTCATAACTATGTCTATGTTCATCGCAAGGACGAGCCGATTTCTTGTTTCTATCACTCGGACGTTTCAAGAGTATAGCTTTCTGTTGTGCTGTTGAAACAAAGAATTGCATGTAACAAGGTGATTATCTTAACATAATTGTTTAACCATTTCTCTTTTTTTAATTCCATTTCCCAATACCAAATCCACCTACTATGTCGTCGTGTGTGCCTGAATTACTATAATTACCATATTATTAACAACGTAACGTGTATTGAATGTAGTAAGTGGCTACTAAAGAGATATGTGCCACCTTGTAGAAACGTTTAGCCACATACAAAAACAAAGTAATGAGAGACAGTAATAGTAATGCAAATAATAAATCCTACGCGCAAGAATTGGAATATATATTTTTATTTTGTTACACGAAACTGAAGATCGATGTGCATGGCGATAGCCGCCTCGTCGTGTAACATCACTGAAATGCTACAATAAATGATTGTATGGAGATATTTTCTAAACGGGGTTGTTATAGATAGGGCCATATCTTTGTTTTCTGTTTGAAAAAAAAATTAAATCAACGAACTAAAAGGGTGACAATCGGTGATATGTAAAGTATAGTCGAATTTTCCCCCTTAATGCCCCTTAGTTTCCAAGTTGATTCTGCAGCAGAGAAAACGCCGACTAACCTAGCTAAAGGCCCTGATATGAATAATAAAGACACTTGCTAAACATTAAGCAGATCGAATAGACGCTCGTGCTTATAATCAAGCGCCGTAAAGTGTCTTCTTGGTTCTGGAAAAACATCATATCTGTTACGTTTGTATGGGGGATTTGAGTATTTGTAATATGCCCGAAAGAGATACAATTCCACAACCAATGATTGGCGTTACATATAACATCTTCACGTTTTGTAGAAACGTAGTTTGGAGAATAAACCAAAATTCAGAACAGTTCATGGGTTGTTTCAACGCAAAACTACACTTGATTGTTTTGTTCATTCTTAGTAAAGGGATTATGATTAAAATCCTAAAAACGTGTAAAATGCTGACACAACAGTGGGTCAATGTACTTGTCAATGTACTCTCTATATATTGAAGTTGATGTAGGCGGATGTTTTTGATTTGAGCATAACATCAAAAACACCCAGTTCAAGCGCAAGTCTGCAAGGAGGATTGTCATGCTTGAAAGAGTAACAAATATATAATATAACCATTTGGAAAACAAACCCTGTAATAGTGCATTCATTACATCGTACATTAATTTCGCATGTCTTAGAGCTGAAATAGACAGGGGGCGATTAAATGTGCAGAGAAAGTTAACGGAATTGCCAATGGCAAAGACATACGATTCATTAGATAAAGATAACAACCAGCGAAAACCAAATAGTGTGTACACTACTATTTATTGTCTCGTTCACAAGGACTCTTGTGAGTTATAGACAATGACGACAACCTATAAACGCCAGCTTCAAACCTAAGCAATGAGGTTCCCGAGGAAACGTACCAATCAACACGTATCCCACTGTCTGATGTATGCAGATCATATACCCGATATAAACAGAACATATGTCCGATATAAACATAACATCTGCCGATATAAAAAGAACATCAGACGGGTGTAAACAGAACAATAACTTAAAACCCTTTGAATACCCGCTGAACCATGTGAAGCATTCACCCATAGTTCCTTTGTGCTTCTTTTTTAGTACTGCCAGACTTGTCCTCATGAGTGTTCAGGTCTGCTCATACATATATATATACACAGACACACACACGTACATACAATTATGTTTCAAGTACCAAAACAAGAACGTAACCCACGATTCCATTTATCTTGTACAAAGAGCAATATACATGTGAACTGCATCATCATTAAACATGAGAGGAACACAGCGACAAGTATTAACAAAGGATACCAACATGAATACACCATTTTTAGCTACATGATTCGTGTGGACTAGTGTGCAACCATCGCTGGTTATCTAGTTGAATCCCCTTCTGAAATATTTGTTAAAGGTGTATATATATTTACTGGTCATGCGATAATAAATGAAGACATTGACTGACGAATTAATGCTTTCCATACTGTAACCAATACCACAAATCATTATCCCAATGTACAAGTATTTCCCGTTAACTGACAACTCGGGAAGAAACCCAGCGGCTAACATCGTGATGGTCATGGGAAAAAAGCAGATGATAAACAACGTGGAAATCACGACAACCATTTTTGCCGTTTTAGCGTTACGATTTGAAATGTTATCTGCCTGTGTGCATGTGGTTGTCTGCCTTCTCCAGTTATTTTTCTTGCGTAGTTCACATGCAAGTATCATCGTGCAAATAACAATAATCCCAAAAGTAGCAAATCGAATGGCACAAGTGTTGATTGCAAAAGATATTTTCTCCACGCATTCTTTATTGTATTTGGAAACAAGACCTACTAAAGTCTTGTTTCTAAAAATAGAAAATGTTAAGCCTAATCTGTTGATAGAATAAATTGGAGAATAACTACAGAAGATGATGGCGAATACGCTGATGCTGAACACAGTCGTTCGTTTTGGTGTAATAATATCTTTAATCTGAAAATGAAAAAAACAATTATATACATTATAATCGTACCTGTTTTTGAGATGCAATTATACATCAATTATTGTGATCAGAGCAATGGGAAAAAGCACAAATATTATAGGAAAATAAAGATTGACTTGCATTGCATCTACTGTTCTGTTTTGTTCTGTAATCCTAAAAACATTTGTAAAATGTATATTGTGAAAAAATAATCGTTTTACTTAACTACTGAATGAAAACAGTTTCTTTGATGACAAAGTGTCGTTTGCGAAGACGTTTTACTGTCTTACTCGTTATGTTACAATACATATCATCATCACGTATAACTAAAAATACCATAAATGGCAATATATATAACATTTAAAGGTGTAGTTATACACAAACATCTCTCTATGGTAATCATAGACGTGATGCAGCTACTGATTTGCGTACATGCAGCATGTGGGATTACTGCTGTTAAGTAACTGACTGAAATGGGGTCAAATGACAGATCAGCAGACATGACCTCATGGTTTACGAAGACAAAAACACAAACCATTGTAGTAAGGCTGCGTAGATCAGAAACTGACAAACCTGGATGGACGGAAGAAGATTAAACATGCATTTAACAAAAAAAAAGAAAAAAGAGCAGATTATGTGTTGAGTTCTACTGTACATATACATAAATAATATTATGTTCCTTTTTACGTTTTTGAATATGCAATTTTGTTCATTGTGATTTCCATTATGCAATACATGTGTGTGAGTCGTCTTTGTTATAACTGGCAGATGTGTCTGACAACATTGTTTGTTGTTTCATCTATCGATCAACTCGTATCGTCCCCTGCTCGCAGGTGTACTAGCTCTCATACCATACTCTTCACAAGTTTGATTGTATCTTAGACTTTGCTTCTATTCGTGTACTCTATAAGTATTATTTTTCATGTTGTGTTCAGCGTATTTATATATGATAGCGAAGTTTAAGTATGAGACACGACACATTTCTAGGATTGATAGATACACGTCATTTGATGCTTTGTGGTACTACAACTGTTGACAATAATTGATGATCTGAAGATATACATCATGTGTATCATCTTAGATGCCAAGTCTAGTGCCTCTTCATCACATGTGTCTATAGTCTGACAGTTTGGTCTTACATCATACTGATGTCAGATTTGCGGACATGAGTGACACCCATGCCCATTCCTAGCATATAACTCATTTAGTTTTCATTCACAATTTCCTTTTCCGGTTTTAATTACACATCCTAGAAATAAAATTGAATTAATTTAATTAAAATGCATTGTATGAGATCTGTATTTAATAACATGTACTATGTTTAAGTTTTATTATTAGGGGCACTATCTGGTCTTGAAAATCATCTTTCAAATATGTGATCGTGTGCTTATTTGTTTAACGATGGGATGTATGTACTGATTGTTGAGTGATCGGATAAGCGTAGATATAAAATAATAGACCGTTGTAATATATATGTTGTGGTCCATTTCTTTAGTTTGCTTCTTTTTATTCCTACAGTCTGATCAAATTTTTTATTTATTAGGCTCATTCTATATTCTTTCGTTCTTTACTTGGCATACACGAGGTGCAAGTTATCTTCCTCGTAGTAGGTGCTGTTTCAGTTTGTTCTGCAAGATCCCAGGAACATGTGGTCGTCTGAGGATACATCACCCAACACTTTACTCTTAAATAATGTAGTGTACTTGACTAACACAGATTTGGTCGTTCTAATTATCCGTTACGTGGTTTGTTGATCTTCGTGGCCTTATGGAACTTCTTGTGCGGAAGATTATTTTTCCAATTATTATTGTTTGTAGCCATGGCTAAATGTGTACATCTTTATAACTGTTTACATGTTGCTACAAAGGTTGTGTGTTTCCTGTTCTGAGCTGCAACACAAAGTTCAGGTAGCAGTAAAAAAAGACAAATGCTATGTTGGTATGATAAAAAGAAATATTAAACATATGAGCAAGGAAGTGATAGTCAAACTGTATAAAGCATTAGTTAGACTTAGATTGGAGTACTGTGTAGAGGTATGGAATCCTTATCATGAAGGGGATATACACATGATGGAAAGATTACAAAAACGAGCGACCAAACTGATAGTGAATTACATAATTAAAGGAAAGACAGAAAAACCAACCTATAGTGTCTAGAAAAGAGAAGCATTCGAGGTGACTTAATACAGGTTTATAAGAGAATCAGAGGAACGGACACATTATACTATAACAAGTTGTTTTTTTTCAAAATTCAACCACCCACAAGACACATGGGCATAGCTACAAATTAACTAAAGAGAAGTTCAGACTAGATATTAGGAAATGCTTTTTTTTAGTCAGACATTGGTGATAGTTTGGAATGCATTGACTCAGGAGGTAGTAGAGATATGGACAATTAATACTTTTTAGAAAACATTGGATGCCATAGTTTTTAGAGCAACGTAATGTAAAGGTAAATTAAATTAAACTGATGAAGCCCATAGTGGAAAGCCTAAGCAAAGCAATAATGCAAGCTGCCACTGAAACCATCCCAAGAGAGGCAAGGAAAAATGATAAGCCCTATTGGAATGATGAGTTGCAGAGAGCGGAATACGCGGTCACAAATGCTAGGAACATGGCAGAGCGAGACTCAAAGCCGCCACGACGAAATACAAATACACTCTAAGCCAAACAGCAAGAGACAGGTAGAAAAACTAAACAGAAAGCCTCAACTTAGACAAAGAAGGGAACAAACAATGGAAGCTAGTCAAAGCCATGAATGACGAAACTCCATCGAACAAACACATTACCATCAAGCAGGGCGAAAACCTGCTCACTGGAAAAAAAGCCGCAAACGCCTTTGTTGAACACTACGCCAGAGCGAACCACATAGATGTCCCTGCAGATAGGCATACATACATTAATGAAGAGCAAAAAACGCACGACAACAACAATATGGCACCAGAAGAGCATATGATGGCAAAATTAACAATGAACGAAATTAAAGAGGCCATGAGAACATTAAAGAAAAGGAAATCTCCCGGACAAGACGGGATAACAAACGAAATGCTGATGGGGCTGGGCCAAACAGCAAATAGGAAACTGCTATCAGTCCTGAACCAAAGCTGGAAAAAGGGTATTGTACCCAAGGCATGGAAAGACGCAGTACTTGTACAAGTACCAAAGAAAGTAAAAGACAAAACAGATCCAAATGGATACAGGCATATCAGCCTACTGAGCTGTGTCGGAAAACTGATGGAACGTATGATAAACACCAGACTGATGTGGCATCTGAAAGAAAAACGCATACTAATTCCACAGCAAGAAGGCTTTAGACAGCACAGATCCACTGAGGACCAGGTCATCTTCATAGCCCAGGACACAGAAGATGCCTACCATCAGCAAAATCATTCAGTAGCAGTTTGGGTGGACCTGGAAAAGGCATTTGACAAAGTCTGGAAAGATGGACTTAGAGTCAAGCTCAGAAGAAGTGAAGTTTGTGGGAAAATGTACAAGTGGATCAACCACTACCTCAAAAACAGAACGGCCAGAGTTCAAGTACAAGGGCAGATGAGCAAAAAGGAGACACTTGAGCAGGGAGTACCCCAAGGGGGAGTACTGTCACCCACACTCTTCCTGGTGTATATAAATGACATTACAGAGAATATACCAAGAAGAGTCCATAGCTCAATGTTTGCAGACGATCTGGCTATGTGGACTTCTGAAAAGAATCTCACCATAGCAAGAAATCGGTTGCAGCAGGCCCAAACATCGCTGGAAGAGTGGGCGAACTCATGGCTAAAAAACAAGGAAAAAACGACATGTACAATATTCTCGCTATCAATCAAACCCCAAAACACCAAATTAAGTCTAAACGGCAAATAACTGCAGCTAAACTACAACGCAAACTACCTGGGCGTCACATTTGATTGGCGCATGACATGGAAATATCAGATCGAGAGAAACCGAATGAGAGCCAGAGAAAGAATGGCAATCATGAGGAAACTTGCTGGCACAATCTGGGGAGCAGACGAAAGTATACTATTGAAACTGTACACTGGAAGAGTGAGACCAGTTCTCGGGTATGGCATTTCGGCATGGACAACAGCAGCAAAGGCGAATTTCGATAAAATTAGTAAACTCCAAAACCAAGCCATGAGAGTTATAACAGGAGGCATGAAGTCAACGCCAATTGTAGAACTTGAAAAGATTACAAAACTGCAATACATAACTGACAGAAGAGACTGCAGAGCACAGCAGCAATCAGAGAAACTCAGAAGACTGACTGACCATTCAATGCACAAGAGACTAAACAATTTCGGAAATGCGAAACTAAAGCGGAGAAACTTTGCAGAAATAGCCAAATCTAAGATGCACTAAGACCCAATGAACGCACTAACAACACCAAAGCCGATCACTACTGTACGAAAACCCACCTTGAGGCAGCATCTATTTCCAGAGGTGGTAGAAAATATACCAGATATTGGAAACAAAAACTGCCAGTCTGAAATACTACCCTGAGTTACATAACGGAAAACTACCCAAGCGTGGACTGGACCCATGGATACACCGACGGTTCCGTAACAAATACAACACAGAACGGAGGGGCATAAGTATTTCTGAACCTACCAACTGGCAGAAAAATAACACTGTCATTCGCTACTGGTAAATTCAGAAGCAATTTCAGAGCGGAGGCACAGGCACTGATGGCGGCATTGGAAGAAATGGTGACATGTAAAAGGAATGAAAGCCACATAGTCCTGCTTTCAGATGCTCTGGCCTTTGTCCCAGCACTAAAAAGCAAGAAAAATACTGAACTTAATGATTTAACAGCAGTACTCTGTTAACTATGCCAGTATTCCGCACCAAAAAGGGTAGTGGTGCAGTGGGTCCCATCTCACTGCAACATCCAATGCAACGAGGATGCACACAGACTGGCAAAAGAAGGTGCAAGACTACCACAACCAGATACTAGTATGACATACGAAGAGTCAAAACGGCTTATTAGATCTAGATACATGACCGAATGGGAAACCGAACATACTGGCTACATAAAAAACGATCCCTTTTACCAGTTGAACAGAAGAGAGCAGGTCGTGGTCTTCAGACTACGCACTGGCCACAACAGACTGAGGTACCACCTATTCAACAAATTGAAGATAGGTGGCACCGACGAATGCCCGTGTGGTACCGGGAAAATGACCGCTGAGCATTTTCTGCAAAACTGCCCGACATACGAGGATCAGAGAGAGCAGATGTGGCCATCACCAGTGGCAATGCTAGACAAGTTCTATGGCAGTGTCGACAGCCTCAGGATGACCGCTGCCTTTTTCGAAAAAAATAATGGTTACTGTCTGACTGCGTACGAGGACAAAAAATAAGAAGAAATTAAACTGGTTTTATACATAGTTATCTAATTAAGTATAAAAACGTTCAGTTAAAACAGTTTGCTCTCTTCAGTTTATATTAAAGTTATCGTTATGTTAATGTTGGTGGCGTCTTGATTAAATTAATCTTCATGTTTTTTTCAGTTGGTATATACAAGACACAAACAGCCGTCATCTTCAACACACCAATTTGCCAGTCTATCTGAACTCTTATTTGTTGTTATTCCACAAGTATATATACATATGTGTATGTTTGCGTGTGTGTGTTTGTGTGCGTGCGTGCGTACGGGCGTGCGTGCGTGCGAGTGTGTGTGTGTGTGTGGGGGGGGGAGGGTTGGGTAAACTCTGATACTCAGTCAACGTCTACCATGCCTGAAAACTGACGATGTGCGACAGAACACACACCAAACGCAAACAAAGCCTTATCCTAAAGCGACGAAGAGCAGCCTCACATCAGTGTTGTGGCAAGACAGACAAGGCATTTAGCCTTTTTTGGCAGCTGCTCTAGGAAGAAAGGCATGATAGGCGAACATATAGAGCATTGATCTTCTATTCGGCAGCTTATTCAGCTTGCATAGTTCTTCTTCTTGTTCTTCTTCTTCTACTTCGTCTTCTTCGTACGCTGTAAGAAGTCAACTTGAATGTGTTCGAAGAAAGCAGTTGTCATCTTGAGGCTGCCGACACTGCCATAGAGCTTGTCTAGCGTTGATACTGGTGATGGCCACATGTGCTTTCTCTGGTCCTCGTATGTCGGGCAGTTTTGAATCAGATGTTCAGCGGTCATTTTCCTGGTCTACAGGTGCATTTGAAAGTACAACCTATCTTCATTTTATTGAATAGATAGTACCTCAGTCTGTCGTGGGTTGTGCTGAGTCTGATGACCACGACCTGCTCTCTTCTGTTCAGCTGGTAGTACGCATCACTTTTGGTGAAGCCAGTATGTTCTGTTTCCCATTTGACCATGTAAATGGTCCTAATAACCGTGTAGACTCTTCGTAGGTCACACTAGTGTCTGGTTGTGGTAGTCTTGCACCTTCGTTTGCCAGTCTGTCTGACTCCTCGTTGCCTTGGATGTGACAGTGGGATGGAACCCACTGTACCACTACTCATTTTGGTGCGGTCTGCTGGATCATGATCATATCAAAATTGCACACTAATTGTTGGAGAATCTCTTCTCGTTGGTTAGCTCGGCGGCAATGCCAGTACAGTTACGTTACGGTTTCGAAGATACTTTCCAGAATTGTTCTACACAGACTCTAGCTAATAGGAAACCGGATTTACACAGGATCACAGTCCGGTTTTTGTGAGTATAGGTCTGCCACATATTCTCGTTACGACAGTTGCATGACAAATGCAGAAAACACAAGCAGCGATTGTATATTGCCATCATATATCTCACGAAGGCATTTGTCTTGGTTAGTCATAAGGGTCTGTTCAAAGCGCTCATGAGGATTGGTTGCTCACTGATTCTTCTGAGTATTATCAAGTCGTGCCACACTGACATGAAAGGTACCTTCAACTTGTAAGATGCATCCTCGGAAGAGTTAAGAATCAAGTTCGGAGTAAAACAAGATTGTGAATTTGCTGCAACACTCAGCAACCACGTTCGTGGTATATTTATTCATTCTCGGTCAGATGGAGGGCCTATTCAATGCCTAAAGGTTAAACGCTAAGACCAAAATAAACAGGATTCTGATCAGAGAATTGCTCTTTGCAGATGATGTCGCTATTAGGACTCACTCCGATGAGGAACTACAAAGCTTACAATCTACGTTGTTTTGCTATGCCTGATGTGAGTTCAAGTTAACAATCTACAACAGGAAAACACATGTCATAGTCCAGGGTTCAAACACGCCACCAGTATTCTCCATTGATGATGAGTAGCTTACGTAGTAGGTCAATTTACGTACCTGGTATGCTCAGTCAATAATAAACTGTCCCTGGACCAATAGATCAATATCAGTGCAGTCAAAACAGCAATAACGATATGCTAATTAACAAAACGGGTGTGGGAGACAAAGAATATCACCATTAAATCAAAATCGCGTGTTTACCAGCCACTCGCGAAAAGAAGAGCGCAGCTTGCTAGGAGCCATCTATACTGCTCTAAACAAACCGCCTAACCATGGCCGGTATTATACAATGTCACACAGTTAGTAGCCTTTTACAGCATGCTCTCTGTGAGGTAGTGGTAATATTCTTGTCAAACATTGACCACGGTAGACCACTTGTGATTGACAGTTATATATATATGAAAGAGTAGTTTTAACGGCCGCTGTACGGAATAGAATAAAAACAAATATAGTTTAAAATATATCCAAATGTATCGTACCTTACCCTAGTCCTAGTAAACAGTATAAAGTTTAAAATAGCTAATACGGATTTCTGGCAACATACGTTAAAATGCATGTTTTAATGACATAATTCAAAGAATACCAGGAAATATATAGGCATATTATTTCATTTGCGTTGCGACATTCATACTTCAGTAGCACAGCAATAAAGATTACGAACAGTGTCGGGGGGAATACGGAGCCTTGCCTCACTGCAAATACTAAATATATGTGATATACTACAATGAAATTTAACCGTTCATGCCTTCGTGGAGCGATATTATTGGTCGTCCCAATTTGCTTGTTTAGCCCATTTTATAGAGAATTTTGAAGTGTCTAAGCATACTCACCAAATCAAGTACCTTTGTCAGGTCGATGGAGGCAAAATAGACGTGCTTATTCTGATAGCCCGACTTTTTCTAAAATTATAGAATAGCAAATCTCATGCCTAACGATGCGCTTCCAGACCTAGATCGTCAAGGTAAACTCAAAAACACAAGTCCAACCGATTTGTGTAGATGTAATGCTAATTTGACATTCAAGTAACTGCATGTGCCCTTTCCCTGAAGGAAGTTTATCGCAATGGCTCACCACTGGTATATGTGTCTTCCCTTGGCGATTCATCTGCCAGGCTTTTCACCGTCACTCGTTAAAGTATCATCCAACTGATAGTGATGTTTACCTTTGACTCGTTTATCTTAATTTAACGTAACGTCAGTATACTGGTTTGGAAGACTCTGCAGAGTCTGTTTACAAACAGTTTGTTTTTCATTCACATAATTCAAAAACACATATGTGCATCAAATCTTTTCTGGAATGCCTTAATTGAACCTATATCCAATATAAAATGTGGCAATGCATTTAAAACATTTATCACTCTCTGGCTAAACATATTTCCTGGTATCTAATCTGGACATTTCGTTGATGGAATTGTGGCTGTTCCCTATTGTGTTTTGTAGGCGGGTGTATTTTGGAGAGAAAAAAGAAAACCTTTATGTAGTCGAATGTATCATTTCAGTTAATTATTATATACCCCTGTACTAAATAACGTCGAATTCTCCTGTTTTCAAGACTCTGTAAGGCATTTTTTTAATGCGCATTTTTTCATAATTATAATTCTAGAATCACATTTCCAGTTTTGTAGCTCGTTTTGTGTATCCTTTCAAGCATATTTATATCTCCTCTACTATCAGGACTCCCCACAGGTACACATTACTCACATCTGAGTCTAACTAATGCTTTATACAGTTTTACTAGATCTTCCATGGTCCTATGTTAAATATTCATTTGTATCATACCTAACGTTCAATCAACATTTGTATCTGCTTCATGGGCTTTTTCATAAAACTTACATTGGCGATATATTGTAACCTATTGCTGAATTTTCCTTTTTTTTAAAATCTTTCTAGCATTGTTCTCCCCTATTCAGTAATTAGGTTCCACATTATATCATAGCAACACATCTGAGAAGCTTATAACGCCTATTCATTCTCTTTTTCTTCTTCTTCTTCGTACGCAGTCAGACAGTAACCATTATTTTTTCGAAAAAAGCAGCCGTCATCCTGAGGCTGTCGACACTGCCATAGAGCTTCTCTAGTGTTGCAACTGGTGATCGCCACATATGCTATCTCTGATCCTCGTATGTCGGGCAGTTTTGCAGCAAATGCTCATCTGTCATTTTCCCGGTACCACATGGGCATTCGTCGGTGCCACCTATCTTCAATTTGTTGAATAGGTGGTACCTGAGTCTATTGTGGCCAGTGCGAAGTCTGAAGACCACGACCTGCTCGTTTCTGTTCAACTGGTAATAGGTATCGTTTTTGGTGTACCCAGTATGTTCAGTTTCCCATTTGGTCATGTATCTAGCTCTAATAAGCCGTTTTGACTCTTCGTATGTCATACTAGTATCGGGGACGGCGTGGCCTAGTGGATAAGTGGCACGGCTCACAATCCGAAGGTGCTGGGTTCGATCCCCATCACAGCACCGGCCGTTACCCCGGGGAAGCAAACCCTTAGAAAATGCAGGAGGAAGCAGACCCTTGCATAAAATGCATGCTGCAGTCGGATGCATTGGGCCGACAGGCGCAAAATAAAAACCACAGTGCAACGCACACCGCCTTGGGGACTAGAGAAATAAGGCGAACGCAAAAAAAGAAAAAAAAAAAAAAAAAAAATACTAGTATCGGGTTGTGGTAGTTTAGCACCTTCTTTTTCCAGTCTGTCTGCCTCCTCGTTTCCTTGGATGTTGCAGTGAGATGGGACCCACTGCACCACTACTCTTTTAGGTGCGGACTGCTGGCATAGTTGACAGAGTACTGCTTTTAAATCATTAAGTTCAGTATTTGTCTGGCTTTTAAGTGATGTGACTACGGCCAGGGCATCTGTAAGCAAGACTATGTGGCTTTCATTCCTTTAACTGTCACCATTTCTTCCACTGCCGCCCTCAGTGCCTCTTCCTCCGCTCTTAAATTGCATGTGTATTTTCCAGTAGCGAATAACAGTGTTATTTTTCTGCCATTTGGCAGACTCAGGAATGCTCCTGTCCCTCCGTACTGTGTTGTATTTGTAACGGGACAGTTGGCGTATGCATGGGTCCAGTCCATGCTTTAGTAGTTTTCCGTAATGTAACTCAGGGTAGTATCTTTTCTTTCTTTTTCAGACTGGCAGTTTTTTGTTTCTAATACGTGGTATATTTTCTACCACCTCTGGAAATATATGCTGCCTCTAGGTAGGTTTCGTACAGTGGGATGGGCTATGGTGTTTTTAGTGCGTTCATTGGGTTTTCGTGCATCTTTGCTTTAGCTATTTCTGCAAAGTTTCTCCGCTTTAGTTTCCCATTTCCGAAATTATTTAGTCTCTGGTGCATTGGGTGGTCACTCAGTATTCTGAGTTTCTCTGATTGCAGCTGGGCTCTGCAGCCACTTCTCTCAGCCATGGATTGCAGTTTTGTAATCTTTTCAAGTTCTACAATTGGCTTTGACTTCATGCCTCCTGTTATAACTCTCATAACTTGCTTTTGGAGTTTGCTAACTTTATCGAAGTTCGCCTTTGCTGCTGTTGTCCATGCCGCAAAGCCATACTCGAGAACTGGTCTCACTCTCCCAGTGTACAGTTTCTTTCGTATACTTTCGTCTGGTTTCCAGCTTGTGCCAGCAAGTTTACTCAACATTGCCATTCTTTCTCTTGCTCTCATTCGGTTTCTCTCGATCTGACTTTTCCAAGTCATGCGCCAATCAAATGTGACTCCCATATAGTTTGGGTTGTCGTTTGGATGTAGGTATTTGCCGTTTAGACTTAATTTGGTGTTTTGGGGTTTGATTGATAGCGAGAATATTGTACATGTGGTAAATTCATCGTTCATTTTGACCAGCCATGAGTTCGCCCACTCTTCCAGCGATGTTAGGGCCTGCTGCATTCGATTTCTTGCTATGGTGAGATTATTTTAAGAGGTCCACATAGCCAGATCGTCTGCAAACATTGAGCTATGAACTCTTCTTGGTATATTCTCAGTAATGTCATGTATTTACACCAGGAAGAGTGGGGGATAGTACTCCCCCTTTGGGTAATCCCTGATCAAGTGTCACCGTTTTGCTCATCTGCCATTGTACTTGGACTCTGACCGTTCTGTTTTTGAGGTAGTGGTTGATCCACTTGTACATTTTCCCACAAACTTCACTTCTTTTTAGCTTGACTCTAAGTCCATCTTTCCAGACTTTGTCAAATGCCTTTTCCAGGTCCACCCAAACCGTTACTGAATGCTTTTGCTCCTGGTAGGCATCTTCTGGTTCCTGGGCTATGAGCATGACCTGGTCCTCAGTGGATCTGTGCTGTCTAAAGCCTGCTTGCTGTGGAATTAGTATCTGTTTTTCTTTCAGATGCCACATCAGTCTGGTGTTTATCATACGTTCCAACAGTTTGCCGACACAGCTCAGTAGGCTGATAGGCCTGTATCCTTTTGGATCTGTTTTGTCTTTTCCTTTCTTTGGTACTGGTACAAGTACTGCGTCTTTCCATGCCTGGGGTACAATACCCCTTTTCCAGCTTTGGTTCAGGACTGATAGCAGTTTCCTATTTTCTGTTTGGCCCAGCCTCATCAGCATTTCGTTTGTTATCCCGTCTTTTCCGGGAGATTTCCTTTTCTTTAATGTTCTCATGGCCTCTTCCATTTCGCTCATTGTTAGTTTTGCCATCATATGCTCTTCTGGTGCCATATTGATGTTGTCGTGCCCCTTTTGCTCTTCAGTAATGTCCGTATGCCTATCTGCAGGGACATTTTTTGGTTCGCTTTGGCATAGTTTTCGACAAAAGCTTTGCGGCTTTTTTTCCAGTGAGCAAGTTTTCACCCTGCTTGATGGTAATTTGTTTGTTTGAAGGGTTTTCGTAATTCATGGCTTTGACCAGCTTCCATAGCTTGTTCCCTTCTTTGTCCATGTTTAGGTTTTCAGTTTTTGTTTTTCCAGCTCTCTCTTGCTGTTTGATTTACGGTGTATTTGTATTTCGCCGTGGCGGCTTTGAGGGCGATATTTGCCTCCATAGATTGTTCTCGCTCTGCTATGTTCCTAGCATTTGTGACTGCATCTTCCGCTATCTGCAATTCATCATTCCAATAGGGCGTATCGTTTTTCCTAGCCCCTCTTTGGATGATTTCAATGGCGGCTTGCATTATAGCCTTGCTTAGGCTTTCCACCATGGGCTTCATTTTGATGTTTCGTGTGTTGATGGTTTCACACAGCCCATCTGTCAGGATTGCATATCTGTCCCAGTCGGCTCGTTTGTAATTCCAACGTGGGAGTGGTTTTGTTTCCTGTGGGCCTACTTCTATGTCAATGGTTAGCCTGATGGGCCTGTGGTCGCTACCTGCCAGTTAGTTTAGCACCTGGCGGTCTATTTTATGGTGTATGTCCTGTGTGGAGAAGGCCAAATCTGGAGTTGAGGTGGTATGCTATGTTCATTAATAGAAGCTAGGGCTATCCTCCGGCCTATTGATTAGGGAGAGATTTGCATCTATCTCCCAATCTTCCACTTCGTCACCTCTGCTGTCTGTGTCAGAGTATCCTCATCTCTCCGAGTGGCTGTTGAAATCTCCAACTACTATGCAGTTGGAGTCTCTGACCTCCATACTCGAGAGCGATAGGTCTCTATTTGGTGGTCCGTACAGATTGAAAATGCGGAGCTTCGTCGCTTGAGCCATTATGTCAACTCCTACAATTTCTGCTTGTCCGGTGTGTTTGACAGATACCGCGCTACTCGGTATGCAGTTTCTGGTCAGTATCAGGACCCCTCCTTTGTGGCCTTTTCTATCTAGACGGAAGGTCTGGTATCCTCTGATTGAGAATTTATGATTATTGTTGAGGTGCCTTTCCTGGATACATGCCACGTCAATCTTACCTTCATGCAGGTGATGTGTTAGGGAGAGTTTTTTGTTAATGACTCCCTCCGCATTCCACTGTAGTATTTTGAGGGTCTTGAGGTTTTGGTCAATAGAAGTTGCCCCATAGCCATGTGCCTTGACTCCACGACACATGGGTGGGTGACCACCAGTAGTCAAAGGTGGGCCCCTTCGAGGCGTGAGGCCCGGCACTATCGCTGCCTGGCGGGACTCCGCAGGATGAGCGCCATGCGTTTTTCTAATAGGCTGTATATATATATATATATATATATATATATATATATATATATATATATATATATATATATATAGTTTATACATATACATATCTTGTTATATATATATATATATATATATATATATATATATATATATGTATATATATATATATATATATATATATATATATATATATATATATATATATATATATATTTATGGTTTATACATACACGTATAATTTTACATACATATATAGTTTATACATACATATATAGTTTATACATATACATATATAGTTTATACATACATATATAGTTTATACATTCATATATAGTTTATACATATACATATATAGTTTATATACATATACATATATAGTATATACATACATATATAGTTTATACATACACATATAGTTTATACATATACATGCATATTTAATACATACATACACATATTATACATATACATATATAGTTTATACATATACATATATAGTTTTGACATACATATATAGTTTATACATACATATATCTTGTTTATACATACATATATAGTTTATACATGTATAGTTTATACGTATACATATAAAGTTTATTCATACCTATATTGTTTATACATACATATATGGTTTATACATATACATAAATAGTTTATACATACATATATAGTTTATACATACATATATAGTTTCCACATATATATATATATATATATATATATATATATATATATATATATATATATATATATATATATGTATATATATATTAGCCTATTGGCATCAACGTGTTTGCATTTATACACTTGTAGACACCAATACATTATCTACATTTTCTTTAGATATTCATCGGCATTAAGTCCAACAAGATCATAGTCATTCGTGTTTATTAAATTAAACATTTGCTAGCAAATATATGACAATAACAATGTGTGCTTTCTTTCAAACGATTGCTCATGTGAAATGAATAATTTACGAGAGCTGTTCACTAATATATATTTTCTCAAAGAAATAGTTGACTTATCGGTGTAATATCCTTCAAAGTATCACATTTGTGATTGCATGCGCTTATTCCAGTTTCTACCACTGACGGAAACATATGGTAAGCCCTTATTGTTATAGCCCTCATTTGTCTACACGAGTTATCGTGCATTTCCTCAACGTTATCAAATCAGCGTTCTGTCATTTACTTCTCAAGTTTTGAAAAGAAGAAGTCACATGGAACAAGATCAGTGAAGAAAGGACGGTTTGTGACCAATAGAGTCTTCCGTTTCGCCAAAAAAATCGTTTCTTGTGACATACCTGAAAGCAAGCAGGGCTTTTACATCTTGCAGAATATAATTGCCATGGCGCCTCTTTTTAGTTTTATGTCTGCGCAAAGCTCCACAGTGGCTTAGCAAGACATTTGTGTAGAATTCAGTAGGCACACTGTGTTATCAATGGACGTATTCATGATTAACAAAGCCTATACTGTGAACGAACGCAGCAATAAAAATGTACCTGCCATTGGATATAACTGCCTCGCCTTCTTTTGCCAAGGTGATTATGCCGTTTGCCATTATGTGGACATTACGGATCATATTTATGATTTCAGTTTCATCGCCGGTGTTAATGTGGGACATGAAGCTTAGGTCGGTTTTAGCTCCCTCTGGAAGGACAAGCGTTCGATTCTGTTATACTGAAAGGAAATGGATAGCAAGTTTTATTTAACTCGTTTCAACCTGACATTTTCATTTACGATTTTATAACACGACCCTATTGATATCCCGAATTGGAAGACGAACTGTTGAATTAGACGATTGGTTTGAAGCGAAAGTGGACGATATGACAACCGTCATTGAGGCCAAGCATACTGCACTGAATACATACAACCAGTTTATAAATACAGGTACCCTGTATAACTTCAAGTCCGTATAATTGCTTACTGTTTACGTTACAATATGCACAATTACAAATATGCATGACAAAATTGACCAACCTTTAAAGGAGCAGTTATACACAAACTTCTATATAATGTAATCATGATGCAACTGCTGACTTGCGTGACAATAAAATGTGGAACTGATGCTGTCAGTTAACTTAATAACGTAGTCAAACGATAGGTCAGCAGCATGACCTCATGGCTTAAGCAGGCGAAAAGGGAAACCATTGCCGTAAGGCTGCCTATATCAGATATTGATAAACCTGGACGGACGGGAGAAAACTAAATATGTATTTTTATAAAAAATGACGATTCATTTATGTAACGTGATTAATCGTCTGATTAGCGTAGCGGTAAAATGTTAATATGCCAAGGCAAAGTCTGGAAATGGTACTATCATTTCTATTTCAGTTCAGAAGTTCCATCGACAAAAGTGTATCGGCTTACTGTTAGGGAATGACATGTTACGAGGAAGGTATCTTGCACTAACTAATCATAAACAAGATGTAATCTCTTTCAACGACGACTAACGTGTTATCCTCGACTTCATTGTATGATAGTGTAGACTATCATAAACATGAACAAATATAAATAGCTATTCAAGGACTACTGATTTATAATATCTTTTATGGCTTTAGGGTCAAACAAATACATTTAGCGTTTTTCTCGTTGTTATTCTTATTTGTCTTTACTATATATATATATATATATATATATATATATGTTTTGTATTAGATGATTGATACGCTAGTTTGCTCAGGCACAACATACTGATTTTACGTCGCGTCGGAGTCAATCACAATATATTGACTATGACCACTTCATCTTTATCATGTATCGTTTCTTGGAAACAGGTTGTTATCAAGGCAGTCTGGCTCACGAGATGAGGATCAATGTGATTTCCGCAGCAATGAGCGTCATGCAGATAAAACCAAGAGTAACACAACCACTTGGATGACCCCTTCACTTTCATCAGCCGGCTGGGAATGTTAGGAAGTCTATTACAGCCCATACTTAATGTGCTTTTCGTGGAGCACAAAAGAGTAAACTTACTCATTGTAGACATTAAACAACAACAATCTTGCATTTCCCTTTCCTTCTGTAACCCCCCCCCCCCTCCTCTCTCTCTCTCTCTGTCTCTCACACTCTCTCTCTCTCTCTCTTTTTAACTCTCTGCAACTGGGAAGCTTTATGACCATAAATATATATATAAATATATATATATATATATATATATATACAAATATACATTTATATATATAGATAGACATATATATGTATATATATATATATATATATATATATATATATATATATATATATATATATATATAGACATATATATAAATATATAGATATATACAATAATATATATATATATATATATATATATATATATATATATATATAGATATATATGACTATATTGGATGGTAGCGAGGTCTGAGCTAGACATTTCTGTCTTTAAAGAAACGTGAAGAGTTTATTTAGTTTTTTATTTCCCTGTGCCATAGATAGATTCACTGTTCGGCTTGTCTAGCAGGTGTTATCTGACCAATGGCCTCTCCTACATTATTGTGTCTCAACGAGCACCTTCATGAAGGACCCCCGGTTTCTTACAGATCCTGCTGTGAGTGCAACCTCGGAGGACCATATGTCTGAGACCGATAGATTTAAGTGTGTGTCTGTTTATGTAAATCAGCTACTCATCGGCATGATACTACCATACAATTTCAGACTTAAATTAATGTGATGGTTTGGTGGATGTTGTTTGAATGTTTACTTTTCTTTTGGTACTCAGTAATCACCTTTTGGTAATCTTGGTTTGTGTCAGTGTTTGTTTTGCATGTTACTTTTTTTTAACAAATATTATTTTGATTTGATGAGCTAGGGGTACATGTGTGTACACATTTGTTTCATGTGAGTAATTCGTTGCTTTGCTATTTTGTTGAGACTTTTCATTTTAATTGTAACGTGTAAATCTTCGTTTACGTGCTGCTCCTAGCCATGGGTGGATCATGTCTTCTGACATTTTGTGTCCATTTAGTCACCTGGGATATGTGTTAACCTTGTTTGGTGTATGTTTATGTACCTTTTTCTGAGTTATTGATTAACAATTTGACTACCAAATACACGTTGCTTTCCAATCCAGCCCACAGCCTTTTAGGATATATCAGGGTGTATTTTCTAGCGTAGTATTTTTGCTGTATATGTATGTACCTATCATATTATGTTTTACACTGCACATGTGCTGATGTTCATTGATGGTCATGTCAATGGTCATTCTACATCTCCGACATACTTCATTTGGTATGTGCTTTTGACGTTAAATATCTGGCTAAAAGGATCAAATCTCAACATTCGTTAATAGATGGGCCCAATTTGGGGAATGGCTATATTGTCTACCCACTGATACAAACTGTATTAAGCTTCTCGCATCCTGCAATTTGAGATTTGATGTTGATGTTGTTTTATTGTTTAGCTATCCATAAAAATAGATCATCAATAGTCAGGAACAATTAAGGGGATACCAAAATCCACGGTATGGCTTATGTGTCTCTTTACTTGTATTACGGTGTTGATATTTTAGAAAGTGGGACTCATCCATTTCACCTATTAAACTATTGAACAATGGCAATTCTTGTTACGTTTTCATCCACACTAATACATATATTTTCTCGATATGTATCGAGTGTTTGAATTGTTGTATGTCTCTATATCTCAATGGAATGTATCTTCAATTGTCTGAGTAATATAGTTGGTTCTCCGTTAACTTATAATGTCGGACGTTGGTGTAATGTTGATGATACTTTCCGGATGGCACCAACGTTTGACGTGTATCAGTGAGTATACCTATTGTTTGCTGTAGAGCTCATGTTCAACATTTTGTCCATTGTCGATATTAAAATATCCCTTGCGTGTGATGTCAACTCATCAGATGGCATCTCCTCATGTGCAGCTAGCAACGCCTAAAGTGTATTTTATACTTTGATGGTGTATTCACTAGGCATTGCTGTTACATCAAAGAGTATTGGTTGAAAACCTCTGTAAATCCTGGGAAGTCTTGTCTTGAAAACTTCAAACAGTATTTCGTGATCCGTGTCACAGTCCACTCCTGGAAGCGTTTTTGTTGCTATCACATTGTACCTACGTCTTTTTTGCACCTGATATAATCTATTTGATCTCTTCTCTTACCATCAGTGGAGGTCCACGTGTATTGTCTTCACGGATCTTGTAAAAACCAGTTTTTCTGCACGCTCATTCCAGTGTCTCAAAACAAACAGTCGTCGCATTCTTCTCCCTTCTTCAGCTCTTTCCTTTCCGACTTTCGCATTAAAATCGCCAGTGGTGATCAAGATTCCTCTTTTTTTTCTATGTGCCCATTGTTTCTTGTAACATGTCATTCACATCTTCCATTTCATAATCATGGGCTGTTGATACCGATACACAAACATGAATTAATGTTACATTTCATATCTTCCTTTTTAGTCTCATTACAATTATTTGGTCGTTAACTGGATTGTATCTGAGTAGTGATAGGATGACAGGATAAATCCGACCCCGTTTTGTCCACCCTAGTCCATCCCATAGCCTATGTATGCTTCTCCTGATGTACGGATACAGTGACATTAAAAGGCCGAGCTGTGTTCAGAGACTCCTAGTACACCAATCCTGGTTCTCTCTATCGTTTTTTCAATCATAAATAAACTGCCCTGGTATAGGCTCCTGACGATCAAGTTGCCAATTATTAGACTTGCTTTAGTCCCATTTCAGAGTTTTTGCCTGTTTGGATGTGGGTGCGCATGTGGCTGAACAGGCCAATGCGGGCACGAAACCATCTGCTACATATCGGGCACACGAGGTTTGTAGAAGGTGATGGTGTTCCCGCTTGTTCGGGATTTCCGGGTCTCGCGTCTGCTCTGGTCTTTCACAACACGGTCGTCTTCGCCGGTAGCTACACCCGGTTTGACTGCGCAACTTTTCAGTGAGTCCTTCCGACCGTCTTTAAATCGTTTCTTGGGGCGCCCTCTCTCGCGCCATCCCTCTTTCAGCTCGTCGTAGAGAAGCTTCTTTGGGAGTCGCTAGTCTGATATACGGACGAGGTGTCCTTCCCATCCTAGTCGTGCATTTCCTAGCAGTGCATGGATGCTGGGCATGTTAGCCCTCGATAAAACATCGATGTCAGTGGCACGATCTAGCCATCGGATGTGGAATATTCGCCTCAGGCAACCTTTATAGACGTGGTTTAACCTCCTTGCATGTCCAGAGTATACAGTCCAGCTTTCGCAAACGTATTGTAGGGTTGAAATGATCGTTGCACGGTAGACTTTGAGTTTTGTCTTGCCGCTGATGCCACGACGTGCCCAGACCATCGAGCGCATTCTACCAAAGGTTGTGCTGGCCGTTGCCATTCTATTTGCCACCTCATCGTCTAGGCTGACAGATCTCAACAGCGTGCTGCCTAGATATGTGAATTTGTCTACGACATTCAGCGTCTGCCTGCTGACTGTAGTCTTTGGTTTTGTGTACGGCATGCCTGGTCCTGGTTTGGTATATGACCTGTGTTTTTTTGGCATTCATGGGCAGGCCAACATTTTCGCATACGGCAGAGAACCGGTCTATTCCAACCTGCATGTTCAGTTCTGTTCACTTGCCATCTATGCGGTAATTTATGGGTATTCCATGCTCCAGTGATCTGAAGGCGTATGTCATCGTGGCCGCGAACATCATTCTGAACAAGGTCGAGGCGAGTACACATCCTTGTTTTACTCCATTTGATACTAGAAACGTTTTAGAAATTGCACCGCTGTCCAGTACACGATCACACATGCCTTCGTGTAGCTGTTTCGCTATGGTTATGAACTTGTTGGGGCAGCCAATCTTGAACATTATCATCCACACCCCTCCTCTGTTTACTGTATCAAATACCTTTGTCAAATCAATAAATGTGATGTACAAGGCCTGATTTTGTTCCTGACACTTCTCTTGTACTTGGCGAGAGGCAAAAATCATGTCCACTGTTCCTCTTTCGGCTCTGAATCCACATTGGCTTTCTAGGAGATGGTGGCTTTGTTCAAGGTGTTTGTTGAGCCTATTTAGCAGTAAGCGCGCTAGGATCTGTTAAACACATTGGCCCACTCTCGCGAAAGCATAATGACTGGTTTGATGAGAAGGATCTGGAAATACGGGGCCTTTTCGATGCAAAACATGAAGCGCACAGGGAATACCAGAGGGACTCACCATCTCCGGCAGCAAAAGCTGCCTTCAATACTGCTCGCTAAGTTGTCCAGACCATGATTAAAGAGATACAAGACTTCTGGCTCAGCAAAAGAGCTAAAGAAATTGAGATGTTTGCCTAGCGTCATGATATAAAACGGTTTTACGTGGCACTGAAAGCTCTCTACTGCCCACCGCCCTCTAGTAATAATCCAGTTCGCAGTGCGGATTGGGCACTGCTAACAGATAAGGTTCAGATTCTAGACAGATGGGCAGACCACTTCTGCAAAATACTAAACCACCCATCGTCAGTAAATGAGGAGGCCATCCGGCGAATACCGCAGGTGGAACTAAACCTGGCGTTGGATGAAAGCATCACTAAGGAATAAGTCGACAGGGCAATCAGTTCACTTTCTATAAGAAAAGTTCCAGGAGCGGATGCAATACCAGCAGAGGTATATAAGACAGCTGGCCCATCTCTCACCAGAAGGATCACTGAACTCTTCTGCCACATGTGGGCTGAAGGAAAAATTCCTCAGGAACTAAAGAAAGCCTAATCGTTCACCTGTACAAAAGAAAAGGAAACCGTCAGGAATGCGACAATCATCATGGAATATCGCTACTCTCCGAAGCACCTTACCTGTACGATCTATTATAACCTCTATGTTCATTTCCTTATATATCATTCTAATATTGTTCTCGCCCATTCCGTAATCATGTTCCTTATTTGTTCTACCTATGTGGATGCCTGTACATGTATCTACATTAAACTCCATTTGCCAACATACAGACCATTCTTGAATTGTAGATAAATTCGACCTCAATATATCCACTTCTGCTTTTGATGAAACACTACTGCACAGGCTTGTGTAATCAGCTAATTATACAATCATGAATCTCATTTCAATGACACACTGTTTAATTAAATATATGTATCAATAAGAAAATTGATCCTAATACCGAGCCATGTTGCCCACCACTTTTCACTTCACATCAGTCGGAGTACGCCTTATTTATGCCCACTCTTTGCCTTTTTCCCTTTAACCAATTTTTAATCCATTTGACGACTTCCCCACCTAATCCATGTGATTTTAACTTTATAAATAATCTTTGATGAGGTACTCCATCGAAGGCTTCTGCAAAATCTAGATAAATAACGTCCACCGGCTCTCCTTTATCTATCATTTTAGTAACCTCCTCCATGAATTCTAATATATGTGTTAAACAGGATCCCTCTCTAGTAAACCCATGCTGACTATTTATGATTATATTAAACTTGTCTAAATTCATTACAAAGTTTCTTTGATTATTGACTCTAACTATTTACAGACGATGCCCGTTAAACTCGATGGTTTATAATTGTCTGGATCTGATTGTCTGCCCATTTTGAAAAAATGGGTCTTTCCAATCCCGTGGAACAATCTCTTTAACAAGTGATTAAGAACATAATATGGCCAATGGCTTTACTAATTGGTCTCTAATTTCAAACATTTATTTTGAATGAATACCATCTTGACATCAACATTTTTTTTACAATTTTAACCCATCCAATTTTTTTTAAAAACCATTTCCTCTGCACTACACGTTTAATCTTAATCCCGCTGTTTCCAGGTCTCTTTGAAATATATCTATATGCTCTGGAAACTTGGAGCAGTTCTTTTTTGTGTAGACTGTGCCACAGTAATGATTGAGTAGATTAGATGCCTTCCTATACTCATTATTTTTCCACTGTAGAATCTCATCATTAATTGTACCAAAAAATGAATATGAATGTGGGTGACAACAACAGCTTTTAAAACAAATATTGTCAAAATGCCCTGCTGGGATACAACATTCCTGTTAATGCACTTGATGTGGGAAAACATGCGCTTCAAACTGTAACAAAAAAGGTGCAACAAAGTCTACTTCAAAAAAGAAGAACCAGCAGCAGTAGCGACCTTTATTTCACACTGGAGCTTAAAAACGGAAGGTCGAAAAAATAAGTATAGTTTTACTGTGGCAATGAATATGTACTTATTTATAGGGCACTACATTTCTTTGTTTATGATAAGTTAAAACACATACTGACCAGTGTCAGATGGTTTAAATTGCAGTCTTATGTATGAAATAGACCGATCGCCAGTCCTGTGAGAATGGACGTTAATACAAATTATGACAAGGACTACAACAATATTAATTTAATTATATTGTTATCTTTAGCATTTTAACATTTCCCAACATTTACATTGTCAAGTACAGACATGTATTATCTACTTAAAAGCAACAATTTAGAATTTACCTATATAAAGTATAAGGATACAGTGTACATGGTATTTATTTACGGTTGATGTAGTTCTTCCGTACCACTAAGTGTGATCGATAAGTGGGTCTATTATGTGTTAAGAAAGGTTAAACAAATAAGTGGTATATTTGGGCTGACGTCGCCTACCACTTGCATGTGAAGCAATTATTAGTGTCACTTTAGCCTTGCGTACATTTATAGACGCAATAGTATCAGCTCTACCTGTTGATGCCATTACAATCGAGGCAAACTGGCCTAGTGCGTGTAGTTAATATAGCTTTTATAGTATATTTTCCTTGTGTTCATTTTCAAACGTCCATCATACAATACATATGGTAACATTTATGAGTTATATTTGTATCATTTTCTTCTTCCTCACTGTCGGCATCTATTAAATATAATGTATTGCCTACATGTATCTAAAAGCACATGTTCCAGTGCGTTTTTATAATTACAGAAGTAACACAATGAAGACGGTTTTTAGTTTGCTCTTTCTTTACACTATGTTGCACAGAATCGATTACATATATTTGAGAAATACCGATGAAATGGAGTAAAGATATACTAATCACCTTTTAACAATTAACAAAGTTATATTTTTGGTTTAAACATTTTACTTCAAGAAAATATTATTTAATATTCTTCAATATATATGGCTTCCTGCAGTTGACTTATTAAGTCATTTCTCTTCTAACTTGAGATATATGTGGATTACTTCAGTTGTCTTATTAAGTCATTTCTCTACTAACCTGAGATATGTGTGGCTTACTTCAGTTGACTTATTACGTCATTTCTCTACTAACCTGAGATATAAAGAAATATCAGCAACACACAACATTGCCATATCTGATATCTTTATCCTTGGGACAGTCAATTAATTTGATTCTCATAGTCTATCATATTGTTATCCCGCAAAACTGTGCCTTTTAGGAGGGAGAAGGGGGAGGGGGGGGTGCTTTTGGGTTTGTTTGTCATGGCATCAGACAGGGTCTCACGTCATCTTTCTTTCTGCGGTTACAAGTATTACCATAGACATTATTGTGAGATTGTTCAATACGAGTCTAACAAACTAGTTGTATGATCATTAATTATTTTCTATTTCTTCTTCTTCTTCTTCTTCTTCTTCTTCTTCTTCATCGTACGCTGTTTACAGCGATATTTACGGTGGACCGTTTTAATTTGTTAGCCTGTGGGTCAGTGCATCCGATTTCAACAGGCGTTTCTGTAGGGATGCCCTCCTTAGCCTTTGGCTGTCCCCAGCGTAACTGCAAGGCAGCAGTTGTTTTTGGTCAGAGTTGTCTCTATTAGGAAGTTGTCTTGCAGGACTATAGAGTCTTCCCTACTCGTGTCTATAGGGTTTGGCAATGATATGATGAACTATGTACTAGTTTGTACTATCCCGGAAGAGAGAGAGTCCAGTGTGACTTTTTCCCAGGATCGTCACGTCCTGCCAGAAACGTAGCATATGCATATGAGTGAGGTATCTCTTTGCTTGCTTTATTTTCTCGGCTTATCTGCAGTGATGGTACGCCTAGCATTCCCCGCCACCCGGGAGGTTGTCACCATAGGGCAGGAGGTGCAATGTCCGCTGGACTACATCTCTTCTGCGTCCATTGGAATAACTGATAGCAGACAGAGGCAAAGAGCAAGGAAGGAGTGAATTTTACCAGGTGCATTCATGTGGCTCGACCGGGCCGGGCTGAGACGCAAATCCCAGCCATGTCGTAGCCTCCCATAACAGCAGGGCTGAGATTTAGAACGGGATTCTGGCTTAGAGGCGTTCGGCCGTAGTCCCTCAGATGGTAGCTTATCAGCAAAGCACGTGGACCAAATGTCAGCGACCTGTGATTCCTCTCGAAATATTGCATTTGACCAGGGGACAAGCCTGGTCATTGCACGGAGATGTTGTTCGCCTGGTGCGGACATACCTCATGGTCAAGGATTGAGTCTCAGCAGTTCGCAGTGAGGTAGCTGATCTACTGCTTAGAGCACCCCGACCGAGAACTAAGTTTCATACCTCATCGCCGTATGGGGTGAATATCGAGCAGCTTCCCGCCCGCTTTAATAGGCGGACGGCAGAGACCTCATTCTGCGGCTCGACCGGGTGGGGCTGGAGTGGGAGCCCCAGGTCCCCACCATGTCGAAGCCTCCCCTTGCAATCGTGCTGAGCTTTTGCGCGGGATTTTGGCTTAGAGGCGTTCGACCTTGTAGCCTCGTGCCGTTGGCTTATCAGCCTAGTACGTGAACCAAATGTATGCGGCTCCTCTCGAGTTAAACAGGATTACCGTAGCAACGCCCTGTCATTAGTATGGTAAAACTGACCTGTCTTCCGAAGGTCTATTTCCAGCACCCGATCAATATTAGACCGGACGTATAAATAGAGGGCTTTTAAGTTTTGTCAATGACTGTCCTGTCTTCCGTGGGTCTAATAACAGCACACGTTCACTATTGGACCCAACGGAAGTGCTCTTAATTTGGCAGTCATTCTACAGTATTGGCGTGTTAAGTCAATTTAAGCCGCAGGCTCCACTCCTGGTAGTGCTCTTCCGTCAATTCCTTTATCAAACACTGAATGCAGACCAACCGAGCCACAGAGGGCATAACCCCAGATTTCTAAGCATCCAAATCCAGCACCCGTTCCATATTAGACCCAAGGAAAGTGGTCTCGGCATGTCAGTCATTTCAGGGTTGGCCGTGTTGAATCAAATTAAGCCGCAGGCTCCACTTCTGGTGGTGCCCTTCCGTCAATTCCTTTAAGTTTCAGCTTTGCAACCATACTTCCCCCGGAACCGAAACACGTTGGTTTCCCGGAAGCTGCCCGCAGAGTCATCGAAGCAACTCCTGCGGATCGCTAGTCAGCATCGTTGATGGTCAGAACTACGACGGTATCTGATCGTCTTCGCGAGTCTGACTTTCGTTCTTGATTAATGAAAACATTCTTGTCAAATGCTTTCGCAGTAGCTCGTCTTGCGGCGATCCAAGAATTTCACCTCTATCGGCGCAATACGAATGCCCCCGTTTGTCCCTGTTAATAATTACCTCCAGTTCCGAAAATCAACAAAATAGAGCCGAGGTCCTATTCCATTATTCAATGAACCATTATTCAGACAGCCGAGTCCTGCTTTAAACACTCTAATTTTTCAAAGTAAACGCGCCGGCCACCCAGGACTCTCAGCGAAGAGCACCCGTGAGAGAGAGCCGGCAGACGGTAGGGCAGGAGACAACGGGCAGTGAACCGGCGTGAGCCGGACCGCCCAACTGCGCCTGAGATCCAACTACGAGCTTTTCAAGTGCAACAATTTAAATATACGCTATTGGAGCTGGAATTACCACGGCTGCTGGCACCATACTTGCCCTCCAATAGATCCTCGTTAACGGGTTTAAAGTGTACTCATTCCAATTACGGGGCCTCGAAAGCGTCCCGTATAGTTATTTTTCGTCACTACCTCCCCGTGCCGGGAGTGGGTAAGTTGCGCGCTTTCTGCCTTCCTTGGATGTGGTAG
The DNA here is from genome assembly GCA_036924085.1 of Ariolimax columbianus. NCBI lineage: Eukaryota > Metazoa > Mollusca > Gastropoda > Stylommatophora > Arionidae > Ariolimax > Ariolimax columbianus. Next base: position 10,548,107 of record JAVGWX010000007.1, read on the forward strand.
CCGTTTCTCATGCTCCCTCTCCGGAATCGAACATGGTAGGCATGTCACGTACCATCGACATTTGATAGGGCAGACATTTGAAAGATGCGTCGCCGGCACATGAGGTCATGTGATCAGCACAAAGTTATCCAGAGTCACCAGTGGGGACGCCGCAACCCCGCGAGGGGAAACGACGATTGGTTTTGAACTAATAAAAGCGCTCTTTCCGCGAGGGTCGGAGCTTGGTAAGCATGCATTAGCTCTAGAATTGCCACAGTTATCCAAGTAGGATCGTGTCATCTAAATTACCTCGACTGATTTAATGAGCCATTCGCGGTTTCACTGTGAGACAGTGTGAACTTAGACATGCATGGCTTAATCTTTGAGACAAGCATATGACTACTGGCAGGATTAACCAGATATCTGTCGGAGACGTACGTAGCGCACACACCGGTCGGCGGAGGACCGGTGTATAAAAAGCCTCACTATGACGGCTGCAGGGACCGACTGACGGAACGGACGGACGGTTGTTCCACCCGTCCCTCACTCCGTCGACCTAGGACCGCCTGACAGGGGCCCCTACACGCACCAGACGACCGACCGACCGAGCTCGCTCGAGGAGGGATGGCAGCGCTCTGTGCAGAACGGATCCCAAGATTTTCTTTTTCAATACGGTGGTCCCCTACTGTTTTTGTACACATATGTCTCTAGCACTTCACTTCTGATATCTGAAGATGTCTTGCATGATTCCGAATCATATACCTACCTAGTTTAAGAGACACATGCCAGCCACAAAATCTACATCAACCTCTCGAGACGGCAAAAAGCAGCTTGGTATTAGGCTTATATTCCCAGATATGAAATACACCACATCGAGAACTAAATTTGTAATTACATTGTCTTTCTAGCAATAATCTACTCATGTGAGGTGTAGAGCTTCTGCTAGACAGATCCTGAAAAGATCGGAGTCACTTAGAGAGTACTGGGACGTCGCGCACAAATCATTTCGATTAAGAATACCATTTGGAACGAAGACATTCGGCATCTGACTTTGGTTCGGGGCGTTGCGAAACAGCGATAGCACGTTAACATCGATGTACTGGACATGGTGTAAGCATGTCTGACAACAGATGGGGGCACGTGAAACACTGTTTTGGAGACCATGTGCATGTACACGTACAAGAGGGCATCCACCTACGCCATGGCGGGATGAACTGACCAAAGACAGAGTTCCACATGTGAAGAGCACTGTGAACGATCGGGACGGAAACATACTATTGTTAGCTTCCTCGCAGACTGCATATCTGACGGACTGGCACCGAGGACAGTGTGATAATCTGATGTGAGCGCATGAGCTGCAGTGGTCAGCTACTCATAGCTGGCTGCAAGCGTCAGGGCCAGCGAATCAAAACTCTAAAACCCTTCTATACCTCCACGCGGTGATCCTGGATAACAAGCTGCAGCAGGGCAGACTGGCTACAGAAAACGGGATCAAAGAGGTAATGCTAACACATTACTCAAAATATGCTAGCCGAAGTCGGATGTGTTGGACCGAAAGGTGCAAATATCGGAGTCAAGTTGTAAACTACGACACAACGCATTCCGTTCTTTGGACTAAATTCTGCTACTTAAGCCCTTTCAGTGTTTGGTAGTGGGAGATTGAGAATGAACGAAACCAAGCCATAGTGTGATTTGTGGGCATGTTTAAATCATTATTTGTTCTCACATTTAATGTGTATTGTTGATAGTTGTAATATCGTTCAGCATAATGACTGTTTGAGATATTATTAATCTAATCTGTCATTTTATTTACAGGAATCAATGCAGCAGATTCTCTCTGAGCGACCTCCTGTGGTCAAGGTACTTGTGAAAAGACAAGATGAAGTTTATGATCCGTTTATTGTTAGCGACGATGTAACGTGCATCTTTACATGGATTGTGTTTAGTGTCGTGTGTCAGATGATCAATGTGTTAGGTGTGGCAACTAACATCATCAACATCATCTGCTTTTTAAAACAAGATTTTAGTGATCCTGTAAACATCAGTCTTCTTGGTATGTGAAACTAAAGCATTGTATACCAGTCTAGATCAATGGTCTCAACATTTGGAACTTATGATGTTGTTTTATAAAATATGTGAAATATTTCGCGTGCTTGTGATGTCTGAAATTACACGATAAATAATTATTAGATAAGTTAAAATAGAAAATTAACCCATTTGTGTTATTGTTCTGTGTATAAAATAAGGAAGATTAAAGTTAAAGTTAAAGTTAAAGTTAAAGAAAATATTGTAGTGCGAGAATGAGAGGCTAACATACCAAATCATAATACAGGGACACTAACACACACATAAACACACACAAACACCCACAATTCTAAAACCAGAGATTCTAACAAAGATACAATCCCAACAATCAGAGATCATGTAAATTCCGAAAACGTAATCATAATAAATGTGAAAAAAGACCAAAATAAACAATCGTTTTTCAATCGATGAAAAATATGTGTTTTATAGTAATTATAAATAAACTGGCTTAGCCGCTGCTTTTGTTTGCTTGATTGTTCAAATATAAACGCGTTCGCATAGTTCATCAAACAGGTCACGTTAACTGGATTCATCCGTGCTATTTTATATGGATGGAATTAAAAGCAACTACTTATTGTTGTCCAGGTTTCAATCAAAGCAAAGTGTAGGGGCACTACTGTAGTTGTCGTCTGTCCCATTCTAGTAACAAATATATTCTTAGTTTATAGATATACTGCGTACTGTCTGTAGGAACAATTTTAATGGTAGATTTATTTAGAAAAAAGAGGAATCATTTTGAGGAATAACTCTATTTCGATTTAAATGTGGAAATCACATATGCTGTTTCATTGAATACATAGATAGCAATTGAGTCTTAATTCTGGAGCCGAAGTAAATCAATAAATGAACTTGCAGCGTTCTGGGTGTTAAAGGGTGAAAGCAAATTTCTGTTTTCTGTTTCTAAGAATCGACGTCACTGCACTCCGAGAATACCTATAGCTGCTCAGTCTCTCTCATCAAATGGCGTAAGGTATGGATGCTGATGGTCTCTATAGCTCGCTGGTTGTACATTCTCCTGCGCCGTCCTCTCATGCGTTCCACTCCGCTCGAACCTCGTTTAATGTCGAAACTTTGCAGTCTGTGGATTGATGCTTCATCTATTGCGGTGTCCTCATCCAGCAGGAGGTCATTGATTGATTTCAAAATGTCATTTCTGTCCATCACCAATATGCCCATGATGGAAGCCCGTGAAGCCAAGATATCAGCTCTGTCATTGCCCTGAACCCCGGCATGAGCAGGACAGTAGATCCAGGTCAGCGCCTGGAGGTTTGAGGCCTCAACAGCAGCTATCCACTCGTACCTAAGCCATCCCTTCTGTACTTTCTGAAGTACGGCTTGCGTGTCTGTCACGATGACTGCCTTTGTTATAGAAGCCCTAGATATCCATTTCATTGCTGAGGTCACTGCTTCCGTCTCCATTCTCATACTGGAGGTTTTTGACATGTATGCCTCAGCAACGACCTCTCCTCTCACTCTAGCCGAGAAGCCCCAGCCTGATATACCACTGCGTACGACTGATCCGTCGGTGTATATGACAGCGTCATTCTCCTGGGTGTTCTCAGTTATCAGCTGATTTACCTCGTGCTCTGCTCTCTCGTTGCTCCGTTCTCTGCATTCCTTGCCTAAGGTTATAAGGACTCTCTGGTACTCTATCATTATATCAGCAGTGTGGACCCATTCTTCCCCTTTGGCTATCGTCTCAGCTGGAGTGACGTTCGAATTAGTGTCTCAGCCTTGCCATCCATGACGACCCTCTCTGAAAGCAATTAACGATCTCAAACATATTCTGCTCACATCGAATGTGTCAAGCTGATATGCGCTGATATCACAGCCTCGCTGTAAACTCCGACATAACTTTACAAACACCTTATTTTCATAACGACCGTTGAAGAAGAGGAAGAAGAATAATAATAATAAGAAGAAGATGAAGAAGAAGAAGAAGAAGACGAAGACAAAAACAGAATAAGAAACTGAAAACGAAAAAGAAGACCAGTAATTTGTGCTAAATCAGTCAGTTGTCCATCGCATGCAGAGATGGCGACAGAGTAAGACATGTTTATTCAGATATGACTGTACAATCCGATCTGAGCGTCACAAACTCTACCGCACGTAGGGCACTCGTGAACAGCATTTGTAGTTGGACAGTCGTGCATTCGTTCCTTTCTTGCAGCCTGCTTTTCCTGCGCCTCCGTAATCATCCCCTGCTACGCGGAACACGTAGGAGTGCGCCACGCTGAGCGGTTCGAAGCTAGCAGCTCCCAGGTGGGACCATCAATGGAGAACTATTCAAAGACATTGTTAGAGTGTCTTTATATCGTTCCGTGTGTTTTCCCTGTTCTATCCTGAGCTCAACGTAAACCAGTTGTTGAGTGAGGCGCTCATCTGATATGCTAAAAATATGCCCTTTCCATCTCATCTGGGTTCTATTTAACAGCGTATGGATGCCAGAGAGACTCGCCCTGCTGAGAACTTAATAGATGAGCACACTATCCTGCCAACCGATGCTAAGCAGTCTGCATGGACAGTTTACATGGACATGGTTAAGTGCCCTGACATACCTACGATAGACTGTCCATATTTCGCATGTGCACAAAATGGTGTTTAGCACAACAACACGATACCCTGCCGGTTCTAAATGTTTTCCCGTAGTCTGCTGAATGCAGAATTCGACTTGAAAATCCTGTTCTGGTTCTCTGTATCAATATTTCTTTCTCTGGTGATGGTAGTGCCAAGGTAGGTGAAGCTAACAACTGCTTTTAGACGATGTCTCTGCACAGGGACATTCGTGGTAGTGTTCCACGGGCGAAATTAGAAACATTACCTCTTTCTTCTTGGTGTTGACTGTAATACCAACATTAGTGAACACAGTTAAGAACTCGTTTATGGTCGTTTACATGTCATGTTCTAAGCACGTGTTAATTGCGCAGTTCGTCGACAAAGATGAGCTCTAAGATAGTTGCTGCTTTCACTATTGTGAGAGACTTTAGGCGCCTGCGAGTGAACAGCTGTCCATCCGTCCGTTATCTGATGTGTATTCCAATGTTACAGTCACGTGTTACATCAGAAAGCATGGCTGCAAATATCAAGCTAAAAAGTGTTGGGGCCAGCACACAGCCCTGTTTGACCCCATTTATGATTGCATAGGCTGCAAAAAGTTCACCATCATTGAGGACGGTCGCTGACATGCCATAATGAAACTGGCGAACAACTGTTATGAATTTTTCCGGACAACTGAATTTCGCAATGAATTTCCAGAGTTCGTCCATGTCGACGGTGTCAAAGACCTTTGTCGGGTCAACAAAAGTCGTGCAGAGATCACGATGCTATTCCCGCATTTCTCTTGAATTTTAGGTTTCTGTAAAAATCATGTCAACTATCCAGCGACCAGCTCAGAAATCACATTGAATCTCTGTAAGAAACTTTTTCTCGAAATGAATTGGTGATCGGTTAAGATAAGCTCGAGCTAAGATTTTCCCACCGTTCGACAGGAGGGAGATCCCACTGTGATTATCACAAGATTGACGATTGCCCGTGCGCTTGTACATGTGGACAATGGTGGCATCTTTCAGTTCCGGAGGCATATAACCTGTAACCCAACTTGAGCAAAAGAGGTATGTAAGCGTAGGTAGCAGCACATGACCTCTTGCCTTGTAGAGCTCAGCAAGAATAGTGTCTGACCGTGGTGGGGGGGGGGGGGCTTTGCCACCGGACATTAAGATGCTTGCTTTCTCAACCTCATATGAACTGCGCGGAATACCCAACCTGTCATTGACTTCAACTTGACGCCTGTGTGTTATGGCTAATTCACTGATAGTGAATGGACAGTTTAGGATAGCACTGATGTTATCTGACCATCGCTCCAGAATGTTGACTCTGTCGGTCATCAGTGCCGTGCTATCCGCATTAAGGACAGGAGATGAATGATATGACTTGAGACCATAGACCGTCTTTAGGACATCGTAAAACCGCTTTGAGTCATTTTTGTCTGCGAACCGCTGGATTTCAATTTATTTGTTCTTGAGCCAGGCATGCTGCATAGTCCTGAGATTGTTCTGGACAAACCTGTTGTGAACGCGGTCTTTTTAGAAGCTGAGAATGGATAGTCTTTGTGAAGACTTAATAAACTATGTATTTCATCCAGAAAATCTCAAAAGCCTCATCGTTGTCATCAAACCGATCTTGGTTTTTGTGAGTTGCATGACCGAAATACTCAGAAGCTGTAGAGCAGACATCATCCTTCAGATAAAACCTATTTTTCCTCGACTGTTTTCGTACATAAGTGTGTGTTCGTCAGGCGGCTGTCCAGAGCCCTAGAAGCGTTCTGCATATGGCCCACTTTGCAGATTGGAAATATGAAGTCTCTTCTCGGGTTTTCGAGCCAGTTGACGTCGTCTATGATATGTGTGCTCAATCACACTTATGCCAACGGCGCACATGCGTTTTGCAATTATATTTCAAAGTACTTTATTTAATACTGATATTTCATTAAGCACACCGAGTATCCCTATCCACGTATGCAAATGCTTTTTAAACTCATTTCTAAGTTGTGCCTGGGAGTAGCATATTTGACAAATGCATTTATTGAGGATCCCTGTCCATCTCAATGGTGAAGGTTCAAGTAGGTGCACAGAGTTATATGACGAAGATAATGTCATGTGTGAGTACAAATCCATTTGTCAAGTGAGCGAATTGTATGTCATGCACTTCTGTATTTTCTTAACTACACGGTAAATACGACTCTAGAAAGCTACCATACACTGACCAAGTAAGAGGCACGAAGGATCCAATGACGAGTGCACATATGTTAACAATAACAAAAGATGTCGATCAAATCGCTATAACACTGCACTACGCACATGTTAAGTTACTTATCTAACATAAAACCTTCCATTCATAACACATTGAGATATGCCCCGAAGAGCATGTGCGTAAATTACCGGTGAAAATCATATAGGAATTGATGTGATGCGGCCCGCTGAGCATTACATATTTCTTGCTGCTGTTGACAGTGTCCTTTGGGTTTGAGACCCTTGATTTAGAATGGCATTTGTTTAACGTATGTTTTGTATAACTTTATTTGTTATCTTGTTTAACATTTTGTTCATTCAACACTCACTTTTGAAGATATAGATACCGAATTTGACTTTCGTTATCGGAAAGCTCAAGTCAACTGATCTGCCAATGGATACATAGTTCATTCGTTGGAAAGGACATTCTTCGAGAATAATAACTGTTGACACCACATCATAGACCAGTCTGACCTACTAAAAGGAAGTAAGTAATACATATCATCACTGTCATCAGTGTCCGATGTAGGGCTGCCTCTGCCTAGAGTTCCACAAAAAAGAGATATGAACTACACATTATGTCAATGGTAATGTTTTAAATAAATAATTACAAAAAATACATTGTTACCCATCGTAAGCAAAAATGGCAACATCAACAGACCATAGCTACGAAATGTGTTTTCTTATGTCTGTAAAGACCAATCCTGAAACGTAATTCGTTGTCATAATCAAGGCACGTGTGATGAGTTTGCTGTAGAATCTGCTAGCGTTTTTATTTTTTTTTTTGGATGATCGTTTCGCTGAACTTTAGTGATTAATATTTTCCCTACGATTTGAGCACCTGCGATAATACTAGAGCGTCAGGTGGTGTGTACAAGCATCTGACAGAAGGCGATATCAACATTCAAGCTTTTTAGATAGACTTTCACAGTTCCTGTAGCGTTTCTTCTTCTTTTCTGGGGAGGGTCTGCCTGTTGTCAGCTCACCGTTTAACAGCTGCTTCAAGATATGGTGTTCTGGCATGCGAACGGCATGCCTCCTCTACCTAAGCTGGGCTATTCGTAGAAATGTATGCATGCTCAATATATTAATGTTGGTAATAATTTGAAAGTTAGGCATTTTGTCATGCCTCATTAACCTGAGCATCCATGATTGGTATGATACATGCTTTTCACCTGTTGACTTCACGTATAAACACGTTGAGATATTAAATTTGCAGAAACATTTGTCAAAGTTAGACAAAGTTAGATTGTGTAAAGCAACGTAATGTTTTGTAAATACGTTTCCTCTGCACGTTTCCACATGCATTGTGTTCTTTGTTCATGATTTGTATTGACGAACGTGTAAACCGTTTTTAATGTCTGCTTACTTAGGTTTGTCAATTTCCGACCTTAGCAGTCTCTTGTCTCTCATTGGAGTCAACATATGTTTTACCCCTGCATTCAACGCGGCAGACTTACCTTTCAACCCCTTAGAAGTGAACTACCTGATGTTTGCGACACCACATCTGACCTTCTCCAGAATCTCTGGCTGGATTACAGCTCTTATCACGATGGAGAGATGTTTGTGCATCATGGTCCCTCTGCAGGTTAGAAATGGTTAATCATCAATATATAACTTACAAATATATACTTACTCACACATAAGACGCTGCTAGATGAGATAGAGTACTATAAACATTAGTGTGTTGGTCCCCGATTTGTATTACATATGCATTTTTAAGCCGTGTCATATCCACAACTGAACTGACCAGTCAGTATTGATAACTGTGATTGAATCATGCCACTTGTATGCCATGATATGGTTTTGTGAGGTATCGTATGATATGGTATGTTATGGTATTGTATGGCAGTGTGTGTTACGGTATGGTGCTATATGGTTTCGCATGGTGTGGTATGATATGGTTTCGTATGGTCTGGCATGATATGATATGGAAATATTGTATTATGGTATGGTATGCTACGATGATATAATATGATGTGGTCACGTATGGCATACCGTGGTGAGGTTGACCTGCTATTGTATTGTATGATATAGTATGGTATGATATTGTGTGATGCCATATGGTATGGTATGTTAAGGAATGGTGTGGCATGACGTGGTATGGTGTGGCAGGATATAGTAGGCTATGTTATCTCGTGGTATACTATGATACGGTATGGAGTGGTGTTGTATGTTGTTATCTGGTGCGGTATGGTATGATACACATTCGAGTTGTACACAGACTCTGATGAGTCTTCTAAGTCAGTATACAAAAGTTTCGTTAGTATATGATACGGCATGACATGATTTGACGAAGTGTCACATGATATGTTATGGTAATGTAAGTTGTGGTGTGTAATGATAGGTAATGGTGTGCTATAGTATGTAATGGTTGGTACAGTTTTGTATAGTATGTATACATGACATGGTGTGGCATGGTATGGTATGTAGGCATAGTATATGATATGGTGTTGTATGGTATGAACTGGTATTGTGCGATATGATATGGTATGTTACGAATGGTATGGCGTGGTATAGCCTGGTATGATATGGTTTGGAATGGTATTGTATGATGTGGTATGGTGTCGTAGCTCCTATTACTCTTACGTGACTGTAGTGTGATCGTGGATTGGTAACTAATTTATCAGTGGGCTTTAACCGTGCATAATTATCATGTTACGACCGAATGATGCGTTGGCCTCAATTCATTCAGTTTACGATTGTTCTTCATGGTGCATTTATATATAATTGATTCCGTCATCAGCTTCATCTTACCAGTGCCTTCATGTCTCGGGTACACAAATATGAACATCAACCGTCGGCGTACACGTCTTCTTTTGCTATCATTCAACCGCGCACAGCGAACATCTTTTTGGAAATGTGACCAAATCGCATGCGGAAAATCTAATCGGGCCATCGCATCCTGTCCTGTCTAATGAGAATTTGAATGCACAGGAAACCGGCGTGAGAATATAACCACACGTGTGCCACTCTTTGTCTTCATGTTATCTCAAGATTGGCCAACAGATTGGCCTTAGATATCATGTGCAAATCTTGACTATTGTTTGGCCCAGATTACCAAGTATACTTTACATGGTCGTATTGACTACACATGCATTGTAAATCACGGCTTTAAATGAAAAAGTAAGTGTATGTTCTTTACTGAAACCGCGTGGTGAGACGAGACAATATGGCGGCAAGCGTGTGCGACAGTCAATTAATGTGACTAGAAAACGCGTGTTGTTGAGGAGTGACCCCAGATGGTTAATTCGTGCGCATCTGTCTTTCACAATTATCGATGGGACGGTTTGAGCTTCTGTCTAGCTCATGTATGGATTCGAGAGTCTACCTGTGTACCACAGCGCCAGCCCTCGGGCAACGGCTTTGGCTGTCCGGCTAAACTGCGAATGTGAAACGACAAGAAAGGGCGTTCACCGCTGATGTAGTACACACAGCTGCTGGTGGAATAGGCGGAAGTTCGACATGGTCGACAACTACTTCGTAGGTGAGAGCTGGAAACGCCTGATATGGGGGGGGGGGGGTAAGGGAGCACCAGAGACCATAGCTGGTAAGCGGTAGAATAAAAACAATTAAAATAGTAGTTTCAAATTACTGGACGTAAAATACTAATAAACACATGATAGTCTAAACAAACGAACCTGAACGATTTGACAGTGAGGCCCTCAGGCCAGACAGATCATCGAGACATGATAGTCTAAAGACACGAACCTGAACGATTTGACATTGAGGCCCTCAGGTCAGACAGATCATCGACGCATGATAGTTTAAAGACACGAACCTGAACGATTTGACAGTGAGGCCCTCAGGCCAGACAGATCATCGACATATGATAGTCTAAAGAAACGAACCTGAACGATTTGACAGTGAGGCCCTTAGCCAGACAGATCATCGACACATGATAGTCTAAAGACACGAACCTGAACGATTTGACAGTGAGGCCCTCAGGTCAGACAGATCATCGACACATGATAGTCTAAAGACACGAACCTAAACGATTTGACAGTGAGGCCCTCAGGTCAGACAGATCATCGACACATGATAATCTAAAGACACAAACCTGAACGATTTGACAGTGAAGCCCTCAGGCCAGACAGATCATCGACGCATGATAGTCTAAAGACACGAACCTGAACGATTTGACAGTGAGGCTTCAGGCCAGACAGATCATCGACACATGATAGTCTAAAGACACGAACCTGAAAGATTTGACAGTGAGGCCCTCAGGCCAGACAGATCATCGACACATGATAGTCTAAGGACACGAACATGAAAGATTTGACAGTGATGCCCTCAAGCCAGACAGATCATCGACGACAACTGAGGAAGTGCCGGTTTAACAGCTAGTACAATTAATAGAGATGACGTTCTGAAGACCGACTGCATTGCAATGAAAAAATCTGAAATGGGACTAAAACAAGATTAATAATTAACACCTGGATCGTCAGGAGCCTATACCAAGGCAAGTTATTTATGATTGAAAAAAAAAACGATCGAGAGAACTAGGATTGGAGTTCTAGGAGTCTCTGAACACAGCTCGGCCTGTTAATGTCACTGTATCAGTCCATCAGGGGCCTGTTAATGTCACGGTATCAGTACATCAGGAGAAACATGCATAGGCTATGGGATGGACTAGGGTGGAAAAATCGGGGTCGGATTTATCCTGTCATCGTATCACTACTCGGCTACAATCCAGTTAACGACCGAATAATTGTAATGAGACTAAAACGGAAGATATGAAACATTAATTCACGTTTGTGCATCGGTATCAGAATCTCATGATTATGAAATGGAAGATGTGTATGACACGTTACAAGCAACAATGGACACATAGAAAAAAAAAGAGGAATCTTGATCACCACTGGAGATTTTAATGCGAAAGTCGGAAAGGAAAGAGCTGAAGAAGGGAGAAGAATGCGAGGACTGTTTGTTTTGAGACACTGGAATGAGCGTGCAGAAAAACTGGTTTTTACAAGATCCGTGAAGACAATACACGTGGACCTCCACTGATGGTAAGAGAAGAGATCAAATATATTATATCAGGTTTCAACTAAGACGTAGGTACAATGTGATAGCAACAACAACGCTTACAAAAGCGGACTGTGACACAGACCACAAATTACTGTTTGAAGTTTTCAAGACAAGACTTCCTAGGATTTACAAAGGTTTTCAACCAATACTCTTTGATGTAACAGCGATGCCTAGTGAATACACCATCAACGTATAAAATACACTTCAGGCGTTGCTAGCTGCACATGCAGAGATGCCATCTGATGAGCTGACATCACACGCAAGGGATATTTTAATATCGACACCAAACAAAATGTTAAACGTGAGCTCTACCGCAAACAATAGGTATAATCACTGATACACGTCAAACGTTGGTGCCATCCGCAAAGTATCATCAACATTACACCAACGTCCGACATTATAAGTTAACGGAGAACCAACTATATTACTCAGACAATTGAGATAGAGAGACATACAACAATTGACAAACTCGAAACATATCGAGAAAACATATGTATTAGTGTGGATGAAAACGTAACAAGAAATGTACTTGTTCAATAGTATAATAGGTGAAATGGGTGAGTCCCACTTTCTAAAATATCAACACCGTAATAAAAGTAAAGAGACACATAAGCCATACCGTGCATTTTGGTATCCCCTTAATTGTTCCTGACTATTGATGATCTATTTTTATGGATAGCTAAACAATAAAACAACATCAACATCAAATCTCAAATTGCAGGATGCGAGAAGCTTTATAAAGTTTGTATCAGTGGGTAGACAATATAGCCATTTCCCAAAATGGTCCCATCTATTAACGAATGTTGAGATTTGATCCTTTTAGCCAGATAATTAACGGCAACAGCACATACCAAATTAAGTATCTCAGCGATGTAGAATGACCATTGACATGACCATCAATGAACATCATCACATGTGCAGAGTAAAACATAAGATGATAGGTACATACAGATACAGCAAAAATCCTACGCTAGAAAATACCCCCTGATATATCCTAAAAGACTGCGGGCTGGATTGAAAGCAACGTGTATTTGGTAGTCAAATATGTAATCAATAATTCAGAAAAAGGTACATAAACATATATCAAACAAGGTAAACATATATCCCAGGTGACTAAATGGACACAAAATGTCAAAAGACATGATCCACCCATGGCTAGGAGTAGCAAGTAACAGAAGATTTACAAGTTACAATCAAAATGAAAAGTCTCAACAAAATAGCAAAGCAAAGAATTACTCACATGAAACAAATGTGTACACACATGTCCCGCTAGCTCATCAAATGAAAGTAATATTTGTTAAAATAAAGTAACATGCAACACAAACACTGACGCAAACCAAGATTAACAAAAAGTGATTACTGAGTACCAAAAGAAAAGTAAACATTCAAACAACATCCACAAAATAATCACATTAATTTAATTCTGAAATTGTATGGTAGTATCATGCCGATGAGTAGCTGATTTACATAAACAGACATACAATGAAATCCATCTGTCTCAGACATCTGGCAGAAACAATCATAGCTTTAACCTATATTTAGCCTACTTAAAATAAACAAAACAACACGATTATAATGGTTATAATACACTTCAAGTAGCGAAATGGAGAGAAAATGCATATCCAAATAATATATTCATAAGTTCTACGAGCAACATAATTGACCCACACATGTATTGATTTGATCAAAGGGATATATGAAAAATGGATGAGATGCACTTATACACAATTCAATAAGGTGCATGACAATCAAAATGCAATACCAACATACAGTTGTCAAACAATCTGCTAATTTTCTAACAGCATCCTAATTGTTTGGAAATCGGCTGCTACAGGAAGGATACAACTTGTATATGAGTCTTACTCTCTTAATGGTTTTCCCATTCCCAAACCTTAACAGTTATGACATTAGTCTAACACGAATTAATTGAAACCTTCAACTCCATACATTTGTTTTCTTTCAGATAAAAAGCGTCGTTACACCACAGCGAATTTCAGCAATCATTGTCTGCATCTTCATCGTCCTCATATTTAGTGTATCTCCAATGTACGTCGTCAACAGACTTGGCATGACATTTTCTAAAATGCGAAACAAAACCACGTATGGTCTTATTTTCTCAGAAGACAGAGCAGAGGTAGAAATGATTTCGTTTGCAGTCAATTACTTTGGGATTCCTCTCACAGCTTTTGTTATCATTGTGGTTTGTACGGTAACGATCGTGTGTAAACTACAGAGCACAACAAGATGGAGGCAGAAGTTATCAACTAATGACCAAGTTGACAAAGTTTCTAGTCGAAACCAGAAAGTGGCCAAGATGGTCGTCATGATTTCCATTTTATTTATAACGTGTTTTATACCTGTTTGTATTTGTATGTTAGCCATGGCATTTGAACCAGAGCTATTTTATAACGGTAAATACTTGAACATTAGCATAATGTTAGGAGGTCTTGGGTTTGTCCTGGAGTCTGTCAACTCGTCTATGAATATTTGTATTTACTATCACATGAGTAGTAAATACAGAAACATATTCAGGCAGCAGTTCTGCAATAACAAATCGAAAAAGGAGTAGGCACCTATAGATTTAACTAATGTGGTTAGCAACTAGATTTTCAACCACGTTGTCCTGTACGTTGTAAAACGCAGTGAGAAATACATATTATTTTACTTCAAAATTTGGTAATGTTTTAAAAAAATGAAATGATATTATATGTATATAGATTGTCTAACATTTACAACAAAACCATGACCACCAGAGTTTCGGAAATAATTATGTAAATATACATGTTGCGACTCGAGTGGTTATGGTTATCACTTTGTGTTTAGTGGAAGCATGAGTCAGTTATTGCATTCAACAATAAATAGTATGCAAAATCATTTTTTGATAAAATAAAAATAAAAAATTCCTTATGTACGAACTATGCATAACCTTCTTAACCAATAAAAAGAAGTGTAGTTAAGTTAATCAAGGAAACACGTAGTCGAATATGTGGATCTGCGGAGTCCCGCCAGGCAGCGATAGTGCCGGTCCTCACGCTTCGAAGGGGCCCACCCTTGACTACTGGTGGTCACCCACCCATATGTCGTGGAGTCAAAGCACATGGCTATGGGGCAACTTCTATTGACCAAAAACTCAAGACCCTCAAAATAATACAGTGGAATGCGGAGGGTGTCGTTAACAAAAAAGCTTTTCCTAACACATCACCTGCATGAAGGTAAGATTGACGTGGCATGTATCCAGGAAACGCACCTCAACAAAAACCATAAATTCTCAATCAGAGGATGCCAGACCTTCCGTCTCGATAGAGAAGGTCACAAAGGAGGGGTCCTGATACTGACCCGAAACTGCATACCGAGTAGCGCGGTATCTGTCAATCACACCGGACATGCATAAATTATAGGAGTTGACAAAATGTCTCAAGAGACGAAGCTCCGAATTTTCAATCTGTACGGACAACCAAATAAATCCATATCGCTCTCGAGTATATACGTCAAAGACTCCAACTGCATAGTAGTTGGATACTTCAACAGCCACTCGGAGAGATGGGGATACTCTGACACAGACAGCAGAGGTGACGAAGTAGAAGATTGGGAGATAGATACAAATCTCTCCCTAATCAATAGGCCGGAGGATAGCCCTAGCTTCTATTCAAGAACATGGCATACCACCTCGACTCCAGATTTGGCCTTCTCCACACAGGACATACATCATAAAATAGACCGCCAGGTGCTAAACAACTGGCAGGTAGCGACCATAGGCCGATCAGGCTAGACATCGATATGGAAGTAGGCCCACAGGAAACAAAACCGCTCCCACGTTGGAATTACAAACGAGCCGACTGGGACAGATTTGCAATCCTGACAGATGAGCTGTGTGAAACCATCAACACACGAAACAATAAAATGAAGCCCATGGTGGAAAGCCTAAGCAAGGCAATAATGCAAGCCACCACTGAAACCATCCCAAGAGGAGCTAGGAAAAAACTGTAAGCCCTACTGGAATGATGAGTTGCAGAAAGCGGAAGATGCAGTAACAAATGCTAGGAACATGGCAGAGCGAGAACAATCTATAGAGGCAAACATCGCCCTCAAAGCCTCCACGGCGAAATACAAATACCCTCTCAAGCAAACAGCAAGAGAAAGCTGGAAAAACAAAACGGAAAGCCTAAGCCTGGACAAAGACGGGAACAAGCTATGGAAGCTAGTCAGAGCCATGAAAGACGAAACCCCGTCAAACAAACAAATTACCATCAATCAGGGCGAAAACTTGCTCACAGGTAAGAAAGCCGCAAACGCTTTTGTCGATCACTATGCCAGAGCAAACCACATCGAGGTCCCTGAAGATAAGCATACAGACATTAGCGAAGAGCTAAAGGGGCACGACAACATCAATACGGCACATGAAGAGCACATGATGGACAAATTAACAATCAGCAAAATGGAAGAGGCTATGAGAACATTAAAGAAAAGGAAATGTCCCGGAAAAGACGGAATAACAAACGAAATGCTGATGGGGCTGGGCCAAACAGCGAAGAGGAAACTGATATAGGTCCTGAACAAAAGCTGGAAAAGGGGAATTGTACCCCAGGCATGGAAAGACGCAATACTGGTACCAGTACCAAAATCAGGAAAGGACAAAACAGATCAAAATGGATACATGCCCATCAGCCTACTGAGCTGTGTCGGCAAGCTGATGGAACGTATGATAAACACCAGACTGATGTGGCATCTGGAAGAAAAACGAATACTAATTCTACAGCAAGCCGGCTTTAGACCGCACAGATCCACTGAGGACCAGGTCATCCTCAAAGCCCAGGAATTAGAAGATGCCTACCAGGCACAGAAACACACAATAGCTGTTTGGGTGGATGTGGAAAAGGAATTTGACAAAGTCTGGAAAGACGGACTTAGAGTAAAGCTAATAAGAAGTGATGTTTGTGAGAAAATGTATACGTGGATCCACCACTACCTCAAACAAAGAACGGCCAGAGTCCAAGTACAAAGGCAGATGAGCAAAAAGGTGACACTCGAGCAGGGAGTACCCCAAGGGGGAGTACTGTCACCCACACTTGTCCTGGTATATATAAACGACATTACAGAGAATATACCAAGGAGAGTCCATAGCTCAATGTTTGCAGACGATCTGGCTATGTGGACCTCTGAAAAGAATCTCACCATAGCAAGAAATCGGATGCAGCAGGCCCTAACATCGCTGGAAGAGTAGGCGAACTCATTGCTGGTCAAAATAAACGAGGAGAAAACCACATGCACAATATTCTCCCTTTCAACAAAACCCCAAAATACAAAATTAAGTCTAAATGGCAAATTCCGGCAGCAAAACGACAACCCAACATATCTGGGAGTCACATTTCATTGGCGCATGACATGGAAAAGTCAGATTGAGAGAAACCGAATGAGAGCCAGAGAAAGAATGGCAATCATGAGGAAACTTGCTGGCACAAGCTGGGGAGCAGACGAAGGCATACTAAAGAAACTGTACACTGGAAGAGTGAGACCAGTTCTCGAGTATGGCATTGCGGCATGGACAGCAGCAGCAAAGGCGAACTTCGATAAAGTTAGCAAACTTCAAAACCAAGCCATTAGAGTTATAACAGCAGGCATGAAGTCAACGCCAATTGTAGAACTTCAAAAGATTACAAATCTGCAATCCATGACCGATAGAAGAGACTGCAGAGCCCATCTGCAGTCAGAGAAACTCCGAAAACTGACTGACCATCCAATGCACCAGAGACTAAATAATTTGGGAAATGGGAAACTAAAGCGGAGAAACTTTGCAGAAATAGCCAAAGCAAAGATGCACGAAGATCCCATAAACGCACTAACAACACCAAAACCCATCACTACTGTACGAAAACCTACCTGGAGGCAGGATATATTTCCAGAGATGGTAGACAATATACCAGGTATTGGAAACAAAAAACTGCCAGACTGAAAAAGAAAGGAGAGATACTACCCTAAGCTTCATATCGAAAAGCTACCCAAGCATGGACTGGACCCATGCATACACCGACGGTTCTGTAACAAACACTACACAGAACGGAGGGGCAGGAGCATTCCTGAACCTACCAAATGGCAGACAAATAACACTGTCAATCGCTACTGGTAAGTACACAAGCAATTTCAGAGCGGAGGCAGAGGCACTGAGGGCGGCAGTGGAAGAAATGGTGACACACAATGAAAATGAAAGCCATATAGTCCTGCTTACAGATGCTCTCGCCGTAGTCACAGCGCTAAAAAGCCAGAAAAACACTGAGCTTAATGACTTAAGAGCAGCACTCTGCAAACTGTGCCAGCAGTCCGCACCAAAAAGGGTAGTGGTACAGTGGGTCCCATCACACTGCAACATCCAAGGCAACGAGGAGGCAGACAGAATGGCAAAATAAGGTGCAAGACTACCACAAACAGATACTAGTATGACGTACGAAGAGTCAAAACGGCTTATCAAAGCCAGATACATGACCAAATGGGAAACCGAACATACTGGTTACACCAAAAACGATGCCTATTACCAGTTGAACTGAAGAGAGCAGGTCGTTGTCTTCAGACTTCGCACTGGCCACAATAGACTAAGGTACCACCTATTCAACAAATTGAAGATAGGTGGTACCGACGAATGCCTGTGCGGTACTGGTAACATGACCGCTGAACATCTGCTGCAGAACTGCCCGAGATACGAGGATCAGAGAGAGCAGATGTGGCCATCACCAGTGGAACTGCAAGACAAGCTATATGGCAGTGGCGACAGCCTCAGGATGACCGCCGCTTTTTTCGAAAAAATAATGGTTACTGTCTGACTGCGTACGAAGAAGAAGACTTCGCACTGGCCACAATAGAATTAGGTAACACTTATTCAAAAAATTGAAGATAGGTGGTACCGACGAATGCCCGTGCGGTACTGGTAAAATGACCGCTGAACATCTGCTGCAGAACTGCCCGACATACGAGGATCAGAGAGAGCAGATGTGGCCATCACCAGTGGAAGCATAAGAGAAGCTCTATGGCAATATCAACAGCCTCAGGATGACCGCCGCTTTTTTCGAAAAAATAATTGTTACTGTCTGACTGCGTACGAAGAAGAAGAAGAAGAAGAATGTGTGGATCTAACGTCTCAGGACATTGATGCTGGCACTAACAGGAGATACGGCATCCTTACGTTGACAGCACCGTTAGTATAGACATACTTCAATATTAGAGATGTACACTTTAAGCAACACACAATTATTGGTTGGATGGTATTTTAATTATCACTACAGAAATGATCCATTTAATACAGTTATAAATTGACACCAGGCTTACAACTAGTCAAGGAAAATGTTGTGACGAGGAGATATGACTACGCATCTCATAAAAAAGTGTTGACTATATTTAACTGATTAGACCTGGAGCAATGCAGCAAGAGCAGAACACTGCCTTTTATGCTGGTGGGGTATTGTTAATGAACTATAGACAGAGAGGAGCGAGGCGCTTGATTGATTGTTTCGATTATTGCAAGGGTTTGTCCCTTAATAGTGTAACATGGGTCGTATTGTCGTGACTCTAAATTCACTCTTATTTAATGTAAATGTATTCGTTGAACCAAAGAGGCTGTTTATACACTGTTTTATGTATGTAGGCTGTTCCAATTTTAAATACAAAAATTTCTGAGCTCACCCTCAAAATAATGCTTACCATATGTGAACCGACATATGAAATTAACTAATTTTACCTTAGACAATGTTAACCATATTAGTAATATATATAACATTGGAATATATTTGACAGTTTTAAAACATGTACTACAGGTTGAAAGGTTATGAACACCAGTCCCATTCCTACATCTGAATCAATAGCTATCAATATGTGTATACTGGTATGTGGCTAAACAGTGATCGTGTCATCGCTCAGCTAGTACCGTCCCAATATAATGCAAGCATTAATCGATCTTTTATACATTCAAAACTTACACTGGTAATATGTTTGCGTGTTGTGCATTAATCAATATCGTAGTAGCCGTGACAGTACAATAAACACTGCTTATTAAAACAATAATACCACTCATTTTATTGTTTACATATAGATAATCGTGCACTAATTAGCATCCATATGTATTATTTCGAAAAGTTACACTTAAATAGTTGTACACTGGCCATTATGTACATGTAACTTTACAACCTGGTGTAAATACGTCATCATGTTGTTCTTAAAATTGTTTCTTTGTGAGAATTATTAATTTAAAATATGATATTGATTTTGATTTCACTTATATAGTAACAAGTGACTATTTAAGTTGCATGCTGAATCACAGTAGTGGCTTTTTTACGATCAATAAAAATGTGAATTAACGTTCGCATTGAATAGACCTGAAGAAGAAAAGAAACATTTGATAACGCTCTTAACATTTTCACAGGCATATATTCAGCACTCTCAGTAGACTCCTGGCTTGTTATATCCATGTGATATCATTTAGACATGTGTATATATTTACATATACAACGTTGCAGTATTGTATTAAATAACTAATAATAACGCATTCTAAGGTATGGTTTCTACACATTATACCTATAATGAAACACAACAGGTTGCTAAGTAAGGTGTCAGAGCATGCTGTTGATTTTACAGAACAAGAGAGTGACTATTTTTCAAATGCATGCCAACCATACAAAGGAGATAACAAGTTATGAAGTGTTGTGAATTTATGTTATGGCTCTCTAATCATCAACAATTTCGTAAAGACAGGCTGTGGTTGAACACATGTTATTGTTAACTGTTTCTACTGGAATGCATTAAAGACGGTATAGTTGACACTGACTGATCACTTAATGCAGAGTAAAACAGGATGTATATGGCGAAAGTGCAATGGGAACAAATGAAACGATTGTATATTGCGATGCAAAAACAGAATAATATGCAAAATGTGTGGCCCGATACCAACAAAGATTTGAAATTGAAGATCCTCAGAACATGCGCATTCACTGTGGCATAGTACGGATTCGAGACATGGACCATCACACTCAAAATAAAAAAAATACGTTTGGGAGTTTCGAGTTAAAATGTGATAGTAGAATATTGAAAATACCATGGGTAAAGAAAATCAATCAAGCCATACGGAAAGATCTCAGTGTCAAAGAAAACTGGCTTACAAACCCCGCCATTGTATCGGAGATTGCTTTTTCGGTCACTTCAAGCGCCATGACTGAATGGAAAAAGCAGTTCTGGAGAGCATTGTTCCAGGAAGAAGAGACAGGGGTCGACCAAGACGTAGATGATTACTAAACATCAATGACACCCTAAACATGACCTTATATCAGGCAAGTAGACTGACTGCTTACCGAGGTTCCTATCTAATGTCTGTGATGAGAGCAACGGTCTGCCAAGGACATGCTACATGATGTTGACGATGATATATATATCAAGCCTGCTAAATGAATATGGATAATATGGGCTGCCCAATATTCAGGATCCCCCTTTCAGTCTTTAGTGTTATCAAACAAAATGCAAAGCATGCCGATTTAGCGATTTCTGGAATGAGTTCGCAATTTTGAAACAATTGACCTAAGTTGCTTCCACTGTAAAAATTCTTCCTAAGTTTCCTCCCGTAGTCATATGGTCTTCCGAGGTTGCACCCACAGCAGGATCTGTAAGAAACCGGGGGTCCCTCATGAAGGTGCTCTTCGAGACACAATAATGTAGGAGAAACCATTGGTAAGAAAACACCTGCATGACAAGCCGAACAGTGAACCTAGCTGTGGCACAGGGAAATACAAAGCTAAATAGACTCTTCACGTTTTTTTAAAGAGATAAATGTTTAGCTCAGACCTTGCTACCATCCAAAATAGACATACATATCTATATATTTATATATTTGTATATATATGGTCATAAAGCTCGCCAGTTGCAGAGAGTCAAAGAGAGAGAGAGAGAGAGAGAGAGTGTGAGAGACAGAGAGAGAGAGGGGGGGGGGGGGGATACAGAAGAAAAGGGAAATGCAGGATTGTTGTTGTTTAATGTCTACAATGAGTAATTTTACTCTTTTGTGCTCCACGAAAAGCACATTAAGTATGGGCTGTAATAGACTTCCTAACATTCCCAGCCGGCTGATGAAAGTGAAGAGGTCATCCAAGTGGTTGTGCTACTCTTGGTTTTATCTGCATGACGCTCATTGCTGCGGAAATCACATTGATCCACATCTCGTGAGCCAGACTGCCTTGATAACAACCTGTTTCCAAGAAACGATACATGATAAAGATGAAGTGGTCATAGTCAATATATTGTGATTGACTCCGACGCGACGCAATGATCAGTATGTTGTGCCTGAGCGAACTAGCGTATCAGTCATCAACTAAAAAAAACATATACATAGTAAAGACAAATAAGAATAACAACGAGAAAGACGCTAAATGTATTTGTTTGACCCTAAAGCCATAAACTATATTATAAATCAGTAGTCTTTGAATAGCTATTTATATTTGTTCATGTTTATGATAGTCTCCACTATCATACAATGATGTCGAGGATAACACGTTAGTCTACGTTGAAAGAGATTACATCTTGTTTATGATTAGTTAGTGCCAGATACCTTCCTCGTAACATGTTATTCCCTATCAGTAAGCGAGATACACTTTTGTAGATGGAACTTCTGAACTGAAATAGAAATGATAGTACCATTTCCGGACTTTGCCTTGGTATATTAACATTTTGCAAATACGCTAATCAGACGATTAATCACGTTACATAAATTAATCGTCATTTTTTTATAAAAATACATATTTAGTTTTCTTCCGTCCGTCCAGGTTTATCAATATCTGATCTAGGCATCCTTACGGCAATGTTTTCACTTTTCGCCTGCTTAAACCATGAGGTCATGCTGCTGACCTATCGTTTGATTACGTTATTCAGTTAACTGACAGCATCAGTTCCACATTTTATTGTCACGCAAGTCAGCAGTTGCATCATGATTAACTTGGATTGAAATTTGTGTGTAACTGCTCCTTTAAAGGTTGGTCAATTTTGTCATGCATATTTGTAATTGTGCATATTGTAACGTAAACAGTAAGCAATTTTACGGACTTAGAGTTATTCAGGGTACCTGTATTTATAAACTGGTTGTATGTAATCAGCGCAGTATGCTTGGCCTCAATGACGGTTGTCATATATCGTCCACTTTTGCTTCAAACCAGTCGTCTAATTCAACAGTTCTCTTCCAATATGGGATATCAATAGGGTCGTGTTATAAAAACGTAAATGAAAAAGTGCAGTTGAAACTAGTTAAATAAAAACTCGCTATCCATTTCCTTTCAGTAAAACAGAATCGAACGCTTGCCCTTGCCGACGGAGCTAAAACCGACCTAAGCTTCATGTCCCACATTAACACCGGTGATGAAACTGAAATTATGAATATGATCGGTAATGTCCACATAATGGCAAACAGCATAATCACCTTGGCAAAAGAATGCGAGACAGTTGAAGTCCAATGGCAGGTACATTTTTATTGCGTTCGTTCACAGTATAGGGTTTATTAATCATGAATACGTCCATTGATAACACAGAGTGCCTACTGAATTCTACACAAATGTCTTGCTAAGCCACTGTGGAGCTTTGCGCAAACATCACACTAAAAAAGAGGCGCCATGGCAATTATATTCTGCAAGATGTAAAAGCCCTGCTAGCAGATATGTCACAACAAACGATTTTTTTGGTGAAACGGAAGACTATTGGTCACAAACTATCCATTTTTCACTGATTCTGCTCCATGTGACTTCTTCTTTTCAAAACTTGAGAAGTCAATGACAGATAGCTGATTCGAGGAAATGCATGACAACTCGTCTAGACAAATGAGGGCTATAACAATAAGGGCTTACCATATGTTACCGTCAGTGGTAGAAACTCTGGAACAAGTGCATGCAATCACAAATGTGATACTTTGAAGAGAATTACACCGATAAGTCAACTCTTTCTTTGAGAAAATATATATTAGTGAACAGCTCTCTTCTAAATTATTCATTTCACATGAGCAATCGTTTGAAAGACAGCACACATTGTTATTGTCATGTATTTGCTAGCATATGTTTAATTTAATAAACACGAATGACTATGATCTTGTTAGACTTAATGTCAATGAAAATCTAAAGAAAATGTAGATACTCTATTGGTGTCCACAAGTGTATAAATGCAAACACGTTGATGTCTATAGACATATATATATATATATATATATATATATATATATATATATATATATATATATATATATATATATATATATATATATGTATAAACTATATATGTATCTATAAACTATATATGTATGTATAAACTATATATGAATATGTATAAACTATATATGTACACAACATCATCAGAGATTGTACTGCAGCGCGAGTCTCTTACGTTACCGTTGCTAATTATCTTAGTATTTGTTAAATCTCTTAAGCTGATTATCATCTGGCTGTCTCGTGTTGACCATTCAACAACAATAACGATTGTCTGAATGTGCGTAGGGTTAACATAATACAATGAAATCGTCAGACATATTTACTATTTTCTGAACTGATTTGTCAAACGTGTCGTTGCAGTCGAAATATTGCTAACAGCATTATTTAGGTGTAGCTTATATTTGAAGACGCCCCACTGTTTAAAAAAAAAGATTATATGCATTTCTGAACTACGAACATCAGTTTTCTTCTGCTTTCCGATAATTGTGAAACGTACTGTCATCAGTGGTTGTTACCGGTATGTGTGTGATTGTGACGTACACTGTTAGTGTCACAGGTCAGATAATAATATACCATCTTGTTGCAAACATTGAAAGATGTTATAAACTGCACCATTCTATTCTGTCCTTATCATTTGTTTGAATACAACAATCACTATTCTCATTAACGCATTGGTATCCAATAAATGTCAAAGACCGTTCTTTGTTTTCAATTAACGTAGAATAATGTCATGGAAATATACACCTTTAACTTTAAAATGTTGTTTTTTTTTTCGTTTTTTTTAAATGGTTTATGTAAATCTTGTTTTCGTTGTAATATCCATAATGGAGCATTTTCCCATATAACGACTATCTTTGTTTATAGTCATTCTTAAGGTGGCTTAGGTCTAAATCAAACAGCTAAAACATATAAATTATTACTTATGTTAGCTGCATCCTTAATTAATATAACAGGCGTGTTACTGCTATTCTGACATAATATGAAACGTCACTCTAGATATTAGAGAAATAACCAGATAAATAGGCAGTTTATATAACGGTCTGAACACTTCCTCGGGCACTGTTCATTCTCTGGCATATTGAAATTTCATATTAAAGTTAGTGTATCGGCTAATCGCAGCTCACTTAGACCTAATTCAATATTTATTTAATTCAGCGTTACAGCTACTTACACGGTATACGCTGTCATATATCTATTGTCTGATAGTATTACTGGTCTAGGAACTATTAGACAATGAACTTTACTATGAAAGCAAATGATCCCATGGGGAATACAACGGGATCATCTGGAGAACTCTTAAGTGTTAGCGCCGAAGTGATGCGAATATATACGTGGATTTTCTGTAGTTTGATATGCCAAATGATCAATATATTTGGCATTGTCACAAACATTATCAACATCATCTGCTTTGTGAAGGAAGGTTTCCATGATTCTGTCAACATCAATCTACTGGGTACATTAATTGATAATAAATGTGGAAGTCAATATTTTAAGTATACTAGATTCGTTCCCCATTCTCGATACGAACAAAACCACAGGTCCGAAAATTGATTCGTAGCTTGAGAAAACAAAAGGAAGCTAGTATTGGAATTGCACACCAACGTGAAAGAAGCATATACACCTTGTAGACATATATTATCTTTTCTACATGTGTTGTTGGTTAATGATCTGTTATATTTCACAGAACAACATACAATAATGAATTATGTGTTATATGTTATTTAAATTTGACTCATGACTACGGTAGTCTGCTGTATTTTGTCATTTGAAGGTAATCCTCATTTCGTGGATGCTGACTAAAGGTGAAAGACATAACCCATATACATTATATTCTTTGAATATCATCTTAGATACTTGAAGTCTTGACCACTGGCTAATACAGAATAGTTTAATCATGTCGGTTTCTACTTAGGTGCATGTGAACACGTATTAGTTGATTACCACAAGGCCACTTCAGTGAGCAACAAATTTCAAACGAAAACGTGCACACGCACACACACACACACACACACACACACGCACACATACATACATTCCTTGCTAGGTGTGTACA
Source organism: Ariolimax columbianus (assembly GCA_036924085.1). NCBI lineage: Eukaryota > Metazoa > Mollusca > Gastropoda > Stylommatophora > Arionidae > Ariolimax > Ariolimax columbianus. The sequence continues at coordinate 10,574,251 of JAVGWX010000007.1, forward strand.
CACACATACGCACACAAACATGCATTCCTTTCTAGGTACACATTCATACAGTTTATGTTCTAGGTGTACACACACATAAATTGATTTCTAGTGAACACACACATTAATTGCGTTCTAGTGTACACACATACATTCATTTATAGGTGTACACACACATGCATTCCTCTCTAGGTGTACACCCACATAGATTCCGTTCTAGGTGTACACATACACACATACATTAATTTCTAGGTGTACACACACATACATTCCGTTCTAGGAGTACACATACACACATACATTCATTTATAGGTGTACACACACATATATATAATATACATACATATTAGTTCTTAGTCGACCTGTACGTCTACAGTGGTAGATGCGTCTATCCAGGTGCCAGATCTGATATGAATTAGATGTAACCGGGATGAGAATGTATTGCTTAGAGGAGTATCATCGAGCAGTTTATTACTCATCGTCGTTGGGACAAGTGCCGATAGAGGGTGATTAGTCACCGCTTACGACATGCCCTATGAGGGGCAGTGGTGCTTTTCTTGTCATTGTCGTATAAAAATATATATATATATAATTTTTTTTATTACATTTTGGAAAAGTAAAAAGGAACAGTATAATTTGTTCAACCTAGAATCCATTGCGTTCGGTAGAAGTCCACCCCCCCCCCCCCGCGCCTTTAATCTGCATTGATTGTTGACTCACTATTTTGGGTCAGACCTGTAGTAGTATCAATTTTAAGCTGCGTACAAGAATAATGACAACACATATCTGACCCGTAGCTCAATGTTTCGTCGCCCGCACCCATTTTGTTAATTAGCATATTGTTATTGCTGTTTTGACTGTCCTGATATTGATCTATTGGTCCAGGGTTAGATTATTATTGACTGACCATACCAGGTACGTAAATTGACCTACTACGTAAGATACTCATCATCAATGTAGAATACTGGTAGCGTGTTTGAACCCTGGACTATGACATGTGTTTTCCTGTTGTAGATTGTTAACTTGAACTCACATCAGGCAAAACAAAACGTAGTATGTAAGCTTTGTAGTTCCTCATCGGAGTGAGTCCTAATAGCGACTACATCTGCAAAGAGCAATTCTCTGATCAGCACTCTGTTTATTTTGGTCTTAGCGTTTAACCTTTAGGTATTGAATAGGCCCTCCATCTGACCGAGAATGAATGAATATACCACGAACCTGGGTGCTGAGTGTTCTAGCAAGTACACAATTATGTTTTACTCCACAATTGATTCTTAACTCCTCTGAGGACGCATCTTCCAAGTTGAAGGTACCTTTCATGTCAGTGTGGCACAACTTGATAATACTCAGAAGAATCAGTGAGCAATCAATCCTCCTGAGCGCTTTGAACAGACCCGCATGACTGACCAAGACAAATGCTTTCGTGAGATATTTGAAGGCAATATACACTCGCTGCTTGTGTTTGCTGCATTTGTCATGCAACTGTCGTAACGAGAATATGTGGCAGGCCTATTCCCACAAAAATCGGACTGTGATCCTGTGTAAACCCGGTTTCCTATTACCTAGAGTATGTGTAGAACAATTCTGGAAAGTATCTTTGAAACGGTAACGTAACTGTACTGGAATTGCAGCAGCACTACCCAACGAGAAGAGATTCTCAAAAAATTGGTGTGCAATTTTGACATGAACATGATCAAGGAGACCTGCCTGAAGGAGAATATTACCATCAGATGTCCAGAATGCATGTGCTACAGTAATTCATGCGAGCCCGATAAGCGGGGACTGGCGATGTATGTGATGAAAGAACTGCATCATACATGGATACATTCTAGCACCTGTAAAATGAAGGCTGTAAAATATCGAGCTACAAGAGATTGTAGTAACAGTCAACCATAAAGAATGGATAATCTACAACGTATACGCTCGCGTAGATCACCTCTTCGAGGACGTAACGTGGGAATTTATGTCGGACCTGTCAAAGTCGAAGAGTAAAAAGTGCCTCATTGAAAGTGACTTTAATACTAGGTCAAAGGAGTGGGAAAATGCCACTGAAAATAGGCAACGGGTCGCCTTGAGCCAGGCATTAGCTCACACAAACCTCACGGTCGTGAATGACGGACGTCCACTAGAATAGAATCTCGACAGGGAGATACGGACGGAGTCATCGACCTGGCTTTATGTCCAGTGATGTTGCTCCATCCACACGCTGGGACGTATTAGGGGCAAAAAGTAAACGAATACTTGCCGTGTGTCGTACTTTTACCCTGGGAAAAACAAACCAGTCATCGGAAAGATACACATACGAACAGGATAATGTAGTGAACAAGCTGCGCCAGACGTTCGGACGCAGGACCACTAGATCCCCGTTTGTCCAACTACCCTGGTGGACTCAAGAGGTTGGTACGGCCTGGAGAAAAAAGGAGGCGGCAACAAAGGATTGGTGTAAGGCCAACAATAGAGCTGGTATTAATGTCGACGCATTGAACGAGAAGGAAGAAGTAAAACTCAAAGCTACCGGTTACTTTAAAGCGTTAGCTAGGAAGTCCAAAACCTCCAGAAGTTCTGGAACATGCATCAATGAAAAGACTACAACCCAGCGTAGCCCCACCATTTAAGACACCACATGAAGGTTCCTGACGACAGATCAAGAGAAGGGTATGAGTTTTTTTCAGTCGATATGATGCCCAGACTGACAAAGGCAACAGAGATGCACGTCAGGACACTCTGAAAGGCATCTTAGACGGAACTATCAGGGAAGAGGCGTATTTATACCTTATCACCGATGCGGAGGTCGTAAATATGAAAGCTTCTAGTGGAACTTGAAATACTTTTCAGGATTGTTAGTTGATCAGTGATATCCACAACTGTTTCCATCCTCGGAGACAGTCCGTGGCACCCCTGCCTACTCCAATAGCTTCTAAACAGAAACATATTGTCTACGGTTTTGATTCAAAGACCTGTTATTGTCAGGGATGGAGTTGCACCTCTCCATAGCACGAAGCCGAGATGAAATATATAGACCATGGCTTGCCCATGCAGTATGGTCCATCTCATGGTCTGTCTTGTTTGTTCCAAGGGAAAAGTGATACCAATACATTTCGAACAATGCAAACAATGCTGACAGATGTGTGAAACCATCAACACACGAACTAAAAATATAAAACCTATGGTGGAAAGCCTAAGCAAAGCAATACTACAAGCAGCCACCGAGACCATCACAAGAGGGGCAAAGAAAAACTACAAGCCATATTGGAATCAAGAACTGCAGAAAGCTGAGGATGAAGTCTCAAATGTTAGGAACATGGCAGAGAGAGAGCAATCTATGCAAGCAAATATCGCCCGCAAGGCCATCACTGCTAAATACAAAAGAACACTAAACCAAATAACAAGAGACAGTTGGAAAAAAACAAATAGACAGCCTCATTCTAGATAAAGAAGAGAACAAACTATCTAACTTTAGTTAGAGCCATGAACGACGAAACACCATCAAATAAACAAATTACCATCAAACAGGACGACAACATGCATACCAGAAAAAAGCAGCACACGCCTTTATAGAACATTATTGCAGAGGAAACCACATTAATGTCCCTACAGACAGGCATACAGACATTAGTGAAGAACAAAAGCGCCACGACAACATCAAGATAGCACCAGAGGAGCACATGATGGCAAAACTAACAATAAACGAAATGGATGAGGCCATAAGAACTTTAAAAAAAGAAGAAATCGCCCGGAAAAGATGGGATAACAAATGCAATCCTAATGGGGTTGGGCAATACAGCGAAAAGGAAGTTACTTTCAGCCTGGACCAAAGCAGGAAAAGGGGAATTGTACCTCAGGCACGGAAAGACGCTGTACTTATACCAGTACCAAAGAAAGAAAAAGATAGAACCGATCCAAATGGATACACGCCTATCAGTCTACTGAGCTGTGTAGGAAAACTGATGGAGCGTATGATAAAGACCAGACTGATGTGGCATCTGGAAGAAAAACACATACTTATTCCACAGCAAGCAGGCTTCAGACAGCACAGATCCACTGATGATCAGGTCACTCAGAAAATAGAGGATGCTTACCAGGAGAAAAGGCATACAGTAGCGGTTTGGGTGGATCTAGAGAAGGCATTTGACAAGGTGTGGAAAGGGACTTAAAGTCAAGCTACGAAGAAGTGAAGTATGTGGGAAAATGTACAGATGGATCAGCCACTACATCGAAAATAGAACAGCCACAGTCCAAGTACAAGGGCAGATGAGCAAAAAAGTTGACACTGGAGCAAGGAGTACCTTAAGGGGGAGTACTGTTACCCAGACTTTTGCTGGTGTATATAAACAACATCATAGAGAATATACCAAGAAGAGTCCACCGCTCCATGTTTGTAGACGATCTGGCTATGCAAAAAAAAAAATCTCATCGTAGCAAACAATCGGATGCAGAAGGCCTTAACATCGCTGGAGGAGGTGACAAAATCATGGCTGGTCAAAATAAATAAAGAAAAAACAACATGTACGATATTATCGCTTTCAAATAAACCCCAGAATACCAAACTAAGTCTTAACGGCAAATATCTGCGGCCTAACGACAACCCAAACTAATTGGGTATCACATTTGATCAGCGCATGACACGGAAAAATCAGATCGAGAGAAACCGAATGAGAGCCAGACACAGAATGACAGTCATGAGGAAACTTGCTGGCACGAGCTGGGGAGCAGACGAAAGAATACTCACGAAACTGTACACTGGAAGAGTGAGACCAGTTCTCGAGTATGGCATTGCGGCATGGACAACAGCAGCAAAGACGAACTTTGATAAAATTAGCAAACTTAAAAACCATACCATAAGAGTTATATCAGGAGGCATGACGTCAATGCCAATTGTAGAACTTGAAAAGATTACGAATCTGCAATCCATGACTGACAAAAGAGACTGCAGAGCCCAGCAGCAAGCAGAGAAACTAAGAAGACTGATAGACCATCCAATGCATCAGAGACTAAGTAGATTTGGAAAAGGGAAACTAAAGCGGAGAAACTTTGCAGAAATAGCCAAAGCAAAGATGAACGAAGAACCTATGAACACCGTAACAATACCAAAACCTATCCCTACTGTACGCAAAACCCCATTGAAGCAGTATATCATTCCAGAGGTGGTAGCACATATACCAGGTGTTGGAAACAAGAACAGCCAGATTGAATAAGAAAGAAGAGACATAACCCTGAGGTACAATATCGAAAAACTACCCAAGTATGGACTGGACCCAGAATACACCGACGGTTCTGTAACAAACACAATACAGAATGGAGGGGGATGGGTATTCTTGAGCCTGCTAAATGGTAGAAAAACTTCACTGTCAGTGGCAACTGGAAAATTCTCAAGCAATTTCAAAGCGGAGGAAGAGGCATTGAAGGCTACAGTAGAAGCAATGCTCACAGGCGAAAGCAATGAAAGCCATATAGTCTTGTTTACAGATGCCCTGGCCGTGGCTACAGCACTAAAAATCCAGAAAAATACCGAACAATGATTTAAGAGCAGTGCTCTGTCAACTATGCCAGCAGTCCGCACCAAAATGAGTAGTGATACAATGGGTTCCATCCCACTGTAACATCCAAGGCAACGAGGAGGCAGACAGAATGGCAAAAGAAGGGGCAAAACTACCACAACCAGATACTAGTGTGACCTACGAAGAGTCTTAAAAGGTTTATTAGGGCCATATACATGGCCAAATGGGAAACAGAACATACTGGCTACACCAAAAGTGATGACTACTACCAGCTGAATAGAAGAGACCAGGTCGTGTTCTTCAGACTCCACACAGGCCACAACAGATTGAGGTACTATCTATTCAATAAACTGAAGATAAGTGGTACTGACAAATGCACCTGTAGCACAAGAAAGATGACCGCTTCACATCTGTTTCAAAACTGTCCGACATACGAGGACCAGAGAAAGCACATGTGGCCATCACCAGTGGCAACGATAGACAAGCTCTATAGCAGTGTCGACAGCCTCAAGATGACAGCTGCTTTCTTCGAACAAATTCAAGTTGACTTCTGACAGCATACGAAGAAGAATAAGAAGAAGAAGAAGAAGAAGAAGAAGAAGACGATGAAGAAGAAGAAGAAGAAGAAGAAGAAGAAAAAGAAGAAGAACTTTGCAAGCTAAATAAGCTGTAGGAATAGCAGATCAATCCTCTATATGTTCGCCTACCATGCCTTCCTTCCTAGAGCAGCTACCAAATAAGTCTAAGGGCCTTGTCTGTCTTGCCCCAACACTCAAGTGAAGCTGCTCTTCGTCGCTTTAGGATAAGGCTTTGTTTGCTTTTTGTGTGTGTTCTTTCGCACATCGTCAGTTTTCAGGTATGGTAGACGTTGACTGACTATATCACACATACACACACGCACGTGCGCGCATGCGCACGCGCACGCGCACACGCACACACACGCGCACGCGCACATGTACACGCACACGCACACGCGCGCGCGCGCGCACACACACACACACACATGTGTGGCATCGAACCACATAATCTGGAAAGATATTATTGTAGGAACAGATGTTGAACAGGAGTGGGGAAAGTCTTAAAACAGTTCTAGAAACGCTAAAAGAGGAATGTGTTCCATGTAGGGAGGTAAACCCCAAGCGTAAAAAGTGGATAACTAGATTTGTAGTGAAATGTAGAAGAGCAAAAAATAAAGCATGGCAAAAATATATAGAGGCAGGTAAATCAAAAGAAACATATGTAAAATATTTGGACAAGCAGAACATATCTCAGAAAGCGAATAAAACAGCAAAAATAGACTTTGAAAAAAAACTTGCTCAGAGAATCAAGACTGACAGTAAAAGCTTCTTTTCTTATGTTAGAAATAAACAAAGAACGAAAGACAAAGTAGGCCCTCTCATAGACAGTACAGGGAAAATAATAAGTGAGAATAGGGAGGCTGCTAATCTGCTCAATCAGTACTTTGGCACAGTCTTCACAAAGGAGGACTGCTCCGAGATCCCAGAGCCTATAGATATTTTTCAAAGAGACATGGATACAGCGGGATTAAGATCAATCTGTATTACATAGGAAATGGTTTTTAAAAAATTGGAGGGGTTGAAAGTGAATACATGTCCAGGTCAAGATGGTATTCACCCAAAATTGCTGTATGAAATTAGAAACCAACTAGCAAAACCATTGGCTATATTATGTTCTCAATCACTTACAAAAGGGATTGTTCCACGGGATTGGAAAGATGCAGGAGTGATCCCCTTATTCAAAAAAGGCAAAAAATCAGATCCGGCAAATTATAGACCGGTGAGTTTAACGAGCATAGTCTGTAAATTGTTAGAGTCAATAATCAAAGAAAACATTGTAATGCATTTAGAAAAATTTAATCTAATTAGAAATAGTCAGCATGGGTTTACTAGAGGGAGATCATGCTTAACAAATCTATTAGAATTCATGGAGGAGGTTACTAAAATCATAGATAAAGGGGAGCCAGTGGATGTTATTTATCTAGACTTTGCAAAGGCCTTTGATAGAGTACCTCATCAAAGATTATTTCGAAAGTTAAAATCACATGGAATAGGTGGCGAAGTTGCCAAATGGATTGAAAATTGGTTAACGGGAAGAAGGCAGAGGGTGGGCATAAATAAGGAGTACTCTGAGTGGAGTGAAGTGAAAAGTGGTGTGCCACAGGGCTCGGTTTTGGGACCAATTTTGTTCTTGATATATATAAATGATTTGGACATTGATATGAGATCCATGATTGCAAAATTTGCTGATGACACAAAACTATGCAGTAGTGTCTCATCTAAAGCGGAAGTGGATATATTGATGTCGGATTTAGATAAAATTCGAGAATGGTCTGTAAGCTGGCAAATGGAGTTTAATGTAGATAAATGTACAGTCATCCACATGGGTAGATCCAATATGGAACATAATTACAGAATGGGAGAAAACAATATTAGAAAGATAGATAAGGAAAGGGACCTAGGGGTTATAATAGATCATACAGGAAAGGTGAGTGAGCAAGTTAAGGTAGCAGTGAAAAAGGCAAATGCAATGTTAGGTATGATAAAAAGAAATATTAAACATAGGAGCAAGGAAGTGATCGTCAAACTGTATAAAGCTTTAGTTAGACCTAGATTGGAGTACTGTGTACAGGTGTGAAGTCCTTATCATAGAGGGGACATAAACATGCTAGAAAGAATACAAAAAAGAGCGACAAAGATGATAGTGGGATTCCAGAATTACAGTTATGAGGAACGACTCAGAAAAACCGGCCTACAGTGTCTCGAAGAGAGAAGAATTCGTGGTGACTTAATACAGGTTTATAAGATGATCAGAGGAATCGATACATTAGACTATAACAAGTTTTTTTAAAATACAGCCACCTACAATAACACGAGGGCATAGCTACAAGCTGATTAAAGAGAGGTCCAGGTTAGATATTAGGAAATATTTTTTTAGTCAGAGAGTGGTGTCTGCTTGGAATGCATTGCCAGGGGAGGTAGTGGAGGCAGGGACAGTTAATGCATTTAAGAATAAACTGGCTGCGCATAGATTTTAGAGCAAGGTGTTGTAAATGTAACTGGTTGTATACAGACTCTGCAGGGTCTTCTAAACCAGTATAAAGATGTTAAGTTAAGTTATGTATATACATATATATATATATATATATATATATATTTATATGTGGAATACCAACAAATAAGAGTTCAGATGGACTGGCAAATTGGTGTTTTGAAGATGACGGCTGCTTGACAAAAAAATTGGAAAATTAATTCAATCAAGACGCCACCAACATTAACATGGCGATAACTGTAATATAAACTGAAGAGAGCAAACTGTTTTAACTGAACGTTTTTATACTGAATTAGATAACTCTGTATAGAACCAGTTTAATTTAATTTACCTTTACATTACGTTGCTCTAAAAACTATGGCATCCAATGTTTTCTTAAATGTATTAATTGTCATTATCTCCACTACCTCCTGTGCCAATGCATTCCAAACATACACCAATGTCTGACTAAAAAAAAAACATTTCCTAATATCTAGTCTGAACTTCTCTTTAGTTAATTTGTAGCTATGCCCTTTTGTTGTTGTGGGTGGTTGAATTTTGAAAAAAAACAACTTGTTATAGTATATTGTTTCCGTTCATCTGATTCTCTTATAAACTTGTATTAAGTCACCTCGAATGCTTCTCTTTTCTAGACACTGTAGGTTGGTTTTCTGTCTTTCCTTTAATTAACTAATTCACTATCAGTTTGGTCGATCGTTTTTGAATTCTTTCCAGCATGTGTATATCTCCTTTTTGATAAGGATTCCATATATGTACACAGTACTCCAATCTAGGTCAAACTAATGCTTTATACAGTTTGACTATCACTTCCTTGCTCATATGTTTAATATTTCTTTTTATCATACCAACAAAGCATTTGCCTTTTGTATTGCTACCTGAACTTTCTGTTGCAGCTCAGAACAGGAAACACACAACCTTTGTAGCAACATGTAAACAATTATAAAGATGTACACATTCAGCCATGACTACAAAAAATAATAATTGGAACAATCATCTTCCCGCACAAGAAGTTCCATAAGGCCATGAAGATCAACAAACCACGTGACGGATAATTAGAACGACCAAATCTGTGTTAGTCAAGTACACTACATTATTTAAGAGTAAAGTGTTGGGTGACGTATTCTCAGACGACCAAATGTTCCTGGAATCTTGCAGAACAAACTGAAACAGCACCCACTACGAGAACGATAACTTGCACCTGTTGTATGCCAAGTAAAGAACGAAAGAATATGGAATGAACATAATAAATAAAACTTATGAACAAACTGTAGGAATTAAAAGAAGCAAACTAAAGGAATCGATCACAACAGATATATTACAACGGTCTACTATTTTATATCTACGCTTATCTGATCACTCAACAATCAGTACATACATCCAATCGTTAAACACGATCACTTATTTGAAAGATGATTTTCAAGACCAGATAGTGCCCCTTATAAAAAACTTAAACATATTACATGTTATTAAATACAGATCTCATACAATGCATTTTAATTCAATTAATTCAATTTTTTTCTAGGATGTGTAATTAAAAGCGGATTAGGAAATTGTGAATGAAAACTAAATGAGTTATATGCTAGGAATGGGCAAATCTGACATCAGTATGATGTAAGACCAAACTGTCAGACTATCGACACATGTGATGTAGATGCACTAGACATGGCATCTAGGATTATACACATGATGTCCATCCTTACATCATCAATTACTGTCAACAGTTGTAGTACGGCAAAGCATCAAATGACGTGTATCTATGAATCCTATAAATGTGTCGTGTCTCATACTTAAACTTCGCTATCATATATAAATACGCCGAAGACACCATGAAAAATAATCCGAATAGAGTACACGAATCGAACCAAAGTATAAGACACAATCAAACTTGTGAAGAGTATGGTATGACAGCTAGTACACCTGTGAGCAGGGGACGATACGAGTTGATCGATAGATGAAACAACAAACAATGTTGTCAGACACATCTGCCAGTTATAACAAAGACGACTCACACACATGTATTGCATAATGGAAATCACAATAAACAAAATTGTATATTCAAAAACGTAAAAAGGAACATAATACTATTTATGTATATGTACAGTAGAACTCAACACATAATCTGCTATTTTGTTGTTGTTAAAAGGAATGTTTCATTTTCTTCCGTCTATCCAGGTTTGTCAGTTTCTGATCTAGGCAGCCTTACTACAATGGCTTGTGTTTTTGTCTTCGTAAACCCTGAGGTCATGTCTGCTGATCTGTCATTTGACCCCATTTCAGTCAGTTACTTAACAGCAGTAATACCCCATGCTGCATGTACGCAAGTCAGTAGCTGCATCACGTCTATGATTACCATAGAGAGATGTTTGTGTATAACTGCACCTTTAAAGGTTAGATATATTGCCATTTATGATATTTTTAGTTATACGTGATGATGATACTTCTTGTAACATAAAGAGTAAGACAGTATAAGGTCCTCGCAAACGACACTTTGTCATCAAAGAAAATGTTTTCATTGAGTAGTTAAGTAAAACGATTATTTTAATCAAAATTAATGTCGCTTTACTCACAATACACATTATACAAATGTTATTAGGATTACAGAAAAAACAGAACAGTAGATGCCATGCAAGTCAATCGTTATTTTCCTATAATACATGTGCTTATTCCCATTGCTCTGATCACAATAATTGATATATAATTGCATCTCAAAAACAGGTACGATTAGAATGTCATAATTTTTTTTTTTTCATTTTCAGATTAAAGATATTATAACACCAAAACGAACGACTGTGTTCAGCATCAGCGTATTCGCCATCATCTTATGTAGTTATTCTCCAACATATTTTGTCAACAGATTAGGCTTAACCTTTTCTATCTTTAGAAACAAGACTGTAGTAGGTCTTGTTTCCAAGGACAACAGAGAATACGTGGAGAAAATATCTTTTACAATCAACACTTGTGCCATTCGATTTGCTACTTTTGGGATTATTGTTATTTGCACGATGATACTTGCATGGGAACTACGCAAGAAAAATAACTGGAGAAGGCAGACAACCACATGTACACAGGCAGATAACATTTCAAATCGTAACGCTAAAACGGCAAAAATGGTTGTCGTGATTTCCACGTTGTTTATCATCTGCTTTTTTCCCATGACCATCACGATGTTAGCCGCTGGGTTTCTTCCCGAGTTGTCAGTTAACGGGAAATACGTGTACATTGGGATAATGATTTGTGGTATTGGTTACAGTATGGAAAGCATTAATTCATCAGTCAATGTCTTCATTTATTATCGCATGAGCAGTAAATATAGATACACCTTTAACAAATATTTCAGAAGGGGATTAAACTAGATAATGCAGGGTGAACTTTATGCTTTCTTATCACATTATTGAATGTTAATATCTTGAAATAGTGCATGCTTGTATTGCACAATTGATATAGTCACTTTCGACATATCTGTTTGATTGGCGTCAGGGATAATGTTACAGTGTGTAAAGAGTGATTAAACTATTATGTCCTGTCATTTTGAGAACTATAATATCTAACTAATATTTGATGATTCATGCATGCAATTAGCAACATAAGAACACAAACAAAAATCCATTATAGCAAAACTTGCCATCAGCTACAAGTAATGTCTCCGTGTACATGCCATTAGAAGTGACTGACGGCTTAGTGAAGATCGAATCACACATGTTTACTTTCTGAACACATGTTCATTGCATTTCATTCGTATACATCTTAAATATGTCAATGGTTTTAACGCATTATATAGAGGTTTTTATTTTGTTTTAATGTAGAGTTTAGTGTTTCCGCTCATTGCTTCATATTACTAATTTCTTTATGCACCAATCTGTATTAACCATAACCTATGTCTTTCCTCAACCGTCAGTGGCGTTCTATGTTATTGGAATCACTATTACATTTTGTTTTATACTGACGTAGCTCTGTCTGATAAATACAAGAGCATTATCAATGGTAATAATTTGAGGCATGAGTCTTCAGATATGTTTTCTTCTGTAACATACACACAGACGTTTAAGCGTGTATAGCAATATACTTATCGATGCTGCTATTCCCTTTTCTTTTTCGGATACAGTTATAATTTTGACGAGAAAGTGGGAAACTACTTTTTGCAAAAGTTAAAACAAATATGACAGTTATATCTCAAATTGTCAGTAAATATTCGTGAAGTGTGCAAAAGTTGATCCATAACTTAAAAAAAATGAGTCATTTATTTCGAGCGTGTCTGCAACAGACGCAAAAAAACAAAACAACAAAACTCAACATGTCTTCTTCTAATCAAAAAACACTATCAGTCACCCACAACCCCTTCAGTGAATAAAGGGAATATACGTACTTTCCACGTGTCACATACCATTTGATGTACGTGACAATTGTGTCTACAATAATAAACTTTAGCATACACTTATTTTTAACGTTAAAAAAGATGTTTGCAATATTTAGCGCTGGCTTTGAATCAAAAATACGAACAAAACAGACACACATGTAACACGTTCTTGTCAAGAAACTTGCGCTTAGTTGTAAATATGTATTTTAAACTGACTGACCTGATCCTCCTAGCAAGTAAATTATTCATTTAAGAATAACCTACTTTAATCAATTTGCACCCAAAAAAAAATGTCATCTTTAACTACAAAGGACATCGGAGGAAGGCTGAACTTAAGAGTTATGATGCAACATGTACTGATTCTCTCTCGATCGGTTTCAAATAGAACTAATCTTACTCACTTGTCTCACCTTTCCCCTTCTATATGTATGGCTTCCATCAATATTACTTCACAGAACCACCGCAACGTCATGATTGCACATGTATGTAGTTCATGTGTAAACGCATAACCAACTTGTCATTTTCCGTAAGACATCGATTAGCCTTTTCTGCCTTTTACTTGTTTCACTTCGTACACGTTCCTGTACGATGGTTGAACACTAGTCCACACGAATCATGTAGCTGAAAATGCTGTATTCATGTTGGTATGATGTATTAATACGTGTCGATGTGTCCCTCTCACGTTTAATGATGATGTAGTTCATATGTATAATGCTGTTTGTACAAGATAAAAGGAATCGTGGGTTACGTTCTTCTTTTGGTACTTGAAACATAATTGTATGTACGTGTGTGTGTGTGTGTGTGTGTGTGTATATGTATATATATATATATATATATATATATATATATATATATATATATATATATATATATATATATATATATATATATATAAATATATATATATGTATGTAGGAGCAGACCTGAACACTCATGAGGACAAGTCGAAACGGTACTAAAAAAGAAGCGCAAAGTTCAGCGGATTTTCAAATGGTTTTAAGTTGTTGTTCTGTTTATATCCGTCAGATGTTCTTTTTATGTCGGGCACGAAACAACAAAATGAAGCCCATGGTGGAAAGCCTAAGCAAGGCAATAATGCAAGCCGCTACTGAAACAATCCCAAGAGGAGCTAGGGAAAACTATAAGCCCTACTGGAATGATGAGTTGCAGAAAGCGGAAGATGCAGTAACAAATGCTAGGAACATGGCAGAGCGAGAACAATCTATGGAGGCAAACATCGCCCTCAAAGCCGCTACGGCGAAATACAAATACACTCTCAAGCAAACAGCAAGAGAAAGCTGGAAAAACAAAACGGAAAGCCTAAACCTGGACAAAGACGGGAACAAGCTATGGAAGCTAGTCAGAGCCATGAACGACGAAACTCCGTCAAACAAAAAAATTACCATCAAGCAGGGCGAAAACTTGCTCACGGGTAAGAAAGCCGCAAACGCTTTTGTCGATCACTATGCCAGAGCAAACCACATCGAGGTCCCTGCAGATAGGCATACAGACATTACCGAAGAGCTAAAGGGGAAGTACAACATCAATACGGCACCTGAAGAGCACATGATGGTTAAATTAGCAATGCGCGAAATGGAAGAGGTTATGAGAACATTAAAGAAAAGGAAATCTCCCGGAAAAGACGGGATAACAAACGAAATGCTGATGGGGCTTGGCCAAACAGCGAAGAGGAAACTGCTATCGGTCCTGAACCAAAGCTGGAAATGGGGATTGTACCCCAGGCATGGAAAGACGCAATACTGGTACCAGTACCAAAAACAGGAAAGGACAAAACAGATCCAAATGGATAAAGGCCCATCAGCCTACTGAGCTGTGTCGGCGAGCTGATGGAACGTATGATAAACACCAGACTGATGTGGCATCTGGAAGAAAAACGAATACTAATTCCACAGCAAGCCGGCTTTAGACAGCACAGATCCACTGAGGACCAGGTCATCCTCATAGCCCAGGAAATAAAAGATGCCTACCAGGCACAGAAACACACAGTAGCTGTTTGGGTGGATCTGGAAAAGGCATTTGACAAAGTCTGGAAAGAATGACTTAGAGCCAAGCTAAGAAGAAGTGATGTTTGTGGGAAAATGTACAAGTGGATCAACCACTACCTCAAAAACAGAACGGCCAGAGTCCAAGTACAAGGGCAGATGAGCAAAAAGATGACACTCGAGCAGGGAGTACCCCAAGGGGGAGTACTGTCACCCACACTCTTCCTGGTGTATATAAACGACATTTCAGAGAATATACCAAGGAGAGTCCATAGCTCAATGTTTGCAGACGATCTGGCTATGTGGACCTCTGAAAAGAATCTCACCATAGCAAGAAATTGGATGCAGCAGGCCCTAACATCGCTGGAAGAGTGGGCGAACTCATGGCTGGTCAAAATAAACGATGAGAAAACCACATGCACAATATTCTCGCTGTCAACAAAACCCCAAAATACCAAATTAAGTCTAAATGGCAAATTCCTGCTGCCAAACGACAACTCAACCTATCTGGGAGTCATATTTGATCGGCGCATGACATGGAAAAGTCAGATCGAGAGAAACCGAATGAGAGCCAGAGAAAGGATGGCAATCATTTGAGGAAACTTGCTGGCACAAGCTGGGGAGCAGACGAAGGCATACTAAAGAAACTGTACACTGGAAGAGTGAGACCAGTTCTCGAGTATGGTATTGCGGCATGGACAACAGCAGCAAAGGCGAACTTCGATAATGTTAGCAAACTTCAAAACCAAGCCATGAGAGTTATAACAGGAGGCATGAAGTAAACGCCAATTGTAGAACTTGAAAAGATTACAAAACTGCAATCCATGACCGATAGAAGAGACTGCAGAGCCCAGCTGCAGTCAGAGAAACTCCGAAGACTGACGGACCACCCAATGTACCAGAGACTAAACAATTTGGGAACTGGGAAACTAAAGCGGAAAAACTTTGCAGAAACAGCCAAAGCAAAGATGCACGAAGATCCCATAAATGCACTAACAACACCAAAACCCATCACTACTGTACGAAAACCTACTAGGAGGCAGGATATATTTCCAGAGGTGGTAGAAAATATACCAGGTATTGCAAACAAAAACTGCCAGACTGAAAAAGAAAGCAGAGACACTACCCTAAGCTTCATAACGAAAAGCTACCCAAGCATGGACTGGACCCATGCATACACCGACGGTTCTGTAACAAACACTACACAGAACGGAGGGGCAGGAGCATTCCTGAACCTACCAAATGGCAGAAAAATAACACTGTCATTCGCTACTGGTAAGTACAGAAGCAATTTCAGAGCGGAGGCAGAGGCACTGAGGGCGGCAGTGGAAGAAATGGTAACACACAGTGAAAATGAGAGCCATATAGTCCTGCTGACAGATGCTCTCGCCGTAGTCACAGCGCTAAAAAGCCAGAAAAACACTGAGCTTAATGACTTAAGAGCAGCACTCTGCAAACTGTGCCAGCAGGCCGCACCAAAAAGGGTAGTGGTACAGCGGGTCCCATCACACTGCAACATCCAAGGCAACGAGGAGGCAGACAGACTGGCAAAAGAAGGTGCAAGACTACCACAAACAGATACTAGTATGACGTACGAAGAGTCAAAACGGCTCATCAAAGCCAGATACATTACCAAATGGGAAACCGAACATACTGGTTACACCAAAAACGATGCCTATTACCAGTTGAACCGAAGAGAGCAGGTCGTTGTCTTCAGACTTCGCACTGGCCACAATAGACTGAGGTACCACCTATTCAACAAATTGAAGATAGGTGGTACCGACGAATGTCCGTGCGGTACTGGTAAAATGACCGCTGAACATCTGCTGCAGAACTGCCCGACATACGAGGATCAGAAAGAGCAGATGTGGCCATCACCAGATAAACTGCAAGACAAGCTCTATGGCACTGGCGACAGCCTCAGGATGACCGCCGCTTTTTTCGAAAAAAATAATGGTTACTGTCTGACTGCGTACGAAGAAGAAGAAGAAGGATCTATTTTTTCTTTTTCTTTCTTTGGTACTGGTACAAGTACTGCGTCTTTCCATGCCTGGGGTACAATACCCCTTTTCCAGCTTTGGTTCAGGACTGATAGCAGTTTCCTCTTTGCTGTTTGGCCCAGCCCCATCAGCATTTCGTTTGTTATCCCGTCTTTTCCGGGAGATTTCCTTTTCTTTAATGTTCTCATGGCCTCTCACATTTCGCTCATTGTTAATTTTGCCATCATATGCTCTTCTGGTGCTATATTGATTTTGTCGTGCCCCTTTTGCTCTTCATTAATGTATGTACGCCTATCTGAAAGAACATATATGTGGTTTGCTCTGGCATAGTGTTCAACAAAGGCGTTTGTGGCTTTTTTCCCAGTGAGCAAGTTTTTGCCCTGCTTGATCGTAATTTGCTTGTTTGACGGAGTTTCGCCATTCATGGCTCTGACTAACTACTATAGTTTGTTCTCTTCTTTGTCTAAGTTGAGGCTTTCTGTTTTGTTTTTCCAGCTTTCTCTGGCTGTTTGGTTTAGAGTGTATGTGTATTACGCCGTTGCGATATTTGCCTCCATTGATTGTTCTCGCTCTGCCATGTTCCTAGCATTTGTGATTGCGTCTTCCACTTTCTGCAACTTATCATTCCACTAGGGCTTTTAATTTGTCCTTTTTTCCATCATTGTTACTTCACTGAACCCCCGCAACGTCATGATTGCACATATATGTAGTCCATGTGTACTCGCATAACCAACTTGTAATTTTCCGTAAGACATCCATTAGCCTTTTCTTCCTTTTACTTGTCTCACTTAGTACACGTTCCTGCCCAGCGATAGTTGCACACTAGTATACACGAATCATGTAGCTGAAAATGGTGTATTCATGTTGGTATGATGTATTAATACTTGTCGATGTGTCCCTCTCATGTTTAATGATGATGTAGTTCATATGTATATTGCTCTTTGTACAAGATAAATGGAATCGTGGGTTACGTTCTTATTTTGGTACTTGCACAAATTGTTTTAAGTTGTTGTTCTTTTTATATCCGTCAGATGTTCTTTTTACGTCGGGCAGATGTTCTGTTTATATCGGACATATGCTCTGCATAAATCAGCTAGTGTGATACGTGTTGATTGGCATGTTTCCTCTGGAACCTCATTGCTAAGGTTTAAAGCTGGCTTTTATAGGCGGTCGTCATTGTCTATAACTCACAAGAGTACACGTGAACTGGACAATAAATAGTAGTGTACACACTATTTGGTTTTCATTGGTTGTTATATTTATCTAATGAATCGTATGTCTTTGCCATTGGCAATTCCGTTATCTTTCTCTGTACATTTCATCGTCCCCTGTCTATTTCAGCTCTATGACATGCGAAATTAATGAACGATGTAATGAATGCACTATTACAGGGTTTATTTTCCAAATGGTTAAATGATATATTTGCGCTTGATCTGGGTGTTTTTGATGTTATGCTCAAATCAAAAACATCAGCGTACATCAGCCTCAATATATATTCAGTACATTGACAAGTACACTACCCACTGCTGTGTCAACATTTTACACGTTTTTAAGATTTTTATCATTACCCCTTTACTAAGAATGAACAACACAATCAAGTGTAGTTTTGCGTTGAAACAACCCATGAACTGTTCTTAATGTTGGTTTGTTATCCGAACTACGTTTTTACAAAACGTGTAGATGTTATATGAAAGGCCAATCATTGGTTGTGGAATTTTCTCTCTTGTCGGGCATATTAAAACTTCTCAAATCCCCCATATAAACGTAACAGATATGATGTTTTTCCAGAACCAAGAAGACACTATATGGCGCTTGATTATATGCATGAGCGTTTATTCGATCGGCTTAATGTTTAGTAAGGGTCGTTATTATTCTTATCAGGGCCTTTAGTTTGGTTAGTCGGCGTTTTCTCCGCTGCAGAATCAACTTGGAAACTAAGGGGCATTAAGGGGGGAAATTCTACTTTACTTTACATATCACCAATTGTCACCCTTTTTGTTCGTTGATTCAATGTTTTATTCAAACAGAAAACACAGATATGTCCCGACATGTAACAACCCCGTTTAGAAAATCTCCATACAATCATTTATTGTAGCATTTCAGTGATCTTACACAATGAGGTGGCTATCGCCATGCACATCGTTCTTCAGTTTCGTATTACGAAATAATTGGACACATGCGACGTTCATCATTTAAAAAAATACAAATATATATTTCAATTCTTGCGCGTAGGTTTTATTATTTTCATTACTATTACTGTATCTCGTTATTTTGGGTTTGTGTGTGGCTTAACGTTTCTACAAGGTGGCACAGATCTCTTTAGTCGTCACTTACGACATTTCATGCACGTCGCGCTGTTAATAATATGGTAATGATAATAATTCAGGCACACAAGACGACATAGTAGGTGGATTTGGTATTGGGAAATGGAATTAAAAAAAGAGAAATGGTTAAACAATTATGTTAAGATAATCACCTTGTTACATGCAATTCTTTGTTTCAACAGCACAACAGAAAGCTATACTCTTGAAACGTCCGGGTGATATAAAAAAGAAATCGGCTCGTCCTTGCGATGAACATAGACATAGTTATGAAGTGTCACATAAGTAAAGCCATCTAGAAAAGCAGGTATTAATAGCTGAGTCATAACTGATAGATCACTGTAACCTACAATTTAATTAAAGAAATGTTCCCCACGACCTGTCAATAATACAGAGTGAGTCTTCGTCATTGTGGTCGATTGTTATGCAAATAATGTGGTCCATTGGGAGTCAATCTAGTCTGTAAGATGTGGCTGACCAGCAGACGATCAACATCCACCACCATAACACGCTTCATACTTTTCATACCCCATATATGGACTCGCCTCGACGTATAAGTGTCAGTGCGGCAATGTTTCCACGCGTTATGTTGATAACGACTTTCAAGCGACTCCTCACATTGTATTCCCTTCACATGACGCGAAGTCACTAGGTAGTGTTGTATTATACATAACAACAAAACTTACATAAGAAGGGCTGCTAACTAATAGAGAAGCATTGCAATATAAGTGGATGCTTGATTCCAGAAACGACAGGTAGAGTAAATCCAAATGTAGAACTATCCCCTTTCAGCCTAGGCTGACTATAGCGACTTTGGTGTAACAACTGTGTACTGAGTTGTTGGCCACTTTCATTGTTAATGTGTGAGTTATACGTTTTAATGTAAACTTATAACTATTACTAATATCAATAAACTTATCCAGCCATTTTAACTAAATACAAAACGTTTGCATATTTAACCCATGTTGTTTCGAAAATTATTGAGCATGTCTTACTATGGAATTGAAAATGGCAAAAAAATTAAGTTTAGAGTTACCGACGCTAACGATGTGAGTACCTTTATAACTTTCCAAACACACCCTATTTATTTTACCTTCAGCAATTACAGTTTCATAACATCTATATATTTACTATGATTTAAGATCATGCAATTTAATCAGTGCCGTTTGTGTTATTCCCAAAAAATGATTCTCCAAATGAGTATGTGTTTACCAATTCTGAGATTTATAGTTTACACTTCTTCTTCTTCTTCTTCATTGTATAGTTTACACATTATGAGCTTCTCGCATAGTTCATTAATCGTATAAAAGTTATGTTATTCATTTGCAGACGTAAGTATTCAAAATACTGTCACGTGATTGAAGTAATCAAAGCTGTTAGCTAAATACAAATACATATCTGCAAGTGATTGAACTAATCAAAGATGTTAGCTAAATACAAATACATATCGGCAAGTGATTGAACTAATCAAAGATGCTAGATAAATACAAATACATATCTGCAAGTGATTGAACTAATCAAAGATGTTAGCTAAATACAAATACATATCTGCAAGTTCTCAAATATTCTTTCGCAACTCAGTTTTAAAAAAGAACACGTTAGATGGACAACACCCGCTAAAGGTATTTACAATTTAAAAGTTTCCGGAACGTATCCCGATATCTACTACTCATTTGATAGTAAATCACAATATTCATAGACGAATTGGTAGATTCCAGGACAAATCCTATTCCGACAATCACGATTGCAATATTCATGTATTTTCCATTCAAAAAAAGTTGTGGTTCAAAAGACACGGCTAACATGACTGTGCACATAGGGATAAAACATGCAATGAATAGAGTGGAAATCATGACAACCATCTTGGCTACCTTCTGGTTACGGCTGCTAACTTTGTCAACTTGAATGTTTGTTGATAACGTACCTCTTATTCTCGTTGCGCTATTTAGTCTGCATACACGTAATAGTGTACACAACACAATGATTACAAAGCTAGTGAGAGGAATACCAAAGTTGTTGACGGCAAAGGAAATCTTCTCAACTTCATCTCGACCTTCCATAAAAACGAGACCATATATTGTTCTGTTTAGTCGTAGGGAGAATTTCATGTCAAGTCTGTTGACAGTGTACACTGGGGCTACACTTGATAACATGACGAGGAAGACACATATTATAATCGCTGACACTCGTCGTGGAGTAATGAGGCTTTTTATCTGAGGAAAAGAACAATAATGTACTTACAGTATTATTGATTTCAAGCCATATAAATGCACTTGCAATTATACAGAACAATTACAGACCAGAATCGACATTTCCGCCAAGTTAATTATTTGTCACTTGCTAGAGGATATGCCCTTTTTTGTCAATGTGCATACTTCTATGTTGTCACATTGAAATTAATTGTCTTTCAATTTTTAGGCAACTATTAGACTTACACTGAACATCAATACGGCACCAGAAGAGCATATGATGGCCAAATTAACAATGAGTGAAATGGAAGAGGCCACGAGAACATTAAAGAAAAGGAAATCTTCCGGAAAAGACGTGATAACAAACGAAATGATGATGGGGCTGGGCCAAACAGCAAAAAGGAAACTGCTATCGGTCCTAAACAACAGCTGGAAAAGGGGAATTTTACCCCAGGCATGGAAAGACGCAGTACTTGTACCAGTACCAAAGAATGGAAAGGACAAAACAGATCCGAATGGATACAAGCCTATCAGCATACTGAGCTGTGTTGGCAAACTGATGGAACGTATGATAAACACCAGATGGATGTGGCATCTGGAAGAAAAACGAATACTAATTCCACAGCAAGCCGGCTTTAGACAGCACAGATCCACTGAGGACCAGGACATCCTCACAGCCCAGGAAATAGAAGATGCCTACCAGGCACAGAAACACACAGTAGCGGTCTGGGTGGACCTGGAGATGGCATTTGACAAAGTCTGGAAAGATGGACGTTGAGTCAAGCTAAGGAGAAGTAAAGTTTGTGGGAGAATGTACAAGTGGATCAACCAGTACCTCAAACACAGAACGGCCAGAGTGCAAGTACAAGGGCAGATGAGCAAAAAGGTGACACTCGAGCAGGGAGTACCCCAAGGGGGAGTACTGTCACCCACACTCTTCCTGTTGTATATAAACGACATTACAGAGAATATACCAAGAAGAGTCCATAGATCTGGCTATGTGGACCTCTGAAAAGAATATCACCATATCAAAAAATCGGATGCAGCAGGCCCTAACATCGCTGGAAGAGTGGGCGAACTCATGGCTGGTCAAAATAAACGATGAGAAAACCACATGCACAATATTCTCGCTTTCAATTAAACCCCAAAATACAAAATTAAGTCTAAATGGAAAATTCCTGCAGCCAAACGACAACCCAAACTATCTGAGAGTCACATTTGATCGGCGCATGACATGGAAAAGTCAGATCGATAGAAACCGAATGAGAGCCAGAAAAAGAATGGCAATCATGAGGAAACTTGCTGGCACAAGCTGGGGAGCAGACGAAAGCATACTAAAGAAACTGTACACTGGAAGAGTGAGACCAGTTCTCGAGTATGGCATTGCGGCATGGACAACTGCAGCAAAGGCGAACTTCGATAAATATAGCAAACTTCAAAACCAAGCCATGAGAGTTATAACAGGAGGCATGAAGTCAACACCAATTGTAGAACTTGAAAAATTTACAGAACTGCAATCCATGACCGATAGAAGAGACTGCAGAGCCCAGCTGCAGTCAGAGAAACTCCGAAAACTGACTGACCATTCAATGCACCAAAGACTAAACAATTTGGGAAATGGGAAACTAAAGCGGAGAACCTTTGCAGAAATAGCCAAAGCAAAGATGCACGAAGATCCCATAAACGCACTAACAACACCAAAGCTTATCACTACTGTACGAAAACATACCTGGAGGCAGGATATATTTCCAGAAGTGGTAGAAAATATACCAGTTATTGGAAACAAAAACTGCCAGACTGAAAAAGAAAGGAGAGATACTTCCCTAAGCTTTATATCGAAAAATTACTCAAGCATGGACTGCACCCATGCATACACCGACGGTTCTGTAACAAACACTACACAGAACGGAGGGGCAGGAGCATTCCGGAACCTAACAAATTGCAGAAAAATAACACTGTCATTCGCTACTGGTAAGTACACAAGCAATTTCAGAGCGGAGGCAGAGGCACTGAGGGCGGCAGTTGAAGAAATGGTGACACATAAAGAAAATGAAAGCCATATAGTCCTACTTACAGTAGCTATGGCAGTATTCATAGCGCTAAAAATCCAGAAAAACACTGAGCTTAATGGCTTAAGAACAGCACTCTGTCAACTATGCCAGCAGTCCGCACCAAAAAGGGTAGTGGTACAGTGGGTCCCATCACACTGCAACATCCAAGGCAACGAGGAGGCAGACAGACTGGCAAAAGAAGGTACCGTATGGTACCGGGAAAATGACCGCTGAACATCTGCTGCAGAACTGCCCGACATACGAGAATCAGAGAGAGCAGATGTGGCCATCACAAGTGAAACCACAAGACAAGCTCTATGGCAGTGTCGACAGCCTCAGGATGACTGCCGCTTTTTTCGAAAAATAATGGTTACTGTCTGACTGCGTACGAAGAAGAAGAAAGAAGAAGACTTACAGTGGACACAATCAATCAAATGGAAACTGAGCAGGTGTATCAGTTCCCTGCTGGAGCAGAGAGTTTAGGACAGGGGTTATGTGGTTACTGATAACAGATGTACCTGAATGCTTGTCAAGGTCACTCACCGTCTCAACAGAGGAGAACAGAGTTGGGGCAGATAGTGTGGAAAAGTGGGACTTGACCACTGGCCTTCTGGTTTGGGAAAGGAGAGAATGATTGATAGACGAATTGGCAGCGAGGCTTGCTGCGAGAGAATGAGTGACAGGTGTGCAAAGTGTTTCGTTCCAAAAAGACTGAATATAGCCATCATCTGAGATCCATTAGTCAAGCTCTGACTTTTCTTGGAGATATATAACTCGAGACAAAGTTTAGCTCGGCAGGCTGGATGGAGAGGAGAGGAGAGGGGATGAATGAATGTAGATATGAGTATGGTTTAGCTCACCGACTTAGATAGAGGAGCGATTGAAAGACTGTTGGACGAATGTTAGTGATAGAACAGGATCGCTCAAGTAGGTATGTGAGTTTTGTATTAAGTTATAATCTGAACGTTGTGTTGTAAGCGAGTTATGTCCAGATCGCTCGCCTGAGAAGATTTGAGTGAGGAAGAGTATTTGATAAGGTATGTTGAGGACACAGTTAAGGCGAGGTGTGTGTGGTTGTAATTGCAAGGCAATAGAACTGGGTTTTAGTTAGTTGGGGATTCCATCAAAAGCTAATGCTTAAACTTTCCACTTTAGTTAATATGTATATTAACATATATAATAATAATATAATGTTTAGTTAAGATGATATGTATTATATTGTGTTTGTAATTTCTTTACTCATTTCTATGATATGATTATTATATAATAAATATGCCACCTGCTGTGTGATATGTCATTTACTGAGTATAGTCAAGAATGATGTGGATGAGTGTGAGAATGTTCTAAGTTAGAATAACGGCCAGGGCAACCAGTGAGGTCTGTTACGCAGGCTCAAAATGCCAACACTGAAAAAAAAAACAACAACAAAACAAACAAGCAAATCATTCCACACAACCTCCATTAAAAACGTATTACCTGGTTGAGAAGCAACACTATCAAAAAGGGAATAACAATCCAAGGAATTTAACTTAATGATTTCTTGGCGTTGATATTTCCATGCCAATATGAAACTCATTAATGTATTCACATCTATATACGGTTTAACATTATTGTGAATACAAATCTTACTCTTCGACTATGGGAAATATAACTGATAGCAGAGTTTCACATTTAGTCTCTAGAGTCAGCAGCATATTGTTGCCATTGCTTGTTTAGTGTGTATTACATTGTCATATGTAATATCAGATACATAAATAGAGCAATTACCACGAAAAAACCCACTATAAGAAACATATATGTATATATATATATATATATATATATATATATATATATATATATATATATTTAACGGTAAGAAAATGTAAAAGACAGGTGAAAATTGGAAAGAACAAAAAATATGATAAGTATATACTGTAATCATAGTGTTCATTTAGGCCCATTTTGTACCCAATGCCGGGTAGGCAAATCTCGTCTACTCATCTCTGCCCTTGGCCATTAAGTACCATGATGGATCAAGGTACTGTCGAAGGCCATTGCTCCATCTCATTGGTGGACTTCCTGGGCGACAATTATAGGTGTAAGATCACCATGACGTCCCTCTACGAGTGTATCTATTGTCAGCCATGTGTACCACGTGGCCTGTCCATCTCAACTTTCTTATCAAAGCCGTATCTGTGACGTCATTGAGGCAGGTTTGACTCCTATTCGTGGTGTCGTGGATGCAGTTATCTAGTGATAGTGACAGTGATCTACGCTCATTTGCTGGTTGAGTAGGTTTTTAGTGATTGGATCGAAACTAAAATTTCGGCGATTACTAGCACCCATGTTCTTAAATTAGAAGATGAATGAGTGAAAGATAACAAGCAAAAAATACTATTAGAAGTTGAATGAGGGAAAGATAACAGGCAAAGAATACTATTAGAAGATGAATGAGTGAATGATAACAAGCACATAATAATATTAGAAGATTGATGAGTGAAATATAACAAGCAAATAATACTTTTAGAAGATAAATGAGTGAAAGATAACAAGCAAAGAATACTATTCTGAACCGTTTAGAACGTGTGTAACGTTAATTTATATGAGACTTGAACCAACACACAAACAAGATTACGACTAATAGGAATTGCTATTTTTCCGGAATAAAGAAAGTGACATTATTTAATACACCAAAGAAAAATTATAAAAAGATCCACCCGGAAGCGCATTTGTTTTGTAACAACTCGCAACCATTCAATAGCGCCAAAGCGAAGTGTATAACATTAAACAAAGATGCATCAGGTTGACATAAATTAAAACCCCGTTCTAAAAGGAAAAGGGGCGATAACACACAAACATCTCTCCAGGATGATTACAGCAGTTATCCAACTAGACACTCTTGTGAATGCCAAATGAGGTGTAGAAAATAGCAGGTAAGTAGCTTCAGAAGAATCGATTGGCAGATCTGATGTACGGACAGCTGGGGTGAAACATACAACATTCCCGACGGCAGTTATAATGCAGCATAGGTCAGAGATTGCCAAACCTAAACAAAGACAAAGGCACATGTGTTATCAGATCGGTGATAAATGTATTAGTAGTATGTATATTACGTTATATTGAAACGCCAAGCCTAAATCTGACATAATAAATATACATATATATATATATATTGTAGCAGATCCCACTGTTTGCCTTGGCCGTGATCTAACTTAGAACATTCTCACACTCATCCACATCATCATGACCATACTCAGTAAATAACATATCACACAGTAGGTGGCATATTTATTATATCATACTCATATCATACAATGAGTAGAGAAATTACAAACACAATATAATACATATCTTAACTAAACATTAATCTAAAACGGGAATTGTAAGCATTAGCTATTGATGGAATTCCCAACTATCTAAAAACCCAGTTCTATTGCCTTGCAATTACATCACACACACATCGCCTTAACTGCGTCTTCAACACACCTTATCAAATACTCTTCCTCACTGAAATCCCCTCAGGCGGGCGATCTCGACGTAACTCGTTCACAATGTGTCCTTGCTTACAAACACACTTTCAGATTATCCATTAATGCAAAACGCACATACCTATTTGAGCGATCCTGTTCTATCACTAAACATTCGTCCAACCGTCTATCAATCGCTCCTCTATCTAAAGTCGGTGAGTTAAACACACTATCTACATTCAGTCTCTCTCTCTCTCTCTCAGTCTCCTCCATACAGCCTCTCTCTCTCCCTCACTCCCCATCTCTCATCCAGCCTCTCGAGCTAAACTTTGTCTCGAGTTATATATCCTCAAGCAAGGCCAGAGCTTGACCAATCGATCTCAGGTATGGTCATCTTCAATTCCAATTGGAACGAAACACTTTGCACACCTGTCACTCATTCTCTCGCAGCAAGCCCCGTTGCCAATTTCGTCTGTCAATCAATCTCCCCCTACCAAAATCGGAAGGCCAGTGGTCAGTTTCTACCTGTCCACATTTTTTAACCCAACTCTGTTCTCCTTTGCTGAGACAGTGAGTGACCTTGACATGCATTCATGTAGCTTTAAGCTTTAACATGTTCAGGCATCCTAAACTCCCCTTGCTCCGGCGGGAACTGTTACATTACCTCCCTAAACTACAGACCGAAACATGGATGGTCATTTTTTTCATCTGGCAAATGACCACCATTTTCGTCTCTACTATCCAAAATGTAAACACTACTCCTGTTTACAACTTCACTCACATCGTACATGCATAAAAAGACATGTCATTTGATACATATAAACTTTTTGTAATACATACACAATCAATACAAGCAGAAGAAAAACACTGTGGCTGGGCGTTTTTACAACACAAACCACCACTTTTACATCGTTTTGCAGTCAAATACACCCAAGTCTGTCCCTGCGGGACCTTGAACTCATCAAAACAGAAACACCTTAAGGAATTCTCCTTAGTCATTTGAGGTCAACATACCTCGCCCTGTTTCCCGTGCCTTCCTCTAAGGACACGAACCTTCATTGTTACACTCGACCAGTTCAGGTCAATTTTCTCAGGCGGTCTCATTACACGCCTGGCCGACGATTCACTTCATACTAACTCCTGTGAGGCCACGAATTTACGTGGGTTATCCTCAGGCTAGTTATCATTGTCTCTCTTGACAGCTATCCCCTCTCAAAGAAAACAGCAAAATTCTTTATGTTTCCCACAAAAACGATATTTGACAACATATGTAATAGTCAATATTAAAACTTCTGATCAATGTAGTCTTCTCTGCAAAGACTCCACATACATGTGATTCTGGAACTCGTGGTGACTTGTGCTTGCGGAGGCCTACAGTCTGGATGAGATATACTGCTCTGTAGATCACCTAAATAACCTGTATCAAATACCTGTAAACATGATGATTCAACAACAACAACAACAAAAAACAACAACAAAATAAAGAAAAATTCAATGCATACTATATCGACCATACAACCCACTAAAAATGCAAGTAATACCATTAGTCAAAACCCAAACACCAAATACAAATGTCAAAATATTTGCACGCATACTCATGATATCAGTATTTCCGTCCGTATCACACACCTTGATACTTATGTCAGGACACATAATCATGTTTCAACAAACCAACAACAATCACTTAAAGTGCAAGTAATACGCTTGTCAAAATCCAAATATCAAAATATTTACACACATAAACATGACCAAGTGCCATCAACCTTCACTCCTGCTCGTGCCCCACAGATGAGCACCTGTTAATGCCCCCTTTATAAGATACTAAACTATGACTTAGTTCTACTAGACTATGTCACTAAACTATGACTAAGTTCTAACTTAATCAGATACTAAACTATGTCTGAGTCAAAAGTCAAAAACCGAATCGTCCACCTGTCGAATTACGTCATGCTGTAACCCTACTAGTCCAGGTGCAGTCTTTGTTAAAGTTGGATAGCCCCTTTAACTTCTGGCCGTCTTTGTCACGAGGAATCAAAACCGAGTGTTGTGATCTAACTAATTCACCGTTGTTTCCCCAAATTCCCCGCATCAAAGCTACCTGGTCAGATATTAACCGAAGGCATCGCGTCCACGTGTTACCTTGCGTCACGTAATCATTACCTGGCGCATCCAGCTATCCTGCGTCTCTCGTTCGTTCTGTCCGTTTCTCTGGTCGGAAATGTCCCTTTGATCTCGGTCAGTCTAGCTGCAGACTGACCGTCCGTGGTACGCTCATTGTCTGGCGTTTACTTGAGACAACGAATTCAAAGGAATTTTTAACATCTGGCCATTCCTCCATCTCTATACCCTACCCCCTAATTATCAAAATCTCCGTTCCCAAGGATAACGGTAGATGAAACAAATTTTATGCAAATGCATACATTAACTGGAGTTTCACATGATAGCCCATGTGTGTAAGTACTCCACACGACTTTACCTAATTCCATTTCTGAATTCCATGTTTTTGGCTAGCGTCAGTAAACATTGCATCAACCGTTCCTTATCACTACTGCTTATTTTAACCAGACTATGCGCTGCCCCATCAGCTGTCTCTGATTGCTGCGCGATTTCCTCCTGTAAAACGCCCATCGTCTGGTCTGTTTGTTTCACGGTTGTTTGGTTCGTACCTACCGGTTCTCTGTTAGTGTTACGTACACTTACATCGTTCGCTACTTCAGCCTTCCGTCCATCTGTATTCACTATTTGCGGGAAAGACCTTTCACACTGTTCGTTTGACTGTTGGCTTATTTCGAACTGAGATCTTTTCATCTTTGCTTCGATGACTGGTTCGCTGTCCTGGCTGTGGTTAACCTGCCTTTCCCTTTTCTTCGTTTTCCTTAGAAACTCTGTTCCTCCTTTGTTGGCTGCACGAGTATTCTTAACCGGTGCGTCCGTTTCACATTCCAACTGTGCGTCATTCCCACTTCCTTCCTCGGTGACCGAAGGGTTGTCCCTTCTTTCGGTCTGTTCAACAACTTCTCCCGCATGGCTAGGACCTGGCTTGGGTGGGCACGAAACCATAGCTGGTCCTCCCACCATTCCTCCTCCTCTCCTTTCTTCTTTATCTGACGAATCTTTGACTATTTCCTTGTTCGATTCTTCGTCGACTTTAACTAATGTTCTACCAGGCTTGACTACAAGTTCCTGGTAAACTTGGCCCCTTTCAGCACGCCCGACCAGGTTAATCGACGTAATACCCTCTTCCTGAATTCTCGGCCTACGCTGTCCAATGATGTAACATTTCATCTGGACCTCTGAGCGAACGTTTGTCTCGTTTGCATTGCGTAACCTGCCCTCCGTCCCTAACTTTTCTGGATACACAAAACCTGTATCTCTTTCTTTCCGTCCATCCGCCTCGTGCTCAAAGTCTCTTTGATAGCTCCTGTCCTGCCTCTCCATCTGTAACCGTGCAAAAGGCCTCTTGTGGGCTAAGAATCTGCCCGATTCAAACTTCTGCCCAACCATTCCTCCTCCTCTCACTTGACTTGGCCTCTCCACCTGGGTCACACTCCTCCCCTTTTCGACACCTCTTTCCAGTCGTCCACACACGTCCGTCCTGAGATTTCCACCTCTGTCCCTCCACGGATCGGAATGTGGAAGTTGTACGAGCTTCCTACTCACTTTCCTACCACTCTGTCCCCTTCCAAAATACTGGACCGTGTTTACTCCTGTGATTTCTTTATTTCTTCTCTCCTTCCTAGCTGGTGTGAAAGCTCCGTTTTCAAACTGTTGCAACAGCTGTCGCAG